>OY757023.1:111120758-111720758 GCA_963580285.1 Lucinisca nassula | reverse complement strand
AGCAATGAAAACATTCATAGGAAAGAAGATGGGTCATACTACGTAGTTTCGGCTAATAAAGCCTCATCAGTGACCCTGTAATGATCCGGCAAAGAAAGCCAGAGGAAACATCCTGCAATTTTGCGAATTTCGAATAGGCAGTCGATTCAAAGACTGATATAAATCAAAATGGGGTCCAAATAATTAAAAACCTGCCTAGAATATGAGTCTAAACCAATAATTTAGTTCTGATTTCTCAGAATATTCACGCTGATCTCAAAGGACCAAAAGTAAAATATAAACTGCACTATGGTTGATGTACGGGGAGACGTTTTACGGCCGCCACACGGCACAACACCAGCTGCAGTGAAGGCAAATAAAAATCAAAATGAGTTCCTTTAAGAGCAATGAAAACATTCATAGGAAAGAAGATGGGTCATACTACGTAGTTTCGGCTAATAAAGCCTCATCAGTGACCCTGTAATGATCCGGCAAAGAAAGCCAGAGGAAACATCCTGCAATTTTGCGAATTTCGAATAGGCAGTCGATTCAAAGACTGATATAAATCAAAATGGGGTCCAAATAATTAAAAACCTGCCTAGAATATGAGTCTAAACCAATAATTTAGTTCTGATTTCTCAGAATATTCACGCTGATCTCAAAGGACCAAAAGTAAAATATAAACTGCACTATGGTTGATGTACGGGGAGACGTTTTACGGCCGCCACACGGCACAACACCAGCTGCAGTGAAGGCAAATAAAAATCAAAATGAGTTCCTTTAAGAGCAATGAAAACATTCATAGGAAAGAAGATGGGTCATACTACGTAGTTTCGGCTAATAAAGCCTCATCAGTGACCCTGTAATGATCCGGCAAAGAAAGCCAGATGAAACATCCTGCAATTTTGCGAATTTCGAATAGGCAGTCGATTCAAAGACTGATATAAATCAAAATGGGGTCCAAATAATTAAAAACCTGCCTAGAATATGAGTCTAAACCAATAATTTAGTTCTGATTTCTCAGAATATTCACGCTGATCTCAAAGGACCAAAAGTAAAATATAAACTGCACTATGGTTGATGTACGGGGAGACGTTTTACGGCCGCCACACGGCACAACACCAGCTGCAGTGAAGGCAAATAAAAATCAAAATGAGTTCCTTTAAGAGCAATGAAAACATTCATAGGAAAGAAGATGGGTCATACTACGTAGTTTCGGCTAATAAAGCCTCATCAGTGACCCTGTAATGATCCGGCAAAGAAAGCCAGAGGAAACATCCTGCAATTTTGCGAATTTCGAATAGGCAGTCGATTCAAAGACTGATATAAATCAAAATGGGGTCCAAATAATTAAAAACCTGCCTAGAATATGAGTCTAAACCAATAATTTAGTTCTGATTTCTCAGAATATTCACGCTGATCTCAAAGGACCAAAAGTAAAAACACAACCTGTCAACCCTAAATTTTGAAATGAACTCCTGCTATATATAAGGAGGAAGATTCAATTTTGTACAAAAAGGGGTTAAGACGACTCCAAGAATAAGACCACTTCTGGACAGCCCCAAAGGTGGTCTTGGTACAGGAACTTTACAGAAAAGACTGAGTTACCTTATACTGACTAATTGGAAAAGCTTCAAAAAGAAATAGATCACAGCCACAGACTTTTAACACGTAGGTATGACAAAACATCTGTATTGTTCTCTCTGCGTCTTCGTTCGTTCTGCCCATCAGTCGACTTCTCTTCCGTATCGTCTCCGCTATCACATCTATAGGCTTTGCCGTGTGTGGAACTTTGACCGTATACTTGTTACGGCTTTTGTCTTGCTGGACGACCCATATACAGACTAGGAGAGTGTCTTTGCCTGTACAGTAATATAAAACTTGTAATATTATGATGTTATTAATCAAGTATTTCGTATTGGCCCAGTAACAGGTCCGTGGTCTGCTGTATTGGCCAGAGGCCAAAGGCCGAGGCCAATACAGCAGACCGAGGACCTGTAACTGGGACAATACGTTATTACTTGATAAATGACAATTTTATTAAATGGCACAATCAAAAACATGATTATTGATTTTTGACCCCAGCATTAATATGGATGACCTCAAAACAATACAGGATTGTCAATTAATAATCAAGTAATTTTGTATTGTCTAACAGGGACAATACGAAATTACTTGATTAATGACAATTTTATTAATTGACATGACTAATGATTTTTGACCTCTGTGTTAATACGGATGACCTACGAACAATATAGGATAGTCAATTAATATCATTATATTATTTCCTAGCAATAGAAGATATGTATTTCATAGCAATACAGGACATGTATTTCCTAGCAATACAGTATATGTATCTCCTATTATACAGGACCTTTCATTACAAAACAGCACATGTATTTCAGAGCAACAGAGGGTATGAATGTACTAGCAATACAGGACATCAGTCTACTGTCTAGCAATACAAAACATGAATTTCCCAGCAATACAGAAAATGTACATGTATCTTCCAACACCCCCGCCCATCGGGGCTTGAAGAAATAGATGGGCTGCATGATGCTTCCACGCAGAGCTGAAACCGACCTGCACACGAGTACTGGTTAACCGCTTAGAGGATCTAAGCCTGCCCAGGCAAAGCGGTGCGAGTCTGACCGTCCATGCTAATAAAACCTAATGGTTTCATTGCGCGGCAGGGCTTGAGATGTCATTTGACCTTTACAGTGTTGATGGGGACCTTAAACCTCAAATTAAAAAAACAAACAAACATGTATCTTCCTAGCAATATAACATGTATTTCCGAGCAATAATTTCCTTGCATTACAGGACACAGCTTTCCTAGCAATACAGGACATGTATATCAGAGCAATAAAGGAATTTTTTAAGCAATACAGCACATGTATCTCCAAGCAGTTTAGGACTATCAAAAAACGTATCTAGAAACAGCAGGCTGTACATCATGCTCTTAAGGGGAATAGGAACACCTTCAAGGGGAGGCAACTCCTGCAACACTATTTTTGTCTCCCATGTCATTTGGGGTCAACTCTTAAAAGAAAGAATTTGCTCCTGAGGAGCAAAGTTTTTTCTTTAAGAGCAGACCCCTTTTCAGTGGGACAGGGCTGGTAGAAAAGTGAACAAAGTTGTCTCCCTTTGAAAACTGGCGGAAAAATCTACCAGGAGCTCCCATTCTACTAAAGTGATACTAGCATCTAACAGATTCACAGAGGCAAAATGAAATATGACAACATTGATGGGAATGGTTACACCTTCAGGGCAGGCAACTCTTTCTAAACATTTTTGTCTCCCTTATCCTAAATGCAATCCCTACACAAAAGAGGTCTACTCTCCTGTGGAGCAAATTTTTTCCTTTAAGACTAGACCCCGATTTTCAAATAGGTGAACAAGCAGGTAGTCCCTGCAAGTTTTCTCCTTTCACAGTTATGTCCCTTTCATTCAAAGTCATCTCCCTTTCAAAGTTGTCTGTCTTTCAAAAATGGTGGAACATGGACTAGGTTTAACCATATCAGCATCAAAAGCCAAGTTTGTAACAACAACCATGATTAATAAAGTATCTTAGTTCTTTCAATGACTGTCTTTTGAGGTATATCCTTTCATTTAATACAATTACTAAGACAATCAAAGCATTGATGGAAACGTTTAACCCAAATTCAAACAAATCAAAGCACTGGCAGCAGTGGTGGGTTATTTTTCTCTGAGGTTGGAAAATGGTCCTCATCACAAAAACATGCCTATGGTATCTAATTTTGACCCCCTTGAACCCCACTTTTATATAGTAAAACTAGGGTTTACAGGGGTAAACCTTATCATTCTTTGTTTTGATTGTTTGATTTGAGGTTTAACGTCTCACTCAACACTGCATAGGTTTGAAGACATCTTATTTCTGCTTAAAATATAGATTGTGGGTACTCGTTAGAACTGCCTCGCAGTTCTAACATATACCCACAATCTATATTTTGAGCAGAAATCTGCTCTAAAATATAGATTGTGGGTACTCATTTGAACTGCCTCAAGGCAGTTCTAACGAATACCCACAATCTATATTTTGAGCAGAAATAAAAAAATAACACAATTTTTCATCACAAAATTTTCATTTTTCGGCGGTAACATTTACAATGTATTTGTATAGGCATGTTTTCGTATTGCTGAGTGGGGACTAAGACTATTTTGTTTCACCCTTAAATTTCTGTGTGTTAAGCAAACAGTGCATACCCAGATCAGATGCCACAGACAGTGGCATCTGATCTGGGTCTACAATGTTTGCCTATCCCAGCACTTGAGTCCAGTCCAAGTTTTCCAGATAATCTCCTAACCCAGCTGTAAATAACTATACCTGCATTTCATACAAATGCTATTTGTGTAGTTAAAATTTATTGGCCAGTGACAGACACATGGACAAAAGTTATACACCTCTAATTAATTAGCAACATTGGGCTGATTTGCAAACAATCGACCCAAAAAGAAATGAAATCTAGAACGCAAGAGAAGAAGAAGCCGGGTCTACCATAATTATTCTAAAGTCAAATTTATACTATTTTTCTTGAGAAGCAATCTGTTAAATTACTCATTAGAACCACTCTTATCACGGCAGTTCCACACACCACTATTTTGCAGGAGACTGCAAAGGTAGTCCCCATTAATACCCATGAACCCATATATGCCTAGTGGCCCGTTTTTGGGACATTGGCAAAGAGTGTAGACCCTATCAGATGCCGCAGATCGTGGTGTCTGATCTCCGTCTGTACTGTTGCTTGAAGTTCCTACATTTTTGTAAATAAAATTTACCGTAAACAAAACTAACTTGATACCCCTATAATTGAAAGTGGATGACTCTAAACTCATTAGGTGGAATATTTTATTGTCTTATATGGGTTAAGCCTCCCCACCTGGCAGAATGACTAACCCTCAATGGCACAAACTACCTGGGTAACCCCTCTAGCCCTTTCTAGAACACATTTACGTAGCCCAAAAGGTGTTCAAGCCAGTGAACATCAGGGCCTAATTGTTCAAAGCATCGTCAGATTAACGAGCTCGTTAGAAATCACAATCTTAACTTTCCTAAGAAATATAATATCTAAGACAGTGCTCTATTTGCAAAAAAAATGTACTAAATGTGCTTTTAAAAGGTTATTGAGGTTTCAGTTATATTTCTTTGTGTTTTCTACACACAGTGTCTCCTAATAAGTGACCACCTTTGGGACTGTTCAAAAGTGGTCTTAAAGACCACTTTTGAACAGCCCCAAAGGTGGTCTTATTAAAGGACTTGTACTATACTACTGTAGTTAGTTTTAAACAACTTGGGCCAGTTGTTCAAAACTAAGGATGTCATTAGTTAACAAATCATTAAAACTTTGATCATTTAATATGGTTGACCTGGTGTTAATATGGCAAATAAGCTAATATTTTTGCTGAAAAAATGTGAGCAGCTTTTGCATCTGCAAAAGCTGCTCACATTTTTTCAGCAAAAATACCAAAGTATTAGATATTGTACTTGCTAGAACAGTTAACAATTTGCCCACTAATGAGCTTGTTAAGATAATGATGTCTTGAACAACTGGGCCCTTGACCCAGCTGTATATAGTTCTGAAGATCCCGTTTTTTTAAATAATTATGGTAGAATGTTTCAGTGGTGTGTTAACCTTTAACCTGCTGAATATTTAACTTAGCCACACCTTTTTTTGATTTTCAGCCAATCAGATTACATGATATAATGAGTTCGTTCAAATTCACAATCTGAATGACAAACAGTGTAGATCCTGATCAGATGGCTTCTTCAGAAGCCATCTGATCTGGATCTACACTGTTTGTAAAGATAGGGCTTGTCGCCTACAGCAGGGTAAAGGTTAAAAAGCAGAGAATCACAGTTCTGTCGTAGAAAACAACCAAATGAAAGACCATCTCGTATCCCTTTCAACCTTGTAGTCTGGTATCTATTCCTGGTATATTAAACAGGTCAGAAAAAAATGAAATATACAAACTCTCCACCCCTGGTTTTGCCTTAATATACTGTGGTTACCTTTTGCTTTGTTCCCCAAATCAAGCGATCTTCTCTCTTCTACATTTTGAACATCATTTTCTTTGGATCGGGAATATGCTGGAATATATAACGATGGTGATGCAAGTGGATCTTACCTTTATATTCAATACTGAAGTTGACTCAGTTGGTTCTTCTGCCATCAACTGGGACCAAATTGCATGAGGGAGGAGCATGTAGCTCAGTAGTTAGTGCACTTGCCTGTCATGCTAGAGGCCCCCGGTTAGATTCCCGGCAGCAGCAATAAAATCAAGGTGTCCGAACACACTCCACTGGCATCATTTGCAGGGATGTATGCCACAAAGTGCACCGTCCTTCAGATCAGGACGTTAACTGGTGGCCCCCGTGCAGGGAGACCCATCCTCTGTGCAGGTAAAAGATCCCTAGCATAATTACATGATTACTGTGTAGGCTTTCATCCTGCAAATCTTCAGTGTATGTAATGTACACCTGCACTTAATCCTCATGAGGGGGGTATTCCAGTGCATACAGAAAGAAAGGGAGAGTGGGGGATATATACAGTTAACAAGAAGTCTGGGTACCTACATGTTTTCTGATAAAAAAAAAGATATATAATGCTAATAAGAGTATGGAATGTTGATCAAAGACACCAAAACTCTGTGGTATTAAGCAAAACCTCTTCAAAATAAGGTCAAGGCCAAAAGCCTGTATGTGGGAACGGATGTGACAAGAAAAAGCCAAAATTTTATAAACCCATTTCGTACCGGAAACCCCTAAAGGGGTCCCTTGGCAAACAGGGCAGGCCCAGATCAGATGCTGCAGAACGCGGCGTCTGATCAGGACTACACTGTTTGTGAAAAGTTAAGCTACTTTCCAAACAAATTTTGAAGAAATCACAACCTGACACCCCTCAGTTTAGAAATGAACTCCTGCTATTCATAACGTTGAAGATTCCATTTGGTACAAAAAGGGTTAAATTGCAGCAGACTGAGAATTACAGATCAGAAGAAAGTCATGTGCATTTCCATCAGAGTTGGAGAGTGAGAAGTGAGTATTTTCATGTGTAATCAGCGACAAAATGATAACTAAAAGCAGATTCCCACTAGAAGTCAGAGCATTACGGCATGCAACATTTACAACATAACTCGGACCCAACATGCACGGACTAGTAACTGACTGAGTTGCCAAAATATGTTGTCGTGGCTTGATCATACAGCCATTTCAATTAATTATAGTCAATGAAAATTAATGAAAATTACCGGTACTTAAATCAGTAAATAGATGTTAACTGTCAAAATTAATGAAAATTACCGGTACTTAAATCAGTAAATAGATGTTAACTGTCAATTTTGACACAATGCGGTGGGAAATTTTAATAGTGCATTGGAAAGCAACTTGTATACCTAAAACAGGTGCCCAGGTTTCTCCTTAAAACTTACAAAACCTGTTAACCCTTGTCCTGCTGAATATTCATATATGCCACACCCACTATCAATTATCAACCAATCAGATTACTTGATGCAAATTATTACAAAAAATTCACAATCTGAATGGCAAACAATGTAGATCCTGATCAGATGGCTTCTTCAGAAGCCATCTGATCTGGATCTACATTGTTTCAAAGAAAAGGCATATCTGGGTTCAGCAGGACAAGGGTTAAAAGTTTCACTAAAATGATGTTACGTTTCTAGAAGCAAAACATTTGTCTATTGCTTTTTTTTTCTAAAAAAAATA
Source organism: Lucinisca nassula (assembly GCA_963580285.1). NCBI lineage: Eukaryota > Metazoa > Mollusca > Bivalvia > Lucinida > Lucinidae > Lucinisca > Lucinisca nassula. The sequence goes on along the minus strand of OY757023.1, from coordinate 111,713,035 downwards.
ATACAACTTTGTTGAAATAAGGGAAATCTGAAGCGATGAAACTGTATGTTGAAAAAAGAAAACAGGCTCAGCTACCCGTATTAGCCATGACAGCATTTTCCGATAAATAGCGTCACTTACAGTGTAGTGACTTGTCCGTGTATATTGGGTCCGTGCAATATAAGCACACTGAACAACAGAACTATTTGAACTATTCCATGAGAAAATACATCACTGTGGTCCTCAAACCATTCATGGCAGGTACAGATCTGGAACTGGCGTCCAGTTGTTTGAAGCAGTGTTACCTTAACCCTTCTCTTGCTTCATATTCATTTTAGCCACACCAATCTCTGACTTTGAACCAATCAGATTAATTGATGTAATTTTTTCCTACAAATTCATAAACTGAATGCCAAACAGTGTAGGTCCTGATTAGATGGCTTCTTCAGAAGCCATCTGATCTGGAGCTACACTGTTTGCAAAGATAGAGGTTGTCGTGAACAGCAAGATAAGGGTTAACAAGCTTGTTAGTTTTCAAATTGTTGTACAATAGGTAATAGGTATTTTTGATGGAAAAATGGAATGTGACATTTTTTTTTCAGCAAACATATTAGAGTATTAGCCTTATTAAATGAATTGAGTTTAGATCATTAGTATAGAACAAATGGTCGCTGTTGTTAAACTAGCAACTTTGCTAGATTATTTAACACATTTAGTACCAGAAACCCCATAAACGGGTACCCTGGCAAACACTGCAGGCGCAGAACGTGGCGTCTGATCAGGCTTACACTGTTTGCAAAACAGTTAATCCATTTTCCAAATAAAGTTTGAAGAAAAACCCAACCTGACACCCCTTAATTTTGGAATGGACTCCTGCTATATATATGGTGGAAGATTCCATTTGGTACAAGTGCCAGAGTATTAGATACTGTAACTGTTAAGCTCGTTAAGCTAAACATGCTTTGAGCATTTAGCCCAGTCTACACTCAAGCCAGACAGAGCCACTGCTGCTGGTCCTACGGACAGACTGGGTTTTTGGTTTGGAGTTTTCTGGCCTAGTATTATTGGGGCCATGTTCAGCTGGCCATTTTACCTAACAACATCCTGTGCAGGCTTATATAAAATAGTTAGCCAGCACTGCACATTCTTTTTCCAGAAACTGACAACTACCCTTCTTAAAACAGCAGAAGGGAGAGAATGACCATAGATATTTCATGATCAATCTGATTAATCTCTAAGAAAGAATGTTGCTGACCCAGCAGGAATTAACTGAGGTCAACTGAAGCTTCATGCAAACAGCAAAGGCTCTGATCAGACTGAGCACATAAGCAGACTGATCTTAGACTTTGTTGGCTGCCCATATAACACATAGCTTCAGATTTGTTTGATTTGAGGTTTAACGTCCCCGTCAACACTGTAAAGGTCATTTTGGAGACGTTGCTTCCAATTTTGTGGGACTTTTACCCGACATTGAGATGAAATGACAAGCCCAGTGAAACCAATAGGGTTTATTAGCATGGACGATCCGCCTCGCACCGCGGTTCCTGGACAGGCTTAGATCCTCTAAGCGGTTTACCAGTACTAGTGTGCGGGCCGGATTCAGCTCTGCGTGGAAGCATCATGCAGCCCATATATTTCTTCAAGCCCCTATGGACAGGGGCGATCAGATAAAGTGCATTTCATACTTAAGTACTGATATTTTTCTTATTTCTTCAAGAAATCATATGTTGTGGGTATTCATTAGAAGCGCCTCGGTGAGGCGTTTCTAATGAATACCCACAACATATGTTTTTGTGAGGTAATAAGAAAAATATTACATGTATGTGGATACCCCTCCCCCATTATCTCGTTTTATGCATGTAACAAAAATTTCCTCATGAAACAGTACATTTATATACAACTTCAATCACATCACAAAATGTAAACTATTGCATAGGCTCTTGAATTGTGATACACCATAGAACTTTATTCTTGCATATTGGTGAGTATAGAAGCCCCCGCCCATAGGGGCTTGAATAAATATATGGGCTGCATGATGCTTCCACGCAGAGCTGAATCCCGCCCGCACACTAGTACTGGTAAACCGCTTAGAGGATCTAAGCCTGTCCAGGAACCGCGGTGGGAGGCGGACCATCCATGCTAATAAACCCTATTGGTTTCATTGGGCGACAGGGCTTGAGATGTCATTTCATCTCAATGTCGGGTAAAAGTCCCACAAAATTGGAAGCAACGTCTCCAAAATGACCTTTACAGTGTTGACGGGGACGTTAAACCTCAAATCAAACAAACAATTGGTGAGTATAGCCTCAAACAGACAAATCAAAGTGCCATCAGTACTGCAAGTGTCAACGTCAACTGATATTGAAAAGCTTAGAATGAAGGATGGGGGATTGATTCTTTTTATTGTCAGTTATCAACTAGAAATTTTTTTAGAAGAAAACTAAGCCCCCTGCCCTCACCCCTTAATATGGCTCCATTAATTATGTCACCTTGAAAAGGAGGTCAAGGTCACCAAAGAAAAAGTTGCCATGGTATACTGTACCAATTTTGGCCACACTGCACTCACATGACCTTGACAACTAAGTCACGAAACTCTAACCAAGTCTTTGATGGGTTGCAATGATATATTTACCATGTCCAAGCACACGGCCCACGCCTATAGGGGCTTGGAGAAATACATGGGCTGCATGATGATTCCACGCAGAGCTGAAACCGACCCGCACACGAGTACTGGTAAACCGCTTAGAGAATCAAAGCCTGCCTAGGCAAAGCGGTGCATGTCGGACCGTCCATGCTTATAAACCCTACTGGTTTCATTGGGCGACAGGGGTTGAGATGTCATTTCATTTCGATGTTGGGTAAAAGTCCCACAAAATTGGAAACAACATCTCCAAAATGACCTTTACAGTGTTGACGGGGACTTTAAACTTCAAATCAAACAAACAATGTCCAAGCACAATTCATATATTCCTTCAGAAGATAGGGTGCAGAACAACTATTTTTCAGCCCAAATTTGACAGTTTTTAAAGCCCATGGCCTTGAAAATGAGGTCATTATTGCCTAACTCTAGTCAAGTCTTTGGTAGATTACAACAATATACAGTACCAAGTATGACCACAATTCATGAATTTTTTAAGGAGATAAGGTACTAACCAACTATTTTTGGCCAAAATCTGAAAATCTTTAGGAGACTGTGTCTATGAAAACTAAATCAAGATTAATGAAATCTAATCAAGTCTTTGGTAGTCGTACCAAGTTTGGCCAGAATTCAAATAAGGGTGCACACAAGTTATTACCCGAATTTAACAATCTTTGTCTCGAATAAAAGGTGCAGACAAGCTGTTTTTGGCCAAAAGTTGACAGACTTTGGGAGATTGTGACCTTGAAAATGAAATCAAGGTCCCCAAAATCTGATCAAGTAATTGGTAGATTGCAGTGATATATTGTAACAAAGTTTGACCTATATTCATAAATTTCCGACCAGATTTAGGGAGCAGACGAGGAATTTTGGGCTGCATCACAAAAACACTCCTATATAATTTTGACCCCCATGAAACCCACTTTTATATAGCAAAACTGGGGTTTAGAAGGGTTAACCTTATTTTCCTTATTTCTGCTCAAAAGAAATAAGAAAAATATCACAATTTTTCATCTTAATTTTTTTTTTTCAGCGTTAAAGTTTGCAATGCATTTGTATAGGCGTGTTTTTGTAATGGAATTTGAGGTTTTTGGAGCCTGTGACCTTGAAAATAAGGTCAAGGCCACCAATACATAATCCCTGTTTTCCCCCATCCTAGTCATGAAATTTTGGTAAGAATCAGTCCATAGATTCAGGTGATACAGAGCTTAAAAAAGCCAACACCAATGCCAAAGCTGACACAAACAGGATCCGCAACAAAAACAGTTGGTCACGCCTCCCCTTCGTTCTGCATAATTTTTCATGACTTACATTACAACAAAATTAATGATTTAGCACAGCGAGAAGAGCTAGCCAGACATCCTAAGATCAATCTACGTGTAGTAAAAGAATGTGATGCACAGATTCTACAACATGTCAACACATTACGCAAACACGCCTATACAAATACACTGCCACCTTTATCGCCGAAAAAATGAAACTTTTATGATGAAAAATTGTGATATTTTTCTTATTTCTGCTCAAAATATAGATTGTGGGCACTCGTTAGAACCGCCTCATCGAGGCGGTTCTAACGAGTACCCAAAATCTATATTTTAGAGCAGAAATAAGAAAAATAAGGTATATCCCCGGAAACCCTAGTTTTACTATATCAAAGTGGGGTTCAAGGGGGTCAAAATTATATAGGCGTGTTTTCATGATGAGGCTGCATCCATATGATCAATCTTTGTCAAAATAAACTTGAATTCGACTTGTGTTGAATACCGAAACTTTAACAGTTTGAAGCATGTGAAATCTGTAGATTTCACATGCTTCAAACTGTTAAAGTCAACTTTTTCATCTACTGGATTCAACTGAAAATTTCAATCAGATGACCTAACCCATTTGATACGGGAAACCCAAAACAAGTCAATGGCAAACATTGCAGACACTGTCATTCAAATTCTACAAATATTGATAGTACGGACACAGCTACAAACAATGAAAAAGCTTGAGATTGTGCCTGCAGAGTCAGAGTTACCTACACTGCATCAATGGAGCCACATCAACAGCTCCACCAGCATTTCCACCAACTCTGTGGTCCCCCTGTAACTCTGTATTATACACTTACCAGGTTTCTGCAATTTTTCTTCCAAATGTTCGGGCAGTTTAGCCGAGGACTCGACATCTGGTGGATATGTATATAATGCCAAGCTATGCTTGCCGCTCTGTTGACGATTTTCGTCAGCCTCCTTACACACTTGTAGAATGTTTCGACGGAATGTCATGAACTCTAGATCTTTGACTTCGTTGAACTCTGTGAGTGGAATTCCTACTGTCATACCTTTGAAAGAAATATAAGTGATTGTGTATAAACATGAAAATTACTGTCTATAGCAATTTAACCCTTGTCCTTCTGAACACAACAACACCTATCCTTGCAGTGAAGAGAGAAGGCTCTGCTGGTTAGTATGGACATATGGAACACTCCAATGGGGCAGTCAAGACTGCCTGTGACATACAGGTAGGTGGAAAGCAGGGGCCTATAAAGCCCAAGATGACCTGGAAGCAGCTGACAGAAAGAGATTACAGAGAATGGAAGCTCTCTACTATCGATCCTCATGATAGACAAGCCTGGAGATCTGGTGTAAGATCTGCCATGTATGCAGCAAGCCAGCTACCTGGAAGTGACCCACATATGTGGACGTTGCCCCTGTACCTGCATGTTAATCAAAAATATGTTGATGATGATGATGTAGGTTCTTAGCCCCAGATAAGAGGGGGTATCCACTAACCATTAATACTTTTCTTATTTCTGCATGAAAACATATTTTGTGGGTATTCATTAGAAGCGCCTCACCGAGGCGCTTCTAATGATTAAATGGTTACCCACAAACATATGCTTTTGTGCAGAAATAAGAAGAATACTAGATTGCGCAGTTGATGGTAAACCATCGCAAATACCTGCTTTTTCTATGAATAACACTAATGACTATTAGCTAACCAAAACTACATGTAAGTTGAAAAAAAAAGTTGCAAAAAACATTCTAACTGATAAGCAAAGTTTCAGAAAGGTAACTCCTATAGTTTAGAAGATATGGCAAAGTCATACTTTTTGACCTTTGACCTTGGGGTCAGGTTGAGGTCAAGGTCACACCAAAAGTAGCCCAATTTATTCTATATTCCAAGGGCCATCCAATAACCAAAGTTTCAGAAGTGTAGCTCCAATAGTTTAGAAGATATGGCAAAATAATACGTGCTTTTTGACCTTTGACCTTGGGGTCATGTTGAGGTCGAGATCACAACAAAAGACGCCTTATATATTCTATATTCCAAGGGCAATCCAATAAGCAAAATTTCAGAAGTGTAACTCTTATAGTTTAGAAGATATAGCAAAGTCATACTTTTTGACCTTTGACCTTGGAGTTATGTTGAGGTCCACCAAAAGTATCCCAATTTATTCTATATTCCAACAGCCATCCAATAACCAGGTTTCAGGAGTGTAACTCCTATAGTTTAGAAGATATGGCAAAATCATACTTTTTGACCTTGACCTTTGGGTCATGTTGAGGTCAAGGCCACACAAAATGTAGTCCAATTTATTCTATATTCCAAGGGCCATCCAATAACTAAAGTTTCAGAAGTGTAGCTCCAATAGTTTAGATGATTTGGCAAAATAAAACTTTTTGACCTTTGACCTTGGGGTCATGTTGAGGTCGAGGTCACACCAAAAGCAGCCTAATATATTCTTTATTTCAAGGGCCATCCAATAAGCAAAGTTTCAGTAGTGTAACTCCAATAGTTAAGAAGATATGGCAAAATCATACTTTCTGACCTTGACCTTGGGGGTCATGTTGAAGTCAAGGTCACACCAAAAGTAGTCCAATTTATTCTATATTCCAAGGGCCATCCAATAACCAAAGTTTCAGAAGTATAGCTCCAATAGTTTAGATGATATGGCAAAATAAAACTTTTTGACCTTTGACCTTGGGGTCATGTTGAGGTCCAGGTCACACCAAAAGTAGCCTAATATATTCTTTATTTCAAGGGCCATCCAATAAGCAAATTTTTCAGTAGTGTAACTCCAATAGTTAAGAAGATATGGCAAAATCATACTTTCTGACCTTGACCTTGGGGTCATGTTGAGGTCAAGGTCACACCAAAAGTAGTCCAATTTATTCTATATTCCAAGGGCCATCCAATAACCAAAGTTTCAGAAGTATAGCTCCAATAGTTTAGATGATATGGCAAAATAAAACTTTTTGACCTTTGACCTTTGTGTCATGTTGAGGTCAAGGTCACACCAAAAGTAGTCCAATTTATTCTATATTCAAAGGGCCATCCAACAAGCAAAGTTTCAGAATTGTAACTCCAATACTTAAGAAGATATGGCAAAATCATACTTTCTGACCTTGACCTTGGGGTCATGTTGAGGTCAAGGTCACACCAAAAGTAGTCCAATTTATTCTATATTCCAAGGGCCATCCAATAACCGAAGTTTCAGAAGTATAGCTCCAATAGTTTAGATGATATGGCAAAATAATACTTTTTGACCTTTGACCTTTGGGTCAGGTTGAGGTCAAGGTCACACCAAAAGTAGTCCAATTTGTTCTATATTCCAAGGGCCATCCAATAACCAAAGTTTCAGACGTGTAGCTCCAATAGTTTAGATGATATTGCAAAATAAAACTTTTTGACCTTTGACCTTGGGGTCATGTTGAGGTAGAGGTCACAACAAAAGTATCCTAATGTATTCTTTATTCCAAGGACCATCCAATAAGCAAAGTTTCAGAAGTGTAACTCAAATAGTTTAGAAGATAAGGCAAAATCATACTTTTTGACCTTGACCTTAGGGTCATGTTGTGGTCAATGTCATCCCAAAAGTAGCGCAATTTATTCTATATTCCAAGGGTCATCCAATAAGCAAAGTTTCAGAAGTGTAACTTGCATAGTTTAGGAGATATGGCAAAATCATACTTTTTAACCTTTGACTTTGGGGCCATGTTGAGGTCGAGGTCACAAAAAAGTAGCCCACTGCCATCCACTTATCATGTACTATCCACATGCAAAGTTTCAAAAGTGTAACTTCAGTGGTTGCAGAGATCCATTTACAAGAACATGACTGACAGACGGACAGACAGACTGACACACAGACAGATGGACGTTCCAACATGTCGGTTTAAGGGCTATTTCTATTGTTATTATACCCGCTTTTTCAAAGAAAAATCAGGTATATTGTTTCCGTACCACAGTTGACTCCGGCGTCAGTCCATCTGTCCGTCCCACCGCACCAACAAATGTATAGTTAGGTGGCTATGTAAATGGACAGAATCAATGTAAGTCTATGGGATTGACAGGTTGAGTTTTCTTCAAAATCTATATGGAAACTGACAGAACGATTTGCAGTGTAGGCCCTGATCAGACGTTGCATTCTCCGGCATCTGATCTGGGCCTGCACTGTTTGCACGTGTACCCGTTTTGGGGTTTCTGGTACTAAATGGGTTATATAAGATGTTTGTATTCATTTTTGAGACATTGCGTCCTATTTTATGTGACTTTTATCCGTTATTGAGATGAAATGACATCTCAAGCCCTGCCGCTAGTGAAACCAAAAGGGTTTATATGCATGTATGGTCTGACTCACATCACTTTGCCTGGGCAGGCTTATAAGAATCTGATATGGGGTTCTGTTGTAGATGAGCGTTTCCAACCCGAGGGATGACCGTGCTGAGCGGAACCGAGGCTATGCCGAGGTTCAGCTCAGCACTGTCATCCCGAGGGTTGGAAACGCCCATTTGCAACAGAACCCCATATTGGATTCTTTTTCTTGCACAACACCTCCGGTTAGTTTTACAGCTCGCACATGTATACTGTTTGCAGAATAAAAGTAGTGCGGAAGTAGTTCCAGCAATTGAATAGAATTGAAGTGCATTTATGTTAGTTGCCTGGGTCGGAACACCAGGGTCAGAACATAAATTTCTATCCCAGGGTAAAATCACGGATTTCCTTGTCTAGTGTGCAAGAATAGACCTTCTAAGCGGTTTACCAGTACTCATTTGTGGTCAGTTTCAGCTCTGCGTGGAAGCACCACGCAGCCCAATCTATTTCTCCGAGCCCCAAGTGTGTAAGGAGATGTACAGGTACATGACGGATCTGAATGACTTTTGAGACAAGATGTAATACTTTTTGATGGGGATGCCTTTAGTTTACTCATACAGTGTAACAATAAATAGAAATATGGAAGATTACCCCCCACCCACACATCCACCCAGCCTTGTATACGTTGTCTGAGTCAATCCAACGTGTTTTTTCTGTTGTTATCTTTGACAGCCATTGGAACCATTTGAGCAATTTTGGCACTGGGCCAAGACAGGAACATTTCTGTGAAATTATTTTGAAATTGTGCCATTGGCTGGAAAGATTAGTACATTATTTTTTTTCTATTTTTAGCTTTTAACAGGCGGCCATCTTGTTCAATGGACTTCAAGTCATGGATGCAAGTAACAGTCATGTCCACTTCAGCATTATAACTATACCGTTATGGGCTTAAGTATTGGGTCAGATAGGCCTATGCAAACAATGCAGACCAAGATCTGATCAGGGTCTACACTGTTTGCCATTCCCTCAGCACTTTTAGGACTCCTTGCTGGATCTTGAAACAAATTTGTTAAAATTTAAGGAGTCCTCATTATATCCAAATTCGAAGTTTTTTTTTTATGGTAGATCCTGAGGCGAATGCCTCATTATGAGCAAACTCATCTGGATCTACACTGTTATATAGCTATTTTTATGGTTTCTTGGGTTGAAAGGGTCATATTCATTTGATCAAATAGAAGGCTTATCATAAACCCATTTTGTACCGGGTACCCTGGAAACAGTGCAGGCCCAGATCAGACGCCGCAGAACGCAGCGTATGATCAGGGCCTCCACTGTTTGCAAAAAGTTCAGCCATTTTCCAAATAAATTTTTAAGAAAACACAACCTGACACCCCTAAATTTTGAAAGGACTCCTGCAAAATATAAGGAGGAAGATTCCATTTTGTTACAAAAATGGTAAACAGGCTGGGAAGCAGTGCAGATCCTGAGAAGATCCATCTGGATCAGGTATCTTTGTGGTTTCTAGGGTTGAAAGGGTTAAAAGTCAAGTATGTTACAAGTTACTGTAAACAAATCTATCAACTTCGACTACATGTAAATAATTCTGTGGTTATTGTTCTCATCCAAACTTTATCCAGTTGTAAGTGTAAACATAGCAACATGTAAACAGATTATGTTAATCTGGAATTTGAGGATATACATTAAGAAAATAAATAAATTCTGTATTTTCACTGAATATTAGGACTTCCCTTTTTGTAACAAATGGAATCTTCCTCCTTATATATGGCAGGAGTCCATTTTAAAATTTAGGGGTGTCAGGTTGTATTTTCTTCAAAATTGATTTGGAAAATGGCTGAACTTTAAGCAAACAGTGGAAGCCCTGATCAGACGCCGCATTCTGCGGCTTCTGATCTGGACCTGCACTGTTTGCCCGAGAAAGTGGCGTCTGATCAGGGCCTCCACTGTTTGCCTGGGTACCTGTTTTGGGGTTTCTGGTACAAAATGGGTTAATTAAACACAACACCCCATACTATAAAAGAATCCTAAAAATTTGCACACCATGAGAACTTGCTGTAATTCTCCTTAAGTTTTAACTAATTTGTTTCATGATCCAGCAAGGAGTCTAAATGGCAAACCGTGTAGATCCTGATCAGACCATGCGCAGGCTTAGTCCTTCTAAGCAGTTTAATGGTTTACCAGTTTTGTTTTGTTTGTTTGTTTTGGAGTCAACACTATTTTAGGTCATTTTTGAGCCTGTCAGTTTACCTATACACACATTTCCTGGGCAGGCTTATACGTAAGCGGTTAACCAGTAGTGCACATTCTTTTGCCACCCTTCTTGAATCAGCTGAAGGGAGAGAATGACCGTAGAAAAGATTTCATGATCAATCTCCACGAAAGAATGTTGCCGACCCCGGCAGGCGGCAGGTATAATGGTTTACCAGTATTCATGACTATTGTGTTGTCTGTGTCAGGAAACCCCTAAAGGGGTACCTTGCCAAACAGTGCAGGCCCAGATCAGACACCGCAGAATGCGATGTCTGATCAGGGCCTGCACTATTTGCTAACAGATTTTTCCATCAAAAAAAAGAAAAACAAAAAAATAGTCCTGCCACCCCTAATATGAGATATGGATTTGTCCAACATATAGCAATGGAAGAGTCCACCAGTATACAATGGGTTAATGTTTTTTGTCACAGACAGATTGACAGACGGACAGAAGTGTACATACCGTATTCGCCCTAATTACCGCACCGTGCGCTTAGTTTTTTTCAAAATTGTGTAAAAAATCGTGATGAAAAATCGACCTATTAAGCGCACACAAATCATTTTGGGTAACTGTCTTGGCAGTTGAACTGTCTTGTTTCCCGCTTCGCAAGTTTCGTAAACGAGGAATTAAAGTGTGTATTAGAGCTGTCGAATGAGTTTGAAATACAGTTGCTTTGCCTTCACTGTTGAAGAAATAACGGTGAGTTATTTTTTATAGATTTCCTGTGAAAGCTTCAATGGGAGGTTACTGTAAGGTGTGCGCTTATGCATTTTTTTTTTCAAAAATAGCTTTGGTGTGCGCTTATAGGAGCATGTGCGGTAATTAGGGCGAATACGGTATGCCACTTTGATTTGGGGGCATAAAAATAATTTACTAGTATGGGTGACTGGGGTCAACTTTTTTTTTACTGAAAAAGGCTTGACATTCGGCTTGTTTTTCCAACTAACAATTCACATGCAAAAAAAAAACAATTTGAAAGTGCCTACTGCTAGTTGTGATTAGAGCTTGAATGTTAAAATATCTCTGTAATATTTTGTGTTTGTGAGCAAATCAAACAGCATATGTTTTATGGGATAATTATACTGAAATTATCCATACTTATTACATGTACACACCTCATTATACCAATTTAATACATGAAGCACAGCTTTTATGCTGAAAATGTCTACATTAATAAACTGGCACTTGCGGTAGCAGCTACCACCAGAAATGTAGGCGGGGCTTACTGATTACTAGGGTCTGCTAGCTCAGGCTACAGCAGAATAATGCATATACTCACACATTATGACTAGTGATATTTTTCTTATTTCTGCCCCAGATATACCAGTATATTGTGGATGCTTGATTAAACTGCCTCATAAAGTTTACAAGTCAATAAAATCAATACACCTCTAGACCCAACTTTATACAGAAAAAAAATTTGTGTATTGGGGTATTTTTGTGTTTTCAATATTTTCCTATTTTTTTTTTTTTTTTTTTTAACACAAAGATTTTGGGTACTTGTTAGAACAGCCTCACTGAACTGGAAGGGAGCAAAATGTCAAACATTTTTATCTGAAAAAAAAAAAATGCACCCCTAATTTTTAAGATTTTATTTCTAATTGATCAAGACTAATCATTTCTAGACAAGTATGTTTATATAAGCTGTAGCATAGGGTCTTATCAGGCTTTGTTTATAAACATTCTCCATGTTAAAGCAATTAAACTTGACCAGTTTATTATTTCTGCCAGGGCAAACTTGGCAACATTAAATTATTTTAGTTAATCCGGTCCCTGTTTTTAGCATGATTTTGGGTTACAATACAATGTATTTTTTATTATTAAACAATATCCAGATGTATTACCTTTAAAAATAAGATACATTTATTGAAAGGTGATGGCATTCCTTTACCGAAACACATATTTTGTAATGGATCAAGCTACTTAAAAAGGTAGGTGCAATTTCCTTCCAGGATTTTATACATTGCTGGAAAAATGGCAGAGAATTCTGACAAAGAGAAATCATATAGAAATTTTACAAAAGAACAGTTTTGGACAGTATTTTATTTCTTCAGATTTACAAGTCTGAATGGGCATTTTACGAAGACTAAAATATCATAGCAGTAACTGAGACAATAATAACAACTGATAACAATGATGATGATGATAATGATAATTAAAAAATTTTGAACAGTCATCTGCAGGACAATTTTCCGGGCAATTATGGACATGATCATGGATATAATGATGATTATTGTACAAGAAACCCCAAAATGGGTATTTGACAAACAGTGCAGGCCCAGATCAGATGCCACTGAATAGGCGTCTGATCAGGGCCTACACTGTTTACAGCATTAGCTACCTGTAATATACCTATAAACTGGAATTGACAAGTTCCTAGCTGTGTATCATGGAATATGAATAGATTTTTTTTCTGCGAGACTGAGGTAGGATTATTTATCTGCTTTTACTTTACTAAACTTGCCATCTTACAAGTGGAAAGTGTTTGGATTCCACACTAATAGTTGCTTTGTTTATATCACATGACCAAGGTTCAAAGGTTATATCTAGTTTGAATTTCTGAGCACTTTTCAGTAATTTCATTCATCATATTCAATTAATATTGGTTTTTGAGACAATATTTTGGTGTTGATGTATAAAGTAGGGATATGCCTCCTTACAGAACAAGTTATGTTTCTCAAGGGTTTCTAAGTATTTTATTTTCATTGATAAAGCGTCTGCAATCAACAAAATGTAAAAGTCAGGCACCATTTTGAAATAAGCTCCGCCTACATCCTTTTATAGAGCAGGTGGGGGTTTAAGTGCGTTAAGAAGTGACTTAGTTGTAATTTTCTTCACCATTATGAAAACATGCTTTACATACAAATACATTGTAAAGGAGCAGTCTCTATAAGGCTATTTTCATGGCCACAACCGATTTCCTTTAAACTTTGTAGCTTCAAATTGGTACCTATTGGCTGTCTAATGGTGAATTTTTAGACTCTTTGATCCACTGGTTTTTGTTGTATACACTATTAAAGTGGGTGGGGTAATGTCACCCCATCAAGGGTACACCAACAAAAATGCTATTATTTTTGTTCAAAGTGCATGACTGGAGGCGATGTTTGCCGTATGCTTACTACCCTTTTAGGCATAACAGCTGGTGATAACAGTCTTATAAATATCAAACAAGAGAAAAGTTTATACGCGCTTGTACGTTGTACCAAAATATTAGTAATTTTTATTCCCCAACTTTACGAAAAACCACAACACCTTCACAGTTTTCAACTTATTTCAAAGATCTTTCATAAATATAATGTTGATGTAATAGTCATTCTAGGTATATGTCAGAATTATTGTTAGTTCATAAAACTTAATGAGTTACCTGCCCCTGAAATTGGATTTTACCCATTTTTTTTTAAATCGGAGTGCATTTATCCGTTTGTAGTACTCACAACTTCATTTGGAAGTGAATAAACCAATTCCATGCAAATATAATTAAATAGATGTGGACAAAGAAGTCATTTGATTCAATAGTGCATGCTAGCAAGCACATGAGCACAACATCCCACGGTACAAGCACCACTTCTTCACCAACAGTACCATCCAGTGATTGGGTTCAGTCCTTGTGGTCTAAACACATTGCAAAACGAGCAAACAATTCTTACATGGTCGCTAACATATGGTATTTTACTATTGGATATTTTGTTGCTAAGGCCTTCCACTTTGTAATTCTCCCATTAGCTGATTTGACAACCTATCTCAATTTGTACCTAGTCTTGAATCATTCGCCTCTTCAGTCGTATATTGCTTCTGAGATTTCGTTAGGAGGTGAGGCATATGAGAATTGATTTCATAACCCTTTAGTATTTCTCTAACATCCCTGAATCATACATCAACTTTTGCAAATGCCCTATTTGGGGATTCAAATTCTGATGTTGCAATCGCAGTGGCTGATGGAACATACATATATATTGAGAAGAGTGGAAACTACTCATTTCAGAGAAGATCTTATTCCGTACATAAAGGACAGCCTTTGCTGAAACCTATGATGCTTGTGGCCACTGATGGTTACATTTTGACTGTGATGGGTTACATTTTGACTGTGATGGGACCATATCTTGCAGATGGGAAAAACACAGATGCTAAGATTACCGAACACATGTTAAAGACTAATGCAGAAAATATTACTGACTGGTTTGAAGAAGATGATGTTCTCGTAGTAGACTGCGGCTTCAGGGATGCTATAGATATACTAAAGGATTTTGGAATCAATTCTCATATGCCTCACTTCCTAAACAAATCTCAGAAGCAACATGTCGAATCAGCTAATGGGAGAATTAAAAAGTGGAAAGCCCTTATCAACAAAATGCCCAATAGTCAAATACCATATGTTGGCGACTATGTAAGGATTGTTTGCTCATTGTGCAATGCATTTAGACCACCTTTGGTAACAAGCAAAGATTCAGGCAAAGTAATTGCTAGAAGAATGATGGCCCTAGTAAAAACTCCAAATAAGCTGCAGGATAAGGTTGTAACAAGAATTTCGCCGAAGGCTATGTCCCGCCTGTGCGGGCGCAAAGTCATTGAACCATGATATGTACCGGTAGGTCAAGGTCAAACATAGATGCTTGCTCAAAAGATCCCATTCTCAAATGCAAGTTTGTACTAAGTATCATTAGCTCTAATAATTCTTGAGAAATGAACTTAACCATTACGGTGAATGCTAGGGTGGTCACAATATTTTACAAAGTCAGTGAACCATGAAATTTAGGTCAAGGTCAAATATGGATGCTTGCATTTAAGTTGCCATCCCCAGATTCAAGTTTGTACCAAGTATCATTAATAAAGCTCTTATAGTTCTTGAGAAATAAACTTGACCATTAGGGTGAAAGCTAGGGTGGTTGCAATGTTTTACAAAGTCAGTGAACCATGAAATGTAGGTCAAGGTCAAGTATGGATGCTTGCATGTAAGTTGTCATCCCCAGATACAAGTTTGTACCAAGTATCATTAATGAAGCTCTTATAATTCTTGAGAAAAAAACTTGACCATTAGGGTGAACGCTGGGGTGGTCACAAATGTTGACGCCTTGACGAATGGACGAACAAACGGACGAAAGAACGGACGGAAAACCGGGCGCCTATATCACGCTATGCTAATAGCAGGTGTGTCAAAAAATGGCTGGGATAAAAAACGGGTTATTTGGAAAAAGATCGATGATGAGAAACTTGAGAACTTCCCAGAGATGACTGTGGATGAACTCAGGGATTTGAAACTGGATATTTACCAGCTGAAACAAGCCAAATCCTACACAGATGAACATTTTTACGACAATGGATCATATGAGATAATGGCACACAAAGAAGAAGATGGTGTTCTCAAAGCACAGATACGTTCTCGCCACACGTCTAATAAAACATATAACATGTGGGTTGAATATACACAAGGACTGAACCGAATCACTGGATGGTATTGTGGGTGCAGAAGTGGAGCTCGTACCGTGGGATGTTGCGCACATGTGGCTTCTGTTCTCTGGTATTTGGGATATTACCGGAACAAAACAGAAAAAAGTGAAGCAAAACCAAGCCGGGAACATATTGATTTTGTTTATGATGCTGCAGTTAACACATGGAGTACATCTAGCGATTCAGAGGGAGATCAGTAATTAACAAATTCTTAAACATGTCGTGAGACCATACAGGCTTATATTGAAGCACAGTATCAGTCTAGAATGAGGTTCCACAACATGAGCAAAGCCTGCTTTGGTGGTCAAAAATGTTTTACAGTTGACAAATGTTCCATTTGCACCTGGAAATTAAGAGTTCATAAATAACCAAAACAAGAAATACTAGCATGCACTATTAAATCAAATGACTTCCTTGTCCATATCTATTTAATAATATGTGCATGGAATCGGTTTATTCACTTTCAAATGAAGTTGTGAGTACTACAAACAGATAAATGCACTCCGATTTAAAAAAATGGGTAAAATCCAATTTCAGGGGCAGGTAACTCATTAAGTTTTATGAACTAACAATAATTCTGACATATACCTAGAATGACTACTACATCAACATTATATTTATGAAAGATCTTTGAAATAAGTTGAAAACTGTAAAGGTGTTGTGGTTTTTCGTAAAGTTGGGGAATAAAAAGTACTGATATTTGGGTACAACTTACAAGCGCGTATAAACTCTTCTCTTGTTTGATATTTCTAAGACTGTTATCACCGGCTGTTATGCCTAAAAGGGTAGTAAGCATACGGCAAATATCGCCTCCAGTCATGCACTTTGAACAAAAATAATAGCATTTTTGTTGGTATACCCTTGATGGGGTGACATTACCCCACCCACTTAAATAGTGTATACAGCAAAAACCAGTGGACCAAAGAGTCTAAAAATTCACATTTAGACAGTCAATATGTACCAATTTGAAGCTACAAAGTTTAAAGGAAATCGGTTGTGGCCATGAAAACAGCCTTATAGAGACTGCTCCTTTTACTGCCGAAAAAAATGAAAATTTTGAAATGAAAAATTGTGATATTTTTCTTATTTCTGCTCAAAATATAGATTTGATTGTTTGTTTGATTCAAGGTTTAACATCCCCATCTGCATTGTATAGGTCATTTTGGAGATATTGCTTCCAATTTTGTGGGACTTTTACCCGACATTGAGATCCGACATTGAGATGAAATGACATCTCAAGCCCTGCCGCCCATTGAAACCAATGGGGTTTAAAAGCATGGATGTTACAACTCGCACTGCCCAGAAAACATGTACATTTCATATTTTCCAGTTCTGTGGTGTATTCCTTGCTTCCAAAGGATAACCCTTTTATAGAACATATTTAGGTCCACTAAGGGGTTTACTAGTGCTCGTGTGTGGTCGGTTTCCTCTCTGCTTGGAAGCAGCATACAGCCCATCTATTTCTTCAAGATGGGCGGGGGCCGGCTCAAAATATTGACTGTTGGTACACATTAGAACCGCCTCATTGAAATGGTTCTAACGAGTACCCACAATCTATATTATGAGCAGAAATAAGGCTTACCCCTGTAAACCCCAGTTTTACTATATAAAATTGGGCTTCAAGGGGGTCAGAATTATATAAGTGTGTTTTCATGATGTTACTATAACATGTGTTTGTCAAAAAATTAAGAAATAGATCAGCTCTATCTCTTGAATTGTTGAGTAATAAATTGCAGTATGGAGGTCTGTTGCAAAGTGAATCAAATCACGAGCATGAAGCACGAGTGATTTGTCTACTTTCAACAGACCTACAAACTCTGATTTATTCCTATACAATTCACACACTTTCTGATTCTCACACTTAAAATAGACAAATGAAGACAGAAAAAAACAAACTGAAAGTCATGATAGGCGATTATGACTGTAATGATCCTAAGAACTGGGACAGACAGGCCTAAGTGAACAGTGCAGACCAAGATCTGATCCTGCTGAATATTTAAATACATGTATGCCACACCCACTGCTGAATATCAACCAATCAGATTACTTGATGCAAATTATTGCAACAAATTCAGAAACTGATTGACCAACAATGAAGATCCAGATCAGATGAATATCAGCCAATCAGATTACTTGATGCAAATTATTGCAACAAATTCAGAAACTGAATGACAAACAATGAAGATCCAGATCAGATGGCTTCTTCAGAAACTGAATGACAAACAATGAAGATCCAGATCAGATGGCTTCTTCAGAAACTGAATGACAAACAATGAAGATCCAGATCAGATGGCTTCTTCAGAAACTGAATGACAAACAATGAAGATCCAGATCAGATGGCTTCTGATCTGGATCTACATTGTTTGAAAGACAAGACATTAAGCCTTGTCCTGCTGAATTTTTAAATATGCCACACCCACTACTGAATATCAACCAATCAGATTACTTGATGCAAATTATTGCAACAAATTCAGAAACTGAATGACAAACAATGAAGATCCAGATCAGATGGCTTCTTCAGAAGCCATCTGATCTGGATCTACATTGTTTGAAAGACAAGACATATCCGAACTCAGCAGGACAAGGGCAAAATTAACATATCCGCTAGAGCGGGCAGGCCCCTGCCTCTGGAGCTATAATAATTTAATATCTTACCTATTTCATAATTCAACATTTTCTCTTCTCTGTTTCCCTTTGGTTCCACCACTTTCAGAATCGGCTGAAAAAGTCTTAAATCGCACAACCGTCTAGTTTCATCATAAAATTCCTCTCGCTCCGCATCCGAAGTTATCCCAACGAATATGTAATACGTAGGTTCCAACAATTTGTGAAATAACGGTTGTTTCTTAGCTTCATTCCAGAGGTCAGCTTTCACTCTTTCTAGAGTTGCATCCCTTGTACAGCGTAAAGGAATAAGAAGTCCTGTTGGCATGAGGAAGTCCACATTAACTTGTAAGGGCATCAAATGATGACCCCATAATTCACCGGAGCTTGGCGGCATCTTGGGTGTGATGTCACTTGTCTTTCAACACCTGAAATGATTAAAAAGCTTGATCACAGGGCCCGTGCTTTTCTTCATCCAAAAAGTACTGATATTTTTCTTACTTCTGCACAAAACATAGATTGTGGGTACTGATACTTACTAGTGTGTGTGTGTGAATTCGGGTTTAACGTCGCTTTCAACAATTTTTCAGTCATATCACGACGGTGTCTGGTTGCAACAGGGAGCTCAATGCTCACTTTTATAGTGCTGCCTCACTGAAGTATCATGTCCCAGACACATTACATGATACCACACCCAGTCACATTATCCTGACACTGGGTCGACCAGTCCTAGCTCTACCCCATAAATCTGAGTGCCAAGCGAGGAGCAGCTAGTACCATTTTTAAACGACTTTGGTATGTCGCGGCCCGGGATCGAACCCGTGACCTCCCGTTCCCCAGAGCGGACACTCTACCAACTGAGCTATCGGGGCCGGTGGTACTTACTAGAAGTGCCTTAATTGGTGATGCCCTTCTAATGAGTACCCACAACATATGTTTTTGTGCTGAAATAAGAAAAATAATATGTGAAAAATAATATGTGGATACTCCCTCTTATCTGGGGTTATGAAAGCTGAAAAGTGATATACCTACAATGTGATGTGCCTGTCCAGTGAAAACTCTTATCTGACTCTGCAAATGCACAGTCCTGCTTATGCAGTCTGATCAGGGTTTTCATGGGTCCAATTTGTCTTCTATAGATCAGCTTAAGATGACACAGGCTTAGTAATAGGAACCCAAGGGACCATAGTTCCTAGAATTTGGCCTATAGGCTCCTTAACTCCAGATAAAAAATTTGCATGCTGAACTCTGAGCCAAGTTGCAAACCTTCCACGCAGAGCTGCAAACTGACCACAGCAGGCAAAGCGGTGCAAATCGAACCGTCCCCATGGCGTTTTGGTTTGTTTGGGCAGCAGGGCTTGAGATCGCATATCATCTCAATGTTAGGAGTACAAATTGGAAGCAACTATGTCTCCAAAATGTCCTAAATAGTGTTGACAGGGCTGTAAAACCTCGATTCAAACTAACAAAAGAATAAGTAAAATAATGTATACCCCTGCAAACCCCATTTTTTTTATTTGTATAAATCTGGTTTACATGGGCGTTCATCCATCTCATGGACTTGTTCACATGCAAGAAGTTGAGGTTTTATGTCCCCTTCAACACTATTTAGGTCATCTTCGAGATTTTGCTTTCAATTTATGAGGGACTTTACCCAACACTGAGATGAAATGACATCTCAGACTCAAGCCCTGCCACCCAAAAACACCAGAAGGATTTACATGTAAGGACGACCCGACTCACACCACTTTATCTGGGAAGACTTATAGACCCTCTAAGCAGTTTGTCAGTACTCATGGGTGTGTGTGTGCGGGGAGGGGGGCCTGATGTGCAATAAGTAAATTTAACCCTTTCAACCCTGTTTGTTTGATTTTGTTTGATTTGAGGTTTAACATCCACATCAACACTGTATAGGTCATTTTGGAGACGTTGCTTCCAATTTTTTTGGGACTTTTACCTGACATTCTGATTGAGATGAAATGACATATCAAGTGCTGTCGACCAATGAAACCAATAGAGTTAATATCAGCATGGAAGGCCCGACTCGCACCGCTTTGCCTGGGCAGGCTTAGATGCTATAAGCAGTTTAACAGTACTCGTGTGTGGTCGGTTTCAGCTCTGCGTGGAAGCATCATGCAGCCCATATATTCCTTTCAACCCTGTAGACCGGTATAAAATACAGACACCTACAGATACGAACGATGTAGATAATTTAAGGGGAATGGGAACACCTGGCTGGTTTTTCCGCCATATTTCAAAGGGAGACAAAGTTCAGGACTTCCTGTTCGCTTTTCTATGATTCAAGCCCTGTCCTACTGAAAAAGGGGTCTACTCTTAAAGAAAAGAATTTGCTCCTCAGGAGCAAATTCTTTCCTTTAAGAGTTGACCCCTATTGACATGGGAGAGAAAAACACTTTTGCAGGAGTTACCTCCCCTGAAGGTGTTCTCATTCCCCTTAAGCTGTCTCATCAGGCTTTACACTGTTTGCCATCCTGTTCATGAGACCATTTACAAGAATGAACCACCTACCATAAAGATTCTAAAAAATTCAGACATCCTGTGGACTTGTTGTAATTTCTCCTAAGGTTTCAAGATCCATCAAGGAGTCCAAAAAGTGCAGACAGAATGGCAAACAGTGTAGACCCTGATCAGACTGCTCCTTCAGGAGCAGTCTGATCTAGGTCTGCACTGTTTGCTTAAGGCCTGTCTGTCCCAATACTTAGGATCATTACAGTATTTACAGTAACAGGATGTGCCAAAATTCAAAGAAAGATGGGTCCACTTCTCAGAAGAATTATAAAGAAGGAAATCAAACGTGCATGTAAATTTTGAAACCTCTTTGGGTTAAACAAACAAAAATAATAAATAAATTTTTCATTGGGTGGCAGGGCTTGAGATGTCATTTCATCTCAACGTCGGGTAAAAGTCCCACAAAATTGGAAGCAACGTCTCCAAAATGACCTTTTACAGTGTTGATGGGGACGTTAAACCTCAAATCAAACAAACAAAAAACCAAAGATAATTACAATCACAAGACCATTTTCAAGCATAAAAATCCTTAAAAAATTCGGACATCCTGTGATTTTGTTGTAATTTCTCTTAAGATTTTAACAAATTTGTTTCATAATCCAGCATGGGGACCAAAAAGGCTGACGGAATGCTCCTGATCTGGGTCTGCACTGTTTGCTTAGGCCTGTCTGTCCCATACTTAGGATCATTGCAGTATTTACAGTAACAGGATGTGCCAAAATTCAAAGAAAGATAGGTCCACTTCTCAGAAGAATCATAAACAAGGAAATCAAAATGCTTTGGGTTAAACAAACAAAAATAATAAATAAATAAACATTTTTACATACCAAAGATAATTACAATCATGCATTACATACCTATAGCAGATAGACAATAATAATATATATAACAAATCCGTTGAATTCTGCTTGTAACCAATTCACTTTTCAGACTTCAAATACCTAAAATACCATCTTACTTCTCATGAAAACAAAAATAAAATAAACAAAACTGGACAGTCTAACCACAATGTTTGTTGAAAAATACTGTCAAACCACAGTAATAATCCCTTCCTTCTTGTGAAGGGAAGCAAATAATAATGAGAATGTCCTTCAAAGTTCACTAGCCTCAACTATGTGCAAGTACTTTTAAACCTCAACCAATCCTGCTGGCAAAATAAAGGAATATGAATTATATGAATTAATGTTCTTACCCACTGCTTATGATGACGTTGTTGATTTACAAAAACTCAAGTCAGATAAATAAATAAATCAATTTCTTCTCTTGTATTTTGTTATGAATGGATCCGATACAACAGGATACTAGCTACAACCTGTTTTGCATACTATATGTCTAACTTGTAAATAAAAACATCTGTGCAACTAAAAATAGAACACTTACGTTAATTAAAGTATATAAATTCTATTTATAAACAGCTAATCTGTTGTTGTAGGACTGATATATTACTAATTACAATCTTATCACTGGGACAGCACAGTGCAAACCCAGATCAGACTGCTCCCCAAGCAGCAGTCTGTTCTGGGTCTACACAATTTCCTGCTCAGCCATTATCACTTGTTGGTGTAATTAAGAAAACATAAATCTTGAAAGATAATTACAACTGTTGCAGTACCGTAAAAATCCTAAAAATTCGGACACCTTGATGACTGGCTGTAACTCTCCTATAACTTTAACAAATTTGTTTCACGATCCAGCATGGAGTCAAAAAGGTGCAGATAGATGGCAAACAGTGTAGACTCTGATCAGACTGCTCCTTCAGATTTGGGTCCACACTGTTTGCTTAGGCCTGTTTGTCCCAATACGTAGGATCAAAAGTTAAGGTATTTTTTCTTCTTTTTTTTTCCGATAAACTTAATATAAATATACCACAATATATAAAGATCTTGGTTGTACTGTATTCTTTAACCCTTGTTCTGCTGAATATTCATATATGCCACACCCACTACCGATTATCAACCAATCAGATTACTTGATGCAAATTATTGCAACAAATTCACAATCTGAATGGCAAACAATGTAGATCCTGATCAGATGGCTTCATCAGAAGCCATCTGATCTGGATCTTCATTGTTTGGAAAATAAGGCATATCCGGGCTCAGCAGGACAAGGGTTAATTCTTTTAACTTGTGCATCAGCAAGAAATCTGCTTCCAGAGAAAAATAAGACAGAAGATTTTAAAAGTCTGACAGTCGGGGAAAATAAGGACTTCCAGAGAAAAGGAAAGACAATCTCTGAAAAATCAAGATTTCCAGAGAAAAACAAGGACAGAAGAAAAACCATGACAGTCTCTTAATAAGGAATTCCAATAAAAATCCATCCAGGGGTTTAGGAGATATGGAATAGGCCAAAAATTCAAATGTGACCTTGCCCTTGAGTCGGCATGGTTTATTTATGGGTTCTGCATATCAGCTCATTGAGGGGGATATTCTACCAAAGTTTAATGTAAATCCTTCCAGGTGTAAAGTAGATATATGCAAAGTTTCAAACTCGTGACCTTCAACTGTGACCTTGACCTTGAGTCTGCATTTTTTTATTTTCGACCAAAGTTTAATGAAAATCCTTCCTGGGCAAAGGAGATATGGAACAGACACACAATTCAGAGTTTCAAACTCGTGACCTTCAACTGTGACCTTGACCTTGAGTCGGAATGGTTTATTTATGGGTTCTGTACATCAGCTCACTAAGGGGGATATTTGACCAAAATTTAATGAAAATACTTACAGGGGGAAAGGAGATATGGAACGGACACAAAATGCAGTTTCAAACTCGTGACTTTCAACTGTGACCTAGACCTTGAATCGGCATTGTTTATTTATGGGTTCTGCACATCAGCTCACTGAGTGGGATATCTGACAATAGTTTAATGGAAATCCTTCCAGGGGTAAAGGAGATATGGAACAGACACAAAATTCAAAGATTCAAACTCGTGACCTTCAACTGTGACCTTGACCTTGAGTCGGCATGATTCATATATGAGTTTCTGCACATCAGCTCACTGAAAGGAATATTTGACCAAAGTTTAAAGAAAATCTATCGTACGGATCAGGAGATACGGAGTGGACAAGAAAGTGTTATGGACAGACATACGGACGTTCTAACATGTCAGGTTTAAGGGTAATTTCTTTTGTTATTTTCTTTTGTTTGGTTTAGGGGCTAATCTTCTAAACCTTTTATTTACAGAATAAATCTATTATTTACCAATCATTTTACTAAACCAGGGTACTCACTAACAGACAGGCCAAGATCTGCCTCAGAATAAGTCATCTGATCAAGGCCTTTACTGTTTGCAAAAAATAAATAAGGCTATTTCCCTGAATGAATTTATATAAGTATCCCTACCCCAGGCCTCATACTGACCATGCTTTTCCATGCCTGAAAGGCCCGATTCTGAAGCAGCTTCAACCCTTATCCTGCTGAACAAGACACACCTACATTACCTTTGCAAACAGTGTAGATCCTGATCAGATGGCTTCTGAAGAAGTCATCTGATCAGGATCTACACTGTTTGTAATGGAGTTTGTGAAAATATAAAGTAACTTGGTTGACTTAAAGTCAGAAATAAGGGTTAAATAGTTTTTTTAAACAGACTATATACGCAAAAATCAGAATCTAAAAGCCTGAAATCAAGAAAAAAATCAAGCTCTAAAAGCCTGAAATCCTGCAAATGCCTGAAAAATATGAGGCCTGCTACCCTGACAGCCATGAATTTCAAAAATGGATTATTACAAATACAACAAATTCTATTCAGTACAAAATGCGTGTTAAGCAGTTCATCAGGAAGGGGAGCAGCCAACATTGCGCAATTACTCTGCAGGGTATTAATGGAAATCAAAACAAGTTGTCAATAGTGACTTATTCATCATACCCATAAGGCAAGGCAACTTATTGACAACAACGGCAGCTCTTATTGACAACAACAATCTTAACTCTGTTGGGAAAATAATAAGATCTGATTAATTTGAAAAATGCTGCAGTGCAGTCAGTAAACAAAAAATCATGTTTAGGAAGGTAGACAATACAACTGGGATTTTTTTAACCCATAAAATGCCAATCACGACAACAGTCGTCTGCTTTGTCGTCTGCTGGTTTTTTTTAAAAATCATTTTTTCAAACAGTGCTGTCCCAAATCAGACTGGGAGCAGTCTGATTTGGGTCCACACTGTTTGCCTGTATGCAAAAATATTTTTTAAAATGTTTGCAAAAAAATTCAGCAGACGACATATTAGCAGACAACATTTTCAGATGTAGTTTTTCTCGGCATCTTAAGCGTGTACAAAATTTTTACCATTTCCAATTTTTCAATACAGAGAGAAACTAAAACCTCCACAAGCAGTCACCTCTGTTTGACCTTTGTCCTGCTGAACAAACTAATTTTGCCGCACCCATTTTCGAATATCCACCAATCAAATTACTTGAAATGGTGTATTCATTCAAATTTGCAAACTGAATGTCCAAAGGCAGTAAAAGGAGCAAATGTATTTAAGAAATTAACATAAATCAGCAACTTGTCCCTAATTTTATCACAAAAGCATGGTGCTGTAATGTTTTGAAGTATTGAAACAGAAAGGCCCAACCAAACAGTGCAGACCCAGATCAGAATGCTCCTGAAGGAGCAGTCTGATCAGGGTCTACACTGTTTGCCATTCCGCCTGCATTTTTCCTTGGTCTCCTTGCTTGATTGTGAAACAAATTTGTGAAGATTTTAGGAAAATCACAACAACTCCTCAAGGTGTCCGAATTTTTAGACTTTTATGTCCGAATTTTTAGGATTTTATGGCAATTGATGTTAGAATGGTAAACAACATTGTCAATTTGTGTTTCAACTCCAATAGACAACATCAGCAAACTACGGTAATTCTCCTATAATTTCGAACAAAATTAAATAATTATTTTTGCCGCTGTTCGAATTTTTAGAAATTCGAGCTGGCAAAAAAGTCCACTGTTCGAAATTTTAAGGTTCTGACCGATCATGTTCTCCGCTTGCTGCTCTTTTAATACCTCAGAGACCATAGAAGCTTGTACAAACCGCAAATGCTCTGATTCGGCTGCGCAGACTGATCTGAGTCTTCAACTGTCACAGCCTCATTTACAAGTCAGAGGTTACACCGCATGTACACATTTTCCATGGATTTGAGCCGACACAGAGCAAAGAAAACTTCTACTACATAAGTATCAGATCAGCCTGTGCATCAAGCCAATGCGGCGTGATCTCGTTTGCTGCTAGTTGACTGGTACATATGTCACAGAAGACTCATACGAAAAGCTAAAGCTCTGATCAGACTGTGCGGATGCGCAGCCTGATCCGAGTGATCACTGGCCTGGCGTCTCACCGTACTTTCCCAATTCAACGTTCCCCCAAATTGTGCATCTAGCAAATGTGGACAAAGCCTTCACTTATTGTTCTTTGAATAGAAGGCCCATACGAACAGGAAAGACACTGATCAGAATGTGGGAATGCGCAGGTTGTTATGAGCCTTCACCGTTCATGCGTCTGTGCTTTTTTTTTAAAGTTCAATCTGGTGCGACATGGACATTGTAGATTAATGTAGCAAAACAAACGCGAAATCACCAAGAAAATCGAAGATCAGTACCCTTACCAGCGATCATAGTAACTCCCAGGCAAAGCGGTGTGAGTCGGACCGTCCATGCTAATAAACCCTATTGGTTTCATTCGCCGACAGGGCTTGAGATGTCGTTTCATCTCGATGTCGGGTAAAAGTCCCACAGAATTGGAAGCAACGTCTCCTAAATGACCTTTACAGTGTTGACAGGGACGTTAAACCTCAAATCAACAAACGAAATCATAGTAACTGTTTGTGCCTTTTCACAAGCAACAACTGCTCGCTAAAATGATGTAGTTTGTTTTGGCGGGAAAACATTCACAGGCTGCTTTAACTGCACATGCTAATATGACGCACTGCAGTAAAATTGCGGAACATCATGAGACGTCGCCTGGGAAAAGGCTGTGTCACTTAAAAACAGTAAGCTGAACAACGAGAGATCTTTAAAATAGTGCGGTCTGTTTTAGCTCAGCGTGGAAGCATCAGGCAGCCCATCTATTTCTTCAAGCCCCGATAGGCGGGGGCCGTAATCAGAGTCTGTGCCGGTCGCTAAACGACCAGCGAAGATGCAGGTCATTCTGCACAGATGAAATGACACCTCAAGCCCTCGAAGGCGGTGATCAGACTGCGCGGATGCGTAGATGTGATTTCGCCCAATTTCATCGCGGTATTCTGATTTAGAACCCCATCTTCCGGTCTCCCGCCCGACGGCCCTTATCTCCCGACACATCACGTGAACAAGCCCGTGATATGAATACCCCCTAACCCCCACATTATATAAAGACAACTGGGGGAGGGTTTTCTTCTCCAAAACATAGATTGTGGGTACTCGTTAGAACCGCCTCAGTTAGTCGGTTCTAACGAGCATCCACAACCTATGTTTGCAGTGTTAATAAGAAAAATATCACAGATTTTTATCAAAAAGTAGCAAATTTGGAGATGTGTCTCAGGGATGTGTTACATTGTGAAACAATTTCTACAGTCGACCAGCAGTAACCGTTAGCTAAACTTTATCATGTTTAACCCTTTTTTGCCAAATGGAATCTTCCTCCTTATAAATAGCAGAAGTTCATTTTAAAATTTAGGGGTGTCAGGTTGTGTTTTCATGAAAATTTATTTGGAAAATGGTTGTACATTTAGCAAACAGTGGAGGCCCTGATCAGACGCCGCATTCTGTGGCATCTGATCTGGGCATGCACTGTTTGCCAACTACCCGTTTTGGGGTTGTCGATACTGAATGAGTTAATGAATTGTGTAGTGTCATAAATTTCAGTTGTTTTGATCGCGCAGTAGGTGAATGAATACCCCCAATTAATTAAGAATCTGTAATTTACAGCTAGCTCGTGACCAATATATTCGGCAGTAATTGTCATAGTTGGGTTAATGCTGCAACCGATTGCGGATCGGGAATCTACCTTTTGTTCACTTATTTATTTTTTTTTTTCACACGTCACTGTCGTTTGGGGAGATTCTGGGCAAGACAGAACTAAGATCAGACTTTTCCATTCTGTGCCGCGTCCAGTACTACAGTAAAATTCCTACATTAAGACCACCTTTGGGTCGTCTTAATGGTTTTTACGACCACTTTTGAACAGTCCCAAAGGTGGTCCCTGACCAGTGGGCAGGAAATTGCAAGAAAAAAAATACTGCACCCTTCCAAAAGCTTTTTAAGTAGAATTAGGTTGTAGGTTCTCATTAAAACCGCCTCGCCGAGGCTGTTCTAACATAGCCTCAATAAATGGTTTATGATTTTTTTATCTGAATTTTTTATTTTTGATGGTAATTTTTCAATATATTTGCATCGGCATATTCTGTTTTATTTCCTAAAACAGAACCGTATTCGAGAAGTCGTCAAGCTTCACCGTAAGATTTCCCGTTATTAATACATTATGAAGTTGCTAAGAGAAAACTTGCTGGCGCATATTAATCGGAATCTTTTCCCAGTGCAGATGCGGTCTGAGTCTGTGTTGGTCGAGCATGCTGGAAGCACCATTTTAAATTGATGCGAACAGCCGAGTCTCAGATAAGACTGCCCTGCCGCAGATGCACCGCGAACAGATGAGGCTGTGATGAGACTGCACTGCCGCAGATGCGCCGCGAACAATCGAGGCTCTGATCAGACTGAGCTGCCGCTGATAAGCCGCGAACAGCCGAGGCTAAGATCAAACCGCACAGGTATAGGGTCGTGTGTGCTGGTAGCGCCATTTAAGATTGATGCGAACAGCCAACTCTCAGATCAGAATGCGCTGTCAAAGATTTGGCGCGAACAGCCGCCACTCAGATAAGACTTCGCTACCGCAGATGCGGCGCGATTAGCCATGGCTAAGATCAGGCTGCGCAGTTGCGGCCTGAGTCATGCTGGAAGCCCCATTTAAGATTGGTGGAAATAGCCAAGGCTCGGATCAGACTCCGTGCTGCTGCAGATGCGGCGCAAACAGCCATGGCTCAGATCAGACTGCGCAGATGTGGCCGAACAACCAAGTCTCATCAGACTGCGCAGGTGTGGCCCGAACAGCCAAGGCTAAGATCAATCTGCGCTGTTCTGGTGGTGTATGCTCGAAAATCCGTTTTTGATTGGCGCGGCTCGATATCGGCAATATACTTCACGCGTGGCGAGTGACACTGGGGATTGTCCTAATAACATGAAATAATTTGAATACACAACATTTGAGCCCAAACGAAAGACATGGTTGATTTTAGGGAGGACATTATAAAAAGGCATTTTATGGTGAGGGCTCGGTGCCTTCGAAAAATGGCCTGCACTGATAATCTTTGAAGTCACCTTATCTATTATGGAGACAGTGGCAAATAGTTTAGACCCAGATCAGACGCCTCAGAATGCGGTGTCTGATCTGAGTCAACACTATTTGCGTAAAGTATGTACATTTCTTTTTTATAAAACTTCGCAGCAGGACTCAGGCCAGTATAATTCACTTATACCACTTCTGGTGGCTGGTCTTCACATCAGAAGGCACCGTCACCAAAGTGACTAAAGCGATTATAATATAGTAGGATCGGTAATTACACAGCGAAATTCAGTGTTCGAAATTTTAAAAATAGCTGTCTTATAAAAATGCCACTGTTCGAGATTTTAAAGGTATTTTGGAAATTATTTTTGCCAATAATTTTTGGTGTCCGAATTTTTAGGGTGTTCGAAATTATAGGAGAATTACCGTATATTCCAATCAAATGCACTACTTGAAAAAATATTGGTTTGGGAGAAGAAGATTTTTTAAGGGTTTTTACCTTATATGGGCATGACTGCCATCTTGGTCAGGTGACCAAACTCAAAGTAATTAATTTTCATTTCCTTGTTCCTAAAATCTTTCTTACAAATGGCCTTCGTTTCTGTGGAAAACAAGCTAAAATGAATGACCTTGGGCCAAGGAATGACCTTGACCTTGACTACTGTTGTTTCATCCACTCATTCAGCTAACTGCATCTAACAATTTTTAAATCATCGGCTGCAACAATTTCCAAAATTTCCAAAAAATATTCAGTTTTTACCTTTTCCCATACAAAAGTCTACGCGACCGAATCTAACCTTGGCGTAAAATAGGTCAAGGTCATCCGTGAGTCATCATTTTAACAAATTATTACGAGTCCGAAACCCCAAAGCCACATACAACTGTACCAAGTTTCATGCCAATCGGCCCACTGGTTCCGGAAAAGAAGATTTTTTGAAGGGTTTTTACCTTATATGGGCATGGCGGCCATCTTGGTAATGTTACCTGGACCCCGCGGACAAACTCTCGTACCCTCATCCCATGGATACTCCACATGATTAGCCCAGTGTTTTCAGAGGAGAAGATGTTGACAAACAGATGACAGACAACGGGCCCCCTTGCCATACTATAAGCTCACCAATGGTGAGCTAAAAATGGGTGTGGTTAAATTAATGTATTCAGCAGGAACACGGTTAGACAGAAGATTTAACCAAGTAACCATATATTTTTTTTCAAGAGATGAAAAACTATCCCTTAAATACCTCAAAGATAAAGCTTTTCTTATTATTTGGGCCCCGTCAAGTGATTTTTGGTACTTATCGCCTATGCGAGCAGCAAAGGTTCAGGCAAGCCTGCGCATCCGCGCATTCTCGCCAGAACCTTCGCTGCTCGCTCATACAAGCAGTGAATCAAGAGGAACCTTCAGACAGAAAGCCATATCCCTGGCCCCTCTGAATGGCTGGGCATGCGCAGTTAAAATTTGTCATGACAGAATGCTCAAAGACACAAATTCGCTTGGCGGGGCTCATTTTATGATAAATAAGGAAGATTATGCTTCCTGAATTTTCTCTAAGGGGGTGGTTGGGTGAGGCATTGAAAGGCATCGTTAAAACCCAAACAATCAATAAATCTATCAATCATCACCAAATAGGGAGTAACAGGGACAATTCTGAGGTATTTTTTCTGATTTCTTAAAAAATATACCCTGACAATTGTTAGAACCGTCATATCCTGGCGATTTGAACAAATACTCACAACATTCACCTTATTTGCATTATCTGCTGGTTCCTAGTCTGAAGGTTATCAGTGTTGGGGAAAACAGGTAACCAGACCCCCCTGACCTTTCAAGGTCAGGGGGGTCTGGTTACCTGTTTTTCCAATATTGACAGTGTGCCAGCTGGGAGCCAGCAAATAATGCAAATATGGTGAATTCTCACAACATACAATGTGGGTTTCTAACATTCTAACAGACAGACAGGCCACTGGTCCAACTACTTTTGGACACAGCATCTGGCAGTAGATTGTACTTTAACCCACTTTGTACCACAAATCCCAAAACGGGTAGTTGGCAAACAGTGCAGGCCCAGATCAGATGACGCAGAATGCGGCGTCTGATTAGGGCCTACACCGTTTGCGAAAAGTTAAGCCATTTTCCAAATAAAATTTGAAGAAATCACAACCTGACACCCCTAAATTTTGGAATGGACTCCTGGAAAATATTAGGAGGAAGATTCCATTTGGTACAAAAAGGGTTTATACTAGAATAAGTACTGTAAGGAGCTGAAGTGTCTGAATACTTAGGCTAAATAGGGAACAAAAATTATCCAATACCATACTGATCCTGAATATTGGAACAGATAAGGCCTAAGCAAACAGTGTAGACTCGATCAGACTTAAAGAGCAGTCGGATCAGGGTCTGGAATGCTTGCCATTTCTTTTGCACCTTTTAGATTCCGTGAAGGATCGTGAAACACATTTGTTAAAACTGGAAAATTATAGCAAGTCCTCAAGGTGTGTAAAGTTTTAGGATTTTAACCCATTTAGTACCAGAAACCCCCAAAAGGGTAGCCTGGCAAACAGTGAAGGCCCAGATCAGACGCCGCATTCTGCGGCGTCTGATCAGGGCCTCCACTGTTTCCTGAAAGTTCAGACATTTTCAAAATAAATTTTGATGAAACCATAACCCGACATCCCTTAATTTTGAAATGGACTCCAGGAAGATTCCATTTGGTACAAAAAGGGTTAATGGTAATTATCCATGTCCTGCCTTCTGATCTGGAACTATGATTCTGGCATGTTTGAGGTGTAACTGAGGAGTGAGGAGTGATAAAGTGCAATGGATATTGAAAATCTTTGCAAAGAGTATAGCAGAAAATATTTTGTTCCAGTATTTACCCCAAGTATTTGGACACCTCAACTTTGAACAACCTGATCTTGTGTCTAAAAAAATGGGATGTACGTTTAACAGTGTAGACCCTGGCCAAAAAACATAATTATGGTAAATAGGGAAATCTGTCACGAGAAAAGTTGTCTTCCGGTGAGGTGGTAAGACACAAACCTGCCAGCTCAGCTACAAAATCTAGAATCGCGCAGTCGATGGCACACCATCGCATATCCCCACGCTTTTTTAAAGATACGCCACTATATAAGTTCTCAATTGCAACTCCCACCCAATCTTAAGATCAAAATTCCGAAAGTGTCATGCACTCCTCAGACCAAAGACCTATCAGTTCCCAAAGTTTCATGTTTCTATCTGAAACGGCGTAGGAGGAGTTATCCGGTAATCGTTAAAAAGGGGGTTATGGGGGTGAAAATCCAAGTTTTTGACCTCTGGTGACCTCAACCTGACCCTAGGGGTCAAATTTGGATTGTTATGTATTCTACTCATTATGCTGTTCGATTTGATATGTCACACGACCAGGTTCTGAAAACTTTGACTTTTTACCCCCGGGGCACCCCACCCCCCGGCCTGGTCCCTAGGGGCAGGATCAAAATTCTGAAAGTGTCATGCACTCCTCAGACCACAGACCTATCAGTTCCCAAAGTTTCATGTTTCTATCTGAAACGGCTGATCTGGTAATCGTTAAAAAGAGGGTTATGGGGGTGAAAATCCAAGTTTTGATTGTTAGGTATTCTACTCATTATGCCACCGGCCCCGATAGCTCAGTTGGTAGAGTGTCCGCTCCGGGGAACGGGAGGTCTCGGGTTCGATCCCGGGCCGCGACATACCAAAGTCGTTAAAAATGGTACTAGCTGCTCCTCGTTTGGCACTCAGATTTACGGGGTAGAGCTAGGACTGGTCGATCCAGTGTCAGGATAATGTGACTGGGTGTGGTATCATGTAATGTGTCTGGGACATGATACTTCAGTGAGGCAGCACTATAAACGTGAGCATTGAGCTCCCTGTCGCAACCAGACACCGTCGTGATATGACTGAAAAATTGTTGAAAGCGACGTTAAACCAGAATTCACACACACACACATACTCATTATGCCAATTGATTTGATATGTCACACGACCAGGTTCTGAAAACTTTGATTTTTTACCCCCGGGCACCCCACCCCCTGGCTGGCCCCTAGGGGTAGGATCAAAATTACGAAAGTGTCATGCACTCCTCAGACCAAAGACCTATCAGTTCCCAAAGTTTTAAGTTTCTAGCTGTAAAAGTGTGGGAGGAGTTGTCCGGTAAGACGGACGGACGTATGAACGTACATACGGACAACAGAGACAATTACAATATCCCCACTTTTTCTTCGAAAACTTTTTCTTTAACAACAATGTTAATATTCAATTTAACCCTGCTGTTCACAACAATCCCTACCTTTGCAAAGAGTGTAGATCCAGATCAGAATGATGGCTTCTAAAAGATCAGAATCTACTCTGTTTGTCATTCGGTTTGCAAATTTGAATGAATACATGACATCAAGTAATTTGATTGGTTGAAATGTAAATGGGTGTGGCTAAATTAATTTATGCATTGGGATAGGGGTTAAACATAGAATCTGAAGATATTGTACTTTCCAAGAAGCAACTAGAATTTGTTTTTCTACAAAAACACAGATGTCTCCCCTGTTTTTGACTGCTAAGTATAACCTTGACATTGGAGGTATTGAGCTGGGTCTTGTGTGCAACACATCATCTAATGAAGATGATGATGATGATGATTTCGTGTTTAACGACGCGTCAACCCTCTTTGTGTGTCATAAGCGTCAAGCTCTAATGAAGATGAACATTTCTGCATAGTAACTTTAACAAGAATTCCGCCGAAGGCTATGTCGCGCCTGTGGGGGCGCAAAGTCACCCAACCATGATATGTAGGTCAAGGTCAAACATAGATGCTTGCACAAAAGTTTCCATTCTTAAATGCAAGCTTGTACCAAGTATCATTAATGCAGTTCTTGAGAAATAAACTTGACCATTAGGGTGAACGCTAGGGTGGTCGCAATATTTTACAAAGTCAGTGAACCATGAAATATAGGTCAAGGTCAAATATGGATGCTTGCATTTAAGTTACCATATCCAGATAAAAGTTTGTACCAAGTATCATTAATGAAGCTCTTATAGTTCTTGAGAAAAAAACTTGAACCTCAGAGTGAATGCTAGGTTGGTCACAATCTTTACAAAGTCAGTGAACCATGAAATGTAGGTCAAGGTCAAATATGGATGCTTGCATGTAAGATGTCATCCCCAGATACAAGTTTGTACCAAGTATCATTAATGAAGCTCTTATAGTTCTTGAGAAATAAACTTGAACCTCAGGGTGAACGCTAGGGTGGTCGCAATATTTTACAAAGTCAGTGAACCATGAAATGTAGGTCAAGGTCAAATATGGATGCTTACATGTAAGTTGTCATCCCCAAATACAAGTTTGTACCAAGTATCATTAATGAAGCTCTTATAGTTTTTGAGAAATAAACTTGAACCTCAGGGTGAACGCTAGGGTGGTCGCAAATGTTGACGCCTTGACAAACGGACGGACGGAAGAACGAAAGGACAGAAAACCGGGCGCCTATATCGCGCCATGCTAATAGCAGGCGCGACAAAAATGTTCATAGAAAAATAAAAAAGTTATTGGCCGTAAACAAAAAAAGCACTTTTTACCTTTGACCTCTAAGTATGGCCTTGACCTTTGAGGTACAACACATCGTCTCATGATGGTTAACATTTCTGCCAAGTAATTTCATAATCCATCAAAGAATAAGGAAGTTATTGACTGTCCCTTTTTTACCTTTGACCTCTAGGTATGACCTTGACATTGGAGGTATGGGTCTTGCACATGACTTATTGTCTAATGACGGTGAACATTTCTGCATGGCTACTTTATAAAGTCCATCCAGAAATAAAAAAGTTAATGACTGAACACAAAAAAAAAACTTTTTTTACCTCTGACCTCTTAGTATGACCTTAATCTTGGAGGTACCAACCTGGATCTAGCGTGCACCACATCGTCTCATGATGGTTAACATTTCTGCCAAGAAAATTTCACAATCTATCCAGGAAGAAGAAAGTTATTGACTAAACATTAAACAAGAATTCCGCCGAAGGCTATGTGGCGCCTGTGGGGGCGCAAAGTCACCCAACCATGATATGTAGGTCAAGGTCAAACATAGATGTTTGCACAAAAGTTTCCATTCTTAAATGCAAGCTTGTACGAAGTATCATTAATGTAGCTCCTATAGTTCTTGAGAAATAAACTTGACCATTAGGGTGAACGCTAGGGTGGTCGCAATATTTTACAAAGTCAGTGAACCATAAAATATAGGTCAAGGTCAAATATGGATCCTTGCATTTAAGTTACCATACCCAGATACAAGTTTGTACCAAGTATCATTAATGAAGCTCTTATAGTTCTTGAGAAATAAACTTGAACCTCAGGGTGAACGCTAGGGTGGTCGCAATATTTTACAAAGTCAGTGAACCATGAAATGTAGGTCAAGGTCAAATATGGATGCTTGCATGTAAGTTGTCATCCCCAGATACAAGTTTGTACCAAGTATCATTAATGAAGCTCTTACAGTTCTTGAGAAATAAACTTGAACCTCAGGGTGAACACGAATGGACGGAAAACCGGGCGCCTATATCGCGCCATGCTAATAGCAGGCGCGACAAAAAGGCCCCTTTTTTTACCTTTGACCTCTATGCATGACCTTGACATTTTAGGTACCAAACTGAATCATGCATGCAACACATCGCCTCATGATAGTTAACATGTTTGCCAAGTAACTTCAAATTCTTTCCAAAAAAAAAGCAAGTTATTGACTCAACCCAAAAAAAAGGCCCCTTTTTTTACCTTTGACCTCTAAGTATGACCTTGACCTTTGAGGTACGCAACACATCGTCTTATATTGGTTTACATTTCTGCCAAGTGATTTCAAAATCCATCTCCGAGGTACCGATCTGCCTCATGCGCACCACACATCGTCTCATCATGGTTGTTAATAAATATGCCAAGTAATTTTAAAATCCATCTCAAAATAAGAAAGTTATTGACCAAATACGAAAAAAGGCCCCTTTTTTGACCTTTGACCTCTAAGTATGACCTTGACCTTTGAGGTACTGACCTGCCTCATGCGCACCACACATTGTCTCATGGTTGTTAATAATTATGCCAAGTAATTTTAAAATCCATCTAAAAAAAGAAAGTTATTGACCAAATACGAAAAAAAGGCCCCTTTTTTGACCTTTTGACCTCTAAGTATGACCTTGACCTTGGAGGTACCGACCTGCATCATGTGCACCACACATCGTCTTATGGTTGTTAATATTTCTGCCAAGTAATTTTAAAATCCATCTGAAAATAAGAAAGTTATTGACTGGACACGATTTGCCCATACATATATACATACCAACAAAATTCCAAGGGAGATAATTCAAAAAGTATAAATGCAAGAGTTATAGTTCTTGCACACTGCAAGTTGTCTAATGCTGATTAATATTTATACGAAGCTTCATGAAGATAGCTCTAATGGTTTTCAAGTTATAGAGCGGACACGAATGTGTGACAGACGGACAGACAGACAGACAGACGCCCGGGGGAAAAACAATACGTCTCTCCGAAAAAAAATTTTTCGGGGGGAGACATAAATACTAAGGTGCTAAGCAGAGTGCGCAGACACAGATGCGCAGTCTGATCTGAACCTTTGTTTCTGAAATGGGTCTTTACTGACATGGCTCGTTTGTAGCACCATGCCTTTCAAAACTGTAGTAAACAAGTACAGGAGAGAGTCAAAGCTTTACAAAGCAAAACTGTGCTCTCAGACATCACCACGCACACGTCAGTTTGGGTGTTTGAGTTTTTACTTTCACCAACAATCTAAGCCTACAGTACCCAGGCAAACTGGTGCCAGTAAGACCACCCATGCTTATAAACCCTATTAGTTTTATTTGGCGGCAGGGCTCAATGAGATGTTATTTCATCTCAATGTCAGGTAAAAGTCCCACAAAATTGGAAGCAACATCTCCAAAATGACCAATACAGTGTTGATGGAAATCAAACAAACAAATAAATATTCCACCAACAATTAAGGCCTAATCCAGATGGAACTTCAGTCTAAAGACTTGTCTGAAAGACTTGAGAAGCCCATCATTGAACCTACGAGCCCTAACCACTATACCATAAAACTTCGATGACTTTTACACCAATGGCACGTTTACCATGGCTGAGTCAAATACCTTTTTTTGAGTCCCTAGGGAAATTGTCTACAAAAGAAGAAGTGTGGGATAATTAAGGAGACTTTCGACATTTATCTTGTAAACCTATGCTGTGTATACTCACAAGAATGAGGTGATTCTAATGAGTACAAACAACATATATTTTTATTATAGAACACCGAAAAGATGTCCCAAAATTAAGCCCATTATATGCCTTCTGGAAGAAACCTTCAGTGGCTCAAACTACACCGGTCTCGAGCAGATTTTCGTCGGTTCAAGCCATTGAAGTATGACTGTACCTGGTGAAAATAAGGCTTGGTATAATCTCAAACACGCTGTGTATAAACTCACATGAGCTTTCCATGCCAACACAACAGCGTCGCCTTTTAAAAATGGAATTAGCAGCTGTCCAAAACAGACAATTTTCCTCCTGGCAGACAACTTTCAATTCGTTTATTCCCTTCCAATGCACTTATTCACTTGTTTGATTCAAAATGGGGGTGGTTCGGTGAAGCAAAGGTGTCGTGTATCTTGCGCAACTGAGGCGCCCAACTGATATTGGCTTTAACACAGATGGGCAAATAAAAATCAAAAATGAGTTCCTTTAAGAGCAATGAAAACATTCATAAGAAAGAAGATGGGTCATACTACATAGTTTCGGCTAATAAAGCCTCATCAGTGACCCTGTAATGATCCGGCAAAGAAAGCCAGAGGAAACATACTGCAATTTAGCGAATTTTGAATAGGCAGTCGATACAAAGACTGATATAAATCAAAAGCCTGCTGTCCTTGCAGCAGGTATAGGTAGAGGGGGAATGTTGGGTCATTTCTTCAATTTCTACTCTTCCGTTTACAGTAAAATTCCTATATTAAGACCACCTTTGGCACATTTCAAACGTGGTCTTTAAGACCACTTTTGAACAGTCCCAAAAGTGGTCTCTGACCAGAGGACAATGTCTGCAGAAAACACAAAGAAAGAATAACTGATACATACATATTAAGGGTTTTAAAGCAGAATTTGTCTTAAATTTAGGTGGTCTTAATAGCGGAATTTCACTGTATTTTCCTCTTTCTCCTCTGTCTTTCACTTTATCTTTTCTACTGTAACTTCTATCTCTTTACTGCCTTTCTCTGGAGCGAGTGAGTGAGTGTTTGAGTTTTACGTCCCACCAACAGCTAAGGTCATACGGAGACGGGACCTCGGTTTTAAAGACTCATCCGAAAGTCTGGAGAAGCCCGGAATCGATCCTGCGATCCCTGGTTTACAAGGCTCCTTTCTCTGGAAGTCGACACAGAATGATCCACAAGGGTTGATGTGTGGTTAAACCCCATCACAATCTATCAACCAATGATTAAAAAATTTCTAGTAACCCAAAATTGCGTAATGCGTAACAGTGGACTGTGTAAAACCACATGCCATACCATGAAAATTGATTTCTGACACTATATCACAGACTATACCTTCCCAATTTTTCTACATTATCCAATGATAGACATCATGCTACATTTGCTTGTGAATTAAAATTACAGTCATCCCCTCTTTATACCGACATTCGTTATAATGGCAAAACTCGTTATAACGGCAATTTGAATGCAATGACTACTTAGCTAAAGGCTTAGCCTCGGTTCCGAGCAGCATGGGCTTCCCTTGAGTTGGAAATGCACAAATTGAGTCCATAGTCATGAAAGGGTCCTATAATAATTCTCCAAGAAACAAATGTTATACATATTTGTTAGAATTGCCTCACCGAGGCAATTCTAACAAATATCTGTAACATTAATTTTGTTTCTTGGAGTAACAATGGGGAAAAGGCCTTTTATTACCTATCATACACCTAACTGGGATTCTTTATAACGAAAATTCTTTATAAAGGCTCAATAATAGAGAACAAATACTGTCGTTATAATGAGGGTCCTCTGTACACATTAAGATAACAAGCCCTTAAGTCATAGTGCATTTTTCACATCTCCAAAATGGCTGACGAAAATCCCTGATATTTTTCTTATAAATGCTCATAACATAGGATGTGGGTGCTCGTTAGTATCGCCTCATTGAGGCGGTTCTAACGAGTACCCACAACCCATGTCTTGGAGCAGAAATAAAAAAAATAATGTATACCACCATAAACCCCAGTTTTCTCTATATAAAGTGGTGTTTAGGGGGTCTTCATTTCACGGACTTGTTCACGTGATAATGTACATAATGTTCATAACATCAAT
Organism: Lucinisca nassula; assembly: GCA_963580285.1. NCBI lineage: Eukaryota > Metazoa > Mollusca > Bivalvia > Lucinida > Lucinidae > Lucinisca > Lucinisca nassula. The sequence continues at coordinate 111,673,335 of OY757023.1, read as the reverse complement.
TTTCACTTTCCATTATGAGAATAACTTTTTTTCAAATTTTGTGTTGTTTTCTTTTTAGTTGTTGTTCCAGCGGTTGTTTTTATTCTGCTTCTTTTTGGTTGGTGTTGTTTGTTTTTTTTGTTTTTTGTTTTTTTCAAATTTGTTTATTTGAAGTCTCACAGTTTTTGTTGCTATTTTTCATATATTCTTATTTTTTGTTTTCTTTGCACCTAAATGTACTTATGTGTCTAACCACACAAAAAATTTACACAACTTTAATCTTACTCTCAATCCTGTGGTTTAGCAACAAGGTGTGAACATTTATTTACATGTACCATAAAAATTTGAACACCTCCTCTAACTCTTCTAAAGTGTTAAGAAATTACGTTCATGATCTAGCACAGAGCCCAAAAGGTGCAGATGGAGGGGAAAACAGTGTACAGCCTGATCAGACCTACAGGAGCAGTCTGATCTAGGTATGCACTGTTTGCTTGAGCCTACCTGACCGAACACTAAGGATCATTACAGTAGCAGGCTGAACAGTCATTCATGAATTTACCTGTAAAACCTTTGTGAACTTGAACTACAGGTATGAACGTTTTCCCACCCACTGCACTGAAATTACTCTAAAATTACATGTAGTGCCTGAATGCCAGTATCAACTACACTACATCATCTCTATATTAACCCTTCTCCTGCTGAATATTCAGTTTAGCCACACCCATTTCCGACTCTGAACCAATCGGGTTACTTGTTCTAATTTGTTCCTACAAATTCATAAACTGAATATCAAACTGTGTAGATCCTGATCAGATGGCTTCTTCAGACTGTGTAGATCCTGATCAGATGGCTTCTTCAGAAGCCATCTGATCTGGATCTACACTGCTTGCAAAAGTAGGGGTTGTCCTGCTCAACGGGATAAGGGTTAGACTAGGAATTGTGTTCGTAAAACACTATGCCCCGAACACTATGCTTGCCTCTAAATGCCATAATAATGTGTCCTCCCACCGGAGGGGAGGGCGGCATATTGTTTTTGGTGCGGATCCTGATTGCGTCGGTGCCAGCGTAGCCTGTTTGAAGCACTATATCTCCTAAACCTATAGATGGATTTTGACCAAACTTGCACAGTTGTATCATTAGGTGGGGGGAAAATAGTCATTAGGTAATGATAACCTTGACCTCAATTTCAAGGTCACAGGTCCCAAAAATGACTTGTCTGCTCACTATCTCATTAACGAATCAATCAATTTTAGTCAAACTTTGTACAATATATCATTACAACATACTGCAGATTTGATTAGACTTTTGGTGACTTTGAAGGTCTATGTTCATTTTTACAAGGTCACAGGCCCCCCAAAACAGTTAATTTTGGGCCAAAAATGGCTTGACTGCACTCTATCTCATTAACTAATTGACCATTCTAGTCAAACTTGGCGCAATATATCATTACAATATATCCCACGACCCGAAGAAAAAGCGACCGACTGAAGTCGGTTGATTTTCTAAGAGTGCCCTAAAATCACCGTGTCATTCTGTCAGTCTGTCTGTCCGTCCGTCCGTAACCCATTTGTGAAAATTGGTGATAGTGACTTAACCGCTTGGAATATTTAAACAATTTTTGGCATACTGATAGATATCAATGAGATCTAACCAATGAACTTGCGAAATATTACATTCCATTTAGTATAGCCTCGCCGAGGCGAAAAATGGGAAAATTTTCGAACTGCTTCTCCTCGGAAACCGTTGGGCCGATTGAAGTCAAATTTCATATGGAGCCTCTATGGGATGAAGGAAACCAAAATTTGCTCATGGGGTCCAGGTCACATGACCAAAATGGCCGCCAAGCCATATATGGTCTGTCTGTCTGTCCGTCCGTAACCCGTTTGTGAAAATTGGTGATAGTGACTTAACCGCTTGGAATATTTAAACAATTTTTGGCATACTGATAGATATCAATGAGATCTTACCAATGAACTTGCGAAATATTACATTCCATTTAGTATAGCCTCGCTGAGGTGAAAAATCCGTAACCCGTTTGTTAAAATTGGTGATAGTGACTTAACCGCTTGGAATATTTAAACAATTTTTGGCATACTGATAGATATCAATGAGATCTAACCAATGAACTTGCGAAATATTACATTCCATTTAGTATAGCCTCGCTGAGGCGAAAAATGTGAAAATTTTCGAACTGCTTCTCTTCGGAGACCGTTGGGCCGATTGAAGTCAAATTTCATATGGAGCCTCTATGGGATGGGGGAAACCAAAGTTTGCTCATGGGGTCCAGGTCACATGACCAAAATGGCCGCCAAGCCATATATGGTTTGTCTGTCTGTCCGTAACCCGTTTGTGAAAATTGGTGATAGTGACTTAACCGCTTGGAATATTTAAACAATTTTTGGCATACTGATAGATATCAATGAGATCTAACCAATGAACTTGCGAAATATTACATTCCATTTAGTATAGCCTCGCCGAGACGAAAAATGAGAAAATTTTCAAACTGCTTCTCCTCGGAAACCGTTTGGCCGATTGAAGTCAAATTTCATATGGAGCCTCTATGGGATAGGGCTAACCAAAATTTGCTCATTGGGTCCAGCTCACATGACCAAAATGGCCGCCAAGCCATATATGGTCTGTCTGTCTGTCTGTCTGTCTGTCCGTCTGTAACCCATTTGTGAAAATTGGTGATAGTGACTTAACCGCTTGGAATATTTATACAATTTTTGGCATACTGATAGATATCAATGAGATCTAACCAATGAACTTGCGAAATATTACATTCCATTTAGTATAGCCTCGCCGAGACGAAAAATGAGAAAATTTTCAAACTGCTTCTCCTCGGAAACCGTTTGGCCGATTGAAGTCAAATTTCATATGGAGCCTCTATGGAATAGGGCTAACCAAAATTTGCTCATGGGGTCCAGCTCACATGACCAAAATGGCCGCCCAGCCATATATGGTCTGTCTGTCTGTCTGTCCATCCGTAACCCGTTTGTGAAAATTGGTGATAGTGACTTAACCGCTTGGAATATTTAAACAATTTTGGCATACTGATAGATATCAATGAGATCTAACCAATGAACTTGCGAAATATTACATTCCATTTAGTATAGCCTCGCAGAGGCGAAAAATGTGAAAATTTTCAAACTGCTTCTCCTCGGAAACCGTTTGGCTGATTGAAGACAAATTTCATATGGAGCCTCTATGGGATGGGGGAAACCAAAATTTGCTCATGGGGTCCAGGTCACATGACCAAAATGGCCGCCAAGCCATATATGGTAAAAACCCTTCAAAAATAGACTTCTCCAGAACCTCTGGGCAGATTTCCACGAAACTTCATAAATGGCATCTGGGATGTAGGCCCATCATAAATTGCTAAAATTGTGACCCTGGGTTGACCTTGACCTTCTTTGTGCCTAGGTCAAACTTTGACATATGCTTTTGTATTGGAAAATGTGAGAATGCATTTTATCCTGCAAACGATTCAGAATACAGCACTAAAGTATAAGATATATTTTTGCTCCTTACGATAAGGCACATTTATTGGGGGAACCGTGTTAGGTCCAGGTCACATGACCAAAATGGCCACCATACCCATATATGGTAACACTCATAAAGCTAAAAGCATCCGGCGGGTCGTGCACTTCAGCTGAAGCACTGGTTTTGGGCCAAAAATTGGCTTGTCTGCACTCTATCTCATTAACATATTGATTAATTTTATTCAAACATGGTAAATTGGGCCAAAAATTGGCTTGTCTGCACTCTATCTCATTAACATATTGATTAATTTTATTCAAACATGGTAAAATTTATCGTTACAACATACCGCTGATTTGAATAGATTTTGATAACTTTGACCTTTTTTTTCAAGGTCACAGGCCCCCAAAAACAGACAATTTTGGGACAAAAATGGTTTGTCTGCACTATATATCTCATTAATGAATTGATTAATTTTATTCAAACTTGGTACAATACATCATTACATGTATTTGATTAGAGTTTGGTGACAACATTTTTTCCAAGGTCACAGGCCCCCAAAAACGGTCAATTTTGGGCCAAAAATGGCTTGTCTGCACTCTAAGGTCAAGGGCTCCCGAAATCTGTTCTCCCAAAGAAAAGCCAAAAAATACCCCCTTAGCCAAATCGTCTTATAGCTGGATCATTGCGGTAAACAGATATCAAGGTGAAGAATAACATTTTGAGTACAGATGGAGTAGAAATAAATAATCACCATGATTTTCAGTTAAATTTATGTTGTTTACAATCAAAATATCTTCTTATCAATTTCATGCCTTTTTTTTAGTTTTACTCCATATGGCGACTCAATGATCGTCAAGACAACTGCATCCTTGAACTTAAATGCCATTTTGAAAATGACTGGGAAATGGGTCACTCAATACATAATAAGCTCTGTTAAAGTTTTGCTTGTTTATTTTCATGTTTGTTTTTGACAGTTTATTCATCAAAATTTGATTAATTATTTTATTGTCATTCTTTATTATTTATACGAGGACTGTTCAAATATGAATGCAACTAAGCACATAAAAATGATTCGATAGATTTCGATGAAAAATTTATTTTGCCCCCCTCAAAGTATTCCCCTTTAACAGATATACAAACTTTCAGTCTTCTGATCCAATCATTGAATGCATTTTGGTAGTCTTTTCGAGGTATACTATGAAGGCACTGGAATATTGCAGGTGTTTGCGCTGTACAAATTTTTTACAAGAAAGGTATTTTTTCAGCCGCAGGAACAAAATAAAAAGTCACACAGGGCAAGGTCAGGGGAATACTGGGGTGATGCAGTTCAACAACCTTTTCCTGCTTCAGATAGTCTTGCACAATGAATGCCTTGTGCGATGACGCATTGTCATGTAGCAATCTGACAATGGCCAAACCAGTTGCAAGTCTTCGTTCTTTGAAATATTTCTTCAATTTTGGAAGAACTTTATTCTTGTAAAACTTTGCATTTACAGATTTGCCTTTAGGCACAGCAACCTGAATAGCAGGGTCCTGATTTGAAAAGAATATGGCATATATATTACCTTCTTGATGCTCATGGTCCACTTTGCAATGCATGGTCTTTTGCAATACTTTGTTGCCCATATTTTGTTCTGAATCTTTCGTTTTGGCTCTAAAAAGTGAAAAGTGAACCCGTGTCTCGTCACCCGTGACGACATTAGCGAAAGACCGTGCATTGTATTTTGGAAACTTTTTAAGCAACTTCTTGGCGCACTGAACGCGTGTCTTTTTCTGCTCATCTGTCAAAAGATGGGGAATCCATCTAGCACAGATCTTTCTCATTTTCAAATCCCGTTTCAGAATTGTATGAGCTGCTCCTAATGAGATGCCAACCATACTAGCTATTTGCCTAGTGGTGTATCGTGCATCGGTAGCAACTATTTCTTTCACTCTAGCAACCATCTTGGCAGATGTTGCTCTTTTCGGCCGACGATCGTGTGATGCATCTTCTGTTGAGCCTAGCCCACAGCTGAATTTCCTACACCAATGAAAAACTGTCGGAAAAGACATTTCATTATGCCCATAAACCGAACATATTTCATCAAAAATGTCTTTCCACCGTATACCAAGAATACAACGATTGTTAATATAGGACCGTATTTCAACGGCGTACTCTGACCTTCTTCCAACCATGTTTTGTATTAGTATACAAGAGTAGACAGTGTTTATCGAACGATATACATGGCTAAAGTCAACGGATTTTAACAGGTTTGGTATCAATGTATAGGTCAAATGTTTTTCTACGCTGTGATATTTATTTCCAGGTGATTTTCGCATTAGTGCATGAGAAAACGTTCTACTTGCATTCATATTTGAACAGTCCTCGTAGAAACATAAACAGGTCAAGTATCGAACGTCCTCATATTTCGAACATGATACTTCAGTGATGCAGCACTACAAAAGTGAGCATTGAGCTCCCTGTCGCAACCAGACACCGTCGTGATATGACTGAAAAATTGCTGAAAGCGTCATTAAACCCGAATTCACACACACACACACACTTGTATAAGTTTTAATAAAGTAGTTTAAACAACACATCTTAATTAATTTAAAATTAATATTATTAAGCTGATTTAGATTGAGCACTGGTTTAGCACTGGTTTTAGTTATTTATTTGATTATTAAAAAACAAGCGGGCCATGATGGCCCTGGATCGCTCACCTGATCGATAGAGTAACAAGTGGGCCCCGGGGAGGGCCATTTTTGACCCTAGGGTATTAATGTGCATAATGTTGAGGGAGGTCGAAGAAGGTGAAGCTTCATACCAAATATACAACAAAGGCAATAATTTGAACAATCTTGGCAAAGGTCCACTACATGAAGCTACACACCAAATATCAAAGACCTGAGCCTTGCAGTTTCAGAGAAGAAGATTGTTTTAAAGATATTCCCTACATAAGCCTATGTAAAACCAAATGGCCCCGGGGCGGGGGCATTTTTGGCCTCAGGGCTTTAATTTAAACACTTCACACCAAATATCAAAGACCTGGGCCTTGCTGTTTCAGAGAAGAAGATTTCAAAGATTATCTCTATAAAGGGTCTCGGGCGGGGGCATTTTTGGCACCAGGGCTATAATTTGAACAATCTTGATAGAGGTCCACTAGATGAAATTTCTCACCAAATATCAAAGACCTAGGCCTTGTGGTTTCATAGAAGAAGATTTAGAGACTTTCCCTATATAAGTCTATTTAAAACCAAAGGGCCACCAGGCAGGGGCATTTTTGGTCTCAGGGCTATAATTTGAACAATCTTGGTAGAGGTCCACTAGCTGAAGCTTCATACCAAATATCAAAGACCTACATGTAGCCTTGTGGTTTCAGAGAAGAAGATTTTCCCTATATAAATCTAAGTAAAACCAAAGGGCTCCGGGGCAGAGGCATTTTTGGCCCCAGCACTATAATTTGAACAATCTTGGTAGGGGTCCACTAGATGAAGCTTCATACCAAATATCAAAGACCCGGGCCTTGCAGTTTCAGAGAAGAAGATTTTTAAAGATTTTCCCTATATAAGCCTATGTAAAACCAAAGGGCCTCAACATGCTCAAGGCAGGGGAATTTTTGGTCCCAGCACTATAATTTGAACAATCTTGGTAGGGGCCCACTAGATGAAGCTTCATACCAAATATCAAAGACCTGGGCCTTGCTGTTTCGGAGAGGAAGATTTTTAAAGATTTTCCGTATATAAGCCCATGTAAAACCAAAGGGCCCCGGGGTGGGGGGTATTTTTGGCCATAGCACTATAATTTGAACAATCTTGGTCACGACATACCAAATATCAATGACATGGGCCTTGCGGTTTCAGAGGAGAAGGTTTTTTAAGTTTTCGGTGAAAAAATCTATTTTTGGCTCCTGTGACCTATATGTGCAACGGACCTTCCTGTGAAGTTAGGTCAAAATCTGATTCGTGGTTTAGGAGGAGATGTCGTTTGAAAAAATTGTTTACGCACGCACGACGGACAAAAAGTGAGGATTACCTCGTCACTATGTGACGTTGAGCTGAAAAAAAAAGGACTGCAGTCAGTGCAGCTGCAGCTGGTTTTGTTGCCTTGTTCAACAACAGCAAAGAAGTTCCAGACTGGATCTTTTAGCTTCACCATACAATTACTCAATTCACACCTAAGACACCTCTTTTAACCCTTCTCTTGCTGAATATTCATTTTAGTCACACCCATTTCTGAATTTGAACTAATCAGATTACTTGACTTAATTAATTCCTACAAATTCATAAACTGAATGTCAAACAGTGTAGATCCTGATCAGATGGCTTCTTCAGAAGCCATCTGATCTGGATCTACACTGTTTGCAAAGATAGGGGTTGTCGTGAACAGCAAGATAAGGGTTAAATTCCACCCAGACTAATTGTCTAAGTTATAGACACATCCAAACACTACGTCATCACTCAATAATACTATTTGCCGGGACTTACCGGTGGTGGGCACAAACGTCTTTGGCCGTTTGTCGCCATTGTAAATGTGAAGTTATTTTCTGTAAACTTGTATTTTGTTTGGAATCGAGATGACAAAATTGACCTTTAAACTTTTAAAACAGACATGTCTTAGCTGGTAATTATTGGTTTCTAGAATATTTGAGGATGTTTTGATGATAATTACCCGTTAAACTTAGGAAGGTAACGAGGCGGAATGGTCTTAATTATTTGTAATAAAAATGCCCAAAATGAATGACTAAAAATGTGGAAGATGCAGGAATGAAGTCTAGAATATATTTATCTACTCATTTAAACTGTAATTTGATCGATTTTCTGTAACAGTCAACTAAAATATGCCCGTAATACTAAATCTATTTACAATGTGTTTATATGGAACCAGCGGCTTTTTGCCAACCACGAAAGATCTTTATCAAAAGGAAAAGTAGTTTTGCGCATGCACAGAGACAAGTAAACAAGGTCATGCAAAAGCGCACACTTTACAATAATCTCCCCTTGAAGCGCTCATAGTAAATCTATAAAAACTTACCATTATTTCTTCCAACAGTGAAGGCAATGCCTAAGTATCTTTTTCTGTCCCATTAAATATCAGTATGCATCATCTTGGAAGCTGTTGTTTTCGTATCAAGTGTGCGCTAATTAGGTAGATTTTTCACCATGATTTTATGACACGATTTTGAAAAAACTAAGCGCACGGTGCGGTAATTAGGGCGAATACGGTATTTATCATTCGATCAGAAGTCAAAAGACATTATTGCTGGTCAAATGAAGAGGTTGTATTGACTCACTGAAGTGTAGACAGGCCTGTCCTTTTCAATCAAACAATCTTTATAATTATTCTTTTTTCCTTTATAGGTTAGACTGATAGTTCATATTTTGATTTACAGGCATATGAATAAGCTGAATTATCATGGATTTTGGAGGATTTATGAAAGGTCCTATTTTGTTTGACACAGAAAACAAAAATTGTTGTACCAGATGGACCCACTCACCTCTCTCCCCGCACAAATCTTCTTCCCTCTTCAACTTTGAAGATATCAATTATTTAACATAATCTTTGATCATAAAATTTTAAAGCAGTTTACATATAATTTTGAAGGTATTGCAGAAAATTGTCACATACATATATTGACAAACGTGTGAAATACACCTGTCATTAATATTTAGGCCTGTGCAGTAGTTCATGTGTAAAAGGCTATAATTTATTAACAAAATAATGAAGATTCATTGATGTCTTTGAATATTTAAAAGTATTTGCAACACCTGTAATTTACTAACCCATGCCACTGCAGTGGGTGTGGCAAAGATCTAATTGCTAAATTGACCAATTACATGTCCCTAAAACATGTAAAAGGGGTATTATTAACATACACCATGCTTTATTCCTAATGTGTGGAATTTTGATTTATATTTATACATATCATCAAGCTATTACTGAGGTGTCAAAAATGAATGAAACCTAAAGACTCAGTTTGAGACTTCTTCACTATTTTGGAAGATCAGAAAAAACAACAAACAGTGCAAGGTGCAAAGACTAGGGCTAAAGAAGGCCAGAAAGTATGCTAAGACTAAGAGGCCACTTGAAGAAATAACATCTGAACCAGAGATTCTATCAAATGATCAGCCTCCAGCAAAGAGACAAAAACGTCAAAATAGTTTCAATAGCTTTGCCTTTTCAACACTAAAATTATTCAATTGACCACTCAATATTTCAATCGACCAGTATTGACCAATCTGGGAGTATTGACCGGGCGGTTTTAACCGGTTAAAAGTTAAACCGCCCCTGGTTTTGACCGCTCAACCGTGTGGTGATCAGAGTATTAGTCCTCTATGGCTTCTCTGCTATTTATAACGGAACGAGCGAAGATAGCAATAGCCCAAGCTTGTCTCTGATATTCATATTACAATGCAGTGCTTTGAAATGGTGAGAAAATAAATCGGGCCAAAACGACCCACCCCCAAAATTGAGTAACAAGACGTTTCGCCCCCAAGACGTTTCGCCCCCAAGACGTTCCCCCCCTAGTCGTTTCGCCTCCCTTTTTGGCCCCTAGTCGTTTCGCCTCCCAACCCTAGTCGTTTCGCCCCCAAAAAATATTTTCCAATTTTTTTTTATATATAAAAGATTTATTATCTCCATGTGTGGCAAAGACAAAGGGAGAGAAAGAGTGAAAGAAGAACATTTAATTTAAATGAGATTATGATAAGTTTTACCTGTATTTGATCAATACCGTCAATCATATTGTTTATTTGATTTGACACATTAATCACGCAATTGATGCGATTAATGACGAGGTGTGCTCTTTGTTGTTTCCAGTTTCCCCGTGTCGCGGGTCGTCAGTTGGTGGGGTCCCAGGGAACGAATCCATTCTGGCACTACACCGTAGCTGTTCGGTGGTATCCCCATTCCACGTTGGGAGACCATCGCTCGGCTCCAGCCCTATGTGCTCTTTGCAAAGTTAAATGTCTTAAATTATCGCTTAAGCACCTTTACAGGTTTTGTTTTAAATTGGTTGGTTGGTTCATCAACAGAGTCGGTCAGCAAGGCCTTTGACACGCTAAGGCCTTTGACAAGGTACCTCACATGAGGCTATTGTATAAATTTGATTACTATGAGATAAGAGGATCCACACATAGGTGGATTAGCTCATGGCTCTCACGGCGCTCACAACAAGTTGTACTTGATGGCCAAGCGTCTGATCCAGTCCTCAATGATTTTAGTGCAACAAGTCCTAGTCACACCTCTCCGAGTGGCCACTTTTAAGGCCCGGTTCCGGCCGGTAACTAAGGACAAGTTATCCTTAGGCTGACGTGACAGGGCGATGATGCTTCTTAAATATTTGCCTCTTCTTCCCTCTTCTCACCTCTTATAAAAGTGAAACTTAGTTTTACAGGAAAAAGTGGGCGAAACGACCAGGGGGACGAAACGACTAGGGAGGAAACGACCAGGGAGGAAACGTCTTGGGGGCGAAACGACTAGGGGAGGCAATGGTTTTGGGGCGGAGTGTCCCGCAATCCAAAATTGGGCCGAACGACTCAGGCCAAAATGACACGACCGAAACGTCCCGCGACCTGCATTTCTAGAAGGCTGTAGAATAAACAGATGTGATGTTTATTTTCTTAAAACTTGAGATTCTCTTAGGCATTTAGTCACATATTTAAACAAGAGCACCGCATGCGGGTGCCAACGCTCGTCTGCAGTTTCGTTTAGAAAACCAAAGTTCTAAGTCAAACAAGAGCAATCAAATTGCAAGATGGAGTTATAAAACTTGTAGGGAATGTAGCTCTTGTGATGGTGAGTATGTGTATGAAGTTTCATGAAGGTAGGCCAAATACTTTTGGAAATATGGTCAAGGTTAAGGTTTTCGGTTAATTTTTCGAAAAATAGGTCAAAGTTCAAAGGTCAAGGTCACAGGTCAAAAAGCATGGTATGACTGAAAAGGTCTTGTCCCAAGGAACATTCATGTGAAGTTGGAAGGCTCTGTTGTGAATAGTATTGAAATAAGAGACAAAAACAATTTAAAAAAAAAACGGAGAGAAAAGGGGAGATAATTCAATCAAATTGCAAGATGGAGTTATAAAACTTGTAGGGAATGTAGCTCTTGTGATGGTGAGTATGTGTATGAAGTTTCATGAAGGTAGGCCAAATACTTTTGGAAATATGGTCAAGGTTAAGGTTTTCGGTTAAATTTTCCAAAAATAGGTCAAAATTCAAAGGTCAAGGTCACAGATCAAAAAGTGTGGTATCACTGAAAAGGTCTTGTCCCAAGGAACATTCATGTGAAGTTTGAAGGCTCTGTTGTGAATAGTATTAAAATGAGAGCAAAAAATGTCTTTCAGAAAAAAATTGGAAAAGGGGAGATAATTCACCCAAAATCAATGTTGTTATGGTCCTTGGTCAAAATGTAGCTCTTGTGATGATGAGTGTGTGTATGAAGTTTCATGAGGCTAGGTCTAATACTTTTTAAGTTATAGCCAAGGTTAAGTTTTTTTGGAACGACGCCAGACGACAACGCAGACGCCAGAGTGATGACAATAGCTCGAAAGTTTTTTTCAAAAAACAGACGAGCTAAAAATACCTGCAGAAAATTATTCTTGCAACAAAAAAATTGAAAGCAGGATTGCTCAACCTCAGGTGTTGAAGCCCCCGCCCATAGGGGCTTGAAGAAATATATGGGCTGCATGATGCTTCCATGCAGAGCTGAATCTGGCCAGCACACTAGTACTGGTAAACTGCTTAGAGGATCTAAGCCTGTCCAGGAGGTAACTGGTCAACTCGTACCTAAGTCAACTCGTACCTGAGTCAACTCGTACCCGTTCTTTGGTCAACTCGTACCCCCTAGTCCACTCGTACCTATTTTGGTCAACTCGTACCCCAGGGGTAGGTGGGGTACTCTATTTTTTTGCCGAACAATAGTTGAAATGGGTTATAACTTGCCCCGAGACATGTCTTGAGTTCACCGGAGGCCAGAAAGAAGTACTTTGGGTCCTTTTATTGTAACATGGTTTTCACAGCGCGGGGATTTGCAATCGTGCGCCATCAACCTGCTCTAGTTATTATTATTTTTATTATTATTATTATTTTATTAGTATTATTCACTTTAAACCCATTCCGTCCCTGAAACCCACAAAGGGGTACCTTGTCAAACACTGCAGGCCCAGATCCGACGTCGCAGAACGCGGGGATATGCGATGGCGCGCCATTAACCTGCTCTAGTTATTATTATTCTTATTATTGTTATTATTATCATTATTTTATTATTATTCACTTTTAACCCATTCAGTATCAGAAACCCACAAAGGGATGCCTTGTCAAACACTGCAGGCCCAGATCAGATGCTGCAGAACGCGGCGTCGTATGATCAGGGCCTACGCTGTTTGAAAAAGTTTTGCCACTTCCCGAATAAATTTTGAAGAAAACACAACCTGGCACCCCTAAATTTCAAAATATATAAGATGGCAAATTCCATTTGGGTAGTCAACACTGAATGCACAGATCAGACACCGCAGAACGCGGCGTCGTCTGATCAGGGCGGACACTGTTTGAAAAGGTTTAGCCACTTCCCAAATACATTTTGAAGAAAACACAACCTGACATCCCTAAATTTCGAAATACATAAGATGGAAGATTCCATTTGGGTTAATTTAATTAACACTTTAGTTAATCGTGTACCGATTAATGTGGGTGTAAAAAACGATTATCGGTACTAGTTTAATCTAATCGTCCTTCATTAAAGACTGTTTTTAATTGCTTTAATTTTGCCGGGGAGCGGCTGTTTTTGTTCTGACAAAACTTAAAACTAAATCCAAGTTTTACTATTTAGTATTACACGACCCGCAGAAAAAGCGACCGACAGAAGTCGGTTGACTTTTTAAGAGTGCCCTAAAATCACCGTGTCATTCTGTCATTCTGTCAGTCCGTCCATAACCCGTTTGTGAAAATTGGTGATAGTGACTTAACCGCTTGGAATATTTAAACAATTTTTGGCATACTGATAGATATCAATGAGATCTAACCAATGAAGTTGCGAAATATTACATTCCATTTAGTACAGCCTCGCCGGGGCGAAAAATGTGAAAATTTTCGAACTGCTTCTCCTCGGAAACCGTGGGGCCGATTGAAGTCAAATTTCATATGGAGCCTCTATGGGATGGGCGAAACCAAAATTTGCTCATGGGGTCAAGGTCACATGACCAAAATGGCCACCAAGCCATATATGGTCTGTCTTTCTGTCCGTCCGTAACCCGTTTGTGAAAATTGGTGATAGTGACTTAACCGCTTGGAATATTTAAACAATTTTTGGCATACTGATAGATATTAATGAGATCTAACCAATGAACTTGCGAAATATTACATTCCATTTAGTATAGCCTCGCCGAGGCGAAGAATGTGAAAATTTTCGAACCGCTTCTCCTCGGAAACCGTTGGGCCGATTGAAGTCAAATTTCATATGGAGTCTCTATGGGATGGGGGAAACCAAAATTTGTTCATGGGATCGACGTCACATGACCAAAATGGCCGCCAAGCCATATATGGTAAAAACCCTTCAAAAATAGTCTTCTCCAGAACCACTGGGCAGATTTCCACGAAACTTTATAAATAGCATCTGGGACGTAGGCCCATCATAAATTGCTAAAATGGGGACCCTGGGTTGACCTTGACCCTCTTTGTGCCTAGGTCAAAACTTTTACACATATGCTTTTGTATCGGAAAAGTGAGAATGCATTTTGTCCTGCAAACGATTCAGAATACAGTACTAAAGTATAAGATATATTTTTGCTCCTTACGATAAGGCGCATTTATTGGGGGAACCGTTTTAGGTCCAGGTCACATGACCAAAATGGCCGCCATACCCATATATGGTAACACTCATAAGCTAAAAGCATCCGGCGGGTCGTGCACTTCATTTATATATAAAAGTGGGTTTTAAGAGGGACAAATTCATATAGGCTTGCATTCGTGATGATTGTTTTTATTTAAGAGTTAGTTAGTTAAACGGTATAACAAATGTTTATAATTTAAGCAATAAAATTATATAAATAACTGAATTTATTTTTATTGTGCTACCTGTACATCCCGCTGTGTTTATACTCGCCGACATGTAACCGGTTTTGTCCGTGCAATGGGCACACCCCTAAACCTCACTTTATATAGAGAAACTCGGGTTTACGGGGGTATACATTATCTTTCTTTATTTATGCTCCAATACATAGGTTGAGGGTACTCGTTAGAGTCGCTCCAACTAAAGATCACAGCCTATGTTTGAAGTATAAATAAGAAAAAAAAAAAAAGGAATTTCGTAAGAAAAATTGCCATTTTGGAGATGTGAAAAACGCACTATATTGCACGGGTGTGTTATCGTAAAGTAACAGTAATAAGGAATATGTAACATTTATGTTAGCCAACATTTATGTTTTGAGCATATATGAGAACAAATTATAATTGTATAACTACATTTTATTTGCAACTGAGCATGAAATGTAAGTTCTACAATTATATTTTTCTCGTTATTTTCATTTACATATTTACATATGAAGTTCGTCTTATGTTGAGCATGGTGTTATGTACCAATTACATCCCTCTGGAGCATAGATTGTTGGCACTCGTAAGAGCTGCCCCACAGGGATAGTTCTAACGAGCACCCATAAATTATGTCTGGCTAAAGGGATATGGGGGGCATACACATGAAAGGCGCCATTTTGGCGCACGTGCGTAATGGCGTCATGCACACCTTATGTCTCGTCTTCATCGTCAAGAGGACCAGGAGCGTGATAGCTCAGTGGTTAGTGCACTTGCCTCTGATGCTAGAGGTCCCGCTTCAATCCCCGGCAGCGGCGATAAAATTTCGGTGTCCGAACAAGCTCCATTGGCATCATTTGCAGGGAAGAATGTCATAAAGTGCACCGTCCTTCGGATCGGGACATTAACTGGAGGCCCCCTGTGCAGGGAGAACCATCCCCTGTGCAGGTTAAAGATCCCTACCGTAATTACATGATTACTGTGTAGGCTTTCATCCTGCAAAACCTGGAGTGTATGTAATATACACCTGCGGTAATGGTCAAATGTGACCGACGCAGCATCAGAAGATAGATACCGTATTTACCGTATGTGTTCGGACACCGTTTGTTTTCGGACACCATGTAGAATCAGTAAAACTAGCTAATTTAATGTACCGTATATTTTCGGCCACCCCTGAAAATTTGCGCTGTTTATTTTCGTAAGTTTTCGGACACAATTCTGCCTTCTGTCTAAGTATTTTTTTCTTTTTGCAAGGTATCCTTATTTTTATGATTTACCGTCTTTAATTTACCAACAACCATTATGGGCTGAACCATTTTCAGTGCAGGTATGGCAGCTAGTACAATGAAGAAGTCATACCTTGTTTCTGACGTTTTTATCCCAATCTGTGATACATATATATATATATAATGGCTAATATTTTATTGGTTTTAAATACACATGCTAATGAAATTGTTTATTAGTGAAAAAAGGTTGAAGTGTTAAAACGAAATTGATTACGTTCTACTATTCAAATGGATTATTCCACTACAGGTAATAAACTGTGAACACTGGCCTCAGGCGTTATCGATAAGCTGGCAAATATGTGAGAAAATCAGGTCAAACAATGCAGGACAGACGCTGATTTGTTTACACAAGTGATTAATTTATGGCTAACTATAGAACCGGTATTTGAATATAAAATTGGTTTTTGGCAAGGTGCATTTCTCGATCCACATCTGTTGCGTGTTTAGCTTTCGAAAAAAAAAAAAATACCATTTCTTTTTTACCCGTTCAAAATGATATTTTTATTTAAGAAATAAGCTCCATTGAAACCAATAACATAAAACACGTGTGTGGTATGCCCATGAATGAATTATTTTCCGACCACATGGCTTCAATATCGGATGTCATTTGTAAACAAAGCGATTTGTTTCAGAATATAGTGGACTTGTGTAGTCGTGAAATATTATGCATGTATATTCTTAATATTTTGCGATTGCATGTATTTATATTCTTTAGAACTCGGTTCGGCCATATAAGATTTTTAATGACTCTAGTTCGACACCTTTTGGTTCGAGATTAAAGAAATGTTATTCTTTTTTCAAAACGATTTCTTTATTTAAGAAATACGCTCATTTAAAATCAATCACCTAAAACAGGTGTGCAATACGTCCTTGACTGCATTCATGTGTATTGTGTAAACGGAAACCGTATGACGTCATTTTCCGACCACGTGGCTGCAAAAGCAGTTGCCATTTGTAAACAAAAGCAATTAGGGCAATTTGTATCAGAATACGGATAGTAGACTTATGTTATCGTGAAATAAGGGAAATATTTAGATTCTAAATGTGATTCGGCCATATAAGATTTCCAATGGCTCCAGTTCGGCCACGTTTTGGTTTGAAAATAAAAACAATGTCTGAACCGGCGATCATTTTTTATGTCAGTGAATTTTCGGAAGTATTCGGACACGGTGCTAATTTGAAATTTGGCACCCAGACAATAACATCAAAGAGAATGTGAAAAAGACATGGAACTGGATTGCAACTGAAAGAAAAGGAGAAAGAGGCTGGGGAGCAGCTTTGATGGTTTCAAAGACCACAAAAATATTTGAAAGGAAGGATTTAAATGATGCTAATGTGGAAGCTGTTTGGTGTAATGTATACACCAGAGATGAAAGTTTTGTGGTAGGTTCAATATACATTCCACCAAATAACAGTAAAGCACTAAAGTCATTAATGAAAGTTATAGAAAGATTAGTCACTCAACCTCTGCCAATATTATTGATAGGTGACTTTAATGCACACCACCCATACTGGAATGATAAAACATCAAATAAACTGGGAAATGAGCTGTTTGAATTTTTGGTAGATAAGGATGTGATGGTCATGAACAATGATAGTGCAACAAGAAAAGAAAAGATCATCAATTTGACCATAGTCAGTAATACTTTGAGTGGTAAAGTCCTGAACTGGAAAGTGCAAAATGAGACATATTTAAATACTGACCATTGTTTGATCACATTTGATGTGGGAAATACAGAAAAGGAAGACATAACTGAAAGGTTTGATTTCCGGAAGACCAACTGGGAAGAATGGGAACAGTCCTGCTCAGTGAACATACAAGAATGGCTGGAGAGTAGGGATTGGAGTAGGGATGTGAATGAAGACTATGACAGTTTTGTTAAGATTTTACATGACATAGCTGAGGAAATTATTCCTAAGAAGAAAATAAGTATACATAGCAAGGGATGGTGGACACCCAGGCTAACCGAGCTTTCTAAAGAGTTCAGAAAAGCAAAGAGATTTTTTGCCAAACGGTCAGATGAAGCCAATGAGAGAAGGTTAAAAGAAGTGTTGCAGCTATTTAAGGAAGAGGAGATTAATGCCAGAAATCAATACCTGGATGACCTAATGAAATTGTTAGATCCACGCAAGCCAGCTCAGTTCTGGAAAATAGTGAACAAAGTTAGGAAAGAAAATTCCAAAAGTGTAGTGCAACCAGTTAAACGGGAAGATGGGTCTCTTGCAGTGACGGATGAGGAAATATTTGCTGAAATGAAGGAACGATATGGTAAAGAATCCCTGGATGTGAAAGAGTTCAACTCTCAGTGGTATGTTGATGTTGAAGAAGAGACTGAAAGAAGGAGAAGAATCGAGGAGGAAAGGATAAGACAGCCAACATTCAGAGAAAGTTGTGGGCATGAAAACTATGATTTACATGTGGAGGAAGTGGAAACAGCCATTGAAGGGCTAAACAACAACAGTGCTCCCAGTCCAGAAGAGCAGATATTTAATCTCATGTTAAAAAAGGGTGGAGAAGATATGGCTAGAGGGCTTTTGTACATTTTTCAAAAGTGTTGGGTGAAAGGAATTCTGCCAGAGGCTTTCAGACTGGATCCAAAAATAATGCTACCAAAGCCAGGAAAAACAGACTATAACGTGTCAAGGTCATACAGGCCTATCACTCTGGAAAGTGTTCTTGGGAAGGTTATGGAGAGAGTTATATGCAGTAGACTGATATGGAAGTTGGAGATAGATGAAGGGGTAGCTGACACACAATATGCGTATAGAAGACAAAAATCATGTGTGCAGACAATGATACGTGTGTGTAGCTCCATATCTGAGGCAAGAAATAGGAAAGAAAACACGGTGGTAACGGTGATGGACTACGAGAGCTGCTATGAGAGAATATGGAGGGCTGGCTTGCTTAAGAAAGCATATGATAAAGGAATAGATGGTAGAATGTGGATCTAAATTAAAAACTTCTTGTTAGAAAGAAAGTATTACATTAAGGTTAATAATTACAAGTCACCTACATACACGTCAGCTGTGGGAATACCTCAGGGCTCAGTGATAAGTCCAGTCCTCTGTAACCTGTACACAAGTGATGCAATGAACAATATTAAGGGCTCACATGCTGAATTTGCAGATGATGCCACAGTCTTGAATAGTCACACATCCATTATGCAAGCCTGTGAAATGGCAAATGAAGATATGGCAGAAGTGAAGAAATGGTGTGAAAAATGGAATATGTCAGTGGCTGCAGATAAAACAGAGGTTCTGGTAGTAACAATGGATGGAAAGAAGCCTGATATGCCAATTAAGGTGCATTTGGGAGGAGTTCTACTGAAGATAGTGAATGCAAAACAAGAGGGCCATGATGGCCCTGAATCGCTCACCTGATCCATAGTGTAACAAGTGGGCCCCAGAGAGGGCCATTATTGGCCCCAGGGCTTTAATGTGCATAATGTTAAGGGAAGTCTTAAAGGTGAAGCTTCATACAAAACATCCACAAAGGCTATAATTAGAACAATCTTGGCAAAGGTCCACTAGATGAAGCTACACATCAAATATCAAAGACCTGGGCCTTGCAGTTTCAGAGAAGAAGATTTTTTTAAAGATATTCCCTACATAAGGGAGGGGGGGGAGCATTTGTGGCCCCAGGGCTATAATCTGAACAATCTTGGTAGACGTCCACTAGATAAAGCTCCATACTAAATATCAAAGGCCTTGGCCTTGCAGTTTCAGAGAAGATTTTTAAAGATTTCCCTATATAAGTCTTTGTAAACCCAAAGGGCCCTGGAGCGGGGACATTTTCGGTATCAGGGCTATAATTTGAATAATCTTGATAGAGGTCCACTAGGTGCAGCTTCATACCAAATATCAAAGACCCAGGCCTTGTGGTTTCAGAGAAGAAGATTTTTAAAGATTTTCCCTATATAAGCCTATGTAAACCCAAAGGGCCCTTGGGCGGGGGCATTTTTGGCCCCAGCACTATAATTTGAACAATCTTGGTAGGGGTCCACTAGATGAAGCTTCATACTAAATATCAAAGACCTGGGCCTTGTGGTTTCAGAGAAGAAGATTTTTAAAGATTTTCCCCATAAAAGCAATGTAAAACCAAAGGGCCCCGTGGCGGGGGCATTTTTTGTCCCAGCACTATAATTTGGACAATCTTGGTAGGGGTCCACTAGATGAAGCTTCATACCAAATATCAAAGTCCTGGGCCTTGTGGTTTCAGAGAAGAAGATTTTTAAAGATTTTCCCTACATAAGCGTTTGTAAAACCAAAGGGCACCGGGGCGGGGGCATTTTTGGCCCCAGCACTATAATTTGAACAATCTTGGTAGGGATCCACTAGATGAAGCTTCATACCAAATATCAAAGACCTAGGCCTTGCGGTTTCAGAGAAGAAGATTTTTAAAGATTTTCCCTGCATAAGCCCATGTAAAACCAAAGGGCCCCAGGGCGGGGGCATTTTTGGCCCCAGCACTATAATTTGAACAATCTTGGTAGGGGTCCACTAGATGAAGCTCCATACCAAATATCAAAGACCTGGGCCTTGCAGTTTCAGAGAAGAAGATTTTTTAAGTTTTCGGTGAAAAAAATCTATTTTTGGCTTCTGTGACCTGTATGTGCAACGGACCGAAACCATTTGAACAACTTTGAAAGGGGACCACCTAAGGATCATTCCTGTGAAGTTTGGTCAAAATCCGATCAGTGGTTTAGGAGGAGATGTCGTTTAAAGAAATTGTTTACGCACGGATGACAGACAAAAAGTGATCCTAATATAAAACACAAGAGGGCCATGATGGCCCTGGATCGCTCACCTGATCCATAGTGTAACAAGTCGGCCCCAGAGAGGGTCATTATTGGCCCCAGGGCTTTAATGTGCATAATGTTGAGGGAGGGCTTAAAGGTGAAGCTTCATACCAAACATCAACAAAGACTATAATTTGAACAATCTTGGCAAAGGTCCACTAGATGAAGCTACACATCAAATATCAAAGACCTGGGCCTAGCGGTTTCAGAGAAGAAGATTTTTAAAGATTTTGCCTATATAAGCCTATGTAAAACCAAAGGGCCCCGGGACGGGGCATTTTTTGCCCCAGCACTATAATTTGAACAATCTTTGTAGGGGTCCACTAGATGAAGCTTCATACCAAATATCAAAGTCCTGGGCCTTGTGGTTTCAGAGAAGATTTTCCCTATATAAGCCTATGTAAAACCAAAGGGCCCCGGGGCGGGGGCATTTTTGGCCCCAGCACTATAATCTGAACAATCTTGGTAGGGGTCCACTAGATGAAGCTTCATACCAAATATCAAAGACCTTGTCCTTGTGGTTTCAGAGAAGAAGATTTTTAAAGATTTTCCCTATATAAGCCAATGTAAAACCAAAGGGCCCCGTGGCGGGGGCATTTTTTGTCCCAGCACTATAATTTGAACAATCTTGGTAGGGGTCCACTAGATGAAGCTTCATACCAAATATCAAAGAGCTGGGCCTTGTGGTTTCAGAGAAGAAGATTTTTAAAGATTTTCCCTATATAAGCCTATGTAAAACCAAAGGGCCCCGGGGCGGGGGCATTTTTGACCCCAGCACTTTAATTTGAACAATCTTGGTAGGGGTCCACTAGATGAAGCTTCATACCAAATATCAAAGAGCTGGGCCTTGTGGTTTCAGAGAAGAAGATTTTTAAAGATTTTCCCTACATAAGCCAATGTAAAACCAAAGGGCCCCGTGGCGGGGGCATTTTTTGTCCCAGCACTAAAATTTGAACAATCTTGGTAGGGGTCCACTAGATGAAGCTTCATACCAAATATCAAAGCCCTGGGCCTTGTGGTTTCAGAGAAGAAGATTTTTAAAGATTTTTCCCTATATAAGCCTATGTAAAACCAAAGGGCCCCGGGCAGGGGGCATTTTTGGCCCCAGCACTATAATTTGAACAATCTTGGTAGGGGTCCACTAGATGAAGCTTCATACCAAATATCAAAGACCTGGGCCTTGTGGTTTCAGAGAAGAAGATTTTTAAAGATTTTCCCTATATAAGCCTATGTAAAACCAAAGGGCCCTAGGGCGGGGGCATTTTTGGCCCCAGCACTATAATTTGAACAATCTTGGTAGGGGTCCACTAGATGAAGCTTCATACCAAATATCAAAGAGCTGGGCCTTGTGGTTTCAGAGAAGAAGATTTTTTAAGTTTTTGGTGAAAAAAATCTATTTTTGGCTCCTGTGACCTAGATGTGCAACGGACCGGAACCATTTGAACAACTTTGAAAGGGGACCACCTAAGGATCATTCCTGTGAAGTTTGGTCAAAATCCAATCAGTGGTTTAGGAGGAGATGTCGTTTAAAGAAATTGTTTACGCACGCACGCACGCACGCACGCACGCACGGACGCACGACGGACGACGGACAAAAAGTGATCCCAAAAGCTCACCTCGTCACTACGTGACGGTGAGCTAAAAAATACTTGGTATCACTTTGGATAGCAACTTGACATTCAGAGAACATATTCAAGAGAGGACAAAAGCTGGTTTTGGTGCACTAAGGAGCCTGGATCTTTTTGTGCAGGGACAAAGAGGATGTAGACAATCAACTTTTATGAGACTATACAGATCATTGGTACTGCCGGTTTTGGAGTATGGGGCCCCAGTATGGGTATCTGCATTGACAGAAGGCTGCAATGAGTTTGGAAAAGTGCAGAGAAGCGCGATGTTGAAGGCCACAGGGTGTCTCAACAGCACCAGCACTGAAGCTTTGGAGGTATTAACCAACACTACACCGATTGATCTGCAACTGAAACTGAGACAAGCCCAGGAAGTGGTGAGAATTTGTGCTAAATATGATGAAGACCCATTGAAAAGGGAGTTTAATGAATGGATTATATAGGGATAGAGCTACAGGGAGACATCCAACAATATTCCAACTGCTTATGAGTAGATTCAGAGAAATGAAAGGCAATGTTGAATTGGAGAATGTAGAAAAAGAATTCAAGTACTGTAAAGAATTAATGGGGTTAATGAAGCAAACAGCTAAAGTGGCAACTGAAGAATTTCACCACTCAAAAGAGATGCAGAAAGAAAATGTGAGAGATATGCTGAATCAAACAGATAACAATGAGGTTCTGATATTCACCGATGGGTCAGCATTAGGAAACCCTGGACCTACTGGGGCAGGCACAGTAATATATTTGGGAGGGTACCATTCAACACCTATTCTGCTCAATAGGAGTGTCAGTCCAATGAGTAACAATTTCACGGGTGAGCTTGTGGGGATTCAACTAGGACTGGAATATCTTTCAGAACTTGAACATTCAGACATCGTTGACAGGTCCATTCACTTCTTTACGGACTGTCAACCAGCAATTATAACAGCGTTTGACAAGAAGACACCAACAACAAAAATCGACATTGTCACAAAAATCAAAGAATGCATTGCACAGCTATACGCTAAAGGAAATACTATAAATGTACATTGGGTTCCAGGTCACAAGGACATTCAAGGGAATGAACTAGCAGATAAACAGGCAAAAGAGGCGGCTAGTCAAGCAAAGGATGCTGATATACCCACAGTGATGGATAAGAGAGAAGCTGTAAGTGAGATGAAGAAACAAGTCAAGGTAAAGTGGAAAAGAAAGTATGACCTCTCAGAGAAAGTAGAGAAAATACAGGAGGTCTTCACAGAGGTGGGTAAAAGAAATTGTTTTGGTGAAGGGGATAGACAAAATCAGAGCTACAGATAAGGCGCGTATCGGCGTAAATACTCGTTAATTAACTTAATTTTCATTAAAAACGCATTGAAAATCGATTTTTCGCGTACAGATACGCATTGGAAAAAACGGGTACGTCATGGACCCGACGGGTGCAAAATAAAAGTTGGAGTAAACTGACTTCGTTTCGGTAAATCGAGCAACCCAACTTCATATCCGGTTCTACCAAAAGCCGCTGAATAATACGTTGTCTGATTGGTACTTTCATTTTCGTTAGGCCAATCGTGATTAGAATAACAGATCGGCAAGGGAAATTACTCTGTTGGTTTCCAATGCAAACAAATGGCGCAGAAATCGTCGAAGTCCGGTCTTTTTAGACCGAAAATTCCAGCAAATGGGGGCAACATATTGAACTTCCTAACAGGGAAGGAAGTAACAGACCCTCAGTGGCGCCCCCTCAGTGAGGCACTTCTAATGAATACCAACAACATAATTATGTTTATGCTGAAATAAGAAAAATATATGTAAGATGAAATAAGAACAAGAGGACCATGATGGCCCTGGATCGCTCACCTGATCCATAGAGTAACAAGTGGGCCCCGGGGAGGGCCATTATTGACCCCAGGGTTATAATGTGCATAATGTTGAGGGAGGTCTAAAAAGGTGAAGCTTCATACCAAATATCAACAAGAGACTATAATTTGAACAATTTTGGCAAAGGTCCACTAGATGAAGCTACACAACAAATATCAAAGATCTGGGCCTTGTGGTTTCAGAGAAGAAGATTTTTTTAAAGATATTCCTTACATAAGCCTATGTAAAACAAAATGGCCCCGGGGCAGGGGCATTTTTGGCCTCAGGGCTATAATTTAAACAATCTTGATAGAGGTCCACTAGATGAAGCTTCATACCAAATATCAAAGACCTGGGCCTTGTTGTTTCAGAGAAGAAGATTTTCAAAGATTATCTCTATTAAAAGTCTATGTAAAACCAAAGGGCCCTGGGGCGGGGTCATTGTGGCCCCAGGGCTATAATTTGAACAATCTTGGTAGAGGTCCACTAGGTGAAGCTTCATACCAAATGTCAAAGACCTAGGCCTTGTGGTTTCAGAGTAGAAGATTTTTCAAGATTTTCCCTATATAAGTCTATGAAAAACCAAAGGGCCCAGGAGCGGGGGCAATTTTGGCCTCAGGGCTATAATTTGAACAATCTTGATAGAGGTCCACAAGATGAAACTTCATACCAAATATCAAAGACTTGCAGTTATAGAAAAGAAGATTTTTAAAGATTTTCCCTATATAAGCCCATGTAAAACCAAAGGGCCCCGGGGCGGGGGCATTTTTGGCCCCAGCACTATAATTTGAACAGTCTTGGTAGGGGTCCACTAGATGAAGCTTCATACCAAATATCTGGGCCCTGCAGTTTCAGAGAAGAAAATTTTTAAAGATTTTCCCAATATAAGCCCATGTAAAACCAAAGGGCCCTGGGGTGGGGGCATTTTTGGCCCCAGCACTATAATTTGAACAATCTTGGTAGGGGTCCACTAGATGAAGCTTCATACCTAATATCAAAGACCTGGGCCTTGCGGTTTCATAGAAGATGATTTTTAAAGGTTTTCTCTATATAAGCCCATGTAAAACCAAAGGGCCCCGGGGCGGGGGCATTTTTTGCCCCAGCACTATAATTTGAACAATCTTGGTAGGGGTCCATAAGATGAAGATTCATACCAAATATCAAAGACCTGGGCCTTGCAGTTTCAGAGAAGAAGATTTTTAAAGATTTTTCCTATATAAGCCCATGTAAAACCAAAGGGCCCCGGGGCGGGGGCATTTTTGGCCCCAGCACTATAATTTGAACAATCTTGGTAGGGGTCCACTAGATGAAGCTTCATACCAAATATCAAAGACCTGGGCCTTGCGGTTTCAGAGAAGAAGATTTTTAAAGATTTTCTCTATATAAGCCTATGTAAAACCAAAGGGCCCCCGGGCGGGGGCATCTTTGGCCCCAGCACTATAATTTGAACAATCTTGGTAGGGGTCCACCAGATAAAGATTCATACCAAATATCAAAGACCTGGGCTTTGCAGTTTCAGAGAAGAAGATTTTTAAAGATTTTCCCTATATAAGCCCATGTAAAACCAAAGGGCCCCAGGGCGGGGGCATTTTTGGCCCCAGCACTATAATTTGAACAATCTTGGTAGGGGTCCACTAGATGAAGCTTCATACCAAATATCAAAGACCTGGGCCTTGCAGTTTCAGAGAAGAAGATTTTTAAAGGTTTTCCCTATATAAGCCCATGTAAAACCAAAGAGCCCCGGGGCGGGGGCATTTTTGGCCCCAGCACTATAATTTGAACAATCTTGGTAGGGGTCGATAAGATGAAGATTCATACCAAATATCAAAGACCTGGGCCTTGCAGTTTCAGAGAAGAAGATTTTTAAAGATTTTTCCTATATAAGCCCATGTAAAACTAAAGGGCCCCGGGGCGGGGGCATTTTTTGACCCAGCACTATAATTTGAACAATCTTGGTAGGGGTTCACTAGATGAAGCTTAATACCAAATATCAAAGACCTGGGCCTTGCGGTTTCAGAGAAGAAGATTTTTAAAGATTTTCTCTATATAAGCCTATGTAAAACCAAAGGGCCCCCGGGCGGGGGCATCTTTGGCCCCAGCACTATAATTTGAACAATCTTGGTAGGGGTCCACCAGATAAAGATTCATACCAAATATCAAAGACCTGGGCTTTGCAGTTTCAGAGAAGAAGATTTTTAAAGATTTTCCCTATATAAGCCCATGTAAAACCAAAGGGCCCCGGGGCGGGGGCATTTTTGGCCCCAGCACTATAATTTGAACAATCTTGGTAGGGGTCCACTAGATGAAGCTTCATACCAAATATCAAAGACCTGGGCCTTGCAGTTTCAGAGAAGAAGATTTTTTAAGTTTTCGGTGAAAAAAAACTATTTTTGGCTCCTGTGACCTATATGTGCAACGGACCGGAACCATTTGAACAACTTTGAAAGGGGACCACCTAAGGATCATTCCTGTGAAGTTTGGTCAAAATCCACTCAGTGGTTTAGGAGGAGATGTCGTTTGAAGAAAAAGTTTACGCACGCACGCACGGACGCACGACGGACAAAAAGTGATCCCAAAAGCTCACCTCGTCACTACGTGACGGTGAGCTAAAAATATATGTATGATGAAAAAAGAAAAATATATGATGAAGAAAGCGCCTTATCTGAAGTTATGATAATTATTTTATGATTATAAATATCATCAATATGTTCTAAAAACTGACACACTTGGGAATAAAAAGCATATTATGTGTCAAAATACTCTTTCCAAAAAATTGTGTAACATTTTACTCTTTCAATAAATTTCTAGGACCTGAAATACCCTTTGAAAAGAAAATCAGGGAGTAAAATACTCTTTGGCCTAAAAATTATCTGTAGCTCTGAAAATTATTCAATACTAAATCAGTTATTGACAGACCATACTAAACTAAACAACCACAGAGCAAAGATAGACAGAGCCGTTTCAAGAAATTGCAACACATGTAAGGTTCCAGAGGACACAGAGCATTATTTGTTCCACTGTGATGCCTACAATGAAGATAGGGACATCATGGAGAGGGTTGTTGAAGAAGTGATAAATAGAGAAGGTCTCAACACGATAAGTGACATAAACCTAAAAGTACTGACTGGAAACATAGATGACATTAGCAGACAGGGTCAAAATGACTTAATTAGTGCTCTCATCAGTTATATAAAGGGCACTAAACGATTTTCAAAAAATTAATCAAAGATTGACTACGCATGCGCATGGAGCATATGTGAAAAAGCACATAGAGAATAAGTACAGATGAGCTAAGAAGATTCAAGCACTACGAGTTCATAAGCAGCGTGTTAATGCTTAACGGATTGAAGACGACGACGGCTAATTTTAGAAAGGTAATTTCGGAAGTATTCGGACAGTGAAAAAAATAATTATTTTAAGGTGTCCGAATACATACAGTAAATACGGTAGTCTGCATAGACCATATAAAGGTCTAAAGGGTGCTGCCAGCATTCCAACAGATGACCTTGTTCCCCCAGCTAGGCATTGTAGAAAACACCATTCAATGACGTTTCAGACCCTTACTGCAAGAACGGATATTTATAAAGAATCGTTTTTCCCCCCGAACCATTAGAGATTGGAATGCCCTTCCCGATTCTATTATTTTGACGGCTGAAGGTGCTGAGGATTGTGTAGCTAAGTTTCAAGGTTGGCAAAAAGCCGGTCAATATGAGTATTGACTGGGCCGGTGGTTAAAACCGGTTTTAACCGGTCATTACTGGTCAATTGGTGGTCGATTAAATCACTGAAGTATATGCCTCTGTCCTGTTGCTAAACTGGTCTTAAAAGCTTTCCCCTACATATTGTACATGATGCTAGACTATATTTTCATTACTGAACAAGCAAAAAATAGTTTTTATTAACAACAGTAATTATTTGAGGTATTTTTTATTTGATCAAAAGTCAAAAAACATTGCTGCTGGTCAAATGAAGTGGTTTGAATGGCTCACTGAACTGTAGACAGGCCTGTTCTTTTCAATCAAACAATCTTTATAATTATTCTATTTTCCTTTATAGGTTTGATTGTTCATATTTTGATTTACAGAAATATGAATAAGCTGAATGTATCATGGATTTTGGAGGATTTATGAAAGGCCCTTTTATGTTCGACACAGAAAAAAAAATTGTTGTGCCAGATTGACCAACTTTCCTATCTCCCCACCCCAACCAATCTTCTTCCCTCTTCAACTTTGAAAATATCAATTATTTGACATAATCTTTGATCATAGAATTTTAAAGCAGTTTAAAGCATTTTGATGGTATTGCAGAAAATTGGCACATGCATATATTGACAAATGTGTGAAATGCACCTGACATCAATTTTAGGCCTGTGAAGTAGTTCATCTGTAAAAGTCTGTAATTTATTAAGCAAACAATGTTTGAAGATTCACTGATGTCTTTGAATATTTAAAAGTATCTGCAGTGATTTTTTTACCCCTGCGTCCTGCGTCCAGGACGCACAAATAGGACTGAGGACGCACGATCATTAAATATGTGCGTCCATCGGACGCAAATATTTCATGGGCGAAAAATCGAACTTTCGTTTTCACTGCTGTAAGGCCAACCTTAAAAAATTGTTGGTTTGCTGTTTACCGACCCAGAAAATTTTAGGTGGGTCGGTCGGTCGGCTATTTTTTTTTTTTTTCTCTTGTAAAAGTGGGTCGGTCGGTCGGCTTTTTTTTTTTTTCCCTCGTTTTTTTTTTTTTTAACCGAAATAGACAAAGCATATGATTTGCATAACTTTGATGCATGTTTCTGTTCTTGATATCTTTTAACTTGCTTAAAATATAAACTTGCTAACAACTGCATCATTATTTTCTAGGTCTTGCTGCCAAAAAGTGAAACTTAAGAGCAAGAAGTTCTTTCTGATATTTGTAATTGAACAGTGGAAGGAAAAAATAAATCGTTTTCAATGGCGTCATTAAACAAGTCCTCCCATGTGTGAAAAGTTGGCAAACGCTTTAATACATTTTTGACAACTGTGATCCGCTTGTGTTGTGCTTTTTGAACTTCAACCGAAACGCAGAATGTAGCTTCGGCACTTGGTGCCTTTGCGGCCATTTTCTAGAGACGATCTGCTGTCATCGAAACGCTTATTGACAATTGAATGAA
This sequence comes from Lucinisca nassula, assembly GCA_963580285.1. Taxonomy (NCBI): domain Eukaryota; kingdom Metazoa; phylum Mollusca; class Bivalvia; order Lucinida; family Lucinidae; genus Lucinisca; species Lucinisca nassula. The sequence goes on along the minus strand of OY757023.1, from coordinate 111,644,174 downwards.
GTTTGTCACGGATCACGCACGCGTTACAGTGATGCTGAGTCAGCTGAGGCGGATCACGCACGCGTTACAATGATGCGACACGAACTCAAATATGGAAAAAGAAACGTTGGGACTAAAATTCCGGACGTTACCGGAACGAGTCGGAAAAAATTTTTTTTTTTTTTTTGACGCCAAAAAAAATGTTCGGGTCGCACGAAAATTTCGGGTCGGTCGGTAAACAGCAAACCAACACCTTTTTAATTTTGGCCTAAATATCGGCGGAAGTGATAAAATACCGCACTTTTACCGAACCTTCAACTGCCCAACGAGTCAGCGAAAAAATCGATACAGGTACAATTTAATGATCCATCCACAAGACGAGAATCCCCTCCATCCAAAATGAGCCCAAACTTTCACACAAGCAAGTTCAATGGGAACATCAAAGTTTTCCGCCATCCAAATCGCCGCCCACAAACCAAGTCTACCATTTTTCTGCATGTGATCGGTAAATGTGTCAAATGACGTCATCCGATGCCACCAACCCCGCACATGTTTAATGCCATTGTTTTATTTTAATGGGCTGTATCCCGTTCTTAAAAAAATGTTTGGAACCGGTAAAAATATTTTCTCGATAGCTAAACGGTTGTGAATGGAGGTGGATAGAAAAAAGCGCTTTGCACAGCCCACGAATTATCCCCAGCAGCTTCAACAACAGCGTTCGACTTTTCCCGAGCGTCTGCTATTTGGCGCCAAAACATAACCATTCACGATACGTTTTTATAATGCATCTACCGTTATAATGCATCTACCGTTAGATGTAGCTAATTGTCTGATGTGCGAGTAAATCATTTTCACATTGATTGTGGATTTAATTTTATGGTTGGGGAATAAACGCAAATTAGAGACATAACTTGACAATATTTTCACACCTCGTTCAAGTTGGCTTATCGCCAGAAATGAAAGACACGCACCGCAGGGCAATCATGTTTACTTGGCAATTATATGACAGGGATTAACAATAGTGTCATAATTGAACTGTTATAAATACACAGGCGGTTTCTCTCTGAATTGTCAACAAAGCAGGACAGTGTAGCACAATTATTGTGATTTACTCTAGTCTTACTGTATTTAAGGACTCAAAAGACTGACAACTGTAGACGATTTTTTTGCACTTACCCGACCGGGCGTCCTAAGGTCAAAGTGCACCTGCCCGGCGCGATTTCAGACTTGTACCGGGCGGCCGGGCAATGGATTTGTCAGCCCCTGAACCTAGATAGCTGGTGTCCCATTCAGGGGAGGAAACGTTTGTCGATAATGGTTCGGAATATTATCTCCATTGTGCATGAAGTAAATTTCATGCACATGTTGCGGTGCGCATTTATCGAAAACGAAAGTAGAAAACATTACGGAAAAAAGACTAAAAAATGTACATTTTGGCAGGATTTCTTTGGGCTAGTAAACAACACAAGTTGATGATTGATTCTGTTCATTGCAAATAATAGATACTAGACCACATTATTTTTAACTATGAATAATGGCATTTTATACAGAACCGATCTTTTTTGTACTTCTTTTTTTTTCCATCCAAATATTGGGACTCATACTTTCAGATTTGGGACGCACAGTTTTTTGGTTGAGCGAGTCCCAGGACGCATAGTTGAAAATTTGTAAAAAAATCACTGATCTGCAACACCTGTAAATTGCTGTCAAAACAGACTAACCCATGCCACTGCAGTGGGTGTGGCAAAGATTATTGCTAAATTGACCAATTACATGTCCCTAATAGGGGTATTATAAACTGACACAAGGCTTTATTCCTAATGTGTGAAATTTTGATTTATATGCAATATAGACAGTATCTTATCATCAAGCTATTACTGAAGGTGTCAAAAATGAATGAAACCTAAAGACACTAAGAGGCCACTTGAAGAAATAACATCTGAACCTGAAACTCTTATCAAAATTCAAATGATCAGCCTCCAGCAAAGAGACCAAAACTTCAAAATTGTTTCAGTAGCTTTGCCTTTTCAACACTAAAATTATTCAATTGACCACTCAATATTTCAATCAACCAGTATTGACCAGTATTGACCACTCTGGGAGTATTGACCGGGACGGTTTTAACCGGTTAAAACCGCTGGTTAAAACCGCCCCTGGTTTTGACCGCCCAACCTTGCTAAGTTTACATCTTTGGTTAGAGCTAGGGACTTCCCATATCACAGGTCCTGGTGTATGAATGTCATTTGACGTGTCACCAGTAACAATTCTGATTCTGATTCCATAAAGTTGACCTGTATATATGTGTACTTAAGCCAAACTTACCCCAAAACAAATTTTATTTTACTAAGGTACGAGTTGACTTGGGTACGAGTTGACTAAGGTACGAGTTGACCAAATTCGGGTACGAGTTGACTAAGGTACGAGTTGACTTAGGTACGAGTTGACCAGAAACCGTCCAGGAACCGCGGTGCGAGGCGGACCGTCCATGCTAATAAACGTTATTGGTTTCATTGGGCAACAAGGCTTGAGATGTCATTTCATCTCAATGTCGGGTAAAAGTCCCACAAAATTGGAAGCAAAGTCTCCAAAACGACCTTTACAGTGTTGACGGGGACGTTAAACCTCAAATCAAATAAACAAATAAAATCAACCTCAGGTGAACCGAGTTATGGGTTTCCAAAAATTCTGATTCAGGCTAGACTGCTTAAAATAGAGGACTCATTTAAAAAGATGAAATGGAGATTAACGCGAGAGAGCAAAATGTACTTATAATATAGCTCACTCACGCTTTCACATAACCTGTTGACCAGCGAAACAAAAAACGTTGCCTTCTCAAGTCAAGATCTTGAACAATTCAACATGTTTACATTGAAATTTCCGGTCTGATGCTCTTCCTGTGCTCGGGTATAAAAGCCAAGGCCGGGCCGGGCCGAGCCGCCGAGCTAAAAATGACGATCCGAAGATTTTATAGTTCGTCTCTTGCTATAATTAGCCAGATGTATATTGTGGTCACTTGTGTATCATATTATTATAAAAGTGGGGTTCAAGGGGGTCAAAATTATATAGACGTGTATTCGTGATGTATTTCACCATCGCCGACAGTTCCACCGAGCAGCTGTCCTCTGCACCTTCTCCACCTGCTTAATCTGAGTTTTAACACAGGGTTGCCAAATAGGTGATGCATATTCAGGTTGAAGGCGAACTAATTCACCATATTTGCATTATTTGCTGGATCCCAGCTTGCACATTGTCAATATTGGAAAAACAGGTAACCAGACCCCCCTGACCTTAAAAGGTCAGGGGGGTATGGTTACCTGTTTTACCAACACTGATAACCTTCAGACTAGGAACCAGCAGATAATGCAAATAAGGTGAATGTTTTATATGCAATATCCTTTGTCTGCCTAGGTGTAAAAAGCCAAATTACGTCTAAGGAATCCTAAGTCCTAGTGGCTTTAGAAGTTATCTCTGAGAAATGTTGACCCCAATCAAGATTGTCGGTGATAGTGGTACCAAGATATTTTGCGGATTCAGCATGCTCCAAAATTTGCTGGTGAGGTGTATAGTCAAACTTAATTTGCTTGTCCGGAGGTTGTTATGACACCCTCATTGAATGACATTTGGCCACATTGAACTTCATCTGCCAATCGGCCTCCCACTGTGCCAGTTGATCCAGGTCACCTTAAAAATTTAGACAGTCAGAAGGAGTATATGTTCCTATACAGGACACAATCATCAACAAACAAACGGACCGATGACCTGATATTATGAGGGGGATCATTAATGAATACCAATTAGAGGACAGGTCCAAGGACCGAACGTTGGGGGACATCAGATTAAACAGGGGCTAGGTCAGACGCTTGGCCACCAAGTACACTTTGTGAGCAGCCAGAGAGCCATGACCTAATACACCTATGTGTGGATCCTCTGCTATCGACCCTCATCATACGCAAACCTGGAGATCTGGTGTGAGGTCTGTCGTGTGTGCAGCTACCTGGAAAAGGGCTCACTTATGTGGGTGTTGCCCCTGTACCTGCATATTAATAAAAAGGTAGATAGATAATAATAAACAGCATTATTGTAGGAATTACCTGTCTATCTTCATATACTGAGTCGGTCACATTTGACCATTTTATTACCTCAGTTAGATGATGTAAGCTGTATATTATTTTCTGTTCAGATACTTGTGTAAGTACAATCTGCTAGATGCTTGTTTTAGGTAAACCTCATGGTGTACAGTATTTCACTAGTACAATGAAAGTTGTTCCAATATGGCAGTGCCCAGCTAGACTGAACATTTAAAGATCGGAAGAATAATGAAAACTAAGAACTTATGGATTTTTGTTGTTTTTTTGCAAGTCCGTTCTGTATATTAGGTCCGTTTCTGTTCATTTGTTGTCATACGCTAGACTTGTATTCGACAGAACTCTCAACATCGTCCGAATATTCTTGAAACACGGTATACCAGTCAGTCAACTTCCGGATTTTCCCCAGTAAACTTCCGGAAGATATTTGGAAGATTTTTCTGTCAGAGAGAATTCAGCTTAAAGTATGTATCATGGAATGTTATTTTTTTTTTTTGGTCAGATTCTCTACCGTAGAGCTCACTTCGTTCGCGATGCGCTTCGCGCATCGCGAGCTGTGCTCGCTATAAACAACATATTTGATATCTGCATAAAGGATTATCTCTCTACATTCTTTTATTTTCTTGTGTTTTTCCGACATCGAGGGGTATAAAAGCCAAGGCGGGAAAAAATGATACTATTTCTTAGGTTCTTGCAAATTTAACGGTAAAACTACTTCTTTTTGTCCTGAGAATATTTGACAAATGATGATTATTATCATCATTTGTCCATAGAAAATTATAACAAACATATAAGACTACCTTAATTTATCAATTTTCTCCGGGATCTTCTAACAGCTGGGGGAAAGGAGCTTCTTGCATACAGGACGTTTACTGGTAATGGCTGGAGAAGTTTTTAAAATTTCAAACAAAATATCTCCTGAATATCTACAAGATTTAGTATCCTCTTATAATTCCAGGAAAGACAACCCGGCATGTGTCCCATCGGTAAACAGAACAAGGTACGGCTTAAGGTCATTCAGACATGAAGCTGTCCGGATATGGAACAGCCTGCCGAATAAATAAGAATTGCAAAATATTATCCACAGTTTCGGAGGCTGTTGCGTAGCTGGGATAAGATAAGATTTATTTAAAGTCGGCAAGTTATAAACAATACAACATAAGCTATGTATGAGCTTTGGAACCGACTGCTTTAACAAATGTATATGGTTAACGTAGTGTAAGTCAACTGTTTGGTAAAAGAATTGGTTAATTCAAGATACAAAGATATTAATTAGGTCAGAGTTGCTCTGCGGGGTGCATACCCTTCCGAACAGCTCAGCGAAATTAAACTCAATACAAAATTAAACAAGCATGCATTTAAACATACCGATGGGAAGCAGTATTGACATTAGCACACAGATAAAGTATTAAGTAGGATAAGCATAAAATAAGCTTAAGATCATTGAAGGCACATATAATAAGATCACATACATAGCTTAGACATGTTTATACAGATAAGCACATAGACTAAGGATAAAAACAGTTACAAATACCTGACGGAATAAAAAAAAAGCTAAACTCTAACTAAGGTACGGGTACAATCATGTTGATCCCCAGCTGTACGGCAAGTCCACACTCGCCGGAGACCAAACATGACACACTATTTGCATGTCTGATACACAACAGCTAAGCATAAAAACACAAAACAAGGATTTGGATCGCAACATGTGCGGATGTCCTTTGTGCTTGACCTAGCTTCTTTGTGTGTGTTCTACTTTTGTTTTAGTTTCTGTTCAAACGTTTAATAACTTATTTATTCTTAACAAGTCATAACCATAGTTTTAGTTATTCGCTTTGCCGTTTAGTTTCTGCTTTTCTGAGTTTTAAGGAAGAAGTAAAACAAAGATCAGGAATTGATACAATTAACTTACTCCATCCATAAAAGACACCAAAGGGAAAGAAATACAAACATTAAGCGACCAGACCATAATGGAAAACCTTTTAATGGCTTGTTTTAACAGATAGTCAATTTACTCCATCCATGCACTTCTTTCTTGGGCCTATCCCAAAGTAGAAGTAAAACAAAGATCAGGAATTGATACAATTAACTTACTCCACCCATAAAAGACACCAAAGGGAAAGAAATACAAACATTAAGCGACCAGACCATAATGGAAACCTAAACAAAGGAAGGCCATAAGGACAGTTACTTTCCCACAAAATGGCCATATGGCCATCCAAAACCAAAAGACACAAGTGATACACACAGTAAGTAACAAACAACAACATAAATAAATCGCCACAGAAGAGCCGCCTTGGAACGGTCAGTGGAAGATTTCCACTGGGGGGCTTAAATCGATTTTACGTGGCCACAATCCTCGCCCTTACTTCCGTCGCGATTTAGACAAATAATTTGTTCAGTCCGCATGAAGGCCTCCTAACTCATCAGTGCAACATCTCCGTGAACACAAAAATCAAAGAACCACAGAGGTGAGACAACGGTGAGGACTCGACAGCAAGAAACCACTGAAATGCTGGAGCAAAAGAAAACCAACAGTTAGACTCCGATGGGTCCGACCAGAGACAGAGCATCAGGCACCAACCAACATTGCCTTGAATTAGATCTTTCTAATTCTCAATACGTTGGAGCCGTCATAGAATCTGAGGCATGACCCACCGGCGTGCAATTAAAGAGGGAAGCAAAGTTGCCAACCGTGATTGGGTTAACTACCATGCATGCAGTCTGTCGTATAATATCCATGTTGTACCCAATCTTTTTATATCGAAGAATGACTTTACGAAATTGGGTGCTGAAGTCATTGCGGTTATATATTTTTCTGAATTTATATACTAAGTCACCATAAAATTCGGGTTCCGATAGACCTTGTTGCAGAAGAGATTTAAGTCCAATATTGAATTTTGAAATTAAATCAGAATGGCGTCTATAAAATTTTGAAAAGGCTTTGCGTAGTTTATGGTACCGATAACCCTGATTAAGGAGTTTAGCCGTTAATAATTTATTACGAGTGTTGAAGTCAGTTATATGACTACACACTCTAGCAAATCGAATTAATTGCGAAATATAAACGCCATAGGATGGCGCACGAGGAACATCACCATCCAAAAAAGGAAAATTTACAACCTCAAAATCAAAGTCATCGCGTTTATCATAAATTTTGCACGAAACAAATCCATCTACAATAGATAGATGTAAATCCAAAAATGGGGCCTCGGTATCAGAAGAATTTGCTTTATTTAACTGAAGTTCTGGGGGGGGGGGGGGTAAATCTGACTGATCAAACCATCAAATTAGGTAGTATCAATATTTAATAAATCATCTAAATATCTAGAAGTGGAGCTAAAAGCTTCAATAATTTCAGATTGGTTATCAATGGAAAGCGACAAAATGAAGTCTCTTTCATAACAATACAAGAACAGATCAGCCACAAGAGGTGCGCAATTAGTACCCATCGGAATACCAACAATTTGTCTAAATAACTTAGTACCGAATCTAATATAAATATTGTCAAGTAGAAAGGTGAGGGCATCACACACTTTCTGACATGACCAAAGGGTATAATTCTTATGCTCTTTAGAAGTGAAAAATGCATTTCTGACATTACATGCAAGATAGAGGGACTCTTCTCTATGAAAAGCCCATTCAATTAAATCATTAAGCTTTTCTTTTATAAGATTATGAGGAAGTGTAGTGTAAAGAGTGGAAAAATCGTAAGTAGACAGACTAGAAGCACGAAAATGTCTGGATTTCAATTTATTTAAAACCTCATTCGAATTTTTTATAGACCAAAACAGATTTCTTCCTGATCTTTCAAAGACTTTATCACAATATTTAATTACATGCGTTTTAATAGCAGTAAGACAGGAAGTTAATAATTTAGAAAGTTCAGTGGTAGTGCAAGAGCTAGAATTTGCAATAAACCGTGCTTTGTAAGGTCTTTTATGAAGTTTTAGATTACTTAATTAAAGAAAACGACCAAAAGAGACCGAAAAGGAAGAAAGTTTTGTTTACTGCTAGCTGGAATTAAAGAACATAAAAAATAACATTTTGTTTTATCATTTTAATATCAAATACGTTTGAACAAATATAACAATCTTTAATTCCAGCTAGCAGTAAACAATATTTTTTTTTCATTTTCGGTATATTTCGGTCGTTCCCTTAAGTAAAGTTAATCTAAAATTAGAAACCATTAGGAAATAAGAAATTTGAACATTTAAGGTGATTTCGATATGTTTAACATATTTTCTATGTACACATGATAAAAATAATCAAGTTTGAATATTATCAGGGTAAAAAGAAGTACTTTAACCATTGAAATTGTAAGAAATTAAGAAATATTCCTTGGATTTATACCCCTCGACCTCGATTTCGGACAAATAGTTATTACAAGAAAATAAACAAATGTAGAGAGATGGACCTACGTTCGGTTATCAAATATGTTCTCCCACGAATGCTATATGGGCTTGAAGTTATTCATATTAACAAGACACAACTACAACAAATGGATAGATACCATCAACGTACTCTACGTCAAATGCAATCATTACCTTCCCGTACTGCAACTTCGGCAGTGCTTATACTGTTAGGAGCACTCCCAATAGAAGCTGAAATTCACAAGAGACAACTAAGTTTGCTGCACTCAGTGGTCAATAGTAACACCAAACCAGGGTCACCATTTTAGCAATTTATGATGGGCTTACGTCCCAGATGCTATTTATCAAGTTTCGTGGAAATCTGCCCAGTGGTTCTGGAGAAGACTATTTTTGAAGGGTTTTTACCATATATGGCTTGGCGGCCATTTTGGTCATGTGACCCGGACCCCATGAGCAAATTTTGGTTTCGCCCATCCCATAGAGGCTCCATATGAAATTTGACTTCAATCGGCCCAACGGTTTCCGAGGAGAAGCTGTTCGAACATTTTCACATTTTTCGCATCGGCGAGGCTATACTAAATGGAATGTAATATTTCGCAAGTTCATTGGTTAGATCTCATTGATATCTATCAGTATGCCAAAAATTGTTTAAATATTCCAAGCGGTTAAGTCACTATCACCAATTTTCACAAACGGGTTACGGACGGAAAGACAGATTGACAGACTGATAGAATGACACGGTGATTTTAGGGCACTCTTAGAAAATCAACCGACTTCAGTCGGTCGTTTTTTCTGCGGGTCGTGCAATGTGTTCAAGATTTGGTACAGCGACAGTTGGCTTGTAGCTTTCATTACGATAACACAACCGTGCGACATAGTGTATTTTTTTCACATCTCCAAAATGGCTACTTTTTGGATGACCGGCCCCGATAGCTCAGTTGGTAGAGTGTCCGCTCCGGGGAACGGGAGGTCTGGGGTTCGATCCCGGGCCGCGACATACCAAAGTCGTTAAAAATGGTACTAGCTGCTCCTCGCTTGGCACTCAGGTTTACGGGGAAGAGCTAGGACTGGTCGATCCAGTGTCAGGATAATGTGACTGGGTGTGGTATCATGTAATGTGTCTGGGACATGATACTTCAGTGAGGCAGCACTATAAACGTGAGCATTGAGCTCCCTGTCGCAATCAGACACCGTCGTGATATGACTGAAAAATTGTTGAAAGCGACGTTAAACCCGAATTCACACACACACTTTTCGGATGAAAATAAATGACATTTTTCTTATTTGTACTACAAACATAGGTTTTGGGTGCTCGTTAGAACCGCCTCATTCAGGCGGTTCTAACGAGTACCCGCAACCTATGTCTTGGAGTGAAAATAAGAAAAATAATGTTTACCCCGTAAACCCCAGTTTTCTCTATGCAAAGTGGGGTGTAAGGGGGTGTTCATTTCACGGACTTGTTCACGTGATGTTGACAATGCATACAGCTTCTTTTACATCATTACCCAAATGCTACCGAAATACAACCTGCCTAAGTTGAGCTGGCTTTTTGCGGCAAACGTTGGGAAGCTACAGTGGAAGAGCATGTGTAAGCGGGCTGTATCAACATATTGGACTTAAGCATGTGTCGCTGATATAAAGACCAAGAAAACACTGAAGTATTTGTCTGTACATCGGCTACGTGTGGGATTAACGCATTCAGTATGGCGGAACCTAGAAACTGGGACAGCTGTTAGAAAAGCAATCGTTAAGGCACGCTTTCTTACGGGCGTCTACATGCCCAATCCTGCAAACATACAGTCAGTAACAAGACAGCTAATCCAACCTGTCGTCTGTGTCAGCTCGATGTCGAAGATATTCGGCATACAGTGAAGAGGTGCCCAGCTTTTCATAGTATCCGGGCGTCCACCCTTTAGCAGCTCAGAGATTGTATAGCAGAAAAGTGTGACTCGATCACAGGCTATAGAAACATATCTTAATGATTGGGACTGTTTTCTTAAATTAATTGTTGACCCTGGATGTGCATCAGTGCTTGATCCTGAACTGCTCGAGATTAGAACCAATATAGAACTGTTAAGATTTTTTTCTTCAAAATCCACGTGAAAAGACTCCATATACTTAAAGAACTGGGTTGATGGTTGTCGACGATCCTCCATTATTGTATAGATCTAGTGTTTTTACAAAGACATTTTACGTTATATGCACAGAACTCTTAGACATTGTGTAATTTGTTTGTTTGTTTAAGGTTTAGCGTCCCCGTCAACACTGTAAATGCCATTTTGGAGACGTTGCTTCCAATTTTGTGGGACTTTTACCCGACATTGAGATGAAATGACATCTCAAACCCTGCCGCCCAATGAAACCAAAAGGGCTTAAATGCATGTACGGTCCGACTCGCACCGTTTTGTCTGGTTAGGCTTAACTAGAGCTGCCGCCTAACGGGCGCCAATTATACCCCCGCATGCGTTGTCAGACAAATTTTTACAAGTATTTGACCTTGAGGAAGGTCAACGTAAAGGTCAAGGTCAGGTTTGTGTATATCAATCTTAAGTACTAGTGGCAAGGTGTGTGGTTTGTGAATATTAAAGAAATCGGTCAAAGAATAAGGAAGTTATGAGCAATGTTAAAGTTTTCTGTAACGGACCGACGACAAATTTTTACAAGTATTTGACCTTGAGGAAGGTCAACGTAAAGGTCAAGGTCAGGTTTGTGTATATCAATCTTAAGTACTAGTGGCAAGGTGTGTGGTGTGTGAATATTAAAGAAATCGGTCAAAGAATAAGGAAGTTATGAGCAATGTTAAAGTTTTTTGTAACGGACCGACGACAAATTTTTACAAGTATTTGACCTTGAGGAAGGTCAACGTAAAGGTCAAGGTCCGGTTTGTGTATATCAATCTTAAGTACTAGTGGCAAGGTGTGTGGTGTGTGAATATTAAAGAGATCGGTCAAAGAATAAGGAAGTTATGAGCAATGTTAAAGTTTTTTGTAACGGACCGACGACAGACGACGACGACAGACGACAGACGACAAGCTGACTCCTATATACCCCTTCAAACTTCGTTTGCGGGGGTATAAATACTCTAAGCGGATTACCAGTACTCGTGGGCGGGTCGGTATCAGCTCTGCGTGGAATCATCGTGCAGCACATCTATTTCTTCAAGCCCCGATGGGCGGGGGGCGTAGACATTGTGTATATATATATTTACGTAATCCTGCGGTGCCTCTGACAGAAAGAAGGATAATACAGAGAAGAAAGAAAGTTTTTCATAATAATTTTTATACCAAACCTACTACAATATATATCTTCATTGTGACAGGAGACGAAATATAAAATCTTCGGATCGGCATTTTTTGGCTCGGGGGCTCGGTCCGGTCTTGGCTTTTTTACTCGACCTATTCCTGTTTACGACCGCAGAAATATTTGTAAAATAATTGATTGGTTGAAACATAAACACTGAAAAAAAGAAGAAATACATTGTATTTTAAAAAGCGCAGTTGGCCTTTTAGAACCGTTCAAATATTCAGCACAGCAAGAACAGTTTTTTATGGGTTTTTTAATCATTTTTTTTTTTTTTTAATATTATTTTTTTCTCCAAACCTAGGGTCCATAGAAGCACCCCAAACCACCCCATTCCACACCAAACCACCCCAAACCACCATTAAAATACCCTAAACCTCTTCCGTAGGGTTGACTAGGTCTACTAAGGAATGCTGGGATTTGTTGAAGTCATATCTATTAGGTTTGGGATTACTGGGGAGAGGACAGTACACCAAACCACTAAGCAATAGGGCTTGCAGAAATATATGGGCTCCACGATGCTTCCACGCAGAGCTGAATCCGGCCCGCACACTAGTACTGGTAAACCGCTTAGAGGATCTAAGCCTGTCCAGGAACCCCGGTGCGAGGCGGACCGTCCATGCTAATAAACCCTATTGGTTTCATTTGGCGACAGGGCTTGAGATGTCATTTCATCTCAACGTCGGGTAAAAGTCCTACAAAATTGGAAGCAACGTCTCCAAAATGACCTTTAAAGTGTCGACGGTGACGTTAAACCTCAAATCAAACAAACAAACAAACAAACAAACTAAGCAAACCACCCAACAGCAGTTGTTTAATTCAACAAAACATCCCAAACAAAATAGAAGTGACGGCAATGATCAGGAATCGATACAATCAACCCACAGCTGCCATCAGAGACACTAAAGGAAAAGAAGCACAAACATGAAACAACAGACCTAATGGAAACATCAATAGCGAAAAGCCAAAAGGACAGTTACTTTCCCACAAAATGGCCAATAGGCTGTCCAAAATAAAATAATGTAAGCATCACAAACACCCAAAGGCAAACCATAACAAAAATAAACCGCCTTGGAACGGTCAGCGGAATCGAATTTCACTGGGGGCGGGGGGACTAAATCGATTTTACATGGTCACAATCCTCGCCCTTACTTCCGTCGCGATTTAGATAAATAATTTGTTCAGTCCGCATGAAGGCCTCCTAACTCATCAAACATCTCCGTGAACACAAATAATCAAACAACCACAGCGATGAAACAACGGTGAGGACTCGACAGCAAGAAACCACTGAAATGCTGGAGCAAAAGAAAACCAACAGTTAGACTCCGATTGGTCCGACCAGAGATAGAGCATCAGGCTCTAGTCAACATTACCTTGAATTAGATCTCTCTAATTCTCAATAAGCCTTTACACTGGAACCGTCTTGGAATCTTAGGCCTGATCCACCGGCGTGCAATTAAAGAGGGAAGCAAAGTTGTCAACAGTGATTGGGTTTACTACCACGCATGCAGTCTGTCGTATAACATTTATGTTGTACCCAATCTTTTTATATCGAAGAATGATTTTACGAAATTATGTGCTGAAGTCATTGCGGTTATATATTTTTCTGAACTTGTGTACTAAGTCACCATAAAATTCGCGTTCCGATAGAACTTGTTGCAGAAGAAATTAATGTCAAATATTGAATTTTGAAATAAAATCAGAATGACGTCTATAAAATTTTGAAAAGATTATATTTTCTTGTCCTTTGGGATCATTGATTCCATTGTGGAATTTGAAAAATATCCGAGGGTCACTGATAGGCATATTTGGCCGAAACTAGCTAGTCTGGCCCAGAAAACATGTACACTCCATACTATTCAGTTCTGTAATGTATTCCTTGCTTCCAAAGGATAACCCTTTTATAGAACATATTTAACTTCACTACAGCTGGTGTGTGGGAATGTGTGGCGGCGGTAAAACGTCTCCCTGCCCTACATCATAGTGTAGATTATATTTTCTTGTCCTTTGGGATCATTGATTCCATTGTGGAATTTGAAAATATCCGATGGTCACTGTTGAGGCCTATTTGGCCGAAACTAGCTAGTCTGGCCCAGAAAACATGTACACTCCATACTATTCAGTTCTGTGATGTATTCCTTGCTTCCAAAGGATAACCCTTTTATAGAACATATTTGCAATAGTTTATGGTACCGATAACCCTGATTAAGAAGTTTAGCCGTTAACAATTTATTACGAGTGTTGAAGTCAGTTACATGACTACACACTCTAGCAAATCGAATTATTGCGAAATATAAACGCCATAGGATGGTGCACGAGGAACATCACCATCCAAAAAAGGAAAATTTACAATATCAAAATCATCGCGTTTATCATAAATTATGCACGACACAAACCCATCTAAAATAGACAGATGTAAACCCAAAAACGGGGCCTCGGTATCAGAAGAATTTGCTTTATTTAACTGAAGTTCTGGGGGGTAAATCTGACTGATCAAACCATCAAATTAGGTAGTATCAATATTTAATAAATCATCTAAATATCTAGAAGTGGAGCTAAAAGCTTCAATAATTTCAGATTGGTTATCAATGGAAAGCGACAAAATGAAGTCTCTTTCATAACAATACAAGAACAGATCAGCCACAAGAGGTGCGCAATTAGTACCCATCGGAATACCCACAATTTGTCTAAATAACTTAGTACCGAATCTAATATAAATATTGTCAAGTAGAAAGGTGAGGGCATCACACACTTTCTGACATGACCAAAGGGTATAATTCTTATGCTCTTTAGAAGTGAAAAATGCATTTCTGACATTACATGCAAGATAGAGGGACTCTTCTCTATGAAAAGCCCATTCAATTAAATCATTAAGCTTTTCTTTTATAAGATTATGAGGAAGTGTAGTGTAAAGAGTGGAAAAATCGTAAGTAGACAGAATAGAAGCACGAAAATGTCTGGATTTCAATTTATTTAAAACCTCATTCGAATTTTTTATAGACCAAAACAGATTTCTTCCTGATCTTTCAAAGACTTTATCACAATATTTAATTACATGCGTTTTAATAGCAGTAAGACAGGAAGTTAATAATTTAGAAAGTTCAGTGGTAGTGCAAGAGCTAGAATTTGCAATAAACCGTGCTTTGTAAGGTCTTTTATGAAGTTTTAGATTACTTAATTAAAGAAAACGACCAAAAGAGACCGAAAAGGAAGAAAGTTTTGTTTACTGCTAGCTGGAATTAAAGAACATAAAAAATAACATTTTGTTTTATCATTTTAATATCAAATACGTTTGAACAAATATAACAATCTTTAATTCCAGCTACCAGTAAACAATATTTTTTTTCATTTTCGGTATATTTCGGTCGTTCCCTTAAGTAAAGTTAATCTAAAATTAGAAACCATTAGGAAATAAGAAATTTGAACATTTAAGGTGATTTCGATATGTTTAACATATTTTCTATGTACACATGATAAAAATAATCAAGTTTGAATATTATCAGGGTAAAAAGAAGTACTTTAACCATTAAAATTGTAAGAAATTAAGAAATATTCCTTGGATTTATACCCCTCGACCTCGATTTCGGACAAATAGTTATTACAAGAAAATAAACAAATGTAGAGAGATGGACCTACGTTCGGTTATCAAATATGTTCTCCCACGAATGCTATATGGGCTTGAAGTTATTCATATTAACAAGACACAACTACAACAAATGGATAGATACCATCAACGTACTCTACGTCAAATACAATCATTACCTTCCCGTACTGCAACTTCGGCAGTGCTTATACTGTTAGGAGCACTCCCAATAGAAGCTGAAATTCACAAGAGACAACTAAGTTTGCTGCACTCAGTGGTCAATAGTAACACCAAACCAGGGTCACCATTTTAGCAATTTATGATGGGCATACGTCCCAGATGCTATTTATCAAGTTTCGTGGAAATCTGCCCAGTGGTTCTGGAGAAGACTATTTTTGAAGGGTTTTTACCATATATGGCTTGGCGGCCATTTTGGTCATGTGACCCGGACCCCATGAGCAAATTTTGGTTTCGCCCATCCCATAGAGGCTCCATATGAAATTTGACTTCAATCGGCCCAACGGTTTCCGAGGAGAAGCTGTTCGAACATTTTCACATTTTTCGCATCGGCGAGGCTATACTAAATGGAATGTAATATTTCGCAAGTTCATTGGTTAGATCTCATTGATATCTATCAGTATGCCAAAAATTGTTTAAATATTCCAAGCGGTTAAGTCACTATCACCAATTTTCACAAACGGGTTACGGACGGAAAGACAGACTGACAGACTGATAGAATGACACGGTGATTTTAGGGCACTCTTAGAAAATCAACCGACTTCAGTCGGTCGTTTTTTCTGCGGGTCGTGCAATGTGTTCAAGATTTGGTACAGCGACAGTTGGCTTGTAGCTTTCATTACGATAACACAACCGTGCGACATAGTGTATTTTTTCACATCTCCAAAATGGCTACTTTTCGGATGAAAATAAATGACATTTTTCTTATTTGTACTACAAACATAGGTTTTGGGTGCTCGTTAGAACCGCCTCATTCAGGCGGTTCTAACGAGTACCCGCAACCTATGTCTTGGAGTGAAAATAAGAAAAATAATGTTTACCCCGTAAACCCCAGTTTTCTCTATGCAAAGTGGGGTGTAAGGGGGTGTTCATTTCACGGACTTGTTCACGTGATGTTGACAATGCATACAGCTTCTTTTACATCATTACCCAAATGCTACCGAAATACAACCTGCCTAAGTTGAGCTGGCTTTTTGCGGCAAACGTTGGGAAGCTACAGTGGAAGAGCATGTGTAAGCGGGCTGTATCAACATATTGGACTTAAGCATATGTCGCTGATATAAAGACCAAGAAAACACTGAAGTATTTGTCTGTACATCGGCTACGTGTGGGATTAACGCATTCAGTATGGCGGAACCTAGAAACTGGGACAGCTGTTAGAAAAGCAATCGTTAAGGCACGCTTTCTTACGGGCGTCTACATGCCCAATCCTGCAAACATACAGTCAGTAACAAGACAGCTAATCCAACCTGTCGTCTGTGTCAGCTCGATGTCGAAGATATTCGGCATACAGTGAAGAGGTGCCCAGCTTTTCATAGTATCCGGGCGTCCACCCTTTAGCAGCTCAGAGATTGTATAGCAGAAAAGTGTGACTCGATCACAGGCTATAGAAACATATCTTAATGATTGGGACTGTTTTCTTAAACTAATTGTTGACCCTGGATGTGCATCAGTGCTTGATCCTGAACTGCTCGAGATTAGAACCAATATAGAACTGTTAAGATTTTTTTTCTTCAAAATCCACGTGAAAAGACTCCATATACTTAAAGAACTGGGTTGATGGTTGTCGACGATCCTCCATTATTGTATAGATCTAGTGTTTTTACAAAGACATTTTACGTTATATGCACAGAACTCTTAGACATTGTGTAATTTGTTTGTTTGTTTAAGGTTTAGCGTCCCCGTCAACACTGTAAATGCCATTTTGGAGACGTTGCTTCCAATTTTGTGGGACTTTTACCCGACATTGAGATGAAATGACATCTCAAACCCTGCCGCCCAATGAAACCAAAAGGGCTTAAATGCATGTACGGTCCGACTCGCACCGTTTTGTCTGGTTAGGCTTAACTAGAGCTGCCGCCTAATGGGCGCCAATTATACCCCCGCATGCGTTGTCAGACAAATTTTTACAAGTATTTGACCTTGAGGAAGGTCAACGTAAAGGTCAAGGTCAGGTTTGTGTATATCAATCTTAAGTACTAGTGGCAAGGTGTGTGGTTTGTGAATATTAAAGAAATCAGTCAAAGAATAAGGAAGTTATGAGCAATGTTAAAGTTTTTTGTAACGGACCGACGACAAATTTTTACAAGTATTTGACCTTGAGGAAGGTCAACGTAAAGGTCAAGGTCAGGTTTGTGTATATCAATCTTAAGTACTAGTGGCAAGGTGTGTGGTGTGTGAATATTAAAGAAATCGGTCAAAGAATAAGGAAGTTATGAGCAATGTTAAAGTTTTTTGTAACGGACCGACGACAAATTTTTACAAGTATTTGACCTTGAGGAAGGTCAACGTAAAGGTCAAGATCCGGTTTGTGTATATCAATCTTAAGTACTAGTGGCAAGGTGTGTGGTGTGTGAATATTAAAGAGATCGGTCAAAGAATAAGGAAGTTATTAGCAATGTTAAAGTTTTTTGTAACGGACCGACGACAGACGACGACGACAGACGACAGACGACAAGCTGACTCCTATATACCCCCTTCAAACTTCGTTTGCAGGGGTATAAATACTCTAAGCGGATTACCAGTACTCGTGGGCGGGTCGGTATCAGCTCTGCGTGGAATCATCGTGCAGCACATCTATTTCTTCAAGCCCCGATGGGCGGGGGGCGTAGACATTGTGTATATATATATTTACGTAATCCTGCGGTGCCTCTGACAGAAAGAAGGATAATACAGAGAAGAAAGAAAGTTTTTCATAATAATTTTTATACCAAACCTACTACAATATATATCTTCATTGTGACAGGAGACGAAATATAAAATCTTCGGATCGGCATTTTTGGCTCGGGGGCTCGGTCCGGTCTTGGCTTTTTTACTCGACCTATTCCTGTTTACGACCGCAGAAATATTTGTAAAATAATTGATTGGTTGAAACATAAACACTGAAAAAAAAGAAGAAATACATTGTATTTTAAAAAGCGCAGTTGGCCTTTTAGAACCGTTCAAATATTCAGCACAGCAAGAACAGTTTTTTATGGGTTTTTTAATCATTTTTTTTTTTTTTTAATATTATTTTTTTCTCCAAACCTAGGGTCCATAGAAGCACCCCAAACCACCCCATTCCACACCAAACCACCCCAAACCACCATTAAAATACCCTAAACCTCTTCCGTAGGGTTGACTAGGTCTACTAAGGAATGCTGGGATTTGTTGAAGTCATATCTATTAGGTTTGGGATTACTGGGGAGAGGACAGTACACCAAACCACTAAGCAATAGGGCTTGCAGAAATATATGGGCTCCACGATGCTTCCACGCAGAGCTGAATCCGGCCCGCACACTAGTACTGGTAAACCGCTTAGAGGATCTAAGCCTGTCCAGGAACCCCGGTGCGAGGCGGACCGTCCATGCTAATAAACCCTATTGGTTTCATTTGGCGACAGGGCTTGAGATGTCATTTCATCTCAACGTCGGGTAAAAGTCCTACAAAATTGGAAGCAACGTCTCCAAAATGACCTTTAAAGTGTTGACGGTGACGTTAAACCTCAAATCAAACAAACAAACAAACTAAGCAAACCACCCAACAGCAGTTGTTTAATTCAACAAAACATCCCAAACAAAATAGAAGTGACGGCAATGATCAGGAATCGATACAATCAACCCACAGCTGCCATCAGAGACACTAAAGGGAAAGAAGCACAAACATGAAACAACAGACCTAATGGAAACATCAATAGCGAAAAGCCAAAAGGACAGTTACTTTCCCACAAAATGGCCAATAGGCTGTCCAAAATAAAATAATGTAAGCATCACAAACACCCAAAGGCAAACCATAACAAAAATAAACCGCCTTGGAACGGTCAGCGGAATCGAATTTCACTGGGGGCGGGGGGACTAAATCGATTTTACATGGTCACAATCCTCGCCCTTACTTCCGTCGCGATTTAGATAAATAATTTGTTCAGTCCGCATGAAGGCCTCCTAACTCATCAGTGCAACATCTCCGTGAACACAAATAATCAAACAACCACAGCGATGAAACAACGGTGAGGACTCGACAGCAAGAAACCACTGAAATGCTGGAGCAAAAGAAAACCAACAGTTAGACTCCGATTGGTCCGACCAGAGATAGAGCATCAGGCTCTAGTCAACATTACCTTGAATTAGATCTCTCTAATTCTCAATAAGCCTTTACACTGGAACCGTCTTGGAATCTTAGGCCTGATCCACCGGCGTGCAATTAAAGAGGGAAGCAAAGTTGTCAACAGTGATTGGGTTTACTACCACGCATGTAGTCTGTCGTATAACATTTATGTTGTACCCAATCTTTTTATATCGAAGAATGATTTTACGAAATTATGTGCTGAAGTCATTGCGGTTATATATTTTTCTGAACTTGTGTACTAAGTCACCATAAAATTCGCGTTCCGATAGAACTTGTTGCAGAAGAAATTAAAGTCCAATATTGAATTTTGAAATAAAATCAGAATGACGTCTATAAAATTTTGAAAAGATTATATTTTCTTGTCCTTTGGGATCATTGATTCCATTGTGGAATTTGAAAAATATCCGAGGGTCACTGATAGGCATATTTGGCCGAAACTAGCTAGTCTGGCCCAGAAAACATGTACACTCCATACTATTCAGTTCTGTAATGTATTCCTTGCTTCCAAAGGATAACCCTTTTATAGAACATATTTAACTTCACTACAGCTGGTGTGTGGGAATGTGTGGCGGCGGTAAAACGTCTCCCTGCCCTACATCATAGTGTAGATTATATTTTCTTGTCCTTTGGGATCATTGATTCCATTGTGGAATTTGAAAATATCCGAGGGTCACTGTTGAGGCCTATTTGGCCGAAACTAGCTAGCCTGGCCCAGAAAACATGTACACTCCATACTATTCAGTTCTGTGATGTATTCCTTGCTTCCAAAGGATAACCCTTTTATAGAACATATTTGCAATAGTTTATGGTACCGATAACCCTGATTAAGAAGTTTAGCCGTTAACAATTTATTACGAGTGTTGAAGTCAGTTACATGACTACACACTCTAGCAAATCGAATTATTGCGAAATATAAACGCCATAGGATGGTGCACGAGGAACATCACCATCCAAAAAAGGAAAATTTACAATATCAAAATCATCGCGTTTATCATAAATTATGCACGAAACAAACCCATCTAAAATAGACAGATGTAAACCCAAAAACGGGGCCTCGGTATCAGAAGAATTTGCTTTATTTAACTGAAGTTCTGGGGGGTAAATCTGACTGATCAAACCATCAAATTAGGTAGTATCAATATTTAATAAATCATCTAAATATCTAGAAGTGGAGCTAAAAGCTTCAATAATTTCAGATTGGTTATCAATGGAAAGCGATAAAATGAAGTCTCTTTCATAACAATACAAGAACAGATCAGCCACAAGAGGTGCGCAATTAGTACCCATCGGAATACCCACAATTTGTCTAAATAACTTAGTACCGAATCTAATATTAATATTGTCAAGTAGAAAGGTGAGGGCATCACACACTTTCTGACATGACCAAAGGGTATAATTCTTATGCTCTTTAGAAGTGAAAAATGCATTTCTGACATTACATGCAAGATAGAGGGACTCTTCTCTATGAAAAGCCCATTCAATTAAATCATTAAGCTTTTCTTTTATAAAATTATGAGGAAGTGTAGTGTAAAGAGTGGAAAAATCGTAAGTAGACAGACTAGAAGCACGAAAATGTCTGGATTTCAATTTATTTAAAACCTCATTCGAATTTTTTATAGACCAAAACAGATTTCTTCCTGATCTTTCAAAGACTTTATCACAATATTTAATTACATGCGTTTTAATAGCAGTAAGACAGGAAGTTAATAATTTAGAAAGTTCAGTGGTAGTGCAAGAGCTAGAATTTGCAATAAACCGTGCTTTGTAAGGTCTTTTATGAAGTTTTAGATTACTTAATTAAAGAAAACGACCAAAAGAGACCGAAAAGGAAGAAAGTTTTGTTTACTGCTAGCTGGAATTAAAGAACATAAAAAATAACATTTTGTTTTATCATTTTAATATCAAATACGTTTGAACAAATATAACAATCTTTAATTCCAGCTACCAGTAAACAATATTTTTTTTCATTTTCGGTATATTTCGGTCGTTCCCTTAAGTAAAGTTAATCTAAAATTAGAAACCATTAGGAAATAAGAAATTTGAACATTTAAGGTGATTTCGATATGTTTAACATATTTTCTATGTACACATGATAAAAATAATCAAGTTTGAATATTATCAGGGTAAAAAGAAGTACTTTAACCATTAAAATTGTAAGAAATTAAGAAATATTCCTTGGATTTATACCCCTCGACCTCGATTTCGGACAAATAGTTATTACAAGAAAATAAACAAATGTAGAGTGATGGACCTACGTTCGGTTATCAAATATGTTCTCCCACGAATGCTATATGGGCTTGAAGTTATTCATATTAACAAGACACAACTACAACAAATGGATAGATACCATCAACGTACTCTACGTCAAATACAATCATTACCTTCCCGTACTGCAACTTCGGCAGTGCTTATACTGTTAGGAGCACTCCCAATAGAAGCTGAAATTCACAAGAGACAACTAAGTTTGCTGCACTCAGTGGTCAATAGTAACACCAAACCAGGGTCACCATTTTAGCAATTTATGATGGGCATACGTCCCAGATGCTATTTATCAAGTTTCGTGGAAATCTGCCCAGTGGTTCTGGAGAAGACTATTTTTGAAGGGTTTTTACCATATATGGCTTGGCGGCCATTTTGGTCATGTGACCCGGACCCCATGAGCAAATTTTGGTTTCGCCCATCCCATAGAGGCTCCATATGAAATTTGACTTCAATCGGCCCAACGGTTTCCGAGGAGAAGCTGTTCGAACATTTTCACATTTTTCGCATCGGCGAGGCTATACTAAATGGAATGTAATATTTCGCAAGTTCATTGGTTAGATCTCATTGATATCTATCAGTATGCCAAAAATTGTTTAAATATTCCAAGCGGTTAAGTCACTATCACCAGTTTTCACAAACGGGTTACGGACGGAAAGACAGACTGACAGACTGATAGAATGACACGGTGATTTTAGAGCACTCTTAGAAAATCAACCGACTTCAGTCGGTCGTTTTTTCTGCGGGTCGTGCAATGTGTTCAAGATTTGGTACAGCGACAGTTGGCTTGTAGCTTTCATTACGATAACACAACCGTGCGACATAGTGTATTTTTTCACATCTCCAAAATGGCTACTTTTCGGATGAAAATAAATGACATTTTTCTTATTTGTACTACAAACATAGGTTTTGGGTGCTCGTTAGAACCGCCTCATTCAGGCGGTTCTAACGAGTACCCGCAACCTATGTCTTGGAGTGAAAATAAGAAAAATAATGTTTACCCCGTAAACCCCAGTTTTCTCTATGCAAAGTTGGGTGTAAGGGGGTGTTCATTTCACGGACTTGTTCACGTGATGTTGACAATGCATACAGCTTCTTTTACATCATTACACAAATGCTACCGAAATACAACCTGCCTAAGTTGAGCTGGCTTTTTGCGGCAAACGTTGGGAAGCTACAGTGGAAGAGCATGTGTAAGCGGGCTGTATCAACATATTGGACTTAAGCATATGTCGCTGATATAAAGACCAAGAAAACACTGAAGTATTTGTCTGTACATCGGCTACGTGTGGGATTAACGCATTCAGTATGGCGGAACCTAGAAACTGGGACAGCTGTTAGAAAAGCAATCGTTAAGGCACGCTTTCTTACGGGCGTCTACATGCCCAATCCTGCAAACATACAGTCAGTAACAAGACAGCTAATCCAACCTGTCGTCTGTGTCAGCTCGATGTCGAAGATATTCGGCATACAGTGAAGAGGTGCCCAGCTTTTCATAGTATCCGGGCGTCCACCCTTTAGCAGCTCAGAGATTGTATAGCAGAAAAGTGTGACTCGATCACAGGCTATAGAAACATATCTTAATGATTGGGACTGTTTTCTTAAATTAATTGTTGACCCTGGATGTGCATCAGTGCTTGATCCTGAACTGCTCGAGATTAGAACCAATATAGAACTGTTAAGATTTTTTTTCTTCAAAATCCACGTGAAAAGACTCCATATACTTAAAGAACTGGGTTGATGGTTGTCGACGATCCTCCATTATTGTATAGATCTAGTGTTTTTACAAAGACATTTTACGTTATATGCACAGAACTCTTAGACATTGTGTAATTTGTTTGTTTGTTTAAGGTTTAGCGTCCCCGTCAACACTGTAAATGCCATTTTGGAGACGTTGCTTCCAATTTTGTGGGACTTTTACCCGACATTGAGATGAAATGACATCTCAAACCCTGCCGCCCAATGAAACCAAAAGGGCTTAAATGCATGTACGGTCCGACTCGCACCGTTTTGTCTGGTTAGGCTTAACTAGAGCTGCCGCCTAACGGGCGTCAATTATACCCCCGCATGCGTTGTCAGACAATTTTTTACAAGTATTTGACATTGAGGAAGGTCAACGTAAAGGTCAAGGTCAGGTTTGTGTATATCAATCTTAAGTACTAGTGGCAAGGTGTGTGGTTTGTGAATATTAAAGAAATCGGTCAAAGAATAAGGAAGTTATGAGCAATGTTAAAGTTTTTTGTAACGGACCGACGACAATTTTTTACAAGTATTTGACCTTGAGGAAGGTCAACGTAAAGGTCAAGGTCAGGTTTGTGTATATCAATCTTAAGTACTAGTGGCAAGGTGTGTGGTGTGTGAATATTAAAGAAATCGGTCAAAGAATAAGGAAGTTATGAGCAATGTTAAAGTTTTTTGTAACGGACCGACGACAAATTTTTACAAGTATTTGACCTTGAGGAAGGTCAACGTAAAGGTCAAGGTCCGGTTTGTGTATATCAATCTTAAGTACTAGTGGCAAGGTGTGTGGTGTGTGCATATTAAAGAAATCGGTCAAAGAATAAGGAAGTTATGAGCAATGTTAAAGTTTTTTGTAACGGACCGACGACAGACGACGACGACAGACGACAAGCTGACTCCTATATACCCCCTTCAAACTTCGTTTGCGGGGGTATAAATACTCTAAGCGGATTACCAGTACTCGTGGGCGGGTCGGTATCAGCTCTGCGTGGAATCATCGTGCAGCACATCTATTTCTTAATGCCCCGATGGGCGGGGGGCGTAGACATTGTGTATATATATATATATATATTTACGTAATCCTGCGGTGCCTCTGACAGAAAGAAGGATAATACAGAGAAGAAAGAAAGTTTTTCATAATAATTTTTATACCAAACCTACTACAATATATATCTTCATTGTGACAGGAGACGAAATATAAAATCTTCGGATCGGCATTTTTGGCTCGGGGGCTCGGTCCGGTCTTGGCTTTTTTACTCGACCTATTCCTGTTTACGACCGCAGAAATATTTGTAAAATAATTGATTGGTTGAAACATAAACACTGAAAAAAAAGAAGAAATACATTGTATTTTAAAAAGCGCAGTTGGCCTTTTAGAACCGTTCAAATATTCAGCACAGCAAGAACAGTTTTTTATGGGTTTTTTAATCATTTTTTTTTTTTTTTTTTTAATATTATTTTTTTCTCCAAACCTAGGGTCCATAGAAGCACCCCAAACCACCCCATTCCACACCAAACCACCCCAAACCACCATTAAAATACCCTAAACCTCTTCCGTAGGGTTGACTAGGTCTACTAAGGAATGCTGGGATTTGTTGAAGTCATATCTATTAGGTTTGGGATTACT
The DNA here is from genome assembly GCA_963580285.1 of Lucinisca nassula. Lineage (NCBI taxonomy): Eukaryota > Metazoa > Mollusca > Bivalvia > Lucinida > Lucinidae > Lucinisca > Lucinisca nassula. The sequence goes on along the minus strand of OY757023.1, from coordinate 111,618,887 downwards.
GGGGAGAGGACAGTACACCAAACCACTAAGCAATAGGGCTTGCAGAAATATATGGGCTCCACGATGCTTCCACGCAGAGCTGAATCCGGCCCGCACACTAGTACTGGTAAACCGCTTAGAGGATCTAAGCCTGTCCAGGAACCCCCGTGCGAGGCGGACCGTCCATGCTAATAAACCCTATTGGTTTCATTTGGCGACAGGGCTTGAGATGTCATTTCATCTCAACGTCGGGTAAAAGTCCTACAAAATTGGAAGCAACATCTCCAAAATGACCTTTAAAGTGTTGACGGTGACGTTAAACCTCAAATCAAACAAACAAACAAACAAACTAAGCAAACCACCCAACAGCAGTTGTTTAATTCAACAAAACATCCCAAACAAAATAGAAGTGACGGCAATGATCAGGAATCGATACAATCAACCCACAGCTGCCATCAGAGACACTAAAGGGAAAGAAGCACAAACATGAAACAACAGACCTAATGGAAACATCAATAGCGAAAAGCCAAAAGGACAGTAACTTTCCCACAAAATGGCCAATAGGCTGTCCAAAATAAAATAATGTAAGCATCACAAACACCCAAAGGCAAACCATAACAAAAATAAACCGCCTTGGAACGGTCAGCGGAATCGAATTTCACTGGGGACGGGGGGACTAAATCTATTTTACATGGTCACAATCCTCGCCCTTACTTCCGTCGCGATTTAGATAAATAATTTGTTCAGTCCGCATGAAGGCCTCCTAACTCATCAGTGCAATATCTCCGTGAACACAAATAATCAAACAACCACAGCGATGAAACAACGGTGAGGACTCGACAGCAAGAAACCACTGAAATGCTGGAGCAAAAGAAAACCAACAGTTAGACTCCGATTGGTCCGACCAGAGATAGAGCATCAGGCTCTAGTCAACATTACCTTGAATTAGATCTCTCTAATTCTCAATAAGCCTTTACACTGGAACCGTCTTGGAATCTTAGGCCTGATCCACCGGCGTGCAATTAAAGAGGGAAGCAAAGTTGTCAACAGTGATTGGGTTTACTACCACGCATGCAGTCTGTCGTATAACATTTATGTTGTACCCAATCTTTTTATATCGAAGAATGATTTTACGAAATTATGTGCTGAAGTCATTGCGGTTATATATTTTTCTGAACTTGTGTACTAAGTCACCATAAAATTCGCGTTCCGATAGAACTTGTTGCAGAAGAAATTAAAGTCCAATATTGAATTTTGAAATAAAATCAGAATGACGTCTATAAAATTTTGAAAAGATTATATTTTCTTGTCCTTTGGGATCATTGATTCCATTGTGGAATTTGAAAAATATCCGAGGGTCACTGATAGGCATATTTGGCCGAAACTAGCTAGTCTGGCCCAGAAAACATGTACACTCCATACTATTCAGTTCTGTAATGTATTCCTTGCTTCCAAAGGATAACCCTTTTATAGAACATATTTAACTTCACTACAGCTGGTGTGTGGGAATGTGTGGCGGCGGTAAAACGTCTCCCTGCCCTACATCATAGTGTAGATTATATTTTCTTGTCCTTTGGGATCATTGATTCCATTGTGGAATTTGAAAATATCCGAGGGTCACTGTTGAGGCCTATTTGGCCGAAACTAGCTAGTCTGGCCCAGAAAACATGTACACTCCATACTATTCAGTTCTGTGATGTATTCCTTGCTTCCAAAGGATAACCCTTTTATAGAACATATTTGCATTAGTTTATGGTACCGATAACCCTGATTAAGAAGTTTAGCCGTTAACAATTTATTACGAGTTTTGAAGTCAGTTACATGACTACACACTCTAGCAAATCGAATTATTGCGAAATATAAACGCCATAGGATGGTGCACGAGGAACATCACCATCCAAAAAAGGAAAATTTACAATATCAAAATCATCGCGTTTATCATAAATTATGCACGAAACAAACCCATCTAAAATAGACAGATGTAAACCCAAAAACGGGGCCTCGGTATCAGAAGAATTTGCTTTATTTAACTGAAGTTCTGGGGGGTAAATTTGACTGATCAAACCATCGAAATAGGTATTATCAATATTTAATAAATCATCCAAGTATCTAGAAGTGGAGCTAAAAGCTTCATTGATTTCAGACTGGTTTTCAGCAGAAAGGGACATCATGAAGTCACTCTCATAACAAAACAAATACAAATCAGCCACGAGTGGTGCGCAATTAGCACCCATCAGAATACACACAACCTGTCTAAATAACTTAGTACCAAATCTTATATGAATATTGTCAAGTAGAAAGGTGAGAGCTTCACACACTTTCTGACATGACCATAAAGTATAATTTTATGCTCTTCAGAACCCTATGTGATCCATGTAAGACAGTGCAGAGTATCAGGTTAAAAAATGCTAATCACCTTTACCCGACCGGGGATCGAACCCGGTCGGCCGGATGGTAAGTAAACACTCTGCCACGTCGATTTTTGTGTTCACGGAGATGTTGCACTGATGAGTTAGGAGGCCTTCATGCGGACTGAACAAATTATTTGTCTAAATCGCGACGGAAGTAAGGGCGAGGATTGTGGCCACGTAAAATCGATTTAAGCCCCCCAGTGGAAATCTTCCACTGACCGTTCCAAGGCGGCTCTTCTGTGGCGATTTATTTATGTTGTTGTTTGTTACTTACTGTGTGTATCACTTGTGCCTTTTATTTTGGATGGCCATATGGCCATTTTGTGGGAAAGTAACTGTCCTTATGGCCTTCCTTTGTTTAGGTTTCCATTATTGTCTGGTCGCTTAATGTTTGTATTTCTTTCCCTTTGGTGTCTTTTATGGGTGGAGTAAGTTAATTGTATCAATTCCTGATCTTTGTTTTACTTCTACTTTATATATAAAAGCGTCGCTATAAAAGTCGGAGTCTAACTGTTGGTTTTCTTTTGCTCCAGCATTTCAGTGGTTTCTTGCTGTCGGGTCCTCACCGTTGTCTCACCTCTGTGGTTCTTTGATTTCTGTGTTCACGGAGATGTTGCACTGATGAGTTAGGAGGCCTTCATGCGGACTGAACAAATTATCTGTCTAAATCGCGACGGAAGTAAGGGCGAGGATTGTGGCCACGTAAAATCGATTTAAGCCCCCCAGTGGAAATCTTCCACTGACCGTTCCAAGGCGGCTCTTCTGTGGCGATTTATTTATGTTGTTGTTTGTTACTTACTGTGTGTATCACTTGTGTCTTTTAATTTTGGATGGCCATATGGCCATTTTGTGGGAAAGTAACTGTCCATATGGCCTTCCTTTGTTTAGGTTTCCATTATGGTCTGGTCGCTTAATGTTGTATTTCTTTCCCTTTGGTGTCTTTTATGGATGGAGTAAGTTAATTGTATCAATTCCTGATCTTTGTTTTACTTCTACTTTGTACCGCAAGGCAGTACAAGTGTGCTATATACCTATACCCTATGACAATAATATGGTAGGACAGAGTAGAAATAGTTTTCATTTCGCCCTGTCACGTTATCCTTAGGATAAAAATTTATCCCAGCCACCCCCACCCCCTTCCCCCATCGGGGCTGGAAAAAATAGATGGGTTGCATGGTGCTTCCACGCAGAGCTGAAACCGACCGCACACAAGCACTGGTAAACCGCTTTGAGGATTCAAAGTAGAAGTAAAACAAACATCAGGAATCGATACAATTAACAAACTCCACCCATCAAAGACACCAAAGGGAAAGTAACACAAACATGAAGCGACCAGACCATAATGGAAACTTAAACAAAGGAAGGCCATAAGGACAGTTACTTTCCCACAAAATGGCCAAATGGCCATCCAAAATAAAAAGACACAAGTGATACACACAGTAAGTAACAAACAACGGCGTAAATAAACCGCCACAGAAGAACCGCCTTGGAACGGTCAGTGAAAAGAATTCCACTGGGGGGCTTAAAGGTGCATCATTGAGCTATCTGAAAAAAAATGCTTCCAAAAATAAAATACATATAGCCGGTATTTTTCTTTAAAACAATACAAACGAATGCATTTTATGCAAAAATGCGAACAATTATGATGACAGCTAAACCAGTTTGAGAGGGATTCCCTAACTAAGTTTCGAACACTAGTTAGATCTATTTTTAGTCCGTGACAAAAATAGAATCCCCATATATGCCGTAATGCGACGTTCATTTTTGGCCTTGTTTGCTTAGGCCATGTAGAAGTAAAACAAAGATCAGGAATCGATACAATTAACTTACTCCACCCATCAAAGACACCAAAGGGAAAGAAACACAAACATTAAGCGACCAGACCATAATGGAAACCTAAACAAAGGAAGGCCATAAGGACAGTTACTTTCCCACAAAATGGCCATTAGGCCATCCAAAATAAAAACACACAAGTGATACACACAGTAAGTAACAAACAACAACATAAATCGAAAAAAATATGACGCTGAATACCATGCCATAAGTAACGACACTCAGAGACGATACTGTCGCCATGTATGTGTAAAGTGAGAGATTTATTTTTAGAACAGAAATTCCGAACACATGTTCAGAGCGAAGGGTAAACACGAATGAAAACGACCATTTTCACAAAGTTCTGAAGCTGTATTTGGCTCCAAAAGTGTACACATGACAAAGGAGTATGCATTGAAGATAAAAACCAGAAAAAATTGAGACCCGATAGCTCAATAATGCACCTTTAAATCGATAATCCTCGCCCTTACCTCTGTCGCGGTAAACACTAATTTTGTTTTGTCCGCATGGCAAAGTAACTGTCCTTATGGCCTTCCTTTGTTTAGGTTTCCATTATGGTCTGGTCGCTTAATGTTTGTATTTCTTTCCCTTAGGTGTCCTTTATGGGTGTAGTAAGTTAATTGTATCAATTCCTGATCTTTGTTTTACTTCTACTTTCCTAACTCATCAGTGTAACATCTCCTAGAACATACAAATCAAAAAACTACAGAGACGAAACAAGGTTGAGGATTCGACAGCATACAACAACAGAATTGCTGGAGCAAAAGAAAACCAACAGTTAGACACCGAGGGGCCCGACCAAAGACGGAGCATCAGGCGCCAAGCCACATAAAGAATACTAAAATATAATAAAATTCCATTTATGTTTTCACGCTGGAACCGTCATATAATTTTAAGCCCGACCCACCGGAGTGCAATCAAAGAGGGAAGCAAAGTCGCCAACCGTGATTGGGTTAACCACCATACATGCAGTCTGTTTTATAACATTTATGCTGTACCCAATCTTTATATATCGACGAACGATTTTACGAAATTGGGTACTTAATTCATTGCAGGCATGTATTTTTCTAAATTTATATACTAAGTCACCATAGAATTCGGGTTCCGATAGGCCATGTTGCAGAAGTGTTTTAAGTAGAAGTAAAACAAAGATCAGGAATCGATACAATTAACTTACTCCACCCATCAAAGACACCAAAGGGAAAGAAACACAAACATAAAGCGACCAGACCATAATGGAAACCTAAACAAAGGATGGCCATAAGGACACTTACTTTCCCACAAAATGGCCAAAAGTCCAACATTGAATTTTGAAACCAAACCAGAATGACGTCTATAAAACTTATAAAAGGCTTTACGTAGTTTATGATATCGATACCCCTGATTAAGAAGTTTAGCGGTTAATAATTTATTACGAGTGTTGAAGTCGGATACATGACTAGACACTCTAGCGAATCGAATTAACTGCGAAATATAAACCCCGCACGATGTCGCACGAGGAACATCACAGTCCGAAAAAGGAAAATTTACAATCTCGAAATCAAAATCATCACGTTTATCATAAATTTTGCAAGAAACAAATCCATCTACAATAGATAAATGTAAATCCAAAAAGGGGGCCTCGGTATCAGAGGAATTTGCCTTGTTTAACTGAAGTTCTAGGGGATAAATCTGACTGATCAAACCAACAAAAAAGTATTGTCAATATTTAATAAATCATCTAAATATCTAGAAGTAGAACTTAAAGCTTCAATAATTTCAGATTGGTTATCAATGGAATGCGACAACATGAAGTCTCTTTCATAACAATACAAGAACAGATCAGCCACAAGAGGTGCGCAATTCGTACCCATCGGAATACCCACAATTTGTCTAAATAACTTAGTACCGAATCTAATATAAATATTGTCAAGTAGAAAGGTGAGGGCATCACACACTTTCTGACATGACCAAGTGTATAATTCTTATGCTCTTTAAAAGTGAAAAACGCATTTCTGACATTACATGCAAGATAGAGAGAATCCTGCCCAGGTAAAGCGGGGCGAGTGGGCCCGTCCGTGCTTATAAACCCTATCGATTTCATTGAGCGACAGGGCTTGAGATGTTATTTCATCTCAATGTCAGGTAAAAGTCCCACAAAATTGGAAGCAACGTCTCTAAAATGACCTATACAGTGCTGACGGGGACGTTAAACCTCAAATCAAACAAAACAAACAATATAAAAATTCATCTTTAGTTTCCAGCAGGTACCGCACAAGAACATTGTTTTCCCTGTTAATTTTTCATCTGACACATGGAGGTGTGACTAGGACTTGTTGCCATATATCTGTGTAAATAAACTTTTCATTGAGTTTGTCATGGCAACCTTTTACTAGCATTTTATTTTATTTTTATGTATTTATTTATTTAATTATTATTATTTTATTTTTATTTTGTAGACGGGGATCATTGTTGACAAGCAGTCAATCATAATGTTTAAAAGGTAAAATTATTATTATTACTATTATTATTGTTATTATTATTATTACCACTTCTACCACTTCATAATTTTAATGTTATCATTTTTGATATTACATGTGAGCCCTTTGTTTGATTTGAGGTTTAACATCCCCGTCAACAGTGTATATGTCATTTTGGAGACGTTGCTTCCAATTCTGTGGGACTTTTACCCGAAATTGAGATGAAATGACATCTCAAGCCCTGTCGCCCAATGAAACCAATAGACCGTTCCAATGCGGTTCTTCTGTCGAGGTTTATTTTTGTTATTGTTTGTCTTTGGGTGTTTGTGTCGCTTATATTATTTTATTTTGAATAGCCTATTGGCCATTTTGTGGGAAAGTAACTGTCCTTTTGGCTTTCCGCTATTGATGTTTCCATTAGGTCTGTTGTTTCATGTTTGTGTTTCTTTCCCTTTGGTGTCTCTGATGGGAGCTGTGGGTTGATTTTATCGATTCCTGATCATTGCCGCCACTTCTATTTTTATAAGCATGGATGGGCCAACTCGCACCGCTTTGCCTGGGCCGGCTTAGATCCTCTAAGCAGTTTACCAGTACTTGTGTGCGGTCGATGTCAGCTCTGCGTGGAAGCATCATGCAAAATAAAAGTGGAAGCAATGATCAGGAAACGATACAATTAACCCACAGCTCGAATCAGAGACACCAAAGGGAAAGAAACACAAACATGAAACAACAGACCTAATGGAAACACCAATAGCGAAAACCAAAAGGACAGTCACTTTCCCACAAAATGGCCATTAGGCTATCCAAAATAAAATAATATAAGCGACACAAACACCCAAAGACAAACCATAACAAAAATAAACCGCGACAGAAGAACCGGCAGCCCATCTCTTTCTTCAAGCCCCGATGGGTGGGGGCACTAGTCGTTTGAACTGAGAATTTCCTTATATTTTCTTCACATCTCCCTCATCTCCCCGTCAACACTGTATATGTTATTTTGGAGACGTTGTTTCCAATTTTATGGGAGTTTTACCTGACACTGAGATGAAATGACACCTCAAATATGTTCTATAAAAGGTTTATCCTTTGGGAAAGCATTAAAAAGTTTTGTTTTTAGTATGAATACCACTCAAGTGGCGATTCTGTCTATCTATTGCAGCACAACGTTATTGTATCCTTGGTTTCTAGCTGGAACCGCACAATTATACATGTATTTTATAAAGCTGCGACTCGTGGAGTAAAAATAACCTAAACCACGTAAACAACAGTTTTTTTCTGTATAAAGTGGGGTTTAATGGGTGTTAATTTCACGATTCATTCATTCATTCATTCAATTCTCGATTCTAACGAGTATCCACAATCTCAGTAGTATACACGAAATAAAAAATAGTATTCTGTTGCCAACAAAAACAAAACTTTTCTACAATAAGTTTGGATTGCTGGAGTTTTCATTCATTTAGATGGGGGCATTCATTCATTCATTTGTTCATTCAGTACTCGGTTGTAACGAGTATCCACAATCTATGTTGTTCAAAAGAGATAAATAAGTAATCATTACGAAAACACGCCGATTCAAATACATGATTTTTTACCACCAAAAGTTGGGGTAATAATAAGTTGGGATTGCCGGGGTCTTCTGTCATCTTTGTGGACATAGTGACATATTGCATTCATACATATCACCGAAACTGTTAATTTTATGATGAATATTTTGCTATTATTCTTACTTATACTGCAAACACAGGCTGTGGGCACTCACCAGAGCAGACTCATTGATGCTGTTCTAACGAGGGTTCTAACGGGAACCCATAATCTGTTGCGTAGCAGAAATGAGGAAAAAGAAAGGAAAAGATATCAACTAAAAATAAGAAAAGTGTCACTTTAGGACATGGGAATGTTTTCGTATTGATAATAAGTTTAATTAATTCACTTTTATTACTTCAATGTATTAATAAATTGGTGAGTTAAAATTATATATATAAAAATAATAATGAATAGAAGTTTTGAAACCATAAATACTCATTATATCTCGGACCCATCAGTATTGATAGGTCCGAGATTATACGCACGTTATGGTCATCAACTGTGCGGTGTCATCTATCAACAAGCACGCGTTTGTTGGTTAACTAGGTGTTAAATGGATTATGTGTCATGAAGGAATTAGCAGTGTCAACAAGCACGTGTTAGCACAGGTAGCATTACAGGTAATTAGATTAAATACTCGGAACATTTTATCCCAAGTTCTGAAAAAATGGACGGGTGGATGGATGGATGAATGGGAAAGACGGGAGTGTTTTCGTATTGATAATAAGTTTATTAATTGATTTCTACTTCAATGTATTTATAAATTGATAATATATATATATATATATATATATATAAATCATAATAAAAGCATAAATCTTCATTGAAAACACATAATCGTCGTCAAGTGTGTGGTGTCATCTATCAACAAGCACACGTTTGTTTGTTAAATAGGTGTTAAATGGACTATGTGCCATGAAGGATTTAGCAGTATGTTAATTAATCCGTTAACAAGCAGGTGTTAGTACAGGTAACATTGCAGGTAACTGACAGGTATTAATTAGATTATATACTCGGAAACTTTTATCTCAAGTTCTGAAAAAATGGACGGACGGATGGATGGATGGGAAAGAAACAATAAATATGATTTAAATACAATGATATAAAATATCAGATTAATGTATCCAGTTTTGATAATTTCATGGGAAATGATGATATATACTTGCTCATTTTGTTACTTTCAAAATTCGGATTATTGTGTTTAAAAGTTTGTAGCCTTTTTATGCATTTAATTTCTACGATTTATCCATATTTGACCCTGAAGGACAGTAATAAATGTGTCTTCGGGTGTCGATTACAAGTAGACTGTCTGCGATACAAACGTTACGAGTTTACATTAAACTGCGTTGCTACATTCGATTTTAGAGGTTTGGACATTCCAAGTGTGTTTAATTTTATCCCCCGACCGAATAGGTTCGGGGGATATAGCGATCAGCCTGGCGTCCTTAAAATAGAATGACTACTTTGTGATGGCCATAACTCCAATATCCTTTGAGATATACTGATGGTACCTGGCACAGTTGTTCACAAGGCTGAGACAGCGTGTCATGCACAAGAAGCACAACTCTGGCTGCCATGGTTTTTTTAGTTATCTCCCCTTCCAATAAAATAGAGTGACTACCTTGTGAAGGTCATAACTCCAATACCCTTTAAGATATATTGATGATACCTGGCACAGTTCTTCACAAGACCGAGACGGTGTGTCATGCACAAGAGCCACAACTCTGGCTGCCATTGTTTTTGAGTCATCACCCCTTCCAATAAAATAGAGTGCATACCTTGTGATGGCCATAACTCCAATACCCTTTAAGATATATTGATGATACCTGTTACAGTTGTACATGAGGTTAAGCAGTTGTGTCACGTGCAAGAACCACAACCCTGGGTGCCCTGTTTTTTTTAATTATCTCCCCTGACAATATAACCTTTTGATGGCCATAACTCCAATACCCTTTGAGATATATTGATGGTACTTGGCACAATTGTATACAAGGTTGAGACGGCGCTTCATGCCTAAGAACCACAATTCTGGGTGCTATGATAAATATTTGAGTTATCTACCCTTCCAATATAACAGTATGACCAGCTTGTGATCTCCAACACCATTTGGGACATATTGATGGTACTTTGTACAGAAACGCACGTGCTTAAGCAGGCATGTCATGCGCAAGAACCACAGTTCTGAGGACCCTGTTTTTTTAGTTATCCCTCCTTAAGTGATGGCCATAACTGCAATACTTTTGTGATATATTGCTGGTTTAATTCTGGTGCACTTTCTATTGCTGAACAATCTTCTGAAGGCCATATTGGCTTTTGGTCAGGGGATTTGCCATCTCTTCCTATGGCTATTTTTTACCTTTTATATATAGTTAGGCATTTATTCTTTTTACTAAAAGGTATTAAACGATAAATAATGGTGTCCTCCGGGGTCTTCCGATATCTTCCTGTGTCCTCCGGTATCTTTTGGTGTCCTGGGGTAGTCAGACTGACCGATTATCGGCTATTTCCGTAATTAGCTTGGCGTTGGAGTGTATTCATTTACTGCGGATAAATCTTTTATGTATGGTAGACTCGTGATCGAAATTTTGCGGTTCATATTCGATTGTTAAGCACTAAGAATCAAGTTTTAAACAATGGCATCTGGGTATCAAGGTAAATAATCATAGCCTTTACAGAAAACAGAATTGCAAGACTACACAGCTACAATACTTCGTCCATATTGTAATGTGCCTAAAGCCCGGCCTCAAGCATGCATGCAGAATCAGAATTGTTTACTGGTGACACGTCCTTAGACAATCCATCACCAGGACCTTCGACCGACAGAACTAGTCCCTAGACCTCACAAGGGTGGTGAATCTAGATGCAGAAATCTATCTTCTTATACTGAGTTGGTCATATTTGGCCGCTACCTCGGTTGATTTATGGACATCTCGGCCCCTAACAAACAGGTCCGGAACAACCTAAAATTGATCTACTGTAGTTCAATTCATCTAAAATAGACCAATCGATCTTCTAAAAGAAAGGATATAACGATATATGTAAACATTGCAAAGCATCGACCATGTTTTGCAAAATGGCGAGTTCATCATTTTATTACTTCACAAAAAACGTGACGAAATTCGCTAATTACCCAAAATTCCATCGGGGAATTTTGCTGTAAAATAGACGTTTTTAACACAGATAACACGGGCCTCCGTGGCCTAGTGGATAAGAGCGCTGACTCTTAGTCATTAGGTCTCTCACCGCCGTAGGTTCGAGCCTCGCTCTGGCCACGTGTGAGACGCCAAGTTCTGCAACGGAAGGTCAGGTGGTTTTTCTCCGGGTAATCCGGTTTTCGCCCACCTCTGATTAACGATCGGCTCGATCTGAGTGAAATAATCTTGAAAGGGCCGTAAAACCCAAACCAAAAAAAAAAAAAAAAAAAACACAGATAACACTTCACTTTCGGGAATATTGCCCTTCCACTTACAAAACCATAAAATGTGTGGTTTTATCTTCGCCAAAATGTTGACACACATCGATTTTGTTGATTTCCGGATCTGGAAGCGAGGTCAAGCCGCTTACAGCATCAAAAAGCAGCATCTTTTCAGTTTTCTTCATCAACTATGGAGGACAAAGTATGTCATAAGGCAGTGGCTATTCGTACGGCCCCGTACAAATAGCCTGCATTGGCTAATCGTACGGTCCCGTACGATTAGCCTGTATTGGCTAATCGTACGGCCCCGTACGTTTAGCCAATATATGTTATATTGGCTAATCGTACGGCTATAATTCGGTACCAATTGAATAGGTTCAAATTTATTTTGCGAATCAGAATTATATTACTTATGTATATATACTTATAAGTATTGTTAAATATTAATATCGATGGTATATACATGTCAACAGAAAAAAATAACTGTTTAATAGTACTATCGATTATCAGTTTGTTTAGGATGGTAAGTTAATGAAATTAATTGCTTCAATTATCGTTTCCCAGAATGGAGATATCATTGAGTGTCGGTGAAAATTTTACAAGTTATAGTGCTTTGGAAAGCAAAATTGAACATTTTCATCGTTTACGTTCTAACTGCGTTCAATTTTATAAGCGCAGTTCACGCACAAGTCGGCTGCTAAAAGCAGATGTCCTAAAACACTATCAATGAGGCTCGTAAAGTGTCGGAAATAACGTTTAGCTGTATCCATGGCGGGAAGACCTCCAAAACTGAATGCAAAGGGAAACGTAATCCAAGGTTATTGTTATGTTGTTGTCTAACAAATTTTAATTCTTCAGTTTCCTTTACTTACTTAAATGTTAAGCTCATCATGAAAACACGCCTATATAATTTTGACCCCCTTGCACCCCACCTTTATATAGTAAAACTGGGGTTTCCGGGGGTATACCTTATTCTTCTTATTTCTGCCCTAAAATATAGATTGTGGGTACTCGTTAAAACCGCCCCGATGCGGTTCTAACGAGTGCCCGCAATCTATATTTTGAGCAGAAATAAGACAAATATCACAATTTTTCATCATAAAATTTTCATTTTATTCGGCGATAAAGGTGGCAATGTATTTGTATAGGCGTGTTTGCGTAATGACTTGCATTTCTCTCAACATTTTCATCCTATTTAAGCGTTGACAGTATGCATAGCAGATGAGTTTATAGAACTCATCATATATGCGACCGCTGAAGGATCATATTTCTGCCCAGAACATGGATTTGGGTACCGCCATCGGCGAGGTGTTTCTGACGAGTATCTTCGATTTTAATTATCAACAGGATTAAGAAAAATAGTGTGCACCCCTGTAAAGTTTTACAATAAAAGGTGGGGTTTAAGTGGATTTAAATTATAAATGCCTGTTTCCGTGATGTTGTGCGGATGCACAGGCTGAACTCCCTGAGGGATGGAGCGGCGCAAATAATATCATTATTAAAGCTTTGCATTTAGCCTGTATCAATACAAAACTGCCATGCTCATTGTGAACAACAAATATATTGATAAAATTGGGTAGAATCTAAGATGCACAGACTGATTATTGTGTCATCAATATTTCCACATGGTATGAACAATTCAGTCTGCAGCATTACGATAACACACCCGTGCGACATAGTGCATTTTTTCACATCTCCGAAATGGCTACGCGCCTATACAAATACAATGTTACCTTTATCGCCGAAAAAAATGAAAAGTTATAAATGAAAAATTGTGATATGTTTTTATTTCTGCTCACAATAAAGAATGTGGGCACCCGATTATGGCGGTTTAACGAGTACCCACAATATATAATTATTTTAGAGCAGAAATAAGAAAAATAAGGTTTACCCCACACTATATAAAAGTGGGGTTCAAGGGGTTCAGTTTAATATTTAGGCATGTTTTCTTGGTGTTTCCTGAAAAAAAAATCCGTGATATCTTTCTTATTTATACTGCCAACACAAATTGTGGGTGCTCAATGAGGTGGTAGGGGCGGTACGAACGAGAACCCACAACATATGCATTGGAGCAGAAATAAGAAAATGTATACCCCCGTAAAATAAGGCAAATAATGAATTCCCCCGTAAACCTTACTTTTTCTGTGTATAATGGGAGGCTTAGAGGGGTGTTCTTTACATAGACTTGTAATCTGTTGAATACGCCTTCCAGAAGAAGTGCGGTTCCATAGCTTAAAATTGTCTGGCTTGTTCCGTGGGTCGCCTGTCGTGCGCCGTTAACAGTTTCTTTAAATGAGAACTCCTCCTAAACAATTGGGTCAATTTGATACAAACTTCACCGTTTCAGCACATTTCACATAGGGGCTAGGAATGTCTTTCAAGGCCGTACGATCAGCTGATTTGTCTTACCACCAGCATTATCACTTTCTTGGTACCGAACTAGAATAGCCGTACGGTTAGCCAATAAAGCCTATATTGGCTAAAAGTACGGGGCCGTACGATTAGCCAATACAGGCTAATCGTACGGGGCCGTACGATTAGCCAATGCAGGCTATTCGTACGGGGCCGTACGAATAGCCACTGCCATGTCATAATCATCACGCATTTTCCATCATAGTGAACTTAATTGAAACTTATAAAAATGGTAGTTATGGCGCCTTATGTATGAATTCTAGTTGTTTTAATATTGTTTGGTCAGGTATAGGTGTCAAGGCCGGGCTGAGCCACCGAGCCAAAAATGCCAACCCGGAGATTCTTTAGTTTCTCTTTTTCTCCTTTTACTGCTACTCGCTCACATCTGAGCATTACAAATAGGATTTCCTGGGTGATAACCAGTACTTTTTTTAAACAATGTGGATGAAGTGGCTTGCTCAGGGGCACAACACTTTAGTCAGCGTGAGGCTCGAACACGCAACCTCTTGATCACAAATCCGATGCGCTACCACTGCACCAAAGTTCCGCCTCATGTTACAATTAAGCCATTAATTGTAGTCAAATTAAGGTTAAATCATGAAATAATATCATTCTATATAACTGATAGTAGTATAATCGCAGTACTTTGTCCGATTTTGTTTTATTACAGTGTTTCCAAAAGCCAAGGACTGGAATAATTAGTACTAATCTATTTTTTTCAAAGTAACTCGTCAGTTTAAGGGGCTTTTAGGTCCTACGGTTATTTCAATTTGATTACTTTTATCAAATATTCATAGAAAAAATAAAATATGTATATACCGGGTCGAGACTTAATGATCAAATTAAATTAGTGTTTTTTTATTTGTTTCTATATTGCATTGATTTGAAACCTGCATATGGTAGGTAGGAAAGTAGAAGAAGGCAATCGATACAATTATCAGAGACACCAAAGGGAAAGAAACACAAACAAGAAATAACTAGACCCTAATGGGAACATCAATAGACGAAACCCAAAAGGACAGTTACTTTCCCACAAAATGGCCAATTGGTTATTCCAAAAAAATATATAATCGATACACTTACTCAAAGACAAACCATAACAAAAAATATACCGTGACAGAAGAACCTCATTGGAGCGGTCAGTGAAACGAATTCCAATGTGGGGGTGGGGCTTAATTCGACTTAACACGGCCATAATCCTCGGCCTTTCTTCCGTCGCAATTCAGACAAACAATTTGTTTAGTCAACATGAATGGCTCCTTATTCAGAAGTGCAACATCTCCGAGTAGGGCGGAGGTACGCTTGTATCTGGTAGGAAGGACAGAGCACTTTTTAATACCTCAAGTTGCTAATCACCCCAATCTGCATTTTAAGGACTTTGGGCGAGACTCGTTTCACTCCAACCTTGCATCACATTATACTATCGTACTCTACACTGCCTAACAAGGATAACATAAGGCAGTTTGTGGTTTTGGTTATAGACACACACAATTGTGCGGTTCGGGGTGATTAAATTGCCGGTTTGGAGTGCTGTACCTTAGCCCAATCTTTCTAGCTTATTTGAGCCAATAACCATTCTTATGACCCTACCTTAGCCTACAGGGTCCTGTCCCACCTTACCCTACCCCAGCATAACATACCCTACCCGCAAAACATTGGTACGAAAAAAATCCTGTCCAGTAGCCCCCACCTCCATCTGCTCATGATACTCCACTCCTGGTTCTACATAATGTTTTGATAACAGCCAAGTCGTGTTTATAAATAACCCAAACACTAATTAAACTCTTCTAAAACGGGCACACTTAAGATGGAAGGCCATGTTACCAGGATGGCAGAGGAACATTTGCCAAAGAACATCTTTGGAGAATTAGAAATGGGCAAACACTCCCATGATGGTTATAAGAAGCATTACGTAGACACCCTCAAAATCACCCACAAGGCACAAGGACTTCAACATACCAACAGAGCCGTGGGAAGAAACTGTACAGACACAGGGCCGAGCAAATGGGCAAGGCCTCATCACAATGGGTGCTAGAGAATGAGGCAAAGAAAATCAGCTAAGCTGACAAAAACGCCCATTGCACAAATCCAGAGCTAAGAGATCATCAACAAGCTGCCATTACCCAGCAAGCACAAACCAGCGGGCCAACCTTGGACTGACACGACATATCTTTGTCGGGTCAACGGCGATTCGGCGTTGACATGTATCGTTGCCATTCCGACTTTGGCCCGACATATTGCTCGCAACAGACTATTCAAAGATAAAATTTGTCTCCTCAGCCATCTTGGAACACACAAACAGTAGCATTTCTTGCATGTGATTAAAATTGGTCGCTGTCAGTTACTACAGACGAACTATTAATTACATTCCCAATAATAATGTCTTAGTAACTGTTCATTTACACCTATGACATATATTGTCCACCGTACTTTCAGAGGCTGACTATTAAAAATAAGATTAACAGCAGCATAAGCGACCCAATTATCGTTCTTTGAATATAAAATGGCAGCGTCCATAACAGGTTGATGAAATCAGTGGCAAAATTGGGTATTTACTGTTAATTTATCTAGAAAATCTGATTTTTCCAATTATCACCCCATTGTAAATTTAAAAAAGACGTGTTTTGCAAAAAAAATCCCTGTCGAAAATACAGTGTGACTGAAGAAACGGGATTACATGCACAAACCTAACAATTCTGCCAGAGACTCCACTTGCAATATTTACATATGAGCATACTCAGTGTATTTATATCGTTTCATCAGTGCTTTTAGAAGATCGATTGGTCTATTTTAGATGAATTGAACTACAGTAGATGAATTGTAGGTTGTTCTGGACCTGACAAACTCGGCCCCTGACAAACCCGGCCCCTGACAAACTCGGCCCCTAGCAAACTCGGCCCCCATTCAACTCAGTCCCTAGCAGCATTTAGGTCCTAAAATACAATGTTTTTGTTTCCGAGAATCAATTTGGAAGGTGGATAGGTAGTTTCACAGAAAGTTTGAGCATATTTAATATCGTTTTTAATATAAAACATTATCCATGATAAAAGGTCGCGGAAACCCATGCTGTAATTAGGACGGTGTTGGAATTGAGTGTGGCATCACGAAAACATGCTTATATAATTTTGACCACCTGCAACCACACTTTTATATAGTAAAACTGGGGTTTATATAAGGAAGTGGCTATTGACAGCCGGCTGTTGATAGCGAATTCGCTATTGACAGCCGGCTGTCGATAGCGAATTCGCTATTGACAGCCAGCTAAGGTATTGGATATATATATTTGTATAATATATATCTCTGATAAAAAACATGAATCCATAAATAAAAATGAAATAATTATAGAATATTAAAGTGAAGTATTTAACTTTTTTCATACAAATGAAAATTTTTCATCAGAATAATAATAAAATATGAAAATGAACAATTAAAGTGTTCATTACACTTAAGGCATAAATGGGTGGAACTCTACAAGATGTAACTCCATGCTGTGGCTAAAATAAATGAATAAACAAGAGGCTCTTGGGCCACTATGCTCACCAGAGCTCAGGCGGGCACTGACCACTGGCAGCCATGTATGGTTTTAATTTATTGAATATAAAGTCTCCCAAATGAACCCCCATTCCATGTGGACTCTGTATACAGTTCCTGAGATATAAGGCCTTTTAAGCTGTGGAGGGGTTGGAGCATGGCCCTAGGACACCCAGGAAATCCAAGATTGTTGTCCTTGAATGTGTCTTATCACTAGGACCAAGAAAATATATTGTTTATGAGTGGGCATCTGAACTGTTTCTGAGATAGGAGGCCCTCTTATGAAGTGAAGAGGAGAGGAATGACCCCTGTGAACCACCAAGTTGGTGTGACTGAATGTGTTTAATCACAAGAACAATAATATATATTATTATGAGGTGGGGATCTTAATGGTGTCTGAGATATATATGGATTTTTATGAAGTAGAGGGGTGGGCCATGGCATTGACACATTGCCCTACCACATAGACCGCCCAGGTTGTTGTGACTGAATGAGTTTATCATATGGAACACAAATATACATGCATTAGGGGTGGGAATCTGAACAGTTTCTGAGATATATGTCATTTTATGAAGTGGAGGGGTGGGGCATGGCCCAAGTGCACCCTGGGAGCCCCCTAGGTTGGTATCATTGAACATGTCTTATCATAAGGAACAAGAATATATATGGTTTAGGGGTGGGGATCTAAATGGTTTCTGAGATATTTGACCTTTTACAAAGTGGAGGGGGTGGGACACGGCACAGACACATCCCAAGGGACACACAAGTTGGTGTCACTTAATGCGTCTTATCATAAAAAACAAGAATATATATGGTTTTGGGGTCGGGTGAGATATATCGCCTTTTATGAAGTGGAGGGGTGGGGCATGGCCCCGGCGCACCCTAAGAGACCCCTAGGTTGGTATCACTGAATGTGTCTTATAATAAGGAACAAGAAAATATGTGGTTTTGGGCTGGGGATCTGAAAGGTTTCTGATATATCGCCTTTTGTATTAAGTGAAGGAGTGGGGCATGGCCCCGGCGAACCTGGGGAGACCCCTAGACTGGTATCACTGAAATGCATCTTATCATAAGGAACAAGAATATATTTGGTTGAAGGGTGGGGATCTGAACAGTTTCTGAGATATTGGGACTTTTACGAAGTGGAGGGGGTGGGGCATGGCCCCGGCACATCCCAGAGGACCCCCAGGTTTGTGTCTCTGAATGCTTCTTATCAAAAGAACTAGAAATGTGTCAATACGACACAGATGCCCCCGCCCATGGGTTATCTCATCCCAAAAATCCTCATATACTAACACCTGTCATTGGACAGCATAACTCTCCTGGAAAAGTTTCCTTGAGGTCATTGGCAAAGGTTGCGGTGCTGCTAATTAAATCTTTGAAACGGCCCCCGCCCATAGGGGCTTGAAGAAATATATGGGCTGCATGATGCTTCCACGAAGAGCTGAATCCGGCTCGTACACTAGTACTGGTAAACCGCTTAGAGGATCTAAGCCTGTCAAGGAACAGCGGTGCGAGGCGGACTGTCCATGCTGATAAACCCTATTGGGCGACAGGGCTTGAGATGTCATTTCATCTCAATGTCGGGTAAAAGTCCCACAAAATTGGAAGCAACGTCTCCAAAATGACCTTTACAGTGTTGACGGGGACGTTAAACCGCAAATCAGACAAACAAAAAACCTTTGAAAAGAAACTATCATCATATTAAATATGGACTCAATCCATCAAATGGGATGGAAAATATGAGCTCTTAAAAATGTTAACATTAAACATTGCTAAGTCTGAAACCTTGACCTTGAGGTCATGGGGCAGAGTCAGGGTTATGGCTGAATAAAACTTTTGACCTGTATCTATAATCATTCCAAATATGAAACAAATCCATCAAATAGTTTAGGAAATATGAGCTCTAAAAAGACATAACATAAAACAAGAGGCCCATGCGCCACAATGCTCACCAGAGCTCAGGCGGGCACTGCCCACTGGCAGCCATGTATGGTTTCAGGTTTTAATTTATTGATTATAAAGTCTCCCAAACAAACCCCCATTTCAAAAGGAGAACCCATGTGGACTCTGTATCTGAACTATTAGGCCTTTTATGAGGAGGAGGGATGGGATATGGACCCAACAGAGCCCAGGTTGGTATCACTGAATCCATCTTATCATAAGGAACAAGAATATATATGTTTTAAGGGTGGGGATGTGTACAGTTCCTGAGATATAAGGCCTTTTAAGTTGTGGAGGGGTTGGAGCATGGCCCTGGCAGACCCCAGGAAAGCCAAGATTGTTGTCGCTGAATGTGTCTTATCATAAGGACCAACAAAATATATTGTTTAGGGGTGGGAATCTGAACAATTTCCAAGAAATGAGGCCCTCTTATGTAATGAAGTGAAGAGGAATGGCCCCTGTGGACCACCAAGTTGGTGCGACTGAATGTGTCTAATCATAAGGAACAAGAATATACATGTATATGATTATGAGGTGGGAATCTTAATGGTGTCTGAGATACATGTATATGGCCTTTTATGAAGTGGAGGGGCGGGCCATGGCATCAGCATGTTGCCCTAGCACATAGAGACCCCAGGTTGATGTGAGTGAATGTGTCTTTTTATAGGGAACACAAATATACATATTTTAGGGGTGGGGATCGGAACAGTTTCTGAGATATATGACATTTTATGAAGTGGAAAGGTGGGGCATAGCCCTAGGCTGGTATCACTGAATGTGTCTCATCATAAGGAACAAGGATATATATATATGGTTTAGGGGTGGGGGATCTGAATGGTTTCTGAGATATTGAGCCTTTTACGAAGTGGAGGGGCTTGGGCATGACCCGGGCACATCCCAGGTGACCCCCAGGATGGTGTCAATAAATGCATCTTATCATAAGAAACAAGAATATATATGGTTTTGGGGTGGGGATCTGAATGGTTTCCGAGATATATCCCCTTTTATGAAGAGAAGGGGTTGGGCATAGCCCCCGTGGGGCCCGGGACCCTTACGTTGGTATCACTGAATGCGTCTTATCATAAGGAACAAGAATTTATATGGTTTACTTGTGGGGATCTGAACGGTTTCTGAGATATTGGGCCTTTTACGAAGTGGAGGGGGTGGGGCATAGCCCCAGCACATCCTTGGGGACCCCCAGATTGGTGTCACTGAATGTGTCTTATCATAAGAAACAAGAATATATATAGTTATGGGGTGGGGATCTGAATGGTTTCTGAGATATATGGCATTTTATGAAGTGGAAGGGTGTGGCATGGCCCCAGCGCACACCCTTGAGACCCCAAGGTTGGTATCACTGAATGTGTCTTATCATAAGGAACAAGAATATATATGGTTTAGGGGTGGTGATCTGAATGGTTTCTGATATATTGGACCTTTCAAAAGTGGAGGGTGGAGGGGCATGGCCCAGGCACATCCCAGGGGACCCCCAGGTTGGTGTCACTGAATGCGTCTTATCATGTGGAACAAGAATATATATGCTTTAGAGGTGGGGATCTGAATGGTTTTGAGATCTATGGCGTTTTATGCACTGGAGGGGGTGGGGCATGGCCCCAGCACACCCTGGGGGACTCCCAGGTTGGCATAAAAGCATATGGCTAAAAGAAAATCACTCAATGAATATTACTATAAAAGTTTTGTCAAAATACCTGCAAAGGCTTGGCAGTAAATGTAATTTTTCAATTTTCCACATTATAAGTCTATGGAAACTACAAGGTGCCATAGCAACCAAACTAATAAGCCGATTTTCATAAAAACAAATCAATCCCCCAGCCCAAGGATGCTACAGATAAAATTTGGACCCAACCAGCCCAGTGGCTTCAGAGGAGATGATGTTTGAAAGTGTTGACGCCACAGACGCTGACGCAGACAACGACGGACAACTGCCTATCCTATAAGCTCCCCCGGAGCCTTCGGCTCTGGTGAGCTAAAAAAATTAAGTCTATGACCTAGACCTTGAGGTCATGGGTGTGGGGTATGGCCAAATAAAATTTTGGATCTGTAACTTTTGTCATAGCAAATACTATATAGTTTGGACAATATGGGCTATTAACATACTTAAATTTGAAAATTTCTATGTCTGTGACCTTTACCTTGAGGCCATGAACATGGGTGGGGGTACTGCTGAATATCACTTTGGACCTTTATCTATCATAGCAAAATATGAACTCAAAAAATCAACATTAAAATTTCTAAGTGTGTGACCTTGACCTTGAAGTCTTAGGCATGAGTGAATTTCTAAATCTGTGACCTTTATCATGAGGTCATGGGCATGGACCGGGGTATTGCTGAATGAATTTTTGGACCTACATCTATCATCATAACAAATATGAACCAAATCAATAAAAAAGGTAAGGTTTTACCTGGTGGTACAAATATCTTAACTTGAGTCTTAAATATTAAAAATTTCTAAGTTGGTGACCTTGACCTTGAAGTCATAGGCTTGAGTGGGGGCATTGCTGAATAAAACTTTGCACATATACCAATCATCATACCATATATGATCCAAATCCATAATATGCTTTGGAAGATATATTAAGCTCCTTGAGGACATCAGCATGAGTGGGGGTATTGCTGAATTAAAATTTGCACCTATATATATCATCATACCAAATATGAACCAAATCCTTCTTATACTTTGGAAGATATGAGCTCTTAAATTATAAGGTTCTACCTGGTACAAATACCTTAACTTGAGTCTTCAACATTAAAAGTTTCTAAATCCATAACCTTGACCTTGAGGTCATGGGCATGGGTGGAGGAAGTGCTGAACAAAACTTTGGACCTATATCTATCATCAATCAAAATATGAACCAAATCCGTCGCATCGTTAATAGATATGAGGAAAGTTTATCTAAATACAGTCAAACTTTGGTGGGTCGAACACCTTAGGGACCTCTCAAATGTGTTCGAGACGGGTAGTTCGAGCCACTGAGGGTGACTGCCTGGACACATAACGAGATACTATTGTACATCTTATTCGATATTCGATAATGAAAATCTATGCTATGTATACATATTAGAATCCTCTCAATGCACAGCATACATTTGTAATATAAAAGACAATAATCTCCTAAATTACCCCGCCTATTTCGTATATAGAGGATTTCCCTAGGGGCTTGGGAATGTGTTCGACACAGCCATGGTAAATGAGCCATCGGTGTCCGAGCTATCAAAGTTCCACTGTATCTAGGTTTTCCTCCTTAACAGTTCAGCTTCACATCAGGCTTTTGTAACAGTTTACTTAGCATTTAGTCTGAAAAACATTTAGACCTCTAAGCTTACCTTTGCAAAAGCCATACAAGGGAAAGCTTATGTACACACCAAGGCCAATTTGTCTCTGTTTTTAACCATTGACTAGACAAAATGGGTCTAGAGCTCTGAAGGAACGTTAAATGGGCTGGAAACAAATAACATTTTGTTTGTTTGATTTGAAGTTTAACGTCCCCATCAACACTGTAAAGGTCATTTTGGAGACATTGCTTCCAATTTTGTGGGACTTTTACCCGACATTGAGATGAAATGACATCTCAAGCCCTGCTGCCCAATGAAACCAATAGGGTTCATAAGCATGGACAGGCCGACTCGTACTGCATTGCCTGAGCAGCTTAGATCCTCTAAGCGGTTTACCAGTACTCGTGTGCGGGTCAGTTTCAGCTCTGCGTGTAAGCATCATGCAGCCCATCTACATGTATTTCTTCAAGCCCTGATGGGCGGGAGGCTAAAATCTCCAACAGATCACTATTTACCATTGTTCTGATGATCAGGACAAACCCTACATTTTGCAAACAGTGTAGATCCAGATCAGATGGCTTCTAAATAAGCCAACTGATCAGGATGTTTGTTATTCAGTTTGTGAACTGGACAAATTCACTATATTCTGCAATTTGTTTGGTTAATAGACAGAAATGGGTGTGGCAAAATTAATTCATTCGGCAGAACAAAGGTTAATCGTTATGGGCCAGGGAGTTTTACTATGTCATTTTGTCCTATAAAAGTGTTCACTTTCCATATGCATGATTGGCCATGATTTGATACATAGATAACTTGTGAAAAAACTCAGGAATTTCTGCCAACAATGGCCCCAGTCATAGGCAAAGCAGTAAATATTTGTTTGCATTAAGAAGATTAATAAGGCTTCACAAGATTCTTTGTCATAGAAATGATATGTATCAGAAGATAGACAGTCACCAAGTTATTGGAACAGCTGGTAATATCACTACCTTTGTAGGTTCCATGGTAAAGACCAACTGACTGGATAATCACAGTACCTGAAGCCATTATATAATAAATTATAGGAAGTGTCTGCTGACAGCCGGCTGGCACCAGACTTTTAGGTCTAGTGACAGCCGGCTGTCACCAGACCTAAAAGTCTGCTGACAGCCGGCTATAATATTTGTCCAATAATTCAGTAATAAGAATATTCTTTTTAACTGTTAAACATATCCTTTTTCATGAGATACTATACTACTTCCATAACTTTTTTTGAAAGTGAAGGATGCAATATTTTCTTAGGTGGACTTGTATTTTTGGTAAAATTATGTGTATTATGTGGTATTATTGCAACTTATAAATCATAATCAGTACATGTATAAAGAGCAAGAAGGATATTTCTAGGCACACCACTAGCAGAACTTACATATTCAAACTGTGGATAAGACATAACTTAGATGCAAATCCCTACAATGATTGTTTTTGCATATGCAAAGCAGGGGGAAGAGTGTTCGGTACACACTTCATCTGGGTTTGAACAACACAGATATGGAACTAGAACATCTGAGATATGGCACAAATGCTTAATTTGTTTGATTTGAGGTTTAACGTCCCCGCCAACAGTGTTCAATCTAGGCTGCGCCATTGCGCCCTGGGCCCGCTTTTTACATGATGGGCGCACTTGAGATCATTCAATGGGGCCGTCGGGCGCAACTGTAGAATTTAGAGACTGTTTCTTCTGGAGTTTATTTTTGCGATTTTCTCGCGGTTTTTCGGCTGCCTGTTGCATATTGTTGAGTTGATCAAAAACCGCATGTTGCCTGATCAATATAACTTAGAAAAACATTTTGTTTCATCTGTTTTACTAGTAACAGTTCTTATTTTTATAAACCCAAATCTACGTTTTGTTTACCGGGGATGCGGCCATGTTCGGTATACTTGTGTGCGCCGGGCGGCTTACGCCAAATTCGTGTGCGCCGTACGGCTTACGCTAAATACCGGACCGAAATACCGCAATATACCGAGGCGGGCGCTAATTATTATAGCGCTCTTCTCTTCCCAAAAATATTTTTAATGGCATTCATTCTAGATAAAACATGCATTTAGCACTTGAGCAAGACACTTTATCCAAATGGTTTTGTACTGGTTAAATGGGGTAATGAGCAAATGTGACCAACTCAGTATTAGAAGAAGGATAGATAAACTAAATAGATTTTGTCTGTGCTGTTAAACTTATTTTGTGTCCATTTTTATCATGCAGCTAAAACCTTAAG
Source organism: Lucinisca nassula (assembly GCA_963580285.1). Lineage (NCBI taxonomy): Eukaryota > Metazoa > Mollusca > Bivalvia > Lucinida > Lucinidae > Lucinisca > Lucinisca nassula. Next base: position 111,593,773 of record OY757023.1, on the reverse strand, counting down.
ATGACTTAAATGGTAACTTTATATAGTATAATTTAAGGGCCCCCTAAATTTCCAAATGGCCCCCTTTTCCAAGGCCTGTGGGCCCAGAGGGCCCCCAAACCCCAAATCCTGGATTGAACACTGCGCCAACACTGTAAAGGTCATTTTGGAGACGTTGCTTCCTATTTTGTGGGACTTTTACCCGACATTGAGATGAAATGACATCTCAATCCCTTTCACCCAATGAAACCAATAGAGTTTATAAGCATGGCCTGTCTGACTCACATCACTTTGCTAAGTGTTTTTCCAGTACTCGTGTGCGGGTGGGCTTCAGCTCTGCATGGAAGCATCATGCAGGCCATTTATTTCTTCAAGACCCGATAGGCCTATTTATTGTGAGTAAGAGCACTGGCTCTTAATCATTAGGTCGCTCACCGCTGTGGTTCGTGCTTCGTTCGGACCAAATATGAGACACCAAATTCTGCAAAGGAAGATCAGGTGGTTTGTCATCAAGTTGCCCATCCCCGAAAATTATGATCGGCTCAATTTAAGTAAACAAAAATGGTACCAAGTTTGACCAGACTTGTGCCCCCCCCCCCCCCCCCCCCACCACACACACACAAAAAGAAACATAGACTTGGTAAGAGCACTGGCTTACACTGCAGTAGTTCAAGCATTGCTAGAGTCATGTGTGAGGCCATGCTCTGCAAGAGAAGGTCATATGGGTTTTCCCTGGGTAATCCAATTTCGCCCATGTTTGAATAACAATAGGTTTGAAATAAGTGAAATAATCTTGAAAGGGTTGTAAAATGCAGGTTAAAGATCCCTACCGTAATTACATGATTACTGTGTAGGCTTTCATCCTGCAAAACCTGGAGTGTATGTAATATACACCTGCGGTAATGGTCAAATGTGACCGACGCAGTATCAGAAGATAGATAGATAGATAGATAGATAGATAGATAGATAGATAGATAGATAGATAGATAGATAGATAGATAGATAGATAGATAAAATGAAAAAAAAAAAAATCAAGAACTGTCAGAAGATCTGACCAAACCCCCTCTTAAGCGCATTTTTGTAGAAACACACCTCTTTGATCACCAGTCAGAAAGCCCAGTGTTTCCTGCATGAATGATATCAGTAATCATTACTGCACTACATACTAAGTTGATGGCGTCTAGAACATATAAACAAAAAAACACAGAGAAAGCCCATCACCTATACCATGATATAAGTCATCATTATTGCTATTGCATTGTATACCAAGTTTGAGACTTCCAGCTTTGGTATGTCCTGAGAAATCTTTGACAAAATATTTAACATTGGCCGGATCAAGGAAGTACAATTGTACAAATTAGCCGAGAAAGCTCACTGACTCTTTAACAATAAATCATTTTCGCATTGCAAACCAAGTTTGAGGCAGCAAATTCTAAAAATCTTTGAAGAAAAAAATAGCATCGACCTTTATGGAGAGAAAGAATAATGAAAGAATAAATGAACATATAAGCTGAGAAAGTCCATTGTCTATACATGTACACAATCTAAGTCATCATTATTGCATTGCATACATAGTCTGAGGCTACTAGCTTCTGTAGTTCCTGAGAAATCGTTGACAAAAAACATAACAATGGGTTACATGTTCATGTATAAAGAGAGACATGAAGAATGAAAGGACAAGTGAACAAATAAGCCAAGAAAACCCATTGTCTCGATCTTACATGATATAAGCCATCATTATTGCATTGCATACCAAGTCTGAGGCTTCCAGCTTTTGTAGTTCCTGAGAAATATTTGGTGAAAAATTTAATATTGGCCTATATGGAGAGAAGGAAGAATGAAAGAACAAATAAGCTGAGAAAGCCCATTATCTCTTACACAATATAAGTCATCATAATGGCATTGCATACCAAGTTTGAGGCTTCTAGCTTTTGTAGTTCCTGAGAAATCTTTGATGAAAGATTTAACATTGGCCAAAATGGACAGAAAGAAGAATGAAAGATCAGATGAACAAATAAGCCAAGGAAGCAGTTCCTGAGAAATCTTTGATGATAAATTTAACATTGGCCTAAACGGAGAGAAAGAAGAATGAAAGAACAGATGAAGAAATAAGTATCTAGTAAGAGCATTGTCTCTCACATGACACAGTTCAACATCATTGCACAGTATACCAAGCTTTTACGGTTCCTGATAAATTCTAACAGGAGAAAAAGAAGAATGAAAGAAAAGATGAACAAATAAGCCTATAATGCCCACTGTCTCTTATACATGATTGCATAGTATATCAGGTTTGAGGGTTTTCTAAGCTTCTATGGTTCTTGAGAAATCTTTGACATAAAATTTCAAACTGGCCTATAGGGAGAGAAAGAAGAAAACAAGAACAATGAACAAATTTATGCCAAGAAAGCCAATTGTCTCTACATGATATAAGTCATCATTATTGCATTGCATACAAAGTTTGAGGTTTCTAGCTTCCATAGTTCCTAAGAGGTCTTTGGTGAAAAATTTAACATGGGCCTATATGGAGAGAAAGAAGAATAAAAGAACAGATGAACAAATAAGCCCAGAAAGCCCATTGTCTCTTAAAATTACACAATACAAGTCATTATCATTGCATTTGAGTCTTCTAGCTTTTAGTTCCTGAGAAATCTTTGACACTGGCTTAGATATGGAGAGAAAGAAGAATGAAGAATATATGAACAAAGAAGAGGATAATGCCTATTGGCTCTTACACTATACAAGTATGCGCATCTGACTGGTGATTAGGATGCAGGTTTGATACATGCCAGGGTCGGCAACATTCTTTCATGGAGATTGATCATGAAATCTTTTCTACGGTCATTCTCTTCCTTCCGCTGATTCAAGAAGGGCAGTTGTCAGTTTCTGGCAAAAGAATGCACTGTACTGGTTAACCGTTTACGAATAAGCCTGCCCAGGAAAAGTGCGGATAGATAAACTGATCGGCTCAAAAATGACCTACATAGTGTTTGTTCGGCCGTAAAACTCAAATACAAACAAACAAACATGATACAAGTCATCATGATTGCATAGTATGGCAAGTTTGAAGTTTCTAGCTTTTATGGTTCTTGAACAATCCTTGACGAAAAATTATAGTCATACATGGACGGATGGATGAACAGATGGATGGAATGGCAGATGTAAACCAGTATACCCCCACCCCACCCTTTTCAAAGTAAAGGTTCATGTATAGATTAAATAACAAAGACAAAATCACAGAGCTTTTACAGAAGATGCCCAAGATGACAGAGCTTTTACAGAACCACCCCCAACACACACACACCCTTAATTGTGCACAAAATCAAAGTGGTTTTACAGAAAACCCACCCTTAATAATGATAGTTTGGCAGCAAGATTTCCAAACCTTACCAGTTATATGCCCCAACCTTTAGTTTAACATGGAATGCCAGTTAATTCCTTCAGGTCTAGACTGATATGGAAACCCCACCCACTCAGGCCTCCCCATGAAATATTAACTAAATTATTTATATCTAATAATTACTTTTCAATTTCCATTTTCATTAACAGAAGTAGTAAAGTATCTTATAAAAAGAATATTAAATATTAAAAGTGAAAAGATATATAAATGTACTTATTATTGAACAAATATTATTGCTGGCTGTCAGCAGACTTTTAGGTCTGGTGACAGCCGGCTGTCACTAGACCTAAAAGTCTGGTGCCAGCCGGCTGTCAGCAGACCTCGCCTAAATTATATTAAATAACCTGTTCATAAATGTGTATAAAGTAAAACACAATAAATTAGCAATATATGTACGCTAAATACCCATTTTCATCAATTAAGTTTGCTGGCTGTCAATAGCGAATTCGCTATCGACAGCCGGCTGTCAATAGCGAATTCGCTATCGACAGCCGGCTGTCAATAGCGATCGCCTTTATATAAATTTACTTTTTTCCTTCTCAAAAACATAGATTGCTAGTTCTTGTAAGAACCGCCTTGTCGATGCCGTTTTCACAAGCACCCAAATCTGTTTGCTCAAAAACAGAGATTGTTGGTACTTGTTGGAATCGCCCTGTCAATGTGGTTCTAACAAGTACCCAAAATATAGCAGAAATAAGAAAAATAAGTTTCCTGTTTCATCTGAAAATGCTCATATTTGGGTGGTGAAAAATTCAATATTTTAGAAAAGGCCTGGTTTTCATTTTTTGTGATATTAACATTTCCAGTGTAAAACAAAATGTAAACCTATAGAAAACAATATTCGCCCCCGCCCATCGGAGCTTGGAGAAATAGTTGGGGCTGCATGATGCTTCCACGCAGAGCTGAATCTGACCAAACACGAGTACTGATAAACTGCTTAGAAGGACTTAGCCTGCCTAGGCAAAGCGGTGTGAGTCAGATCTTCCAATGCATATAAGCCATCTGCTTTCATCGGGCGGCAAGGCTTGAGATATCATTTCATCTCAGTGTTGGGTAAAGTCCCACAAAATTGGAAGCAACATCTTCAAAATGACCTAAATAGTGTTGACTGTGTCATTAAACCCCAATTCAAACAAACAAAAACAAACAGAAAACAATATAGTTCATGATATACATGGTTTTCCACGATCTGATTGTGCGTTGGCGACGTTCATTACGAAAACACTCCTTTACAAATACATTGTCATTTTTTTGGCCAAAAATGGAAATTTTAAGGTGAAAAATTGTGATATTTTTCTTATTTTTGCTCGAAACATAGATTACGGGGGCTCGACGGTTCTATCGAGTACTCACAATCTGTTTTTTAGCAGATATAAGAAAAATAATGTTTTAAGAAAGAAACTTAATTTTTCTGCCGTTCATCCAGTAGAATGACAGCATAGCGCTAGCAACGTTTATATGAACCCCTCCGGTGTTAAGTTACTTTGCAGGCGATCCGCTTTCATACTTTCATGATTTGTTTTTGTTTGATTTGCGGTATAACGTCCCCGTCAACACTGTAAAGGTCATTTTGGAGACGTTGCTTCCAATTTTGTGGGACTTTTACCCGACATTAAGATGAAATGACATCTCAAGCCCTGCCAACCAATGAAACCAATAGGGTTTATAAGCATGGACAGGCCGACTCGCCACGCTTTGCCTGGGCAGGTTTAGATCCTCTAAGCGGTTTACCAGTACTCGTGTGCGGGTCGGTTTCAGCTCTGCGTCAAAGCATCATGCAGCCCATATATTTCTTCAAGCCCCGTCATACTTTCAGGAACAGCAGAAAAATAAAATTCATTTCTTAAATGAACACACCAGTACTTCATGGGTTTAGGTTGGGTAAAGGCCCTACAAAATTGGAAGCAACTACTCCAAAATGACCTATACAATGTTGACGGGGTGTCAAACAATCAAAATCATTGGTGTTAATAGAAAAAAAGGCTAATTGCTGTGGAATGGTAAAATCCTGCAAATGATAATAAAAACAAAATGGTTCAATTTTTGTAAGTGCGCAACAGAACATACTACTAGTCTCTTTTAAGTGGCTGAGATGTAATTGCACGCTAATCAATCAATTAGTTTATTGATTACATCGGAAGATGGGTGACAGTGGACCAACAGCAGCGTGTCATACACTGGTTCAATCAACTGCATTAGGTTCATTTAACTCATGTGAGATGGATTACTCATAATTTCATCAAAAAGAGTTCAATAGGTAATTAGGCATACGTACATTAAAAATATGTGTAATCGTTTGATTAATTCAATTCCAACACTAATATATACATATTCTAATTTTAGGGGCCGAGTTTGCTAGGGGCCGGGTTTGTCAGGGGCCGAGTTTGTTAGGGGCCGAGATGTCCTGTCACCCCTCGGTTAGGTCGAAACCATTTATAATCAGATTCGTGATTTTCGTTATCCGGGCACTTTGCTCATTCTGATTACTAAGGATGTTCATCCCGCATAGCAACCAACCATTACGGTGACAACAAAAGCAGTCCACTGACCTTGGTACGCTCTGTTACACACAAATTGCACGCTTGTTTTGTTGGTTTCACAAAGAAAACGTTTTAAGAAAAGATGCCTTAAAGTTGTTGTTCGGTTGGATGTACGAATAACAACATGATGAAACCACTGAAAGTGACATTTCACCTGTTTCTAGCTGATCCAGTATGATTTGAAAATTGGGTAAATGCCTGCTAGAGAGTCAACCAAGATGGCACAAAATTGGAACCTGACAAACACACAGTACTGTGTTCTGCACACTTTTTGTCATGTAAATAATCTGTCTTTTTCGCCTGATATTTTTTTTAGTCCTGAATAAATCATTTTGCTACACCCGTATGTAACTGTAAACAATGCATTACTCTATCTATCTATCTATCTATCTTCTTATACTGAGTAGGTCATATCTTGCCATTACCTCGATAGATCTTGGGTATTTATTCATTTATAGGTGCTGCCTGACAACAACATTAATTTCACAAACTGTTTTATTTTGTTTGCTTTGGATTTTTACAGCCAAGTCAACATTATTTAGGCCATTTGATCTGATAAGTTTAACTATCCACACTTCCTGGGCAGGCTTATATGTGAGTGGTTCACCAGTACAGTGCACATGAGCCAGAAACTAATAGGTATGGAAACTGCATCCTGATCACCAGTCAGGGCATCAGACTGAGTCACCCCTGCTCATCGGGGCTTGAAGAAATATATGGGCTGCATGATGCTTCCACGCAGAGCTGCAACCAACCGCACATGAGTACTGGTTAACCGCTTAGAGGATCTAAGCCTGCCAAGCTATGCGGTGCAAGTCAGTCCGTCCATGCTTATAAATCCGATTGGTTTCCATGGGCGACAGGGCTTGAGATGTCATTTCATCACAATGTTGGGTAAAAGTCCCACAGAATTGGAAGCAACATCTCCAAAATGACATTTACAAAAAAGAGGACCGAACCTTGTGGAACACCGGATAGAATAAGGACTGGATCAGACGCTTGGCCATCAAGTACAAATTGTTGAGAGCACCCTGAGAGCCATGAGCTAATCCAACTATGTGTGGATTCTCTTATCTCATAGTAGTCAAATTTGTACAATAGCCTTCTGTGAGGTACCTTGTCAAAGGCCTTGGCGAAATCCATGATGATCAAGTCAGTCTGCAGGGCATTTTCTGCCTGTTCAGCAGGGCCGAAATTCGGCCCCATTCTCAATGCCAAATAGTCTCAATTTTTCCCAACTTCACCATATTTTTCCCCCAAAAAATGAAGAAATAAAAGTCAAACAAAAGGAAACAGACAAAACAATACTTAACCCTTGTCCTGCTGAGCCCGGATATGCCTTATCTTTGAAACAATGTAGATCCAGATCAGATGGCTTCTGAAGAAGCCATCTGATCAGGATCTTCATTGTTTGCCATCCAGTTTATGAATTTGTTGCAATAATTTGCATCAAGTAATCTGATTGGCTGATAATCAGTAGTGGGTGTGACATATATGAATATTCAGCAGGACAAGGGTTAACATCAGAGGTTAACACTGTGACTGGATAGTCAAGATGAAAATTCACTACAGTGAAGCTATTTCACTATAATGACAGGAATGATAATCAATTGTTTTTAGCTCCGCTTAGCCAGCCCTTGTTGTTTGTAAAGTGTAATCCTATTCTCGTTAGCGCATGAAAGTGAGCGATAGTAATATTTCGACGGCTGTACTTTTAGTAGCTGTTGGTTGGAGAGACAACCCACTCCATTTCTAGAAAATTGAGGAACGCAAACAAAGTGAAAATAAAATGTCCCCCTTCCTCCTCCACCACCCCTCAAAAATAGCTGAAAGAATGCCATGTGTATCAATTAACTCTTATCCTGCTGTTCACGACAACCCTTTCCTTTGCAAACAGTGTAGATCCAGATCAGATTGCTTCTGAAGAAGCAACAGTGTAGATCCAGATCAGATGGCTTCTGAAGAAGCCATCTGATCAGGATCTACACTGTTTGACATTCAATTTATGAATTTGTAGCAATAAATTACATCAAGTAATTTGATTGGTTGATAGACAGAAATGAGTGTGGCTTAAATGAATATTCAGAAAGATAAGGCCAAAAAAAAATATATGTGTGGTTCCGGTTACCCGACCGTGCCTAGCTTTTTCCCGCCGACCCTAATTATTTTTTCTTTCATTAATATTCCAAACATTTTATGTGCAAAAACGATCTTTCATTTTTTCATGGTCCAAGTATTTAAGTACATATTCATTAAAAAGCGCTATCATTAAAAGACAATCTGGTCGTATTTACGAATGAAAATGATGTGCGTCAGCCAAAAACAACATCAAAAGCATCCGTGTTTGTCTCTAATACATATAACTGTGAACCTAGAATAAAAATGCATATCGTAAACATCGGTATGTAAAAGCTGCTTTTTTATCAATTGCCGCGAGCTGTCGGTTAACGTAAAGTGGCCTGTGCTAATCAATAATAATTAGCCAATTGCAGTTCAAATAGGTCAGGGATGTGACACGTGGCTACTTCTGAAGAAGCCGATGCTTTGAAGTAACCCATAATTAAAATCCAAAATCTCCAGTACTTAGCACATGCAAGCCAGCCAATAGAACCACCACCGGAAAGAAAAAAAAATGATAATAAAAGCTACTACCAGAGGGTAAAACGTCTGTTGTCTCCTGTGATTAACAGGTATTTTGCATGGACCGGTAAGAGAAGCAAAATTTGGAAGCGGTTGGAACCCACAAATTTTGAGTGCAATTTGTTTTCGGAAGCGCAAGATGCATAAAACCTATGTATCGGACGCATTAAAAAAGACAATGCCGCACAATATTTCTCGCGGTATAATGACGGTATGACCCCTCTCAATAATCAGATTACTTTTGTGACGATAAAAATTATCCAAAACATGTTTTACCACCTGTAGCGATAATCAGACACGTCCAGTGTTGCGCCGAGAGGGGGCCATGGGGCCATTTGCCTACCTAAAGTCATTGATGGCCCTTTCAAAATTAAACATGGGGCCCGGATGACCCTCAGAAATCAACAACGTTGCTTATATTTTATTTACTGAAGCCCCTTTAAAATATAAAATGACCCTTTGGAAAATGTCATAAGGGCCATTGGTGTCCCCCAAGCAATCGAGCCTAGGCACAACACTGCACGTCTATACGCTTCAACAAACTTAAATAATGCCGTCAATCAAGTATTTTCACTTTCTCCATGAACAGAAAGCTAAGCCTTCACAGATGCGCAGGATGATCGTAGTCTTCGCTGGTCACACATGTATAGTTTTTGTCGTTTCACGCTTAATTTCCCGCCGTCATTTCTGAACGTGCATTTGTTGCAATCTGAAATTTTCCCACGTTTTTCAACAACACGTCATCGATAGTTTGCACACACGGTCTTCGCATAAAACCTTTGGAAAACATAACAGTTAAACTGTGCGACAGGTGAAGACACAGATCAGCCTGCGCAGCATTATCTGTCTTTGCTCTTTCTACAAACCTTTTATAGTATGGCTTCTGGTATATTCAGAGAGCAGCAAACGAAGAACTCGATGTACAGACTGATCTTTCGTTAAAAGAAAAGTTTTTTTCCTGGGTGCTGGATGCAGTTTTACGTGTTGTAAAATATAAGGCCCTTTCTGGGTCTGACAAACACGGTAGCTAATGAGAGCTAGTATGTCATATGGTAGTGGCATCAGAAATGCTTACCGAGAAAAATGCACTGAATGCGTATGCGCACACAGAAAAGACTCAGATCAGCTGGAAGTTCTGCACAGTCTGATCTGAGTTTATTGTTCATAAGGTTTCATTTCTCGGAAAACTTAGACACTTTCGCTGATCAGACTGCCCGCGTATGGCATTGTCTTCGCTACACGCACATGATAACACTGGTCAGGTAGCTTTTCACACCTAATCGTTTAATTGGTATCACTTACATGCACTCGTTATCAAAACACTTTTATGGTTTCTTAAAGTGTGATAATTTGGAACAATAAACAGCGGGATTAGCGGTAAATCATCAAACAGGCAACAGTGTATTGCTAAAATGTCTAAAATATCCATTCTTTAAACAGACATGACGTTGTTATTTTTTTTTTGTCAATTTCAGAGATTTTTGTTCCAAAATGTAAGGCCACATTTGCTCTAATCTGCAAAAAGGGTATGGTGCCAGAAAAAAAGATCTAGGCGCTAGAGAAAATGGGTCTGGAGCCACGCAATCATAAAAAGGCTGGGAAAACAAATTCAAATAATAATTTGTGCAGTATGTCTGCATTTTCTGGTTCTTGAAACGAAATCAGCTGCCAGTTTTTAGATTCATGTCAGCATATCTAAAAGATTGGCTTACGGGTTGACAATAAAGATACCATGTTGAGGCACGGAGGATACACCATGATCTGTGGCGGGAAAAGAAGCTAAGAGTACCAAGAGTAAACACAAAATGGAAAGGAAATTTGTCCCACCGCGTCTTGGAAGTGTGTGTAAGGGTGGGGGGGGGTAGAAAGAAAATCAACCATACTGTAGCTCAACTTATCTATTTTAATCGCGTATGATCAAAATAAAAGTCCAACCTACCGACGCTAATTTGGTTTGAAAAAAAAAAAAAAAAAAAAAAAAAACACCTAGGTTTAGATTTGTAGGTCTTATCTAAGAGCCAAAATATTTGAAAAATGCTGAAAGTTCTGGTGACAGACAGATAAAGCCCTAATGTTTTGGCGCCCAGCCAATTTTTCAGTCACTATGGGTGACTGTCAGTCTTTATCCCTGCTCGCCCTTGTACGCACCTAGTTAAATGGGAAAGCAGGCTTAACTGGGGATATATCTTTTCCCAATCTCTGCGCCAGAACATACATGTACATTGTGGTTTCTTATTACAACCGCCTCAATGGCATGGTTCTATTGAGTTTCCACACTGTACAAGTTTGGATTGAAGTCCTGAAATGCACTTTTCAGAAAAAGAGGCAGTTAGGGAAACATGCAACTATGCAGTAGTGCACACATGTGTGTAGACATTTTGTCTATGTTTTGTTTGCAATCAAGACCAGGGACTTAACTTTTCAAAATGAAGGATTTTGGACTCCTGTTTTCAGTATCTATCTATCTATCTATCTATCTATCTATCTATCTATCTATCTATCTATCTATCTATCTATCTATCTATCTATCTATCTATCTATCTATCTATCTATCTATCTATCTATCTATCTATCTATCTATCTATCTATCTATCTATCTATCTATCTATCTATCTATCTATCTATCTATCTATCTATCTATCTATCTATCTATCTATCTATCTATCTATCTATCTATCTATCTATCTATCTATCTATCTATCTATCTATCTATCTATCTATCTATCTATCTATCTATCTATCTATCTATCTATCTATCTATCTATCTATCTATCTATCTATCTATCTATCTATCTATCTATCTATCTATCTATCTATCTATCTATCTATCTATCTATCTATCTATCTATCTATCTATCTATCTATCTATCTATCTATCTATCTATCTATCTATCTATCTATCTATCTATCTATCTATCTATCTATCTATCTATCTATCTATCTATCTATCTATCTATCTATCTATCTATCTATCTATCTATCTATCTATCTATCTATCTATCTATCTATCTATCTATCATGTTAAGACCTAAGATCTACAATTTGAAAAGACTATATAAAAGTTTCTGCTGGTGCTAATTACTGGATGTTTAATTTGCAGCATTAAATATGTTCTATAAAAGGGTTATCCTTTGGAAGCAAAGAAAAGAAACTTTCTGATCTCGGTTTACTCTGTCAGATCATCTTGATCTTTTGAACTTTTACATTTATCTTCAATGTATATATGGTACAATAACAGTTACAACACTATTCAAGATAAAGCAACCTACACCAGAAAGCAAGTCCCAAAGGCTGACCTTTTGTAAAAGGCAAACACATACACAGGATGTCCAATCAAATACTTTGTTCTGACTGAAGAACACCCTTATTTTATAACAATTAGGACAATATGGATGAAAACTAAGCATTATTTATTATACTTTTATTTGCATTTCATCAATTGTTTACAATGTTTTGAAGTACAATTATACAACAAATTAGCACGGCCCCCGCCCATCGGGGCTTGAAGAAATATATGGGCTGCATGATGCTTGCATGCAGAGCTGAATCTGACCCTCATACGAGTACTGGTAAACCGCCTAGAGGATCTAAGCCTGCCCAGGCAAAGCGTTATATGTGTCGGACCGTCCATGCTTATAACCCCTATTGGTTTCATTGGCGACAGGGCTTGAGATGTCAATTCATCTTAATGTCGGGTAAAAGTCCCACAAAATAGGAAGCGGCATCTTCAAATTACCTTTTCAGTGTTGACGGGGACGTTTAACCTCAAATCAAACAACAACAAAAGCAAAACAATATAACAAAAATAAGTGCAATGTGTAACATAGTATAAATGGTGAAAAAAAAAATAAAAATAAAAAATAAAATAATTTTCCAACCTACCTACCCTATTTTTGAAAACCATGTAATAGGAACCACACATATAATTTGTTTTGGCCTAAGGGTTATCCTTAGATTCAAAAGCACATTTTGTAATTTTTCAGATTATTCCCAGTATGCCGGGTACCAGTATTCACAGCCAGGCTCATATTCAAGTCAAGCCTATGGCTCCACTACTTCAGCTGCAGGCACATCAACCCAGTCACCGGCTACCACGACAACATCTAGTACTGGTTACTATGGTGACTATTCTCAAGGATATAGTAGCTATGGAAGCTACACCAATGGCACAACACAGAGCAGCTACGGTTCTTCTTACGGCAGTAGTGCTTACACTGGAACAGGGACCTCTGGGTCATATGGTACAACAGGGAGCTATAGTGGTTACTATGATCCGAGTGGTTACTATAGTAGCCAGGGTGCTTACGGGTCACAGGCTGTGTCTAGTGCAACAACACAGGTAGATTTTGCTCAGAACTGGTTATACATGTACATAAGGCTGGCACGATTAATTGGATTACTTATTATTCAATCGATAAATTCCTGATTTGCTCGCAATCGATTATTTGATAAGTACAATTTACTACCCAAAGTTGCGCCTAAAATAGCTGTATTAGTGGCACAATGCAGACCAAGATGAGACGCCGCATTCTGCGGCGTCTCATCTGGGTCTACACTGTTTGCTCAGGCCTGTCTGTTCAAATGCATATGGCAAAGTACAGTATATAGTAGGAGTCATGCTCAGACAGAAAGCCAGACAGGTAAAATTATGACCAAATCTACAGTGATCACTAATCGATCGCAATGACAGGGATGATAATCGATTATCTTTACAGCTCCAATTAGCCAGCCCTACATGTACATGACAAAAGGATAATTTATATAGACCATGTCCTGCTGAACCAGGAAATCCACTACCGTTTGCAGTGTGCACACAGATCAGATGGCTTCTGAAGGAGCCATCTGATCAGTATCTACACTATGAATTTGTAGAAATAAATTGGATCTTCTAATCTGATTGGTTGAAAGTCTAAAAGGGATGTGGTCAAATTAATTTATTCAGCAGGACAAAGGTTAATAATTTGAAACTCAGTTGCTACAGATTTTTACAGAAATGTACATAAGGGAGACAACTTTTGGGCTAGTGTGGTGGTAAATTACGTCCTGGTGAAAAAGGGAGGCTACTCTTAGAGAGGCATTTGGTTCTCGGGAGCAATTTGTTCCCTGCGCTCAGTTGTATGGACTTGGGACTTTTTTGGGGTAACTGATCTCTGTTCAGGAGGTTGCAGGTTTATTCCTTGGCTGGAACACCAGCAACTTTCTTTTATGAAATGACATCTCAATCCCTGTCACCAGATGAAACCAAAAGGGTTTATAAGCATGGACGGTCCGACTCGCACGCTTTGCCTGGGCGGTTTACCAGTACTCATGAGCGGTCGGTTTCAGCTCTGCTTGGAGGCATCATGCAGCCCATTTATTTCTTGAAGCCCCGATGGGCGGGGTCCTACTAGCAACATTCTTTTATGAAGATTGATCATGTTACGTTTTCTATGGCAGTTCTTACCCTTCCGCTGCTTTAACCTAAAAGATGCCAATCACGACAATTGTCGCCTGTTTCGTCATCTGCCGGTTACTTTAAAAGTCATTTTTGCAAACAGTGTGGACCCAGATCAAACTGCTCCTGGAGGAGCAGTCTGATCTGGGTCCACACTGTTTGCCTGTCTGCAAAAACTATTTTAAAAAGATTGCAAAAAGATTCAGCAGATGACATAAGCAGACGACATTTACAGATGTTGTTTTTCTCGGCAGCTTTAGGGATAAGAAAGGCGGTTGTCAGTATCTGGCGAAAGTGGTTAACTGCTTATGTATAATACTATACAAGGAAGGCATGTAAGGTAAATTTACTGGCCTGCAGGACCTTAATCCTCAAACTAGCAGATTAACAAATGTTGTAACTGTATACCATACCCACTTGAAAACTGTTCAGCATTTATGGGTGTTGGTGGTTTGCCAAGGCAAAACTGCATTCTGAAATATTGTGAATCAGGGTGGAAGCCTCTTCTCAACCAGGGATTCCGATTGACTTTTGCAATGGCCTAAAATCTCAGGTCAGCATTCATAGGGTAGTTGGGTGAGGGAAAAGTATTGACACCTCATAAAGCTTGCCTGGTTACCTTTTTGTGGAATTAATGAACACTGCATTGCAGAAAAATTTAGCAAACCTCGTGCCCCACTCACTACACGGGTTCTCTCATTTTGTCACTTAGACTGTGTGTTATTATTATTATACCCCAGGCATACGAAGTATGTCAGGGGGTATATAGTTTTTGTCTTTCCATCCGTTCGTTGGTTCGTTCGTACTTCTGTCTATCCCGCGGTTCGTCAACCTTTACGTCAATGTTTTGCGTTAAACCTTTCTTTAATGCTCATATCTCTGTAATCACATGTTAGATCTCTTCATATTTGGTAAAGCATATCTCTATAGCTTTACCTTTCATATGGAATATCTAAGCCTCTGGGTCAAGCCCCTGGGTGGGCTGTCTGTCAGTTTGTCAACTTTTACGTCAAAGTTTTGTGTTAAACCTTTTTGATTGCTCATATCTCTGTCACCACATGTTGGATTCTCTTCATATTTGGTACAGGATATCTCTATAGCATTACCTTTCATTTGGAATATCTAAGTTCCCGGGTCAAGCCCCTGGGTGGGCTGTCCATTCGTCAGTCCGTCCATCTGTTCATAACATTTACGTCAATGTTTTGTGTTAAACCTTTTTGATTGCTCATATCTCTGTAACCACATGTTAGATTCTCTTAATATCTCTATAGCATTACCTTTCATATAGAATATCTAAGCCCCTGGGTGGGCTGTCCGCCTGTTTGTCAATTTTGACATCAAAGTTTTGTGTTAAACCTTTTTGATTGCTCATATATCTGTAACCACAAGTTAGATTCTCTTCATATTTGGTAAAGGATATCTCTATAGCATTTAATACCTTTCATATGAAATATCTAAGCCCCTGGGTGGGCTGTCCATCGGTTTGTCAACTTTTACGTCAAAGTTTTGTGTTAAACCTTTTTGATTGCTCATATCTCTGTAACCTCATATTAGATTCTCTTCATATTTGGTACAGAATATAGCTATAGTATTAACTTTCATATGGAATATCTAAGCTCCTTGGTCAAGCCCCTGGGTGGGGCTTGGGATCAGTAATTATTAATACTTAGGCATTTTGATTACATTCAAGTTTTGTGTAAACTGTTTTCATTTTACTCCTTGCATACAAAGTATATCAAAGGTTATAGTTTTTGTCTTTCCATCTGTTCATTATTAGTTAGTTTGTTCTTTCGTTATGCTGTGACCCTTGTAAGAATTGTCAGCTTATATATTGGTCCTTGTGATCTTAGAAACTACAGTGACTAGAACTGTTAAATTTTGCATAATACTTCCTCTTGAAATGCAGACAATAATAAATGCAAGTAATAATAACAAAATGCATTGCTTTATTATGTCATTATACAGCTACTTTATTCAGCAAATGTTCTATGACAATCTATTCTATGTTTGTTGTTTCCAGGTAAAATTGTTCCAAATTGCAACAAACTTTGAATTTTTATTATTCAGCAAAGACAAGCAGTTTCATCTTTGGATATGATAAATTATACTACACGTGTATATTTGTTGAAATGCAGTAGTTATTCTCTGACAGGGGACTAAATGGAAAGTTTATATGGAAAGGTTCAATGCTACAGACAAATTGTCATTTCCACTAAAAGGGGATGGCACTGGCCGGGGGTATACGTGCCCCACTGGGCACCTTCTCTAGTTGAAGTTATTTTTGGGCAGAGTTTTAGAGCAGTTATTATAGCCTGTTTCACAAACTCGATACCTCCGAACGAACATCAGTAGCAACAGTAAGAAATGTTCCATGAATGATAGTTTCTGAATCCGCACCCTTCTCTTTCCATTTTTCGCTTGCCTTATGAAAGTAAGGCGGAAGCTATAGCCATAACCCCGGTGTCAGCCATCAGAGTCGGTGTGTCTCCCACATTTGGTTTAAGTTTACCTGCAAGCTCTTAGAAATTTGTTTTCTTTACAAAAATGTGTTGGAAAACAATCATCCAAATATCTCGAAAATCGCTTAAGCTAGGCTATCATGAAAGTTTGCAGAGAATTTGGACCAATGTTTAGATGACCGGATTAACTTTGGGTGAAATATTTAATTGAGTTAGTCTATTTTTGATTTTAGACATTCTGATCAAGGGAAGCCATCTTTGTCCATATTTTTAGCTCATATGAGCCGAAGGCACCAGAGGAGCTTATAGGATAAGCAGTGATCTGTCGTCTTGCGTCTGCGTGAAAACATTTTCAAACGACACCTCCTGAAACTACATGGCCAATTGAAAACAAATTATATGTGGAGCCTCTATGTGAAGGGGGAATGAAAGTTTATACGTGAGGACTGGATCACATGACCAATATGGCCATCATGCCCATATACAGTAAAAACCTTCAACTCAAGAACCGAACGGCCGATGACCTTGAATCTTGGTATGCCGCATCAGGGTCTCAGGCTCTGCCAAGGTTGTTCAAATGATGACCTCTGGTTGACCATGACCTGTTTTTACGTCAAGGTCAAATTTGGTCACTTAGACATTTGTATGGAAAAAAGGCAAAATTGGATTTTTTCTGGTTGCGCGGTAACGTGTGGCATCAGAAATGATATTTGCAATCAGCTGAATCGAAGTTTATCAATTCCAAAGGTCAAGGTCATCTGCCAACCTTTGTCTTGGATGGCTCAGATTCAGTATTTTTTTATGCCCCCGCATCGGATGATGCCGGGGGCATAGAGTTTTTCGGTTTTCCGTATGTGCGTACGGGTGTCCGAATGTACGTCCTTCTGTACGAAAGTGCGTACGTAATCCTGTTAGACTCAGGTTAAGGTTTTTGTACAAGGTAGACTTTGACCTCATATTTTCCTAACCATAAAATAGATTTGGTTTATATTTAGTATGATGATAGATATAGGTTCAAAGTTTTATTCAGCAATACCCCCACCCATACCAATGACCTCAAGGTCAAGGTCACGAACTTAGAAATTTCTAACGTTTAAGACCCAGGTTAAGGTATTTGTACCACGTAGAACTTGAGATCATATTTTCAAAACCATACAATGGATTTGGTTTATATTTAGTATGATGATAGATATAGGTCCAAAGTTTTATTCAGCAATACCCCCACCCATACCCATGACCTCAAGGTCAAGGTCGTGGACTTTGAAATTTTTAATGTTTATGACCACGGTTAAGGTATTTGTACCAGGTAGAACTTGAGCTCATATTTTCATAACAATACAATGGATTTGGTTTATATTTACTATGATGATACATATAGGTCCAATGGTTTATTCAGCAATACCCCCACCCATACCCATGACCTCAAGGTCAAGGCCACAGAATTAGAAAATTTTTAATGTTTAAGACTGGTTAAGGTATTTGTACCACCAATTTCAATATAACTTCACACAAATGTTCCTTATAAAAATATCTCGTGCAAGTTCGACTTTTAAGGTCATGCCCTCAAGGTCAAGGTCATGGTGGCTATTTTTAGAAAAACTTTGTCATTGCTCTAGCGCCTACATTTCTTCACTGATTTCAATATAACTTCACACAAATGTTCATTATGACAATATCTTGAGCGAGTTCGACTTTCATGGTCATCACCTCAAGGTCAAGGTCACTGTGGCTATTTTTAGAAAAAATTTGTCATCGCTCTAGCGCCAACATTTCTTCACCAATTTCAATATAACTTCACACAAATGTTCCTTATGACAATATCTCTAGCGAGTTCTACTTTCAAGGTCAAGGTCACTGTGGCTATGTTTAGAAAATCTTTGTCATCCCTCTAGCGCTTACATTTCTTCACCGATTTAAATATAACTTCACGCAAATGTTCCTTATGACAATATCTCCAGCCATTTCGACTTTCAAGGTCAAGGTCACTATGGCTATTTTTAGAAAAATTTTGTCATCGCTCTAGTTTATATTATACTTTTTGAGAGCTCATATTTCTTGAACCATGTGATGGATTTGCTACATATTTGTATTGATGATAGATACATGTCAAAAGTTTCATTCAGCCATAACCCCGCCCCTGCTGCATGACCTTAAGGTGATGGGGGGGGGGAGGTAGGTCCCTGGGCGGGGGCATTTGTGTTGTTTTGACACATTTCTAGTTATCTTCTTCTTTACTTAAACCGCTGTGTTGATTGTACCAAATTACTAAAGCCTCTATGGGAAGTGTGGAACGAAAATTTGTTTGTAAGGACTGGGTTACATGACCATTATGGCCACCATGCCCATGTATGGTAAAAACCTTCAAAAAATCTTCTCAAGAACTATATATCCGATGACCTTAGAACTTGGTATGCAGCATCAGGGACGGGGGGGGGGGGGGGGGGGGGGGGGGGGGGGGGGGGGGCTTCCAATTTTGTTCAAATGATGATTTTTGGTTGACCTTGACCTGTTTCACGTCATGGTCAAATTTGGTCACTTAGACATTTGTATTGAAAAAGGGCAAAATAGTGGATATTTCTGATTGCCTGGTAGCCTGTGTTTTTAGAAATGATAATTGGAGTCAGCTGAATGGAAGTTTATCAGTTCCAAAGGTCAAGGTCATTTACTGACTGACCTTGTCCTGGGTGCCTCCGATTCTTTTTTTTTTTCATCTTTTCTCCACTTAAACTGGTGGAGCCTCTATGGGTAGGGGGAATGAAATCTGTTTGTAAGGACTGGGTCACCTGACCAGTATTGCCGTCTTGCTCATAAATGGTAAAAAAAAAAAAAAATAAATAAATAAAAAAAAATTCTTCACAGGAACCAAATGGCTGATGACCTTGAAATTTGGTATGTAGCATCAGGGACTCAGGCCCTAACAAGTTTGTTCAAATGATGACCTTTGGGTGACCTTGACCTTTTTAAGTCAAGGTCAGATTTAGTCACTTAGACATTCGTATGGAAAATTTGGTGGAGCGTGATAGCTCAGTGGTTAGTGCACTTGCCTCTGATGCTTGAGGTCCCGGGTTCAATCCCCGGCAGTGGCGATAAAATTTCGGTGTCAGAACACGCTCCATTGACACCATTTGCAGGGATGAATGTCATAAAGTGACTGTGCGCCATCCTTCGGATTGGGACGTTAATTGAAGGCCCCCCGTGCAGGGAGAACCATCCCCTGTGCAGGTTAAAGATGCCTAGCGTAATTACATGATTACTGTGTAGGCTTTCATCCTGCAAACCTGGAGTGTATGTAATGTACACCTGCGGTGTATCAGTAGAAAGAAAGAAAAAAAAGGCAAGACAGTGGATTTTATTGGTTGCATGGTAACATGTTGCATCAAAAGTATTTTTTGTAATTAGCTCACCGTCAGGTAGTGACGAGGTGAGCTTTTGGGATCACGTTTTGTCCGTCGTCCGTGCGTCCGTCCGTGCGTAAACTGTTTCTTAAAACGACATCTCCTCCTAAACCACTGAGCGGATTTTGACCAAACTTCACAGGAATGATCCTTAGGTGGTCCCCTTTCAAAGTTGTTCAAATGGTTCCGGTCCGTTGCACATATAGGTCACAGGAGCCAAAAATAGATTTTTTTCACCGAAAACTTAAAAAAATCTTCTTCTCTGAAACTGCAAGGCCCAGGTCTTTGATATTTGGTATGAAGCTTCATCTAGTGGACCCCTACCAAGATTGTTCAAATTATAGTGCCGGGGCCAAAAATGCCCCCGCCCCGGGGCCCTTTGGTTTTACATGGGCTTATATAGGGAAAATCTTTAAAAATCTTCTTCTCTGAAACTGCAAGGCCCAGGTCTTTGATATTTGGTATGAATCTTCATCTTATGGATCCCTACCAAGATTGTTCAAATTATAGTGCTGGGGCCAAAAATGACCCCGCCCCGGGGCCCTTTGGTTTTACATAAACTTATATAGGGAAAACCTTTAAAAATCTTCTTCTATGAAACTGCAAGGCCCAGGTCTTTGATATTTGGTATGAAGCTTCATCTAGTGGACCCCTACCAAGATTGTTCAAATTATAGTGCTGGGGCCAAAAATGCCCCCGCCCCATGGCCCTTTGGTTTTACATGGGCTTATATAGGGAAATCTTCAAAAATCTTCTTCTCTGAAACCACAAGGCCCAGATCTTTGATTTTTGGTATGAAGCTTCATCTAGTGGACCCCTACCAAGATTGTTCAAATTATAGTGCTGGGGCCAAAAATGCCTCCGCACCGGGGCCCTTTGGTTTTACATGGGCTTATATAGGGAATATCTTTAAAGAAATCTTCTTCTCTGAAACTGCAAGGCCCAGGTCTTTGATATTTGATATGAAGCTTCATCTAGTGGACCCCTACCAAGATTGTTCAATTTATAGTGCTGGGGCCAAAAATGCCCCCGCTTCGGGGCCCTTTGGTTTAACATTGACTTATATAGGGAAAATCTTGAAAAATCTTCTTCTCTGAAACCACAAGGCCTAGGTCTTTGATATTTGATATGAAGCTTCATCTAGTGGACCTCTACCAAGATTGTTCAAATTATAGCCCTGAGACCAAAAAATGCCCCCATCTCTGGGCTCTTTGGTTTTACATAGACTTATAGGGAAAATCTTGAAAAATCTTCTTCTCTGAAACCACAAGGCCTAGGTCTTTGATATTTGATATGAAGCTACATCTAGTGGACCCCAACCAAGATTGTTCAAATTATAGTGCTGGGGCCAAAAATGCCCCTGCCCCGTGGCCCTTTGGTTTTACATGGGCTTATTTAGGGAAAATCTTCAAAAATCTTCTTCTCTGAAACCACAAGGCCCAGGTCTTTGATAATTGGTATGAAGCTTCATCTAGTTGACCCCTACCAAGATTGTTCAAATTATACTGCTGGGGCCAAAAATGCCCCCGCCCCGGGGCTCTTTGGTTTTACATGGGATTATATAGGGAATATCTTTAAAAAAAAATCTTCTTCTCTGAAATTGCAAGGCCCAGGTCTTTGCTATTTGGCATGAAGCTTCATCTAGTGGACCCCTACCAAGATTGTTCAAATTATAGTGCTGGGGCCAAACATGCCCCCGCCCCGGGTTCCTTTTGGTTTTACATAGGCTTATGTAGGGAAATCTTTAAAAATCTTCTTCTCTGAAACTGCAAGGCCCAGGTCTTTGATAATTGGTATGAATAAAAATCAAAAATGAGTTCCTTTAAGAGCAATGAACACATTCATAAGAAAGAAGATGGGCAATACTACGTAGTTTCGGCTAATAAAGCCTCATCAGTGATCCTGTAATGATCCGGCAAAGAAAGCCAGAGGAATCATACTGCAATTTTGGGAATTTCAAATAGGCAGTCGATTCAAAGACTGATATAAATCAAAATGGGGTCCAAATAATTAAAAACCTGTCTAGAATGAGTTTAAATCAATAATTTATTTCTGATTTCTCAGAATATTCACGATGATCTCAAAGGACCAAAAGTAAAATATAAACTGCATCATCTTGTGGACCTCTACCAAGATTGTTCAAATTATAGCCCTGGGGCCAAAAATGCCCCCCCCCACCCCACCCTCCGGGGCCCTTTGGATTTACATAGACTTATATAGGGAAAATCTTGAAAACTTTTTATGCCCTCGCGTATTCGGAGAATACCGGAAGGGCATTAAGATTTACCCCTGTCCGTACGTTCGTCCGGTGTCCGGGCCATAACTCCTAAACCGTACGGAATATATTCATGAAACTTCACAGTTGCATTCATCACACTGAGACGATGTGTCATGAACAAGGAAGACAACTCTTGCTTTTTTTGGTTTTTGAATTATCTGCCCTTGACTTAGTACCATATAGTAAACCGTGTCCGGGCCATAACTCCTAAACCTTATGGAATATATTCATGAAACTTCACAGGTGCATTCATCACACTGAGACGATGTGTCATGAACAAGGAAGACAACTCTTGCATTTTTGGTTTTTGAATTATCTGCCCTTGACTTAGTACCAACTAGTAAACTGTGTCTGGGCCATAACTCCTAAACCGTATGGAATATATTCATGAAACTTCACAGATGCATTTATCACACTGAGACGATGTGTCATGAACAAGGAAGACAACTCTTGCATTTTTGGATTTTGGATTATCTGCCCTTGATGCATATATTTTATGATTGATTTGAAGTACATTTGTAATATTTTTATCCCCTCACACAACATAGTTGTTAGGGGGGATATAGCATAACTTCACACAAATGTTCCTTATAAAAAAATCTCGAGCGAGTTCCACTTTCAAGGTCATGACCTCAAGGTCAAGGTCACTGTGGCATTTTAGCTCACCGTCACGTAGTGACGAGGTGAGCTTTTGGGATCACTTTTCGTCCGTCGTGCGTCCGTCCGTCCGTAAACAATTCTTTAAACAACATCTCCTCCTAAACCACTGATCAGATTTTGACCAAACTTCACAGGAATGATCCTTGGGTGGTCCCCTTTCAAAGTTGTTCAAATGGTTCCAGTCCGTTGCACATCTAGGTCATAGGAGCCAAAAATAGATTTTTTTCCCCAAAAACTTAAAAAATCTTCTTCTCTGAAACCACAAGGCCCAGGTCTTTGATATTTGGTATGAAGCTTCATCTAGTGGACCTCTACCAAGATTGTTCAAATTATAGGCCATTTGGTTTTACATGGGCTTATATAGGGAAAATCTTTAAAAATCTTCTTCTCTGAAACCGTAAGGCCCAGGTCTTTGATATTTGGTATGAAGCGACATCTAGTGGACCCCTACCAAGATTGTTCAAATTATAGTGCTGGGTCCAAAAATGCCCCCGCTCTGGGGCCTTTTGGTTTTACATTGGCTTAGATAGGGAAAATCTTTAAAAATCTTCTTCTCTGAAACTGCAAGGCCCAAGTCTTTGATATTTGGTATGAAGCTTCATCTAGTGGACCCCTACCAAGATTGTTCAAATTATAGTGCTGGGTCCAAAAATGCCCCCGCTCTGGGGCCTTTTGGTTTTACATGGGCTTAGATAGGGAAAATCTTTAAAAATCTTCTTCTCTGAAACTGCAAGGCCCAGGTCTTTGATATTTGGTATGAAGCTTCATCTTGTGGACCCCTACCAAGATTGTTCAAATTATAGTGCTGGGGCCAAAAATGCCCCCGCTCTGGGGCCCTTTAGTTTTACATGGGCTTATATTGAAAAAATCTTTAAAAATCTTTTTCTCTGAAACCGCAAGGCCCAGGTCTTTGTTATTTGGTATGAAGCTTCATTTAGTGGACCCTTCAAATTATAGTGCTGGGGCCAAAAATGCCCCCGCCCGGGGCCCTTTGGTTTTACATGGGCTTATATAGGGAAAATCTTTAAAAATCTTCTTCTCTGAAACTGCAAGGCCCAGGTCTTTGATATTTGGTATGAAGCTTCATCTAGTGGACCTCTACCAAGATTGTTCAAATTACAGTGCTCGGGCCAAAAATGCCCCCGCTCCGGGGCCATTTGGTTTTACATGGGCTTTTATAGGGAAAATCTTTAAAAATCTTCTTCTCTGAAACCGTAAGGCCCAGGTCTTTGATATTTGGTATGAAGCTTCATCTAGTGGACCCCTACCAAGATTGTTCAAATTATAGTGCTGGGGCCAAAAATGACCCCGCCCTGTGGCCCTTTGGTTTTACATGGGCTTATATAGGGAAAATCTTTAATAATCTTCTTCTCTGAAACCGCAAGGCCTAGGTCTTTGATATTTGGTATGAAGCTTCATCTAGTGGACCCCTACCAAGATTGTTCAAATTATAGTGCTGGGGTCAAATATGCCCCCACTCTGGGGCCCTTTGGTTTAACATGGGCTTATATAGGGAAAATCTTTAAAAATTTTCTTCTCTGAAACCATAAGGCCCATGTCTTTGATATTTGGTATGAAGCTTCACCCCACAAGGCCCAGGTCCACCCCCCCCCCCCTGAGCCCTGGGCCTTTTGGTTTTACATGGGCTTATATAGGGAAAATCTTTAAAAATCTTCTTCTCTGAAACCGCAAGGCCCAGGTCTTTGATATTTGGTATGAGGCTTCATCTTGTGGACCCCTACCAAGATTGTTCAAATTATAGTGCTGGGGCCAAAAATGCCCCCGCCCCGGGGCCCTTTAGTTTTACATGGGCTTATATTGGAAAAATCTTTTTCTCTGAAACCGCAAGGCCCAGGTCTTTGTTATTTGGTATGAAGCTTCATTTAGTGGACCCTTCAAATTATAGTGCTGGGGCCAAAAATGCCCCCGGGGCCCTTTGGTTTTACATGGGCTTATATAGGGAAAATCTTTAAAAATCTTCTTCTCTGAAACCGCAAGGCCCAGGTCTTTGATATTTGGTATGAAGCTTCATCTTGTGGATCTCTAACAAGATTGTTCAGATTATAGTCCGGGGTCTAAAAATGCCCCCGCTCCGGGGCCCTTTGGTTTTACATAGACTTATATAGGGAAAATCTTGAAAAATCTTCTTCTCTGAACCATAAGGCCTAGGTCTTTGATATTTGGTATGAAGCTTCATCTAGTGGACCTCTACCAAGATTGTTCAAATTATAGTCATAGGGCCAAAATGCCCCTGCCTTTGGGCCCTTTGGTGTTACATAGGCTTATATAGTCAAAATCTTTAAACATCTTCTTCTGTGAAACCACAACGCCTAAGTCTTTGATATTTGGTGTGAAATGTCATTTAGTGGACCTCTATCAAGATTGTTCACATTATAGCCCTTGGGCCAAAATGTCCCTGCCCGAGACCCATTGGTTTTACATAAGACTTATATAGAGATAGTCTTTGAAAATCTGCTTCTCTGAAACTGCAAGGCCCATGCTTTTGATATTTGGTATGTAGCTTCATCTAGTGGACCTCTACCCGGGCCCTTTGGTTTTACATAGGCTTATAATATATAGAGATAATCTTTGAAAATCTTCTTCTCTGATACAGCAAGGCCCAGGTCTATTTGGTGTGAAGCTTCATCTAGTGGACCTAGCCCCGGGGCAATTTGGTTTTACATAGGCTTATGCAGGGAATATCTTTAAAAAAATCTTCTTCTCTGAAACTGCAAGGACCAGGTCTTAGATATTACTGGACCTTTGCCAAGATTGTTCAATTTATAGCCTTTGTTGATATTTGGTATGAAGCTTCACCTTTTTAGACCTCCCTCAACATTATGCACATTATAACCCTGGGGTCAATAATGGCCCTTTCCTGGGCCCACTTGTTACTCTATGGATCAGGTGAGCCATCCAGGGCCATCATGGCCCTCTTGTTTAGAAAAAGTTTGTCATCGCTCTAGCGCCTACATTTCTTCACAAATTTCATTGTAACCTCACACAAATGTTCCTTATAAAAAATCTCGAGGTGTTAGACTTTCAAGGTCATGACCTCAAGGTCAAGGTCACTGTGGCTATTTTTAGAAAAACTTTGTCATCGCTCTAGCGCCTACATTTCTTCACTAATTTCAATATAACTTCACACAAATGTTCCTTATAAAAATATCTATAGCAAGTTTGACTTTCAAGGTCATGACCTCAAGGTCAAGGTCACTGTGGCTATTTTTAGAAAAACTTTGTCATCACTCTAGCGCCTACATTTCTTCACTGATTTCAATATAACTTCACACAAATGTTTCTTCTGACAATATCTTGAGCGAGTTCGACTTTCAAGGTCATGACCTCAAGGTCAAGGTCACTGTGGCTATTTTTAAAAAAAACTTTGTAATCGCTCTAGCCCCTATATTTCTTAACTGATTTCAATATAACTTCACACAAATGTTCCTTATGACAATACCCGGTATGTCGTGCGATTTCAACTTTCAAGGTCAAGGTCACTGTATCTATTTTTAGAAAAATTTTGTCATCACTCTAGCGCCTATATTTCTTCACCGATTTCAATATAACTTCACACAAATGTTCCTTATGACAATATCTCTAGCGGGTTCCACTTTCAAGGTCAAGGTTACTGTGGCTATTTTTAGAAAATCTTTGTCATGGCTCTAGCGCTTACATTTCTTCACCGTATTCAATATAACTTCACACAAATGTTCCTTATGACAATACCTCAAGCCATTTCGACTTTCAAGGTTAAGGTCACAATGCCTATTTTTAGAAAAACTTTGTCATCGCTCTAGCGACTACATTTCTTCACTGATTTCAGTATAACTTCACACAAATGTTCCTTATGACAATACCTTGAGCGAGTTTGACTTTCAAGGTCAAGGTCACTGTGGCTATTTTTAGAAAAACTTTGTCATGGCTCTAGCGCTTACATTTCTTCACCGATTTCAGTATAACTTCACACAAATGTTCCTTATGAAAATATCTCGAGCTATTTCAATTTCAAGGTCAAGGTCACTGTGGCTATTTTTAGAAAAACTTTGTCATCGCTCTAGTGCCTATATTTATTGATGGATGTTAATAGAACTTCACACAAATGTTTCTTATGATAATATCTCGAGTTGCTTTGACTTTCAAGGTCATGACCTCAAGGTCAAGGTCACTGTGGCTATTTTTAGAAAAACTTTGTCATCGCTCTATCGCCTACATTTATGATTTTAATATAATTTATGATTGATTTGAAGTACATTTGTAATATTTTTTATGAATGGCATTTGGCGGGGGCATCCGTGTCCTATGGACACTTTTTCTAGTCTTCTCTAAAACCACAAGGCCTAGATCTTTGATATTTGGTATGAAGCTTCAGCTAGTGGACCTCTACTAAGATTGTTCAAATTATAGCCCTGAGGCCAAAAATGCCCCCGCCTCGGGGCCCTTTGGTTTTACATGGACTTATATAGGGAAATCTTTAAAAATCTTTTCTCTGAAACTGCAAGGCCCATGTCTTTGATACTTGGTATGGAGCTTCATCTAGTGGACAATTATAGCCTTTGTTGATATTTGGTATGAAGCTTCACCTTTTTAGACCTCCCTCAACATTATGCACATTATAACCTTGGGATCAATAATGGCCCTCCCCGGGGCCCACTTGTTACTCTATGGATCAGGTGAGCGATCCAGGGCCATCATGGCCCTCTTGTTAGGTGAATGAAAGTTAATCATTCCCGAAGGTCAATGTCACTTGGGTGGCGTAGATTCAGTATTTTTATCTTCTTTTCTACTAAAACTGCTGTGCTGATTGAAACCAAATTACTTGACAAGCCTCTATGAGATGAGGCAATGAAAATTTATTTGTGGGATTTTTGTCACATGACCAAGATGGGCACCATGACTGTATATGGTATAAACCACATGACCTCTGGTGAGCGTAGTGGTCCATGGGCCTCTTAGGTTTTTTACCCTTTCAAGATTACTTTACTTATTTTGAGCTGATCATTAATCAGAAGAGGTCGAAAACTGGAGTACCTGGAGAAAAAAAAAAAAAAAAAACAGACCTTCTGTTGCAGATCTTGGGGATTCACACATTGCTTATGCCCATATTAATCATTTCAGTTAATTTACCCACTTATAGGCAAGCATGTAATGGGCATATAACATATTTTGGTTGTGCAGCCAGTTCTGATTGTTTCACTTTCATCAGATGTGGGCAAAAACTGAAGTACACGGGGGAAAAACACCTTGACCATTGTATAGTTTTTAGCCATTGCACGACAAAGCCTGCAGTAAGACTTATGTGGCCAGCAAAGACCCGGATCAGCCTGGACTTCACCACAATCTGATCAGAGTCTTTGCTGATCAAATAGTTTACTTATTACGTTGTATCATGAGCCTTCATCAGGCTCTGAACTATGCAAAGAGAGGTAACAAGAGCTGTTATCCACATTATTTTTCCTATTTTTGCAAAAAAAAAAAACCCAAAAAACATTTAAGTTGTGGGTACTCATTAGAAGCACCTCGCTGAGGTGCTTCTAATGAATACCCACAACATATGTAAAAACATTTAAGTTGTGGGTACTAATTAGAAGCACCTCATCGAGGTGCTTATAATGGATACCCACAACATGTTTTTGTGCAGAAATAAGAAAAATATGAGTAAATTTCGGATGAATAAAGGGCCCTGTCTGCAGCTGCGGGTAAAGGAAAACTCTTGTGATGTGGGCTGGCTGCGCAGGCTGATCTGCGTTTTTACTGGTTGTACAGGCTTTATTGCAGGTTTTTTCTTACACTGGCTCATTTTCTATCTTTTCTTACGCAGGCTCCAGTAACTTCTACACAGTCGGCATCTAGTAGCTATCAGTCTCCATCAGGTTACGGGTCACAGACTGGGTATGGATCACAATCTGCTACTTACGGTGACACTAAAGCCTCAACATCAGATGCCCAGTCATCCTACACTCAGAGCCAATCCAGCTACTATGGCAGTGGATCATACGGGGGAAGTCAAACAGGGTATAGTACACACAGTTATTATGACCAGTCTCCGAGTATCTCAGCTGGACAGGGATACAGCAGTCAGTCATCATATAGTCGGTCCCAGCCGTCGGCATCAGTGAGTAAGAGCTCAGATACGAAGAGTAGCAGTGATACTGGTTATGGAACACCAAGTTACGGCAGCTCAAGCACTGGTGGTGCCTATGCTAAAGATAAAAGTAGCGAGAGTACTGGTTATGGAGCTTCCAGTTCAACTTACGGGGCTGGAAGCCAGAGTAGCTACAGTGGCACTCAGAGTGGTAGCTATGGAGGGAATCAGAGTGGTACCTATGGTGGTAGCCAGAGTGGTACCTATGGTGGTAGCCAGAGTGGTACCTATGGTGGTAGCCAGAGTGGTACCTATGGTGGAAACCAGAGTGGTAATTACAGCTACCAAAGTAGCAGCAGCAGTACCTGGGACCAAGGTGGAGGAGGAGGAGGGTATGGCACTCAGAGCAGTAGCAGCTACAGTGCACCAGAAAGCAAGACTGAGAGCTTATCTGAACCACAGAAAGATGGATATGGTAGTTCATCAGGAAATTGGTCAGATAGAGGTGGCCGATCTGACAGAGGTCGTGGTGGCTTTGGAGATCGTGGTAGAGGTAGTGACAGTCCAGTTAGTGAAGGATTTACAGGTGATAAGGGTTTCAGTAGCAGAGGAGGATTCAGCCGAGGAGGAGATAGGTTTGGTCGAGGAGGTGATAGGGGTGGCCGTGGACGGGGAGGTAGCTTTGGAGACAGGGGTGGCTTTGGTGGCAGAGGTGGATTTAATGACAGAGGTGGGTTTAATGACAGAGGTGGATTTAACGACAGAGGCGGGTTTAATGACAGAGGTGGGTTTAATGACAGAGGTGGGTTTAATGACAGAGGTGGTTTTAATGACAGAGGTGGTTTTGGCAGAGGTAGGGGGGGATTTGGAGGTGGCAGTGAATTTAATGGAGAACAAGGTGGTCCACAGCGTGGTGGTTATCAGCGTGGGCGTGGTGGTTTTGGGGGTCGTGGAGGAGGTATGAATAGGGGTGGCAGAGGTGGAATGAATATGGGACCAGATGAAGAAATGGGTAGAGGTCATGATGAGATGGAGGAAAAGAAAGCTGGTCATAACTGGGAAAGAGAACCACCAGTTAAAAAGCCTTTCCCTGATATAAAAGAACCCCCTCCGCCCCCACCTCCTTCTGATAAACCCTGGGTCAACTATTCTCAACCTGGAATGGGAGGTGGCATGCAGACACAAGCTCAGAAGAGAAAATTTGATGCTGGAAGGCCTCAAATGAGACGACCGAACCGCCCAACTGAGCCACTGACATTGCCACCTAAGCCTAAGAAACCCAAAGAAGAAGAGGAACTGGACTTGGCGCCATTTATAACCTCCCATTTGGAGGTGTTTTGTACAGATATGAAGGAGGATGAAAAGAAAGGGGCCGAAGAATCGCTGAAGCCCTTAATGAAGCCGAATTTTTGTGTGTTATGTAATGCTAAAGTAAGCGGCCCGGCCCAGGCAACAACTCACTATAATGGTAAAAATCATGTCAAGAAGGTGAAGACATTCCTTCAGTCTGGTGGTAAATTTGTCCCTAAGAAACCGGAAGAGAAAGTTGAGAAGGATCCAAAAGACATGACCCCAGAGGAATTGAAAGAATATGAGGCGAAACAGGTTACACTTGACCAAAAAGTTGCTGAGGTTTGCCCTTTCATTCTACTTTCATCTTTTTCACCAATATCTTTATGCACTGGCTTTATGATGCAGATGAGAGTATACATGTATTTATGGCACAAATGGCGGGAAAAGTATTAGTTCTTAAGGAATGGAATCTGAGCAGTTTGTAAACGCATGTAGCTAATAAACAAATTTCTTTCTATTGACAAAAGACAACTAAATTTATTATCTCCTAAACCAAAGACATCTTTACCTCACTTAACTCTTATCATGCTGTTCACGACAACCCCTATCTTTGCAAACAGTGTAGATCCAGATCAGATGGCTTCTGAAGAAGCCATCTGATCAGGATCTACACTGTTTGGCATTCCATTTATGAATTTGTAGCAATAAATCACATCAAGTAATTTGATTGGTTGATAGACAGAAATGGGTGTTGCTCAAATGAAAATTCAGCATGATAAGGTTTAATACAAGGAACAAACATTATAGGAAGAATGTTTTAGTCTCGTACTCTTTGACGGCTCTGGTCGGAAGACTTTTAACACATTTGGCACCAGAAACCCCAAAAGGGGCAAGTGGCAAGCAGTGCAGGCCCAGATCAGATGCTGCAGAACGCAGCATCTGATCAGGGCCTCCACTGTTTGCTAAAAGTTCAGCCAATTTCCAAATAAATTTTGAAGAAAAGACAACCTGTCACCTCTAAATTTCAAAATGGGCTCCTGCCATACATAAGAAGGAAGATTCCATTTTGTACTAAAGGGTTAAGTAAGGCAGCTTGCATCTGATGCTTTGTCCGTCTCCGGTCGGGCCCACAGGAGTTGGTTTCCGCTTGCATCATTATTTCAGTTTTTTCATACTGCTAGGTCCTCATCCTTGTTTCATCTCTGAATTTGTTTGATATATATATATATTTTTTTTGACATGTTGCACTCTGTCACATGGACTGAACAGATTGCTTTTGTAAACCAGGGTAGAACTAAGGGTTGTCGCCTCGTAAAAAATAAGCAAAGCCTCATCCCCCATCCCAGTAAAAGCATGTGTTGTGTTGAATTTTCAACATTAATGATCAGATTAATAGAAAGGAAAAGTTACTCAGAACAAGCTGCAAACAAAATAAACCACCAAAAGTATAAACACTTAAGAAATGAGTGTAATTTATAGTTCATCGAAGTATGAACAACAGCGGGTCGGAAGCAAAGAGGAGGGGTTTACTTAAACTTTGCTGTTGACCAATGTTGTTATAACTCAATGAACTTTAAATAAATTACCTATATTACTTGGGGGGGGGGGGGGGGCATTGGTTTTACGGCCCTTTCAAGATTATTTCACTCATTTCACATCATTTCACAATTTCACTCTGATCGTTAATCAGAGGTGGACGCAAACCGGAGTACCCGGAGAAAAACCACCAGACCTTCAGTTGCAGAACTTGGCGTCTCACATGTAACCCGAGCAAGGCTGGAACCCACAGCGGTGAGAGAGTCGG
This sequence comes from Lucinisca nassula, assembly GCA_963580285.1. NCBI lineage: Eukaryota > Metazoa > Mollusca > Bivalvia > Lucinida > Lucinidae > Lucinisca > Lucinisca nassula. The sequence goes on along the minus strand of OY757023.1, from coordinate 111,561,809 downwards.
CGCTCTTATCCAGTAGGCCACGGAGGCTCGTTACCTTTATTACTTAAATTTACTTTATTTCCCACCCATTATCTGACGAAAAATTCCTGTTTAAGGGCTGAAATGAAAGAAAACAATTTCACACAGTTTTCCTATTGAATGCGGAACAGCGTTGTTGGTGCCATAATGTTGCCATCCTCCGGTGATGTACTTCTAAGAGAATCGTAGATTATTTTAATATCACTGGCGTCGCGTGAGTCAACAAGTGCATTGAAGCCCCTCCCTTTCCCCCCCCCCATCCCTGTTACATGTATATCCAAACCAAAATGTAAAGACTATTTAGAAAAATGACCATTCATGGTCATTTTTCTGTATAATCTTTACATTTTTTGGTATCTGTGATAATTTATGTTATGATGACCATGTTATATCCAAAACTGTGTCATAATTGGAAGGGTTTTAAAGAGGTTGTGGGGTAATGTGCAAAGTAATTACAGTCTTAAATAACCAGTGCATTCTGAAAATGGTGTCAGAGGTGGAATTTTCTATTTATAGCACAAGATAAGGGGGAACAATGTTGATAATTTAGGGGATAACTGTATTCAAAATTGTCATTTGGGGAGGTAAATCGGCGGTTTTACGGTCGGAAATTTCGTTTTAAGGCGACGCGTCAGCGGAGCCGTAAAACGGAATTTGCGACCGTAAAACCGACGATTTACCTCCCCAAATGACAATTTTCAATACAGTTATCCCCATTCAAATGCACTTATTCACTTGTTTTGTTTAAAAAAAATGTTGCTTTTGCCATAAACGGAAAGCACAGTGAGCTGCGTAAAACCAAATACCAACCATTGCAAAGCGACGTTACACCATGACGTCGGATTTCCGACAGTATATCGCAGGATATACTGTCGCAAATTGTTGACGTTATCCAATAAAACGTCGCGTTACATACGGAAGTGCATTAGAATATTGGATAATTTTGTCTTAAACATGTTTTTCCCTGTTAAATCATACAATGGAGTCTCGTTCAGTGCTGTTGGTTTCGGATATATACCACTACCGAGTGTTCGTTTTGCTATTTATTCTAGTGTGGCTGTAAGACTCTTGTATGTATTTTAAGGGAACTACTATAAAGGGTATTTGTTAGCATCATCTTTGTCAGTTTGAGGTGATTCTAAAAAGTACCATCAACATAAAATTTCACATCTAGAGCTATGAATTTTTAGCTGAAAACGAGAAGTATTATCCCTCACCATGCTGACTATTTCTGTATACTGTGTACTACACCCCTCCCCATTTTTCAGCTGTTTGTGTTGCACGATTTCAGATTTTACCGTGTATTCACAAACAGAATGAAAAACAGTATCGATCCTGACCAGATGGCTTCTAAGAAGCCAGCTGATCTAAATCTATACTGTTTTGGAAAAGTATTATGGAAATTTCAGGGGTTTAATGTGAAGTATTCAAACTGTGATTGCATTGGAAATTATGTTTCGATTGGTCCCATTATTTTTCCTTATCTTGAGCTGTGTATTTCTTTATGTACTTAAGCTTCATTGCCAGAATTTTAGAAAATTGTGAGATGAAAAATTAAGAAATTTACAGAATGTATAAAAATGTGCTTTTTTGTAGTGGTGAGGCGGAGTGTTTATGTTGAAACTTGCACTTCTGATAATAGTTTCGGTGTAAACGTTTAATTTTGTGGTAGCCTGTCTTTGATAACTTATTGAAATTGCCAAATTGGATGAAAAAGTCTGTGTTTATGACAATTTTATGCACAAAATAATTTTCAGATAGGGTCTTTTTCATACCAGGACCCCCACCCATCCGGGCTTTGCGAAATAGATTGGGCTACATATGCTCCTGCACAGACCTTAAACCAACCAATACATTTGTGTACTGGTAAAATTCTTCTAATAGGTCTAAATACATAAATCTTTAAGATATGAAGTTGAAAAAATGCTATCAGAACCGGAATCGAAAGCGGCCAGGACCGGACTCTAACCGGTCTAAGTCTGCCCAGGCAAAGTGGTGCAAGTCGGAATGTCACTTAAACCCTCCCAGTTTCTTTGGAAAGTAGGGCTTGAAATGTCATCTCATTTCAGTGTCGGATAAAAGTCCCACAAAATCAGAAGGAATGTCTCCAAAATGACCTGATTCAGGTCCTGAATGGTGTTGACGGAAATGTTAAAGCTCAACACAAACAAAATGTTTTCATACAAAGTTGCATCTTAAATGAGGCAAGTTAGTATAATGTCTTTGCGGCCCCCGCCCTTCGGGGCTTGAAGAAATAGATGGGCGGCATGATGCTTCCAGGCAGAGCTAAATCTGACCCGCACACGAGCACTGGTAAACCGCTTAGAGGATCTAAGCCTGCACAGGCAAAGCGGTGCGAGTGTCGGACCGTCCATGTTTATAAACCCTGTTGGTTTCATTGGGCGACAGGGCTTGAGAAGTCATTTCATCTCAATGTCAGGTAAAAGTCCCACAAAATTGGAAGCAACGTCTCCAAAATGACCTTTACAGTGGTGACGGGGACGTTAAACCTCAAATCAAACAAACAAATGTGATTAATACTATAGATATATATACAGCTTTCTCCGAAACACAACATTTGCTAAGTATGCACTTCTGTTTACCAATTTTTTTTTTAACATTTGTTTCATTAAATATCACTTCTTGACCAGTGTGTGTTAATAGAATAGAATTGAATTCCACAAAATAAAAAGTTACACCTGTATGCTGAAAAGAACGCTATCAGAAGTAAGTTTTTCAACATACATGTATACCGTATTTACAGTATATATTCGGACAGACTGGCCTAAGCAAACAGTGTAGACCCTGATGAGATGCCACAGAATGTGGCGTCTCATCAGGGTTCACACTCTTTGCCACTCATCCAGTTACTTTTAGACACAGAATCTTGTAGTAAATTGTACTTATTCAAATTTTAGAGCAAGTATGATAAAGAGTTGATGTGTCCGAATATTTAAGGCGAATACGGTAAGCCGTAATTTAACAGTGCCGTTAATTAAACCTCTTCGTGAGAAACCTGTCTTTGAGGTTAGAGAGCATTAGCGATGCCAGGCAGGGCGCTCGGCTAAACAGAATAGCAACAAATCTTGAAATTAAACATAGCAACAGATAAGGTCAATATTTTGTGATAACTGAAGGATAGTTTTTGTCAGTTCTCCATAAAAACCTATGTTGTGGGTATTCATTAGAACCGCCACGATGAGGCGGTTCTAATGAATACCCACAACATAGGTTTATATGGAGAAATAAGGAAAACTATCCTTCAGTTATCACAAAATATGCACCTTTTCTGCTGCCATGATTGTAGATAATGGAACTACGGGTGTTGTAATATCCAAGCAGTGAACACGAAGGTGCTGATCAGACTGTGTGGATGCACAGGCTTATCTACACCCTTGATGTTTGCAAATACTGGCAGCAAGAACAGGTTTTCACATGACGGCTCAATTTTCGGTTGGCGCTTTCAGTTGGATGAATGAAAGCTGTAGGCCAAAAAAATGTGTTTTTGGACTTGTTATACGCCAAGCTAAGACTCATATCAGTGTAGGCCGCCGCACAAGTCTGATAAGTCTTTGCTGTGTGCTATGTGGATGCAATTGTCCAAAGACATTTTTCCTTGACATGCTTATACAGCAGACAACAAATTGTTGATATTATTTTCCTTATTTTTTCCCAGAAAATAGGACTTGACATTCCATGCAAATTGTCTCCACTGGAGACAATTTGCATGAAATGTCATGTCCTGTTCATGGGAATAAATAAGAAAAAAATCAGAAAATAGGACTTGACATTTCATGCAAATTGTCTCCATCCATTGGAGACAATTTGCATGAAATGCCAAGTCCTGTCCCTGGGAAAAAATAAGAAAAATGTCAGAATGCTGTCTGCTGAAAAATTATCCAGCATGCAAAGCATTAATCTATCATAGTGCAGGAATTCACCAAGACCAAAGAGCAGTGTAAAATGAGGCAGCCTGGAGTTTAGAGATTGGTCAACAGAAAACTTCTTGCCATTCATTTCTAGACGCACACACATAGGAACTAGCTGGACCTGTTTCAGTCTTTTGTTTGAATTTCTCGTAGGTTTCGACTTTCCTAGACAGTTGTTGTGAACTAGAATGGCTTTTATGAATAAAATAAAATCAAATATGGTAGAAAATTTGCAGCTATCCCATGGTGCTACTGATACCAAACACATTGTCAGTTTTGTAAGTTTAAGGGTTTTTTTTTTTTTTTTTTTTTTTTTTTAAATATCTCTTGTAAATCCGTATTTACCCTAAATATTCAGACAGTTTTTAATTACCGTAGGCACAGAATCATAAATTGTTCAGATGTACATTCTGGCGGCAGTGACTTTTGCTCAGTGACAAATAGTGTAGGCTCTAATCAGATTTCTGATCTGGGCCTTAATTGTTGGGTCAGACATATTTTATGGTTTGGTGGCCAAATATATAATAAGAGTAAATACGATGTTTCACATGGATTTCTTTTTGGCTGGTGGTAGAACTATTGCATTTAGAAAATTGTGTAGCAAAACAGATTTGTAGTTTTCATAGAAAACTTAACATAAATGGCAAAGTTGAACGTTTTTCTGTGTGATTTTACACTTATATGGATGGTTTTGTTTGTTTGATATGAGGTTTAACAACCCGGTATAGAAAGCTGTTGTTTGGACACAGAAAGGTTTCCACTTTCGCATTGTTTTGCTTTTGATATTCAGTCTGATGTGCCCAAAGTCTTCTGGTTCCATGTTCTGGATTGTCTGCCCCTGATTGTTTTAGTTGTTTAAAGTTGGACCAGTTGATGTCACCAGGAGACCAGACTAGTTTTCTGTGTTTCTTAGTTGTTCTTCATCTGAGCTAAACTTTTATTGGTTGGGGATTATAGGACCTTTGAACTGTCAAGTCACATAGAGAGAAAAAACATGGATATTTTGTTGAAAAAGTACATACATGTACGAATAGCTTTCTCTTTGCAAGAACTATTTTCTATGTCTTTTTCAAAACATTTTAACAGACATAACAACAGATAAGGTTGATATTTTATGATAACTGAAGGATAGTTTTTGTCATTTAGCCATAAAAACCTATGTTGTGGGTATTCATTAGAACCGCCTCAGTGAGGCGGTTCTAACAAATACCCACAACATAGGTTTATATGCAGAAATAAGGAAAACTATCTTTCAGTTATCACAAAATACGCACCGCACCTTTTGCTATGAACAGAAACAGATAAGATGGATATTTGGTGATAATTGAAAGATAATTTTTCCTTATTTCTCCTTATAAACTTAACCCTTGTTCTGCTGAATATTCATATATGCCACACCCACTATCGATTATCTACCAATCAGATTACTTGATGCAAATTATTGCAACAAATTCACAATCTGAATGGCAAACAATGTAGATCCTGATCAGATGGCTTCGTCAGAAGCCATCTGATCTGGATCTACATTGTTTCAAAGATAAGGCATATCCGGGATTAGCAGGACAAGGGTTAAGTTCAGTGTCTGACTGAGGCAGTACTAATGAATCCCCACATCATAATTTTGGAAAATTGACAAAAATTGTCATTCAGTTATAAATCACCAATACCCACCATATCTGTTAACATGAAATTTATCTAACCAGTTTGTGAAGGCCTGTCATATATGAAGAAGTGGGTTAATCATTTGTTTTCCAGAGTGGACCCATTTAAGAAACTTACTGACCAACAAAAGAACAATGATGTTGAACCGTAATGATCCTAAGTGCCAAAACCAACAGTGCAGACCCAGATCAGACTGCTCCTGAAGGTGCAGTCTGATTATGGTCTTCACTGCCATTCCATCTGCACCTTTTGGACTCCTTGCAGGATCGTGAAACAAATTTGTTAAAATTTCAGGAGAATTACAGCAAGATCTCAAGGTGTCTGAATAGTTAGGATTTTTACGGTACGTTCAGTTAACCCATTGCATGTAGGAAATGCCTGAAGGGGTACCTTGGCAGACAGTTCAGGCCCAGATCAGACGCCGCAGAACGTCTTATCAGGGCCTGGCCAGCCTGCACTATTTGCTAACAAAATTTTCTGTCAAAAATAGAATAAGAACGAAAAACATAGGCCTACCACCCCTTATATGACAAATGGGCTCATTTTAGATTTTTATTGTCCAACATATGGCAATGGAAGAGTCCACTAGTATACAATGGGTTAACAGTACTTGGAACAGTTGGGTTCTTATGGGTCTGGCTTGAACATTAAGTTATCTCGTTGCCAGGTAAAGCTTTAAAGCCATCATTGCTTTATGGTGGTACCTGAAGACGAACAGTTGCTACTCTTATGTTGTGGCCACTTAGCCCTTGTTCTGTTGAGCCCGGATATGCCTTTTCTTTGAAACAATGTAGATCCAGATCAGATGGCTTCTGAAGAATCAGGATCTACATTGTCATTCAGATTATGAATTTGTTGTAATAATTTGCTACAGGTAATCTGATTGGTTGATAATCGGTAGTAGGTGTGGCATATATGAATATTCAGCAGGACAAGGGTTAATTGGAGAGGGAACTGAAAATTTCTCTGTCCCCCTGTAGGAGTTATTGCTCTACCTGAGGCACTGGCAGATTGTTGACTTGTTCATGTTTGAATCCCTTATGAACAGAATATAAATCAGCCCCCCCCTCCAACCACCTTTAAGGGTGATATACCCTCCCAACCCATGACAGCCGGCCTCAATACCTCAGTCAGATGAATGTCTGTTAGACTGGTGATCAGGTCATGGGTATGATACCTGCCAGGGTCAGCTGCATTCTGTTGTGGAAGTTGATCATGAAATCTTTTCTACAGACATGATCTGGCAAAAGAATGTGCACTGTATTGGTTAACAGCTTAAGTCTGCCCAGGAATTGTTCCTAAGTAAACCGGGCCATTAAACTCCCTAATACTAACCCATGACCTCGACAGCAAGGTCACAGAAATGAGACATTAATTGATACAAGTACAAGTTCAGACAAACTATCCTGTTCAGATGAACACTGTATTCATTTGATGGAGTCATTTGGTGGAATAGTTTGTATTTTACAATAATAACCCCACAAATCCAGATAAGGAGCAGTAACAAGATTAATGAGGAATATTTTTCCTTAGAAACATACGCTGTGGGTACTTGTTTGAATCGCCTCATTGAGGCAGTTCCAACAAGTACCGGTAACCACAGTATGTTATAATGGAGCCATAAGAAAAAATAATCTCAGCTGATAACAAGGATATTTGAGAGATTATTTTGCTTATTTCTTCTTAGAGACATACATTGTGGGTACTTGTTTGAATTGCCTTATATTTTTATAGAGAAATAAGAAAAAATTATCCCAGCTGATTACAAGGATATTTGAGGGCTTATTTTGCTTATTGCACGACCCGCAGAAAAAGCGACCGACTGAAGTCGGTTGATTTTCTAAGAGTGCCCCAAAATCACCGTGTCAGTCTGTCAATCTGTCCGTTTGTCCGGCCGTAACCCGTTTGTGAAAATTGGTGATAGTGACTTAACCGCTTGGAATATTTAAACAATTTTTGGCATACTGATAGATATCAATGAGATCTAACCAATGAACTTGGGAAATATTACATTCCATTTAGTATAGCCTCGCCAAGGCGAAAAATGTGAAAATTTTCGAACTGCTTCTCCTCGGAAACTTTCGGGCCGATTGAAGTCAAATTTCATATGGAGCCTCTATGGGATACGGGAAACCAAAATTTGCTCATGGGGTCCAGGTCACGTGACCAAAATGGCCGCCAAGCCATATATGGTCTGTCTCTGTCCGTCCGTAACCCGTTTGTGAAAATTGGTGATAGTGACTTAACCGCTTGGAATATTTAAACAATTTTTGGCATACTGATAGTTATCAATGAGATCTAACCAATTAACTTGCGAAATATTACATTCCATTTAGTATAGCCGAGGCGAGGCGAAAAATGTGAAAATTTTCGAACTGCTTCTCCTCAGAAACCGTTGGGCCGATTGAAGTCAAATTTCATATGGAGCCTCTATGGGATGGGGGAAACCAAAATTTGCTCATGGGGTCCAGGTCACATGACCAAAATGGCCGCCAAGCCATATATGGTAAAAACCCTTCAAAAATAGTCTACTTCAGAACCACTGGGCAGATTTCCACAAAACTTGATAAATAGCATCTGGGACGTAGGCCCATCAAAAATTGCTAAAATGGTGACCCTGGTTGACCTTGACTTTCTTTGTGCCTAGGTCAAACTTTGACACATGTATATGCTTTTGTATTGGAAAAGTGAGAATGCATTTTATCCTGCAAACGATTCAGAATACAGTACTAAAGTATAAGATATATTTTTGCTCCTTACGATAAGGCGCATTTATTGGGGAACCGTTTTAGGTCCAGGTCACATGACCAAAATGGCCGCCATACCCATATATGGTAACACTCATAAAGCTATTTATAAGCATCCGGCGGGTCGTGCACTTCAGCTGAAGCACTGGTTTCGTCTTAGAAACATTTGAATCGTCTCCTTGGGGCGATTCCAACAAGTACCCACAGTATATGTTTTAAAGGAGGAATAAAAAAAAATAACAACCCCAAATCATAACAAGGCTATTTGAGGGATTCTTGTCAGAAATATATGTTGTGGGTACTTGTTGGAACTATTACTGTATATGTACAAGTACCCACAATACATATTTCAGTGGAAGAATATGAAAAAATTTTCCCAATGCTAAAAAGTACCAACAATAGAAACAAGAAAAATTAACCTTTAATTATCCTTATTTGGCCTCCTTATCTCTGGCTATGCAGTACACCTCAACCTCTTTATAACACTATTAATGGGGTCCAAAGCAGAAACCGTGTTAGCTAAACAACCGTGTTATATCCAAACAAAAATGTATAGATTATATAGAAAAATGACCATTTATGGTCATTTTTCTATATAATCTATACATTTTTTGGATCCAGCTTGAAACAGTGTTATATCCAAAACCGTGTTATAATGAACCATGTTATAACGAGGTTGTGGTGTATCATATTTACCATAGGTATTCGGACAGACAGCTCTGAGCAAATAATGTAGACCCAGATGTGAAGCCACAGAAAGTGTCATCTCATCAGCGTCTACACTGTTTAGCATTAAACCAGCTATGGGCCGGCCTCGGTAGCTCAGTCGGATGCACGTCTGACTGGTGATTAGGAGGACGCGGGTTCGATGCCTGCCTGGGTCGGCAACATTCTTTGGTGGAGATTGATCATGAAATCTTTTCTACGGTCATTCTCTCCCTTCCACTGATTCAAGAAGGGCAGTTGTCAGTTTCCTTGGAAAAAATGTGCACTGTTCTGGTTAACCAGTAGCCATCTTGTGACTGACTCCCAGCCATTTATCATAATGTGCTTGGTAGCTGGTTACACTTAAACCATTATTGAATGGCTGAAGAAAAAGGAGCTGGGCCCAATTGTTCAATGCTAAGGAAGGATATACTTTACCGTTGGATTTTCACTGTTTGCCATTCAATTGGTGAATTTATAATAGAATAGACAGCATCAAGAAAATTTAATTGGCTGATAGTCAAAAATTGGTGATAGGAAATAAATTTATTCAACAAGTCAGCGGTTAAATTTTTTATGATTGAATATGGGAAATAACCATTTTTATTTCCTGGTATCGATAGTTGGGACATTATATTGTTTTTGCTCCGTCTGTTTGTAGGTTTGTTGGACAACTTTAAAATTGGTCACAACTTTTGTACCCTTTGTGTTAGAGCCTTCATATTTTGCATGTAGCTTCCTTGGATCCACACAAAAAAATTTCTCTGTGACATTGACCTTGGACCTACTCAAAAAAGTCATAACTTTTGAACCATTTGAAATAGAGCCTTCATATTTGGCCTGTAGCTTCTTTGTGACAAGAGCTTCACATTCATACAAAATTTTAAATTTTTTTACCTGTGACATTTACCTCGACTTGTGACCTACTTTAAAGAAAAAAGATAACATTGGTCATAATTTTGAACCTTTTGAGATAGATCCTTCATATTTTCATGTGGGTTCCTTGTGACAAGGGCTTCAAGCCATATAAAATCAAAGCGCCAAAGGCACTGAAATGACAGATTCTATGAGAAAATCAAAACCCTGTGAAAACTTACAGAGAACCTTTCTAAAAAATCTAGAAAAGTAGTTCTGCAAATTCCATTGTATGATATGTTTGCAGATGTCTATACACCGTTGGTATCATGAAATGCCATTCGAGAAAATATTTTCGTTTTCAAAACCAAACATTAAAATTCAAGTTTTAACAGTACTACTGGCAATTAGTTACATTTTTGTCTCAGTGTCGGTTGTGGATACCTCCCCCAAAAAGATACTCTATTTTTCACAAAGAGATCGGGGGAGAAAGGCTGGTCAGTCCAGTACATGAATTCTATTGGCTTGAAGACATTTTTGAGTAAGAACACCACTATAAACACGCGCGTAATCCTGCTGGACTAGATATCGCGGATTCTGAGCGTAAAAAAATAAATGGAACCACGTGAGGCAGACGCACTTGATTGATGTAACGTCTCGCTGTTCAGTTAACGTCTCAGTCATGATCTTGAATGTTCTTAATGTCGCCAGCTACAATAGCTCGACTTACCATTTCGCTTATTCCATCCGATATGTCATGTTCTATTGCGCACGCGTCGCCTCGGCATACCTTACACCTATGTGTCGAAACATCCCGAAACGACAATCGGCGTGATTCACGCTGAAGTGCGATGTGTCACTGAAACGCATATCACGCGAGTCGTTTAGACGCCAATATACATGTACGTATTTCATGCACCAGCGTAAGTGTTCCGTACTGTGTCGACGTCTTAAGGTTGGTCACGACAGGGACGTCTAGCTCTCAAAAGTGCATCGTATAAGTGCGACAAACAGTGCCAGTGCTTATTAGTCGGTATTTGAAACCCTTTGTTTATCTACAGGTACAGTCTAGCAGATGCGTGCGGAAATCTGCTTCGCATATGAGTCTGTCGGATGAATCGATCTTGACGTACTGACGTCGGTCTTCCGCTACGCCGACGTCCACTAGCGTCTTCTGTTGATAGTAAGATGTCGCTCCAACAGACAAATAGATCACATACATGTGGCACCCAAAATCAGAGTCAACGCCATCCGCTTTCTGACCAGCTTCTAACTGTCCATTAGAAGCCTTTGTGGTGTAGTGGTTATGCTACTCGCCTTGTAAACCAGGGATCGCAGGATCGATCCCGGAATTCTCCAGACTTTCGGATGTGTCTTTAAACCGAGGTATCGTCTCCGTATGACCTTAGCTGTTGGTGGGACGTAAAACTCAAACACTCACTCACTCCCTTTAACTGTCCAGGGTTCAATGCAACACGTTCTCACTTGATGCTTTTTGAGAACAAAATACAATTTCTTCTTTTCTAGGCACGACCTTACATCACACATCAAAAGTTTAATCCTGAACATGTGATTTCTATCAGTGCTGGCGTGAAGGTGGTACACAGGATCGTTGGCCCCCGCCCATTGGGGCTTAAAAAAATAGATGGGCTGCATGATGCTTCCACGCAGAGCTGAAACCGACCCGCACACGAGTACTGGTAATCTGCTTAGAGGATCTAAGCCTGCCCAGGCAAAGAGGTGCGAGTCGGACCGTCCATGCATATAAACCCTATTGGTTTTGATTGGGTGGCAGGGCTTGAGATGTCATTTCATCTCAGTGGCGGGTAAAAGTCCAACAAAATTGGAAACAACGTCTCCAAAATGACCTATACAGTGTTGACGGGGACGTTAAACCTCAAATCAAACAATAAAAAACACAGGATCGTGGCCCGACTGGTAACCATACGTCACGGTTGATTGATTTAACCTTTTAAGCTTAAGGGCATGGTGCCTAAGCGTGTTGTAATCATGCAATCGTTTGGTTTCAAAATCAAAGCACCGAAAGTGTTGGTGGGATGTAGGTCGGGGTAAAAGTCCTGGGCTGAGATTAAACTGTTTAATCTAACTCTGAAATTCCAAACAAAAAGTGAAGATTTTGATAAGAAGCGCGTTCTGCAGCGAACTTGGTCTACACTGTTTGCCAAGCTCACCTTATGATTCCAGGATGACCCTCTTCAGTCTTATGGAATACCCTGATCTCACTGCGGCTATTTTCTGCAAGAAAAAGGTTATTCTGAGAAGTCAGTGATAGTCACATAAACGTTAGCTCTGAATCGCTTTTTTATTAGTAACTTCGAGTCGAATGCCAAACAATCAACCCGAACATAGCCGGGTCGTTTGTCAGTCTTGGTTACATGTAAGTGTTATCTGTAAAATCTGCACTTGAAAAAATGTTCGATCTGGCAAACAATGTAGACTAAGATCAAACGCCACAGAACACGGTGCTGATCTTGTTTCCACATTTTTTGCATCAGTTACTAAACTTCCGTTAAGTTTAAACGGATCAGTCCAAATCCTCGTTCATGACCAGCCTGCATTTAGAGACAATCGGCATGAGTGTTGTCAGTGCTTTGATTTATTCACTGCCTTGAGTTTCTGGAGTGTACTCTTCCATCACTGAGGTTGGGCTCGTCCATTCTGCTAAATATGGCACCTAGAATTATATCACAGGACCTACACTGTTTGCATAGGTATCTGTACCATATTCCAGGGTTGAAAGGGAAGCCTTTCTGGCAAAGTCTGATATACACCTAGTTGAAACTGACCTAGACTTGACCTCGAATGTCGGAAAACCCATTAATATTCTGGTCTGCAGCTGACCGGCTGGTCTTTAAGGATTAAATGTTGACAGCACTGTTAGAAAACAGTGTAAAACCTGAGCAGACGTCTAAGCAGATGCCGCATTGATCTAGGTATACAGTCTCGCATGATGCAGCTGATTCATATGAAGTGCTGAATATATTCTCTGAAAGGTAAGATAAAATCGTCAAGTCGTCTGCTTCAAAAGTTTGTATTGCGATTATAGGATGTACAATTTTGATAACTGCGCCTAACCGGACTACATTTTTGTGCGGACTCATATTTCTTTGGCGGTCAAAGCCGGAAGAAAGTCATAAGAAAGCCGGAACTACTTTACAACACGCAGGATAACTAGAGATGACAGATAGAATCTGTCATTAAAAATTGACCTGTGACTTTGACCTTGACTAGTGACTTACTTAAAAGAAAAACTTAACATTGTTCATAGCTTTTGAACCATTTCAGATAATTATGGCCTTCATATTTGGCATGTAAGCTCCTTGTGCCAATTTGACACAAATTTGACCTGTGACCTTTACCTACTTTATAGAAAAAAAAAAATTCATTGGTCATAACTTTTGAACCATTTGAGATAGAGCCTTCATATTGAGCATGTAGGTTCCTTGTGACAAGGGCTTCCCACTCAAACAAAAAATCTTGACCTTGATGGCTTGACCCGTGACCAAGTTTGAAGAAAACAGTGACCTTGTCCGGGGACATGTTCGGGTTTCACAAACACATCTTGTTTGGCTTAAATATATGAGAAGCTTTTGCTCACATTTTTTCAGCAAAAACAAAAAACAACAGCATAACAGTGAGAGTTCAGGGCCTGACAAATCCAAGTTGAATCTACGTGCCATTCAGTCACAGCACAGCATCTTCAAAATGGCTGGGAATTATGATATTCTCTGTACATGTATATTCTACATATTTTTCTGGGCAAGTGAAACAAACCAATCGCTTGCCCAGTTGAAATTTTGGACTTTTCTGGGGCAAATGGGTAATGGATTTGTCCAGCCTTACTGCTAACAAGTTTGTTAAGCAAACCTTGCTTTGAACAATTAGGCTTTGGTTGCTAGTTCGGTGTAGTTTCTTCTAAACTTAAATGTTTCTGAAGGAGTAAATCCTGCTATGAACTGGTATTAATATGCTTTCAATGACAGTAGACATGTTTTAACTACCATATTTGCCATAATGAGCACACATGTTCCAATGGGCACACTCCAATATTTGATGACAAGAATTTAGAGTGCTAGATTTTGCACGGCAGTCTGCTACTTTGCACGTGACCTCAAAATGATGTCAACTTCAACATGACACAACATTTTTGGTGCTGTTTGTAATACATTGACCAATCAGTGGTCATCACTGACAAGTGGGTGCGCTCTTGATCTAGTAGAGTGAACCCTTTGATTGTCAAAATGTTTCTGATAAAAGAAACTTGGTGTCTTTGATGGGTGGAGTAAGTTAATTGTATTGATTCATGATCTTTGTTTTACTTCTACTTTGATTGCTGTTCATATCTTTGGTCTTTACGTAGAAAAGAAACATTTGACAGCAGTGCCAAGAATAGAAAGTTGCAGCCGAAACAAAATGGGTAGTAATAAAAGGGCATGTTTTTAGAACGAATAGCTGAGCACACTTTACCTGAATCATGGCTGATATGGTATTATGCATTACTACCTCATGTCATTAAAAGCCCAGTAACATAGCTATATTATATAACGTACATTCCCTGCTTGTTTCTAGTCAGTGAATATTTCGGTAGATCTTGCATGCAGAACTAAGTTGTGTGTTTCTGAACAGGGAATGGTTTCACTTTCATTCAAGATAGTTGCTTTTCCCTGTATGGAGGTTGATTCTTTCACAATAATAGGACAGTTAACCCTGTCAGCCAGATAGAGGCCAAAGCTAGGAGATTCTAAGCATGTATAATGTAGTGTTGTGTGGGTAAATAAATACGAAGAATCATCATCATCACGAAAACATGCCTATATGATTCTGACCCCTTTATACCCCACTTTTATAAAGTAAAACGGGGGGGTTTACCGGGGTAAACTCTATTTTTCTTATTTCTGCTCAAAAATATAGATTTTGGGTACTCATTAGAACCGCCTCAATGAGGCGGTTCTAATGTGTACCCAGAATCTATATTTTGAGTAGAAATAAGAAAAATATCACAATTTTTCATCTTATATTTTTCAGTGGTAAAACTTGCAATGTATCTGTATATGTGTGTTTTCGTAATGATCATACACCGTAATTATCCTTAGTATTGGGACAGACAGGCTTAAGCAACTAATGCTGACCTAGATCAGGAACAGTCTGATCAGGGTCTACACATTTTGCCATTCCGTCTGGACCTTTTGGACTCCTTGCTGCATCATGCAGCAAATTTGTTAACCCTTATCTTGCTGTTCACGACAACCCCTATCTTTGGAAACAGTGTAGATCCAGATCAGATGGCTTCTGAAGAAGCCATCTGATCAGGATCTACCCTGTTTGACATTAAGTTTATGGCTTTGTAGGAATAAATTACATCAAGTAATCTGATTGGTTCAAAGTCAGAAATGGGTGTGGCTAAACTGAATATTCAGCAAGAGAAGGGTTAAAATTTTAGGAGAATTATAGCAAGTCCACAATGTGTCCGAATTTTTAGGATTTTTACGGGACTCTCTTCAACTTTTTGGTCCTGTTCAGTGACACCCTGCTATGTACATTTTCATGTCAATCTTTGGTGTGAAAACACATCAACCTCTTCACTTATAATACTCAGACTGTTGTTGGAGTCCAGAGCAGAATCTGTGTTAGTTAGACAACCGTGTGATATCTGAACAAAGATAATATATAAAAAGTTATGGTCATTTTTGTCGCGCCTGCTATTAGCATGGTGCGATATAAGAGTCCAAATTTCCATCCGTTTATAAATCCGTTAACATTTGCGACCACCCAATCATTCACTCCAATGGCCAAGTTTACTATAGGCGTAACAGGGTTTTAGATAATATGGTCAGGCCAAGTCGAAAGGGGCCTTTCTAAGCATACACAAGTGTGCCTGGCAAAGATCTGCACAGTCTCAGAAGTCTTCTCCGTGTGCTGTTAAGCTACCTGCAGATGACTCGATGTATCTCCATGAACGTAGGGAAGGCAATATTATGAAATCTTGAGTTGGTAAGCAGGCTCAGTTTTTGTCTTCTCCAAGCACATATATATGCGAAAAAAAATACTTTCTCGCTTGGTGCAGCCCATAAATGGTCATTTTTCCATTTTCTGTATGGTCAACACAATTTTGTTCGGATATAACAGGGTTGTTTAGTAGGAGGATTTCAGCTTTGCTTCCCAACAGTAGTATTATGAACAGGCTGTTGTGTTTTTCTTTGCAAATATTTATATGTAGGCATTAGCACATTACTGGGTATTTGGCTTTGTATGAATTTTAAGATTGACATGTTTCAGTGGGTTAGAATTTAAGTTGACTCCGAGGTTTGGTACAGTTCAGCAGTTCACCATTCTCATCAGTTGGCAAACTGCTGAAACTGCTGACAAAGCATTTCAGAGTTCTCTCCTCATTTTATAGTCTGAGTGACATTGTTGAATCTTGTGGAACTTTTTTGGTGTTCAGCGAGTGGAATTCTGCTGCAGTGAGCAGTTTCAAAACAAACTATTACCGGTACATGTATTAAGCTATATAGAAGTACAGATGCTTTGATCCATCATTGCATGTATCAGAGAAGAAGACTTCTAAATCTTTTGCAGTGAAACTTAGATGATTCAAACATGGATGCTATCAGAATCGGGATAATTTAGGGTGATCTTTCTTATTCGGTCTTATAAATTTTGGTTGTGTCTCATTGAGCTGGACAATGTCATAGCCACAGATAAGGTTGGTATTTTGCGATAATTGGATAGTTTTTGTCAATTCTCTATAAAAACCTATGTTGTGGGTATTCGTTAGAGCCCGGCTCAGTGAGGCGGTTCTAAAGAATACCCATAACATAGGTTTTGTGGAGAAATAAGGAAAACTATCTCAATTATCAAAGACTACCAACCTTGTCTGTTGCTATGAATTTAACACAGCATACTGATTACTGTATTGATTCTTTGGGACAGACATTCCTAAGCAAACAATGAAGACACAGAACAAACTGCTCCTGAAGGTGCAGTCTGATCAGGGTCTACATTGTTTGCCATTCTGTCTGCACTTTTTAGATCCCTGTCGCAACCAGACACCGTCGTGATATGACTGAAAAATTGTTGAAAGCGACGTTAAACCCGAATTCACACACTGCACTTTTTAGACTCCTTGCTGGATCGAGAAACAAATTGGATAAAATTTTAGGAGAGTTACCCAAAGTCCGAAAGATGTCCGAATTTGTGTGAATTTTTGCGGTAATTCCTTCAATTTTTTATGGCACTCAAGTTGGGAAAGATATCCATAAATATCCCTAAATTCTTCTCGCCTAGGATTTATCCATTGCATGCGGGAAACCCCTAAAGGGGTACCTTGGCAAACAGTGCAGGTCCAGAACAGACGCGGCAGAATGGGGCGTCTGATAAGGGCCTGCACTACTTGCTAACAGAATTTTCTCTGTCAAAAATGGAAAAAATAGGCCTGATACCCCTTACATGACAAATGGACTTGTCCAATGTATAGCAATGGAAGAGTCCACTAGTATACATGGGTTAACCATGAGTGGATCAAACTACCCCTCTGAAACAATATTCCATTGTCACAGAGGTGTTTGAGTCACCAGAGTTTAACCCATTGTATACTATTGGACTCTTCCATTGCTATAATAACAACATATGTTGATGGACAAGTCCATTTGCCATACAAGGGTTGTTGGGCCTATTATTTGTGTTTTATTCCTTTTTTGACGGAAAATTCTGTTAGCAAATAGTGTAGGCCCTGATCAGACACCACATTCTGCGGCATCTGATTTGGGCCAGCCCTGTTTGCCAAGGTACCCCTTTAGGGGTTTCCCCGCATACAATGGGTTAACTGGCACAATGGCTATTACTTTGGGCTTAAGTATTTTTGTGAGGCTGTTTTTGTCAGTCCAGAACACCTTTCTGAGGATGCTGTAGGTATTATGGTAGTTTTATAATGTAACAATTAAGCAAGCACATGATTTTGTCCTTGGAACCAGTTTGTCGACCATTGAAATGTCCTTTCTACATGGGAAAACTCCCTGGAAATCTGCATTGCCATTGAAGGCAGTATTTTTTGCCATTGGAAAATTTTTGACTGTGGGAAAAGTTTTCCTTTGGAAAAATAATAAAAAATAGAAAAAAGTTTTTTTTTTTTTTTAGTATTTATTATTTTTCAACAGATGTTCGGAATGGAAAGTTGTCCTGGGTTGCCAGACACTGTTGTATGGGAAAAATGAAAAAAAAGTATGATAGATCTATACAAATATCGGTTTTGTTAAAATAGCACATTGAAAACATGGTTTGTTTGTAAAATTATGGGTAGATAGCAAAATTCTCATGTACTTATGAATGTAATTTTCTAACATCTGGCAATGGAGCTTAAGACTTTGCACAAGAAGCAACTAACACTCTTGGTGTTTTCAGAAATTCCATAATAATTTCTACTTACAAGTTTTGAACTAAACAGAGAGTGGTAGTTTGCTTACTGTGCACATTTTGTAAGGCAGAATTGGCAATACTGAAAAAATAGGATGATGTCATCAATAATTAAGTTTTACTATTTTGCTCACAGACATATTAAGGTTCTATTTACAGATTTATCCTTGGAGAGCTGTACATTTAATAATAGGATTTCCCAACTTATAGCCTTTGATATTAAGGTTCTATTTACAGATTTATCCTTGAAGAGCTGTGCAGTTAATAACAGGATTTTCACAACTTATAGCATTTGATATTAATGGTTTTAAAAACAAGTGCAGTTTACTAAGAAGAAGACCCTTGTTATAATGACAGTACATACATGTATTTGTTTCCTATCATTTTGTCACTATTTACAGTTTGCTGCTATACAGGAGTCCCAGTATTAACCCTTGTGCTGCTGAGCCCGGATATGCCTTATCTTTCAAACAATGTAGATCCAGATCAGATGGCTTCTAAAGAAGCCATCTGATCAGGATCTACATTGTTTGTCATTCATATTGTTAATTTGTTGCAATTATTTGAATCAAGTAATCTGATTGGTTGATAATCGGTAGAGGGTGTGGCATATTTACATATTCAGCAGGACAAGGGTTAAGGAATTGTATAATGGCCCTAATAGGTTATATTTTTCCCCAAATTGCAGTATTTACCTTAAGTATTCGGACATGGCAGCGCCTAATCATACCTGTTGTAAAGGTTGAACAAGTATGATTTATGCACTAGTCATTTGTAACCACTGCACCCCCCCCCCCACCCCCCCACCTACGGGGATAGGCGGGGGATAGCGGGGCTAATGTGTGGGGTAATTACCCTCTGTGTTCCCTCGCAGTGCCGGGTTAATGCAGGGGTTTTGATATTAGGCAAATATACCCCCAGTGGAATGAACTATTATAAACAGCGGGGCTTTGACCTTCTGGAGGTACCCCGCAGTGCAGGGCTTCTAGCGGGGCTGTGAAAAGTCATTGTCCCCGCTATCCCCGTAGGTTGGGGGGGCAGTGGTTACAAATGACTGGTGCATTACTACTCGATGTTATGTCTGGAAATAGCTGGATGAGTGGCAAACAGTGTAGACCCTGATGAGATGCCGGAAAATGTGGCATCTCATCTGGACCAACACTGTTTGCTAAGGCCTGTCTAACCGAATACATATGGTAAATTTGGTACTCCAAGAAACAAATGGTGTGGGTGTCTCTTAGAATCTCTTTACCAAGGCGATTCTAACAAATACCCTCAAAATTTGTTTCGTGGAGTATAATAGAGATATTCTTCAATACCTCCATTGAGTAAGGATGTGTTCCAGTGAAATGGCTGTTATATCAAGTCTTGTCCTTATATGGAATGTCCGAGGGGTTGACCACATTGAACACCGAGGGATTGTTTGAAGCTGCTTGAGGAGTGATCAGTACTTGCTTTGAAGTCCATTTCACATTGTTTCAGACAGTTGGAAATGGATTTTGAATAGAGTACAACCTGAAAGCAACTTCAAGATGTTGTGCTGTTACTGTATGTTTGCAAGCTTCAGAACTTTTAAATAATAAATCGTTTCAGAAATAGGATTCCAATCACTCAACAACAAGCATATTACTATTTGAAGATCTCTTGATGCTAGAGATGCGAACAAAGTTTTAATCAAACCCATAGTGGAATTTTTGTTTTGTCTAAAATTACTGACTCCTTAACACAATCGCCCGAAAGGGTATAGTATTGTAACTGCAGATAGACTGTGTAGCTCTATCAGCGATAAATAGCTCTGCCATGATTTAGAGCAACACAGTATCGCAAATTGTAACTGACAACCATTGCTGGTTATTTGACCATAACCCAGGATTCAGTTTACCCACAAGGCTATTTGCCAGTTCTTAAGATGAGCATTCAAACACTACCGGTACCTCCATACGACCAATCTGCAGCCATGAGGAGATCATAGCCCTAATAGTGGTAATGGCCCTTTGTTGAGGTACATGTATGTAACCTAACTGGGAACCAGAGTTAATTGGTACACCTTGTGGAGCTTAAGACTTTGGCAGGTGTGATCGTTGAAATGGCCGTCATAGGTTACTGTATTTGTAACAATTGTTCTCTTATTACAACTCTAGAAGTTTCAGTTTCAGTGAGGAGTGACTTCCTGGGTCATTATCAAAAAGGTGGCACACACACAATCTATAAACTCGTACATGTAGTCAGATAGGAAATGAGAAGATGAAGTTCAGATATGGGAAAAAATTCATCATGTAAAGTTGTTAACATGTCCATGTAAGGAACACACCAGCAAAAAACAGTTTATGTGGAGAAAAACTGGTTTGCATGAGTGTACAATTTCTTAGTTTTGCTTGAAGGCATAGATTCTAATTTCTTGAAAGCCTTTTCTTTGAAGCTGTACAGATTAGCGCCAGAATCTGTGATTGGGACTGAAATTAGAAAAAAATGTCAAATTTCACAAAATTTATTGTCATTTCTTTTAGAAATGAAAGACAGCATTTTATAGGTATCTATAAGGCATCTGTTCTTACCGTATTTACACTATGTATTCAGACTGATAGGCGCGAGCAAACAGTGTAAACCCAGATGAGATGTTGCAGACTGCGGTGTCTCATCAGAATGTCCACTGTTCGCCTTTCATCCCGCTATTTTTGGACACAACATTGGGTAATAAATTGTACCTGTTCAAATTTTAGAATAAGTATGGTAAGGAGTTGACTTGTCCGAATATTTAGGGTAAATACGGTATGTGGGCTGCAACAAGGGAAAGGGCATCTTCAAGCTTGTGTGCTAAGCAAAGACTCAGATCAGCCTGCAAACCAACTCGGTTATATAACAGCCATCTCTGTCTCTGTATTAAAGAAAAACAGAAAATTAAAAAAACTTAGGGCCATGGGGGAACCCATACATGTATTATATGTGTAGAGCAAAATTTTAATGCTCTGATCAGATTGTGCAGATGTTGAGGCTGATATGAGTCTTTGCTGTGTGAACATGCTTCAAGACGCCTTTTTGCTTAGCACGGCCCATGTTTGTGACTTCTCTCGTTTCTTCACAAAAGCCTATTGTCTTGGTATTCATTAGAATTAACCCTTACCCTGCTGTTCATGACAACCCTGGCCTTTGCAAACATTGTAGATCCAGACCAGATGGCCTCTGAAGAAGCCATCAGATCAGGATCTACACTGTTTGTCATGTAGTTTGTGAAATGAACAAATATTTTTATTAAGTAATTTGATTGGTTGATTGTCAGCAATGGGTGTGGCTGGGTAGACTTATTCTGCAGGATATGGGTTAACTCAGGGTGTATCAACATTTTAACCCTTCTCTTGCTGAATATTCATTTAAGCCACACCCATTTCTGTCTATCAACCAATCAAATTACTAGATGTAATTTATTGCTACAAATTCATAAACTGAATGCCAAACAGTGCAGATCCTGATCAGATGGCTTCTTCAGAAGCCATCTGATCTGGATCTACACTGTTTGCAAAGATAGGGATTGTCGTGAACAGCAAGATAAGGGTTATAATTTTTGTGAGCAAATGAGAGAAGTTGCCAAGGAGGGTAAATCTGACTTGATCACAAGAGAGTCTAAAGACTTACAGAATCTGGAATGCCCTTCCAGATTCGGTTAGTTCATCCGCGGAAGGTGCAAAAGGATAATGTAGCTAAGGTTGATTCTTTGGCGAGAGCTAGGGATTAACTTCCCTTTCCAAAAGTCCCGGTGAATGAATGTCATTTGAAGTGTCACCAGTAACAATTCAGATTTATAACTGTTTTTGCTATTCTGCTTCAATGAACAAGATGGCCACCAGAGCTAAAAATAGAAAAAAATCTTTCAATGACTATTCTCCTTGGGTCCATTTCATTTAAACTTCACAGAAATGCTGCTTTGGTGAACCTAACTGTTCCTCTCCAATGAACAAAATGGCTGCCAGCGATAAAAATAGAAAAACTTAATCATGACAGATAAAGTGCCAAAGAAGTCAGTTATTATGTGGTGTAGGCATCACAGTTGCGATCCTCACTGAAACTGAAATTAAAAGTATTTTTAACCCCCCTTGTCCTGCTGAGTCAAATTTCTTATAATAATTTATTTGATTATTTTACAGACTTAATGACAATGTAGGTCCTGATCAGATGGCTTTGGAATTCTTCTGAAGCCATCTAATCTGGATCAACAATGTTTGCAAAGGTAAGAGTTGATGTGTTCAGCAGGACATGGGTTAACCCTTGTCCTGCTGAGCCCGGATATGCCTTATTTTCCAAACAATGAAGACCCAGATCAGATGGCTTCTGACGAAGCCATTCGATCAGGATCTACATTGTTTGCTATTCTGATTGCGAATTTGTTGCAATAATTTGCATCAAGTAATCTGATTGGTTGATAATCGGTAGTGGGTGTGGCATATATGAATATTCAGCAGGACAAGGGTTAAGGTTGTACAAAAGAACTTTGGTTACAAATACTGTACAGAATACCCATTTTGAATCAGCTGTAACATCTTTGTTCAACTTCCTAATTATACCCCCGGCATATGAAGTATGTCTGGGGTATAGTGAATACCAGGTTCGTGTCATTTGATATCAAGTTTATCAGGCAAGGCTTCGAGAACGCTTGTAGAATCGCGAGGCTTGCCGAGCGATTCTACATGCGTTCTCGAAGCCGAGCCTGATAAACTTGATATCAAATGACACGAATTTGGTATTCTATTTATCAGTTTATCCCCTTGTACACTCTTAAATTAGCAATTTACGATCAGTTATTGATGGTCCTCAGTGCGTCCCAGCACTCTGGCGGTCTATGATTTTAGTATCAGCTGACCACGATTTTTCTATAATATATTTTTTTTTCAAGTAATTTTGCCATTTTTCCCAGTTACAATTACATTTTGTTGTCATTATCCAGTAGTCCGGTTCATTCATAAAAGTGCAATGTCATGTTGACGTGATAAAGCTCACTTGTCCTGAGATAGCATATCTTTATCAGGTCAATGCGTTACAATGTAATATATATAGGGGGTAACTGATAAATATAGTTTTCATCTTTCTGTCTGTTCATTGGTTCATTCGTTGGTTCATGAGTTCGTTCGTTCCTACTTCATCTGTCCTGCCGTCGTCAACCTTTACGTCAAAGTTTTGGGTAAACCTTTTTGACAGCTCATCTCTGTAACCACATGTCAAATGCTCTTCATATTTGGCAAAGGATATCTCTATACCATTACCTTTCATATGGAATATCTAAGCCCCTGGGTCAAGTACATGGGTGGGCTGTCTGTTCATCTATTTTTACATCAAAGTTTTGTGTTAAACCTTTTTCATTGCTGATATCTCTGTAACCACGTTAGATTCTCTTCATACATGGTACAGAATATAGCTGTAGTATTAACTGTCATATGGAATATCTAAGCTCCTGGGTCATTCCCCAGGGTGGGGCTAGGGGTCAGTAATTAAGACTTAGGCATTTTGATTATGTCCAAGTTTTGTGTTAACTGGTTTCATTATACTCCTTGTTGTTGAAATGCAATAGTTATTCTCAGTGGACTAAATGGTTATATGGAAAGGTTCAAATCTACAGACAAGTTGTCATTTCCACTAAAAGGGGATGGCACTGGCCGGGGGTATACATGCCCTACTGGGCACTTTCTCTAGTTGACTTTGATTTACCTCTGTGTCTTTGATGGCGAGAATATACTCTGCTTGTCACAAAGCACTGTAAAAGTCCCACAATCTCCAAAATGTCCTAAATAGTCTTGACGGGGGTATAAAACCTCAATTCTTCGAAAGCATTGTGAAGACAAGTCAGTCATGTTTGACAGTCAAGTATGACAACAGTTGTGCACCTGTGACCTCAAAACAGTACAGTGCCTTATGTAAACTTCAACATTTACCATGATGCAACATTTTTACTGCTGTTGGTGGTACATTCACCAATCAGTGGCCATCACTGTCAAATGGGTGTGCTCTTGATCTAGTACAGTCCACAGAGAACCTGTTGAGGGTCAAAATACTTCAGATATAAGAAACTTGATTGCTTTTCATAGATATCTATGATCTTTACATAGAAAAGAAAAATTTGACAGCGGTGTCAGGAATGGAATACTGCAGCTGATTCAAACTGGGTAGTAGAGATGAAATAGATACACATAAACATCTTTATAACACTGTTCAATCAGCAGATTTACACAAGTTAAAGATTTGTCCAAACAAAGTGTAGGTTATTATATAGAGAAATGGTCATGAATGGTGACTGTATTTACACTATGTATATGGACAGACAGGCCTCAGCAAACAGTTTAGACCCAGTTGAGATGCTGCTTTCTGCTGCTTTTCATCAGGGACTGCACTGTTTGTCGCTCAGTCAACTATTTTTAATCCCCCGCCACGTAGCGGAGCGGGGATTAAAGGAATGGCCTTTGTCTGTCCGTCCATCCCTCCGTGCGGTCTGTCTGTCCGTAACACTTTCTTGTCCGCTCAATGTCTCCTGAACCCTTGGATAGATTTTCATCAAACTTTGCTCAATTATTCGTCTCAGTGAGCTGGTGTGCAGAACCCATAAATGAACCATGCTCACTCAAGGTCAAGGTCACAGCTAAAGGTCACGAGTTTGAAAATTGGAATTTTGTGTCCGTTCCATATCTCCTGTACCCTTGGAAGGATTTTCATTAAACTTGAGTCAAATATTCTTCTCAGTGAGCTGATATGCAGAACCCATGTCCGTACGTCCATCTGTCCGTCCCTCCGTCTGTCCGTAACACTTTCTTGTCCGCTCCATATCTCCTGAACCCTTTGATAGATTTTCGTTAAACTTTGGTCAGTTATTCGTCTCAGTGAGCTGGAGTGCAGAACCCATAAATTTACCATGCCGACTTGAGGTCAAGGTCATGTTTGAAGGTCACGAGTTTGAAACTTTGAATTTTGTGTCCGTTCCATATCTCCTTTACCCCTGGAATGATTTTCATTAAACTTTTGTGAAATATACCCCACAGTGAGCTGATGTGCAGAACCATAAATAAACCATGCCAACATAAGGTCAAGGTCGCAGGTGAAGGTCACAAGGTTGAGCCTTGATACAAAGTGCGGCGGGGGATTTGGCTGTCCTTCAGACTGCTTTCTTGTAGACACTATGTCTGGGGCAGGGGTAAATTCTACTTGTTCTAATTTTAGAACAAGTATGCAGGGCCCAAATACTTAGAGTGAATACAGTATTTTAGCTTGCCTGGGAAGAGCTTTTGCACTACATCAAGCTTTGGGGTTGGCATCAGCACCCACATTTTTCCATATTTTCCAGGTTTGATTTGGCTCATATTTGATATTATGATAGATGTAGGTCCCACTTGCACTCATGACCTTAAGGTCAAGGTAATGTACATTTTTTTTTTTGAGACTAAATTTTCCCAACCACATTGTAGATTTTGTCCCATTTGGTACAGTTATAGATATAGGTCCAGTAATATTCAACAATACCCTCATCCCTGCCATTGGCCTTAGGTCAAGGTCACAAACTAGGAAAGTTTTATGCTAAGTTAATTGTCAACAGCTCATATGGTTGGTTTAGTTTGTACTAGTATTATGATTGATATAGATTTGATACCTCTTCCCTCTCCACCATGCCCATTACCATAGCAACAGATAAGGTGCATATTTTTTGATAATTGAAAGATAGTTTTTGTCAGTTCTCCATAAAAAACCTATGTTGAGGGTATTCATTAGAACAGTCTCATGGAGGTAGAACCGCCACAGCAAGGCAGTTCTAATGAATTATAGAGAATACCCACAACATAGGTTTATTTAGCCTTCAATTGTCACAAAATACCCACCATATCTGTTGCTATGCCATTACCTTAAGGACTTTAAACCAAGGCTTGTGTGTTTGATTATGGGCTTCTCCAGACTTTTGGATGAGTGTTTAAACTGAGGTCCAGTCTCCATATGACCTCAGTTGTTTTAAATTTGGTGTGATAATAATTATGCCCCCGGAATCTAAGAGATTCGGGGGCATATAGTTTTTGGTCTGTCTGTCTGTGTCCGTCTACAAAAACCTTAACATTGGGCATAACTTTTGAATGGTAATAGATAGAGCTTTCATATTTCACATGTGTATACCTTATCACAAAACCTTTCCAGTGGTACCATAATTTTTGATCTCGTGACCTTGAACTTGACCTTTGACCTATTTTTTACAAAATTTTTACGTTTGTCTGTTTGTCTGTCTACAAAAACCTTAACATTGGGCATAACTTTTGAATGGTAATAGATAGAGCTTTCATATTTCACATGTGTATAACTTATCACAAGACCTTTCCAGTGGTACCATAATTTTTGATCTCTTGACCTTGAACTTGACCTTTGACCTATTTTTTACAAAATTTTTAAAAACATTAACATTGGCCTTAACTTTCGATTGGTAAGTGATAGGGCTTTCATATTTCACATGTGCATTCCTTGTCACAAGACCTTTCTAGTGGTACCATAATTTTTCACCTTGTGACCTTGACCGTCATGTTTGACCTACTTTTTAAAAACTTTAACATTGGCCATAACTTTCGATTGGTAAGTGGTAGGGCTTTCATATTTCACATGTGCACTCCTTGTCACAAGACCTTTCTAGTCGTACCATAATTTTTGACCTCGTGACCTTGACCTTGACATTTGACCTACTTTTATAAACTTTAACATTGGCCATAACTTTCGATTGGTAAGTAGTAGTGCTTTCATATTTCACACGTGCACTCCTTGTCACAAGACCTTTCTAGTGGTACCATAATTTTTGTCCATCCAGACACCCCCCCCCCCTCAAGGTCAAGGTCACTGTGGCTATTTTTAGAAAAACTTTGTCATCGCTCTAGCGCCAACATTTCTTTACTGATTTCAATATAACTGCACACAAATGTTCCTTATGACAATATCTCGAGCGAGTTCGACTTTCAAGGTCATGACCTTAAGGTCAAGGTCAATGTGTCTATTTTTAGAAAAACTTTGTCATCGCACTAGCGCCTACATTTTTTCACCAATTTCAATATAACTTCACACAAATGTTCATTATGACAATATCTCAAGCGATTTCGACTTTCAAGGTCAAGGTCACTGTGGCTATTTTTAGAAAAACTTTGTCATCACTCTAGCGACTACATTTCTTCACCTATTTCAATAGAACTTCACACAAATGTTCCTTATGACAATATCTCGAGCGAGTTCGACTTTCAAGGTCAAGGTCACTGTGGCTATTTTTAGAAAAACTTTGTCATCGCTCAAGCGCTTACATTTCTTCACCGATTTCAATATAACTTCACACAAATGTTCCTTATGACAATATCTCAAGCGATTTCGACTTTCAAGGTCAAGGTCACTGTGGATATTTTTAGAAAAAAACTTTGTCATCGCTCTAGCGACTACATTTCTTCACTGATTTCAATATAACTTCACACAAATGTTCCTTATGACAATACCTCGAGCGAGTTCGACTTTCAAGGTCAAGGTCACTGTGGCTATTTTTAGAAAAACTTTGTCATTGCTCTAGCGCTTACATTTTTTCACCAATTTCAATATAGTTTCACATAAATGTTTCTTATGACAATATCTCGAGCCATTTTGACTTTCAAGATCAAGGTCACTGTGGCTATTTTGAGAAAAACTTTGCCATCGCTCTAGCACCTACATTTATTGATGGATTTTAATAGAACTTCACACAAATGTTTCTTATGATGACATCTCGAGTTGCTTTGACTTTCAAGGTCATGACCTCAAGGTCAAGGTCACTGTGGCTATTTTTAGAAAAACTTTGTCATCGCTCTACTGCTTACATTTATTAACAGATTTTAATATAACTTCACACAAAAGATGCTTATGATAATATCTTGAGCAAGATCTACTTTCGCGGTCAAGGTCACTATGGCTATTTTTAGAGAAACATTGTCATCACTCTAGTTTTACCTCGTTACCTTGATGTTTGACCTTTTTTTTTTAAATTTAACATTGGCCATAACTTTCAATTGGGAAGTGATAGGGCTTTCATATTTCACATGTGCATACTATGTCACAAGACCTTTTCAACAATCCCATATTTTTTTACCTTGTGACCTTGACCTACTTTTTTAAGACTTGAGCATTGGTCATACCTTTTGATTGCTTAGTGATACTGCTTTCATATTTAACATGCGCTGTCCGGGGGCATCAGTGTTTCACAAACACATCTTGTTTTTATTCAGCTATACCCCCATTCCTGAGAGTGACCTAAGAAAGCTCTCCAGCCAAGCTAGGATGTTTGATGACAGCTGCTAATCTACCTCTCTGTTTGGATATAATGTGGTTGTGTTAATTAACACAGGTTCTGCTCTGGCCCTCTGCAATAGTGTTATAAAGAGGTTGTGGTGTAGGTTGGAACAAACAGAAATTTTGAATTCAATGATCGTATACCCAGTAAATAGGTATAATATACTAGGGACAAAAAATAAGGGAACCCCCAAATTCAAATAAAAATGAGCAAAACTTCAATGTCACAGGGAGATGCAAAGGGGATCAGTATCTGGTCCATGCACCACGAGCATTGATGCATGCACAACATCTTCTGTGCATGCTAGTGATTGTGCGATGGATTATCTCCCTTGGTATCCGTCACCATTCTTATTGCAATGCTCGGCCAAGCTGTTGCAGATTGTTACAATGCTGCGGTCTGTTGCACACGCGGCAACCCAAGACATCCCAAATGTGCTCAATCGGCGACATATTGGGGGATTTGGCTTGCCACGGCAGTGTCCTTACACCTTGTTGTCTCAGAAATTCGACTGCAACACGGGCTCGATGTGGGGATGCGTTGTCATCTTGGAATTTGGTCTACGTAACGCTGGCCAGCCAAGTTACCATGATCGTTTAAGGTAACTTGACTGGCCAGTGTTACGTAGACCAAATTTTACGCCCAGTGGTTGTCCCATTCGGCCGGCGCATTGGTGGGAACTTCGAGTTCCAAGACGACAACGCACGCTCACATTGAGCCCGTGTTGCTGTCGGATTTCTGAGACAACAAGGTGTAAGGACACTGCCATGGCCAGCCAAATCCCCCGATATGTCGCAGATTGAGCACATTTGAGATGTCTTGGGTCGCCGTGTGCGCAACAGACTGCAGCGTTGAAAGCTGAGAAAAATAACACTTACCATCAAAAAACTTTTGTTTACTTACATATTAGAAACAGGCTGAATTTACTTTCCTGGCGGGTGTGGGTGGCATACCCCTTTCCCCCTCAAGGAGGCAGACATATTGGATACCAGACCTAAATTCACATAGAAACAGATAAGGTGTTTGGTAATATTAATGAAAGGATAATTATTGTCAATTCTCTGTTGAAACCTATATTGCGGGCATTCATTTGAACTGCCTCGATGAGGCAGTTCAAATGAATGACCACAACATAGGTTTATATGGAGAAAAAGAAAATCGTCCTTCAGGTAGTGGAGAAATACCGGTAAGAAAGTATCACCAAATACCCACCTCAAGTCGATTTTTATCTTTATTGCCGCATTTTTCGGCGATAACTTCTTTATTTTTGATTTTTGATCAATACATCCAGCGAGAAAGTTGCGGAGGAGAAGCTGTACCAACTTCTCATTTAGGACTCAGTCTCCCGATTGGTTTAATTTTTACTCTAATCAGATGGACTTTTTACAATTTCTGAATTATTGATAAAACCGAAGTCCAATTCTGTCACTCACACTACTGAAATGTAAATAAATGACTGGGCAATATCTATATAATGGATAAATCTCGTGCAGCCAACGAAGCGTCCAACTCAGGGACGTTGTTCAAATCATTAGAGTGTACATGGTCCAAAATATGTGAAACACTCGGTTTTAGTGGACAAACATTTGTAAAGACAAAACAGATCATACGCCTTTGATCTATATCGTTAATTTTTTTAACATACTATTCCAGTCATTTCACTCTTGAATTTGCAAATTGTTTACATGCAATATGTTGCAATGACCCACATAATTATCCGTCAGTCAAGCACTGAACAGACGACAAATGTCCGGTAAACGTCACACAAAATCGAAGCATCGTCTCCAAAATCATTTAAAAAAGAAGCCCCAGAAAAACCTCTCATTAAGTGGTCAGTGCAACTGAATGCTCCCGCTGCCAGCTTGGGACATGATTGGTCAAACCGCACATGTAGATTGGGGCATGTTTGGTTTAACCCAACATGTCCAAAGGTGGCATAAGGACACCTGAAACCTGAAAAATATGCTTTTAAAGTCTTTATTTAGCTGGTTTATTAACCTATTGTATGCGGGAAACCCCTAAAGGGGTACCTTGGTAAACAGTTCAGGCTCAGATCAGACACCGCAGAACACGGCGTCTGATCAGAGCCTGCACTATTTGCGAACAGAATTTTCCGTCAAAAATAGAATAATAAGGAAAAAATAGTAATTACAGTAGAACTTCGATGGCTCGAACACCGATGGCTCGTTTACCATGGATGTCTCGAACCCATTCTTGAGCCCGTAGCGAAATCCTCTACATAAGAAATAGTGGGGGATAGTTAAGGAGATTTTAGTCTTTTATCTTGCAAATGTATGCTGTGTGTTCTCATTAGAATCGCCTCGATGAGGCGATTCTAATGAGAACACACAGCATACATTTTCATTATAGAACACCGAAAAGATGTCTAAAAGTATCTCGTTATGCCTCCTGACAGTAACCTCAGTGGCTCGAACTACCCCTGTCTCGAACAGATTTTCGAGGTCCCAAAGGTGTTCGAGCCATCGAAGTTCGACTGTATATGACAAAGGGACTCGTCCAACATATAGCAATGGAAGAGTCCAGTAGTATACAGTGGGTTAATATGGAAAAAACGGCAATCATAGCTGTCAAATCCCAGATATAGTCAATGCGAAATGAACATTTTCAACAAATGAAGACTACAAAATGTTGGAATCCATAGCAATGAAAAAAAGAAAGAAAAATAAAAACAGCTGTTAAAATGTCAGTGGCTAGCACAGCACAGATTTTTTAACCCTTTCACCCCTGTGTTTCAAAAATAGATTCTTCCATCTTTGAAGTTTGGTATGTCCATTCTTGTGAATGGCGTTTAGATAATAATTAACCCTTGTCCTTCTGGATAAATTAATTTAACCACACCCATTTTGACTTTCAACCACTTAGATTACTTGATGTAATTTGTTCCTATAAGTATAAGAACTAAATGTCAAACAGTGTAGATACTGATCTGGTTTATTCAGACAAAGGTGGTCCATGACCAGGGCACACTAGCTCTCAAAGTATATCTGCACCGTTCTAAATTAGCTTTTTAAAGCAGAATTCTAATGTACTTGCGTATGTAACGCGACGTCTGATTGGATAACGTCAAAAATTTGCGACAGCTGTCGGAAACCCGACGTCATCATGTAACGTCGCATTTCATTGGCTGGCATTTGGTTTTACGGAGCTCACTGTACTTGCCGGTTTGGGCAAAAACAACATTTTTAAAACAAAATACGTGAATAAGTGCATTAGAATGGGGATAACTGTATTGAAAATTGTCATTTGGGGAGGTAAATCGTCGGTTTTACGGTCGCAAATTACGTTTTACGGCTCCGCTGACGCGTCGCCGTAAAACGAAATTTCCGACCGTAAAACCGACGATTTACCTCCCCAAATGACAATTTTTAATACAGTTATCCCCTAATTAGACTAAATTTTAGGTGGTCTTAATAGCAGAATTTCACTGTAGTGTATATAGATACAGATCAAATGGCATCTGATTTGGATCTTCATTGTTTATTTTTCAGTTTCCGAATTTTTAGCAATGAAAAGCATCAAGTATTTTGATTGGTTGTGGGTCAACAATAGGTGTTGCAAAATTAATGTATTCAATAGAACAAGGGTTGAAATTTTCCTCCAAGTTATGCAGCATTTCAGCAATAGGCAGGAAACAGTTACATGTATACAAGGCTTCTATTTTTTGTTAACTTTCATAACTTTCTAGATACATCCACTCTTATCTTTTGTGTTTGAATGTTTTACATTAATCTAGGCGAGAGTTATTCTAGATCTTAAGGACACCGATTTCTGTAAGGTTTGTCAAGTGGAGTTTTCCTCGGAGAAGCAAGCGGAACAGCACTATACTGGAAAAAATCACAAGAAAAAGGTGAAAATGGCAGAGACTATCGCTCAAAGTGACAAAATGTGAGTACAGGTTTACTGCAAAAATCCAAGAAATTCGGACACCTTGAGGACTTGCGCTGCAGGATGCTTCCACGCAGAGCTGAAACCGACCGCAACACGAGTACTGGTAAACCACTAAGAGGGGCTAATCCTGCTCCGGCAAAGTGGTGCGAGTCGGACCAGCCCTGCATATAAAAACCCTTTTGGTTTGTTTGGGCAGCAGGGCTTGAGATTTCATTTCATCTCAATGTCAGGTTAAATATTAAGCAGTGTCTCCAACATAACCTTAATAGTGTTGATAGGGACATAAAACCTCAATTCAAACAATAAATACCTTGAGGACTTGTGTAAATCTCCTAAAATTTTAACAAATTTGTTTCACAATCCAGCAAGGACTCAAAAAATTGGAGACAAAATTTTCAAACAGTGTAGACTGATCAGGAAAACAGTAATTAGGTTTGATGGCCTTGACCTTATTTTTAAGGGCACAAGCCCCACAAACTTTCGAATTTGGGCTAAACATTTTGAATGAATCAGTGAATTTTGGTCTAACTTGGTATACTATACCATTATTATTGTACATAGATTTGATCAGATTTTGGTGACCATGACCTCAATTTCAAGGACAAAGGCCCCAAAAAACTCACTTTTGGCTTGTCTGCACCCTGTCATGAATTGATGACTGTTGGTCAGACTTGGTACAATATACATTACAACTTACGTAAGATTTAACTCGAGTTTGGGGATTTTGACCTTTGAAAACTGTCAGAGTTTGGCCGAAAATGGCTTGTATGCACTTGGTGACTGGCACCTAGTGTACATAGTCAGATGGGTGTTTAAGTTATATTTATGGTGTGGGTACATGTTTTTTCACTGAAAACGTATAGTTTATGTATGTTTTACCACAAAAAAGGATCTTTATACTGCACCCAGCATCCCCTCCCCACCCCCAGTAAATACTGAAAGCAAGCTCTGGGCCCTGATGATTCACAAAAATGGCATACCGGTAAATCATAACTTGTTTTTGGCCCAGTGGCTTGAAACTCGAAATTTTTGCATTTGGAGTTTTCTGGAGTATTCACGTGTTGACCCAAATCTGGAAGAAAAGAAATGGGCAGGAGATTTCTTGAGTATTATAGGTTTAGCCCAAAATCTTGGGGTGGGGAGCGGGGTTGAAGAAATGGGCATTAGGTCCCCTCTTAAATTTCATTCCTGGCATTGTCAATCCCATTTTTTCGCTGTAAAGTAAGAAAGCATAATTGAAAATTCTACATGTTGAGCTTTCATGGTTAAAAAAGTTCTTTGCCATTTTTATGTTTAAATAAACGTGTTTACTGATTTGTTTCTCTAGGGGAGAAGTAAGAGGAGAATTTTTCTGTGAGGTCTGCTGCGTGTCTGCCTCTAACGAGGAGATGTTCGATCTCCACATGAATGGGTCCAAGCACAAGTCCCGAATGAAGAGACTAGGTCCCCAGCTAAACCCCCAGGAGCCCAAAGTGATGATGGACGGCACTATCATGATAGGAGACCAGCCGATTAATATTCCCATGAGAGGGCGGGGAAGAGGAAGAGGGATGATGCGAGGAGGACGAGGAGGTAGAGGAGGAGGAATGGGAATGGGAGGTAGGTGCATAGCTTCAGTTGTTTGCTTACTGGTGTAATACTAAGAATAATTTTCCAGTCGTTTACAGGGGGAACAACCTACGTCAGAGCAGTGATGTTATAACCATTGTGATTACTACAGAAATAGAGGATCTTATATGAGTGTTCATGTATTATTGAATTTATTAAACGAGTTGAGGAAAAGGGATAAAATGCGAGGCTTGCCGAGCATTTTATTCCTTTTCCTCAACAAGTTTAATAAATTCAATAATACATGAGCACGAATGCAAGATTCTATTTATCATATGACATTTTGTTCACGATTGTTTACAAAAATATCAATATTCCACAATTAGTAAACGCGACGTCGTTAAGGACGTCGTAGAGGTAACGTTACGGGACGTATCTAGCTAATTTGCATATTTAATCCACTAGTGGATTATCGAAAATAATGCTTGGCGTTATTACACTCTCGGACGCGACGTCATATGATAAAAGGCATTTGTCACAACAAGTAGGCGCAGTAGGTGCATTAGGTCATAAAAGAATCAAACATACTGAAATCTGTCTCAGAAATGTGGCTCTTTCTTTAAATAATTTGACACAACTACCATTGTTTACAGGGCCATATCAAATCTTGTGGCGAAGCTATCAAAGCCTTTTCAATGTTTCTAGGTGAAATCAGGTCACTGGTTGGATGCAAATATTGTTTGTTACCAGCTGAAGTATTTTTTCTGAAGACTCGTAATGTACATATCTAGATTGAAGCATTTTATCTACCCTTTTTACACAAATATGGCTGCTTCTGTCTGCTATGACGTAGGTTGTCCCCCACAGTTTAAGGGGAATGGATACAACTTCAGGGAAGGCAAAAGTATTTTTGTCTCCCAAGTCAATAGGGGTCCACCCTTAAAGCAAATAATTTGCTCTTGTGGAGCAAATTCTTTCCTTTAAGAGCAGACCGCTTTTTCAGCAAGACTGAGCCTATAGAAAGCGAATAGGAAGTCAAGAAAGTTGTCTCCCTTTGGAAAATGGCGGAAAAATCTGCCAGGTGTTCCCATTCCCCTTAAATAGCAGTAGCTGTATTTTAGCATAAACTGCACATGCATTACAATAACAGGTCTGATCTGGGCCTGCACTGTTTCCCAAGGTACCCCTGGAACTGAATGGGTTAATTTGCCAGAAATTTTGACAAATTTGTTTCACGATCCAGCAAGGAGTCCAAAAGGTACAGACAGAATTGCAAACAGTGTAGACCCTGATCAGACTGGAGCAGTCTGATCTGGGTCTTCACTGTTTGCTTTGGCCTATCTGTCCCAATACATAGGCTCATTACGGCAAGCTAAAAAACAAAAGCAAAAGATACAGGACTGAAATGTCAAATAGAGCCCTTTATGATCAATAGTAATGTGGTTGTTTGTTTGTTTGTTTTGGAGTTTAATGGCCCAGTCATATTGAGCCGATCATTCTATTATCCACACGCACTTTGCCTGGGCAGGCTTATACGTAATTGGTTAACCAGTATAGTGCACTTTCCCTCGCCAGAAACTGACAACTGCCCTTCTTGAATCAGCAGAAGGGAGAGAATGACCATAGAATAGATTTCATGCTCAATCTCCAAGAAAGAATGTTGCCGACACCAGCAGGTATCGAACCCGCATCCCCCCCGATCACCAGTCAGCCGCACATCTACTGAGCTACCGACAATGGTAATCTGATTTCACTTTTGTCATCTTGTAACATGCCTTTGTTATTGCTGTTTCAGGTGATGGCTGTTTCCGATGTGGTGAGATGGGTCATTTTTCAAGAGAATGCCCCATGGGTGGTGGCAGAGGAGGAATGGGAAGAAGTACGCTGTTATTTACAGTTTTCAGAACAAAATACAGTAAAATTCCCCTATATTAAGGCCACCTTTTAAGACCACCATTAGGACTGTTCAAAAGTGGTCTTTAAGACCACTTTTGAACAGTCCCAAAGGTGGTCTCTGACACAAAGAATAACTGCAACCTACTAAATAAGCTTTTTAAAGCAAAATTATTCTTAATTTTGGGTGGTCTTAATAGCGGAATTTCACTGTAGGTGAATGAACGCACCTAAAACCTAAGGCTGGCAAGATTAATTGGATAATTGATTAATGGATCGAAAAAATCTACAAAAATGATTTCCCTTACTGATATTGCTCGTAATCAATGATTTTGATGGGTACAATTTACTAACCAGTTTTGTGTCTCAAATAGCTGGATGAGTGGCAAGCAATGCAGACGATGAGATGCTGCCACATGCGGCATACCGGCCCCGATAGCTCAGTTGGTAGAGTGTCCGCTCCGGGGAACGGGAGGTCACAGGTTCGATCCCGGGCCGCCCTGTCTTATGCAGTTATGCAGCCAGTTGGCATCCGCCTCCCCACCCCGCTCACTTCCCGTTGTTTGGTCCAATATTTAAACGTCGATAACATTTCAACCATAGTGAAAATTTTTATTTTGTAACAATATTTCCAATGTTAGATGATTAGTAACTATTGATAACAATGGGAATCACATTCTCAATACAATATGTTTGACTCGATGGAAAGTTGAACAAAAAGATTTTGATTCTTGCCTTGAATCTATGGCCTTACCCATTAAATCGTAGCTATCATTAAACATTTTATTTCATAATCAATAGCAGACAGGCCACTGAGAAAAATTTATATAATTTGAATTCAAATTTCAATAAAATGTTTTGCCAGTGACAATTTAAAAATGAGTGTATAGTTTCAATTTCCGGTCAGTATATATTCTTTCAGTATAATAATATAAGAATCTGATATGGGGTTCTGTTGTAGATGAGCGTTTCCAACCCGAGGGATGACCTTGCTGAGCAGAACCGAGGCTATGCCGAGGTTCCGCTCAGCATGGTCATCCTGAGGGTTTGAAACGCCCATCTACAACAGA
This sequence comes from Lucinisca nassula, assembly GCA_963580285.1. NCBI lineage: Eukaryota > Metazoa > Mollusca > Bivalvia > Lucinida > Lucinidae > Lucinisca > Lucinisca nassula. The sequence goes on along the minus strand of OY757023.1, from coordinate 111,524,743 downwards.
ACCCCATATTGGATTCTTTTTCTTGCACAACACCTCCGGTTAGTTTTGACAGCTCGCAAATGTATATTGTTTACAAAATAAAAGTAGTGCGGAAGTAGTTCTGGCAGTTGAATAAAATTGAAGCGCATTTATGTTAGTTGCCTGGGTCGGAACACCAGGGTCAGAACATAAATTTCTATCCCAGGGTAAAATCACGGATTTCCTTGTCTGGTGTGCAAGAAGTAAGTGTCCCTGTCAGTGTCTTGGATTCTTGTTATCATGTCTACCAAGACACATGAGTGTTCTTTTGAGTACCCTTAAATTCCAGTTCCAGGCCCACCTGTGTTAAGCAAGCACCTGTCTTAAGCATGCGATTTTGAAATATCCCATGACCGTTTGCTTAACCCATTTTGTACTGGAAACCCTAAAACGGGTAATTGACAAACTGTGTAGGCCCAGATCAGACACCACAAAATGCGGTGTCTGATCAGGGTTAAATTGGACTCCTGGGGCCAGTTGTTCAAAACTAACGAAACTAACGACTTCGTTAGTTAACATATCGTTAAAACTTTGATCATTTATTATGCCAAATATGCTAATATTTTTGCTGAAAAAATGTGAGCAGCTTTTGCTTTCGCGAAAGCTGCTCACATTTTTTCAGCAAAAATACCAAAAATTCAGCTGAAAAATACCAAAAATTCATATATTAAACTTGCTAGAACAGTTAACAATATAACCACTAACGAGCTCGTTAAGCTAACGATGCTTTGAACAACTGGGCCCTGCTATATAAAAGGAGGAAGATTCCACCTGGTACCAAAAGGGTTAAGACAGGTTAGACTATACATGATCTGATATATTAAGCAACAATTGACAGATTGAGACAGCTTTTAAACACTAGGATGAGACTCCAAATCACACACTGTCATACAAGATATTCTTGTCCCAGGAGTGAAAAGTTTAACTCTTTTTGTACCAAACGGAATCTTCCCCTTATATATGGCAGGAGTCCATTTCAAAATTTAGGCATGTCAGGTTGTGTTCAAAATTGATTTGGAAAAAATGCTAAACTTCTTGCAAATATTGTAGGCCCTGATCAGACGCCACGTTCTGTGGCGTCTGATCTGGGCCTACACTGTTTGGCAAGGCACCGGTTTATGGTTTCTGGTACAAAATGGGTTAATCAGTCATGAAGAACAATTATGATCAGTCTTTAACCCTTATCCTGCTGAATAAATTTATTTAGCCACACTCATTGATGACTGCCAATCAAATAACTTAATACAGTGTATTTGTTCAATTCACAAACTGCATGACAGTGTAGATCCTGATCTTGGTCCCTGCCCATCAGGGCTTGAAGAAATATATGGGCTGCATGGTGCTTCCACGCAGAGCTGAAACCGACCCGCATAACGAGTACTGGTAAACTGCTTAGAGGGTCTTAGCCTGCCCAGGCAAAGCGGTATGAGTCGGCCCGTCCATGCTTATAAACTCTATTGGTTTCATTGTGTGACAGGGCTTGAGATGTTATTTCATTTCATTGTCGGGTAAAAGTCCCACAAAATTGGAAGCAACGTCTCCAAAATGACCTTTACAGTGTTGACGGGGACGTTAAACCTCAAATCAAAGAAACAAACAAGATACTGATCTGGATATACACTGCTTGGTTGTCATGGTCAGCAGCATAAGGGTGAAATGTGTAACTAACAGGTACAATGATTAATTGATCATGACAAACAGGTAGTTATAGTTGTATTATGTATTGCAGGTGAGGGCTGTTTCAGTTGTGGAGAGCTCGGTCATTTCTCTAGAGAATGTCCAAACAGCGGTGGATTTGGAGGAGGTACTGTTCTTCTTTTGTACAGTAATGCACTAGTCATTTGTAACCCCGGCCCCCCACCTACGGAGATGGGTGTGGGATAGCCGGGCTAATGTGCAGGGTAGTTACCATCTGTGTTCCCCCCGCAGTGCCGGGTTAATGCAGGGGTTTTGATATTATGCAAACATACCCCAGTGGAATTAACTATTATAAACAGCGGGGCAATGACATTCAGGAGGTCCCTGCAGTGCAGGGCATCTAGCAGGGCTGTGAAAAGTCATTGTCCCCACTATTTACCGTAGGTGGGGGAGGGGGCAGTGGTTACAAATGACTGGTGCATAATGCTCAGTATTGGGACTGGTAGGCCTAAGCAAATAGTGCAGACCCAGATCAGAAGCAGTCTGATCAGGGTCTGCACTGTTTGCCATTCGGTCTGCACCTTCTGGACTCCTTCCTGGGTCGGGAATCAGTTGTTAAAATTTTAGGATTATTACAGCGTCAAGGTGTCCCAAGTTTTAGGATTTTTATGCCCCCGCATCGGATGAAGCCGGGGGCATAGAGTTTTTCGGTTTTCCGTACGTGCGTCCGTGGGTACGTGCGTACGGTTTCCGAATGTACGTCCTTCTGTACGAAAGTGTGTATGTACGTACGTACGTACGTAAGTGATCCTGTTAGACTCGGGTTAAGGTTTTTGTACAAGGTAGAACTTGAGCTCATATTTTCCAAACCATACAATAGATTTGGTTTATATTTAGTATGATGATAGATAAAGGTCCAAAGTTTTATTCAGCAATACCCCCACCCATACCCATGACCTCAAGGTTAAGGTCACGAACTTAGAAATTTCTAATGTTTAAGACACAGGTTAAGGTATTTGTACCACGTAGAACTTGAGATCATATTTTCAAAACCATACAATGGATTTGGTTTATATTTAGTATGATGATAGATATAGTTCCAAAATTTTATTCAGCAATACCCCCGCCCATACACATGACCTCAAGGTCAAGGTCGTTGACTTTGAAATTTTTAATGTTTAAGACCCAGGTTAAGGTAATTGTACCAGGTAGAACTTGAGCTCATATTTTCCAAACCGTGTAATGAATTTGGTTCATATTCGGTATGATGATACATATAGGTCCAATGGTTTATTCAGCCATACCCCACCCATACCCATGACCTCAAGGTCAAGGTCACAGACTTAGAAAATTTTTAATCTTTAAGACTTTGGTTAAGGTATTTGTACCACGTTGAACTTTTATGATTAATTTGGTTCATATTTGGTTTGATGATAGATGCAGGTTCAAAGTTTTATTCAGTAATACCCCCACCCATGCCTATGACTTCAAGGTCAAGGTAGCAGACATAGAAATTTTCAAATTTAAGTATGTTAATAGCTTATATTTTCCAAACTTTATAATAGATATGCTTCATATTTGGTATGACAATAGTTTCAGTTCCAAAGTTTCATTGAGTCATACCCCCCACCCCTTACCTAAAGGTCAAGGTCACAGACATAGAAATTTTTTTATATTATATTTTTTGAGAGTCCATATTTCCTGAACCATGTGATGGATTTGCTCCATATTTGGAATGATGATTGATGCAGGTCAAAAGTTTCATTCAGCCATAACCCCGCCCCTGCCCATGACCTTAAGGTCAAGGAAATGTTTAATGTTAACGTATGTAAGACCTCATAGTTTCCAAACCATTTGATGGATTGAGGTCCTATTTGGCAGTGATTTTTTTACCCCTGCGTCCTGCGTCCAGGACGCACAAATAGGACTGAGGACGCACAATCTTAAAATATGTGCGTCCGTTGGACGCAAAAAAATTAATGGGCGAAAAATCCAACTTAAGTTTTGGCGGCTGTAAATATCGGCGGAAGTGATAAAATACCGCACTTTTACCGAACTGCACAATGAGTCACTGAAAAATCGATACAGGTACAATTTAATGATCCAACCACAAGACAAGTATCCATTCCATCCAAAACGAGCCCGAACTTTCACACAAGCTAGTTCAATGCGAACATCAAAGTTTTCCGCCATCCAAATCGCCGCCCGCAAACCACCAATACCGTTTTGTGCACGTGATCGGTTAATTACGCCATCCGATGCCAGCAACCTCATACGTGTTTAATGCTATTGTTTTATTTGAATGGGGTGTATATCTTTCATAAAATAATGTTTCGACCCGGTAAAAATATTTTCTCGATAGCTAAAACGGTTGTGAATAGAGGTTGATAGAAAACAGCGTTTTGCACAGCTCCCGAATTATCCCCAGAAGCTCGAACAACAGCGTTCGACTTTTCCCGTCTAGCGTCTGCTATTTGGCGCCAAAACGTAACATTCAAGAGACGGTAGAAAAGTCCGTTTTTATTACGCATACATAGGGGAATAAACACAAATTAGAGAGATAAATTGACCATATTTTCACACCTTGTTCAAGATGGCTTATCGATGAAATGAAAGACACGCACCGCTGGGCAATCATGTTTACTTGGCAATTATATGAAAGGGATTAACAACAGTGTCATTATTGAACCGTTATAAATACACAGACGGTTTGTCTCGGAATTGTCGACAAAGCCGGACACTGCAGCAATTATTGTGATTTACCTACTCTTGTTTTACCGTATTTAAGGACTCAGAAGGCTGACAGTTGTAGACGATTTTTGCACTTGCTCCACCGGGCATTGTAAGGTCAAAGTGCACCTGCCCGGCGCGATATCGGACTTGTCCTGGGCAGCCGGGCCATGGATTTGTCAGCACCTGTTTAGATAGCTGATGTCCCAATCAGGAGGAAACGTTCGGGATTTTACCTCCGTTGTGCATGAAGTAAATTTCACACAAGTTGCGTTGCGGTGCGCATTTAACGAAAACGAAAGTAGAAAACATTCCTCCAAAAAAGAATCGGAAAATAGACACAAAATCGTACACTTTAGCTCGATTTCTTTGGGCTAGTAAACAACACAAGTTGATGATTGATTCTGTTCATTGCAAATAACAGATACTAGACATTCATTCATCACCACATTATTTTTAACTATACTGAACCGATCTTTTTTTTTTTTTTTTTTGCTTCCCATTTTTTCAATCCAAATATTGGGACTCATACTTTCAGATTTGGGACGCACAGTATTTTGGCCGAACGAGTCCCAGGACTCATAGTTGAAAATTTGTAAAAAAATCACTGATTTGGTATGTTGATAGTTATTTTTTCTAGGTTTAATCAGCCATACACCAATCTATGCCAAAGACCTAAGGACAGGTGTTATTGTAATATGTCATTTTTTTTTTGCGGGGGAGGGGCAGGTAGGCCCCTGGGTGGGGGCATTTGTGTTATATTGACACATTTCTAGTTACAGTAGTTATTCAATAAATCGTCTGCTGAGTGCAATAACGTTGTAAGTGCAAAATGGCAACTTTTCAGGAGAGACAAAAAACTGTTTTATTAAAGAATGGCATAGAAAACCACACTATAAGCTGGTTTCTTAACTTCATGGCGATTTCTTTCATTTTTGTGTGATGTTTATTGTTGAATAAATGACATTTGAAAAGAAATATTTAGCATTTAAGGGTTGATACACCATTTCTGCGCCAAGTGTTTTTTTCAACTTTTTTGGTGCAAAAACGGTGTAAGTGCATCCAGCGCTAAAACGGTGTAAATGTACAAACCTTATTTCTTTGCCTTTTACGTGATAAAGCAGTAAATTAAAGGCACTTGGTAGGTAATAGGTCACATTTTATACATTCTTCATGGTACCTACATGCTTATTCTGAAATATCAAACAGCAGGATTCAATATTTTTGAGGTATTTAAAAACTGCGCAAAAATGGGGTAAGTGCACTTACATTGGTTTTGCGCCAACTTTTTTTTCTAAAAGTCAGAGCAAAAATGGTGTAACTGACAAAAAAAATTCCAAAATGCTGAAATAAATCATGATTGAGGCAGAATCCAGCTGTAGAACTTATTTACCAAGTGTGTCAAGTCCTAAGGCACCCATTTATGCAAAAAATCTATTTTGGCCAAAATGTCAGTTACACCGTTATTGCACTCAGCAGACGAAATAAGGCAAGGTAATTCAGTGATCATATTCTTAACCCTTGTCCTGCTGAGCCCGGATTTGCCTTATCTTACAAACAATGTAGATCCAGATCAGATGGCTTCTGAAGAAGCCATCTGATCTGGATCTTCATTGTTTGTCATTCAGTTTCTGAATTTGATGCAATTATTTGCATCAAGTAATCTGATTGGTTGATATTAAGTTGTGGGTGTGGCATATTTAAATATTCAGCAGGTCAAGGGTTAACCCTCACTGTGCTGAATATTTCAGTCTCCTACACTCCTCCCCTATTTTCGACCATTTATATTCTTTGATTTCAATTTTGTGGAATGAATTCATAGGCAGAAAGGGAAACGGTATAGATCCATATCAGCTGGCTTCTCAGCCACCAACTGATCTGGATATAAACTATTTCCAAAAGAGGATATATCCAGCTTCGCAGGGGCAGGGTAATGGTTAACCTGTTGTATGCAGGAAACACATAAAGGGGTACCTTGGCAAATAGTGCAGGCCCAGATCAGATGCCGCAGTAAGCGGCATCTGATTAGGGCCTGCACTATTTGCTAACAATTTTCGTCAAATATAGAAGAAAAACAAAAAAAAAAAACCTGTCATCCTTATATGAAAAATGGACTAGTCCAACATATAGCATGGAAGTGTCCACTAGCATACAGTGGGTTAATTTACCGTTATTGATTAAAGCATATGTTGTGGGCACATTAGGGGCTGTTCTAACCAGTACCCACATCTAAAATTTCTAACAAGCATCTCTCAGTTATCATTGCTATTAATTTCCTGGAGCTATGAGATCTCATATTTGCCATAATGTTTCCGGTCAGACAGACCTGAGCCAACAATGTAGACCCAAATGAAATGTCACAGAACTTGGTACCTTATAGACATAGCTACAGATAAGATTTGTATTTTGTGATACTTGAAGGATAGTTTTTGTCAATTCTCGTTGAGGCGGTCCTAATGAATACCCACAACATAGGTCAGGGCATGACAAATCCAAGTCTCAACCACTTGCCCAGCAGTTCACAGCATCTTGAAAATGGCTTGAATTTATAATATTCCCTACATATTCTCTTCATTTTTCTGGGCAAGAGAAATAACAAAATCACTTGCCCAGCCAAAATTTGGACTTGTCCAGGGCAGCTGGGCAATGGATTTGTCAGGCCCTGCTTAGGTTTATATGGAGATATAAGGAAAACTATCTTCAGTTGTCACAAAATACCCACCTTATCAATACGTACCTTGTCTGCGGCTATGCTTATAGGCACTACACAGTTTGACACTCATCCAGCTGTTTTTAGATACAGTGAATTGTCCTTGTTCAAATTCTTGATCAAATATGGAAAGGTGCTGGGGTGTCTCAATATTTAGGGCAAATACGATAGTACAACATTAGCTAGGCCCAGTGACTCAGTCTAATGCGTATTTGGTGATCAGATATTTACATATACCACAACCTCGTTAATTATAACACTGTTTGGCTATAACATGGTTTCAAGATGGATCCCAAAAATGCGTGGATTATATAGAAAAATGACCATAAATGCTCATTTTTCTATATAATCTACACATTTTTTGTTCGGATGTAACACGGTTGTTTAACTAACAGGGTTTCAGCTTTGGACCCCATTAATAGTGTTATAAAGAGGTTGTGGTGTATTTGATATGTATATGTGTGTTTTACGTCCAACCAACAACTTAGGTCATTTGGCGACAGGACCTCTGAAAATCTTGAGAATCCTGGATTCAAACCCATGACCCGTCATCCAGGTGATTCTGACAGGTACCCACAAAATATGATTTTGACAAGAAGTAGAAGAATTATCCCTGGATGTGTTATCCCTGCAAGAAAGATCCCTGAATGAGTGCACATGTATATAAACTGGCTAGTATATTATCTGAACAACGGTATTGAATTTTGACAGTCATGACTCTAGAATTGACTGTATTGTACAAGGGCAAGTCAATAAGTAACCAGCCTATCCAATTTCCAATTGACCAAGACAACCAAGATTTTCATGCCTTGTTTCAATATATGTTTTAGGCATGAGGACAAAATTGCACCCTTGTGTCATTCACTCATAAGATATTGAACGTCAAACATGGCTAGCAATCCAATAGCAAGATTTTCCTCAAAATCTGAGTACCGTGCTGTGATTGGTTAGTTTGGTTTGAAAGGGAAAACAGGTCAGCAAATACATTGATAGCTTATTTGCAGACGTAAGTATGTTATTCCATTGATACATGTTCCAGCATTCTTTTGCTGTGGCAGGGTGTAGCTGGAACTGTAAGAACTTGTTACAGATTAAGTAATTGTTTCAGGTGGAAGAGGAGGAAGATAGTGTGGGACCGTTTGGAGGGAGGGGCAAGATCGACTAGAAAGGAGAGACAATTTCTAACACTAGCTATTTTATGTTTGTCAGGAAGGGGACAGGTCGATGGCCGTGGTAGGGGCTTTAGAGGACAGTACTCGAACGTTGCACCTATTGATGTTGATGATTTTGCTCCGGGAAGGGGCTGCTCTATGGAATTCCGAGATTTTAGGACCCCAAGTGGGAAGTTTTATTGTCCCCTTTGTGACATTACCCTTAACACAGAATCCCATATGGCACAACATGCCCTGACAAAGACTCACAAGCAGAAGAGTTTGAATAAGAGATATGAGAATATGAGTGCTGACAAGTGAATTTGCTGAGAACTACATGATGAACTTCGATGGCTCGAACACTGATGGCTCGTTTACCATGCCTGAGTCGAATCCGTTTTTTGAGTCCCTTGGGAATTCCTCTGCATAAGAAAAAGTGTGGGATAATTAAGGAGATTTTCAACTTTCATCTTGCAAATGTATGCTGTGTGTACACATTAGAATCGCCTCAATGAGGCGATTCTAATGAGTACACACAGCATACATTAATGTTACAGAACACCGAAAAGAAGTCCGAAAATACCCCAGTTATGTTTTCTGAAAGTATGCAACAGTGGCTCGAACTACCGCTGTTTCGAACAAATTTCTATGGTCCCGAAGGGGTTCGAGCCATCGAAGTTCGACTGTACATGATGAAAACAAAGGACATCTTTCCAAGCAAAGAAAGCAGGCCTGTGGAAACACAAGTCCCTGGACATATAAAATCTATAATTGTACTTGTCCTATTTGGACTGACTTGCCTTCATAACTCTTCATCTTAACCTATTCTATGCTAGTGGACTCTTCCATTGCTATATGTTGGACAAGTCCATTTGTCATATAAGGGGTGTCAGGCCTATATTTTTGCTTTTATTCTAATTTTGATGGAAAATTCTTTTAGCACATAGTGCGGGCCCTGATCAGACGCATTTTGCAGCGTCTGATCTGGGCCTGCACCATTTGCCAAGGTACCCCTTTAAGTGTTTCCCGCATGCAATGGGTTAATGTTTCAATTTTGGCTTACAAGAAGAGAAGACGAGTGATTTAGATGACATTCTAAGAAATTCCACTGATATGATTTGGAATATACAGGTGTACTTGTCTTTGGGCAAGTACATGTTACGATGTACTTCAGATGTTTGCCCAACAGCCTTTTGTACTAAGTTGGGCAAGGGGCATACTATTTCCACAGGCCTGGGAAAGGCTTGCACAAGCCTTTTGTAAATTGGATGTCATGCTGTTTTAGCTTACCTTTTAAGGGGAATAAACACAGCTTCAGGGGAGGTAAACTTCAATGGCTCATACCTTTTTGAGAACAAGAAAATACAGTAAAGTTCCCATATTAAGACCACCTTTGGAACTGTTCAAAAGTGGTCTTTAAGACCACTTTTGAACACTCCCAAAGGTGGGACTTTGGAACTATTCAAAAGTGGTCTTTAATCTTTGATCATTTATTATGGCAAATATACATGTACTAAAATTTTTGCTGAAAAAATGTGAGCAAAAGCTACTCACATTTTTTCAGCAAAAATACCAGAATTATAGATATTGTACCAGCTAGAACAGTTAACCCTTATCTTGCTGAATATTCATTTAAGCCACACCAATTTCTGTCTATCAACCAATCAAATTAGTTGAAGTAATTTATTGCTACAAATTCATAAACTGAACGCCAAACAATGTAGATCCTGATCAGATGGCTTCTTCAGAAGCCATCTGATCTGGATCTACAATGTTTGCAAAGATAGGGGTTGTCGTGAACAGCAAGATAAGGGTTAACAATTTAACCCTTAATGAACTTGTTAAGCTAACAATGCTTTGAACAGCAGGGCCCAGGTTCGAATCAGCCGTGGTAAATGAGCCATTAGTGTTTTGAGTCTTTGAAGTTTAACTACATTGACCATTACATATTCGACTGCAAAGTTTCGTGAAATTTCCGTGAAATTCCATGCAGGAGTGTGGTATCTTCATGTAATAGCCTGTCACATGGTAGAGTGAATTCTTTTATTTGTTTTAAGCAATTGTAATACACGGGAGGTTGGGCGTTTCCATCGAAGTGAGTCATTCTTCACGATTGCTTATGAATTTGAAAAATAACTCGTATTTGATTGGACCATGCGACTGGCTATTACAAGAAGATATCACACTCCAATATAAAAGTTCACAGACATTTCACGAAACTTACGAGTCCAATAATGTTATTGTCTCCCTCATCAGAAGATGTTTACCATAACGGTCGAAAGTATTGGGACAGTAATACCTAAGCAAACAGTGCAGACCCAGATCAGGCTGCTCCTGAAGGAACAGTCTGATCAGGATCTACACTGTTTGCAATTCTGTCTGCACTTTTTGGACTCGTTGCTGGATCGTGAAACAAATTTTTTAAATATTTGGAAAAAAATTTCTGGGAAAAATAGAAAAATATTTCAATATGTCGTCTGCTGAGAAAAAACACAAAAGAAACAGCATGCAGAGCGTAAAAATCAAGACCTTCAGTAAGATATGCATGACTCAGATCAGCGTGTGTATCTACCTACTGTGGCAAGTGTTGTCCTTTATACCTCTTCCGATTGTCCACAGACTGTGAAGTTTTCATGCGATCCAGAAGAATCTGATCAGACTGGGCAGATGCACACGCTAATGAGCCTTTGCTGATTGCACAATTCTTATTCGATGATTTGTCTTTCCCTGGCTTACATGATTGAACACTAAAACAAATAAAACTTTGTATATTTGTAGTTGAATATCATATTTTGTGTTTTTGTTTAATTTTGGGATTTTCTTCCTTTTTTCCACTTAAGGGGAATGGATACACCTTCAGGGGTGGTAACTCCAGCAAAAGTATTTTTGTCTTCCATGTCAATAGGGGTCAACTCTTAAAAGGAAAGAATTTGCTCCTGAGGAGCAAATTCTTTCCTTTAAGAGTAGACCCCTTTTTCTGGGGACAGGGCTCATAGAAAAGGTAACAGAAAATCCCAAAAGTTGTCTCCCTTTGAAAAATGGCAGAAAAATCTGCCAGGTGCCTCCATTCCCCTTAATTGTTTGACCAATGACCATAGCTCTGGATGAGGCATAATGAGGTTAATTTTGGGATTTTTTGTTTTTTTTTGTATTTCTCCATAAAAACAATGTTGTTGGTCCTTGTTAGAACCCCCTCATCGAGACAATTCTAACAACCTCATTACAAACACTGTTAGATACAACAATATTTCGGGTGTAAAACAGTGTAAAGGTGGATCCCAAAAATGTGTATAATATATAGAGAAATGACCTTAAATGTTAATTTTTCAATATAATCTATACATTTTTGTTGGGATTTATGTGTAACATGGTTCTTTAGCCCACATGGTTTCAGACTTGTACCCCAACCATAATGTTACCAAGAGGTTGTACCCACAACATATATTACTAACAATAAAAAAGGAAAATTAATTATCCTCTCTTCTTTTCTTATTACCATAAAACGCCTGTGTGACATGGTGTATTTTTTCACATCTTCAAAATGGCCACTTTTCTGATGAAAATCCAATACATTTTCTTATTTATACTGCAAACATAGTTTGTGGGTGCTTAATTGCCTCATTAAGGCGATTCTAACGAGTACCCATAACCTATATCTTGGAGAATTAAGAAAAATAATGTATTTCCCTGTAAACCCCAGTTTTTAGCTCAGCCATGAAGTGCTCATGTTGAGCTATTGTGATCAGTCATGTCCGTCGTCCATCTTCAACAACACAGGAATGATACCTGGGTACCAAAATAGCAAAAATTGTTCCGCTCCGATGAACAAGATGGCCATCAGAGCTAAAAGTAGAAAATTGTGCCCTTGGGCCAATTTCATTCAAACTTCATAGGGATGTTGCTTAGGTGACCCTCTACCAAAATAGAAAAAAACGGTTCTGCTCCAATGAGCAAAATGGTCGCCAGAGCTAAAAATAGAAAAACATTGTAAATTTGCTTCCAAGGCGAACTCCTAAACCCTTGGGCCAATTTGATTAAAACTTCACAGGAATATTGCCCAGATGGCTTCCTACCAAAATAGCTAAAATCCTCTATTGAACAAGATGGCTGCTAGAGCTAACAATAGAAAAAATCTTTAAACGATGACAACTTCTGTACCCTTGGGCCCATTTCATTCAAACTCCATGGCAATGTTGCTTAGGTGACCTACCAATATGGCTAAAATGGTTCTGCTCCAATGAGCAAAATGGCCACTAGAGCTAAAAATAGAAAAAAAAACATTGTAAATTTGCTTCAAATGCAAACTCCTCCAAAAACCTTGGGCCAACTTTATTCAAACTTCACAGGAATGTTGCCTAGGTGGTTCCCTACCAATATAGCTAAATTCGTTCTGCTCTGATGAACAAGTTGGATGCCAGAAATAAGAGTGGAAAAACGTAAATTTGCTTCAAATGTCAGTGTCTCCTAAACCCTTGGGCCAATTTGAGTTTAACTTCACAAGAATGTTGCCTTGGTGACTCCCCACCAAAATAGCTGAAATCTTTCTGCTCTGATAAACAAAATGGCTACCAGAGCTAAAAATAGAATGTATTAGAGACAGTGACACACAGATGAATGAATTAGGGCCCTCTTGTCTCTATATAAAGTCGGGTTTAGCAGGGTGTTCATTTCAGGGACTTGTTCACGTGATGTGGAGCTAAGTTTTACTACAAGACTAATAGTCTATAAAGTGAGAGATTCAAGTGGAAGACGAAACAGTGGAACTTCAGTGACTCAAACACTAAAGGCTCGTTTAACCCTTTTTGTACAAGTGGAATCTTCCTCCTTATATATATAGCACATGTCCATTTCAAAATTCAGAGGTGTCAGGTGTTTTCTTAAATTGATTAGGAAAATGGCTTAACTTTTTGTAAACAGTATAGGCTGTGATCAGACGCCGCGTTCTGCGGCGTCTGATCTGGGCCTGCACTGTTTGCCAATTACTCGTTTTGGGGTTTCTGATACTCAGTGGGTTAACATGGTTGTTTAGTACTGGAGCCAGTTGTTCAAAGCATCGTTAGCTTAACGAGCTCGTTAGTGGTCATATTGTTAACTCTTCTAGCAAGTACAATATCGTAAATTTTGGTATTTTTGCTGGAAAAATGTGAGCAGCTTTTGCGTCAGCAAAAGCTGCTCACATTTTTTCAGCAAAAATTTCAGCATATTTGCCATATTTAATGATCATAGTTTTAACGATACGTTAACTAACGACGTCGTTATTTTTGAACAACTGGCCCCAGGTCTCTCGAATTATTCAGGAGTTCTTCCTTTAGAAAATATTCCTGCAGCTCCAAATGAGAAATGGTCGGGGATAATTTAGGGAAAATTCAGTGTTCGAAATTAAGATTAGCAAGCAGCAAGTTTGCTGCCGTGAAAGTGCAATTTGTACTCTGTGAAAAATGTCGGCCGCAAATATCTTCTGCCTGGGAATGTTAAGTGATTCTAATGAGTACACACATCATACTGTAAAGAAGATTGTCCTTAATTTCCTTCATTATGCCATTGTATGCGGGAAATTCCTAAAGGGGTACCTTGGCAAACAGTGTAGGTCCAGATTAGACTCGGGCCTGCACTATTTGCTGTTAAACAGGATTTTCTATCAAAATTAGATTAAAAACGAAAAATAGGCCTGGCAATCTTATATGACAAATGGACTTGTCCAACATATAGCAATGGAAGAGTCCACTAGTATACAATGAGTTAACTTGGCACAATGATGAACCTGGAAAATTCTTAGTCCCAGAGGTGTTTGAGGCACGGAAGACGTTCCACTGTTTGCTTCCTTGTAATTATGTTATATATTGTGACTTTTAAAGTTGTATAATATTCATGATCCAGACACAAAATGTTTTACCTGAGTTGAGCATAGTATAGATAAAATCATATTGCAGTTTATATTGGAGAGGTAAAGTGGTGCAAGTTGGCCCGCCCATGCATATAAACCGTATTGGTTTCATTGGGCGGCAGGGATTGAGATGTTATTTCATCTCATTGTCAGGTAAATGACCCATAAAGTTAGAAGCAACGTCTAAAATGACTTAGTGTTGACGGGGATGTTAAACCTAATCAAACAAGCAAAATATTGGATATGTGGTGAAATCTCACTTTTCATAGCAACAGATAAGAAGTATTTTGTAATAATTGAAGGATAGTTTTCCTTATTTCTCCATATTAACCTATGTTGTGGGTACTCTTTAGAACCGCCTTGGTTCCACAATGAATATCCACAACATAGGTTTTTATGGAGAATTGACAAAAACTACCCTTCAATTAGCACAAAATTCTTAGCTTATTTGTTGATATGGCTTTTGAGACCCACTTGTGTTGGACTGTCCAAAAGTGGTATCATTTGTGAAGTGGAGAAAATTACCTGTTTGAACTAAGTCTTGTAGAAATAGCTGTTTATCCATTGTACACTGGTGGACTCTTCGATTGTTATATGTTGGACAAGTCCATTTGTCAGTTCGTGGGTAATGGGCCTTTATTTTTTTCATCTTATTCTATAGTTGGGTGTGGGGTGGGGGGGATGTATTGTTCTACCAACACGCTTTCTAGTTCTATTTTTGATGGAAATCCTGTAAGCAATCAGTGTAGATACTGATCTGACATCACATTCTGCAGTGTCTGATCAGGGTTGGTACTGTTTTCTTATGTCACTTTTTTATGGGTTTCCGGGTAAGAATGTAAGAATCTTATATGGGTGTGAGGGGTGAATTGAAAAATCCGTCCCGAGGGACACTGTCCGGCATCACGAGGCTTGCCGAGTGATGCCGGACAATGATCCCGAGGGACGGATTTTTCTATTCACCCCTCACACCCATATTGGATTCTTTTTCTTGCATACCTTCCATTTCTATTGCGAATTTTTAATGCTGCCGTCACTTCGGTTACCGACGTCCGCCATTTTGTGTTGACACAACAGGGATGTTTAGTGACGTCACGCATGACGACGCGCGCATGAGGTTGTAATCAACCAGTGCATTTATCAAACACGCGATTATATTCGATTTGGGGTCGGAACACCAGGGCCAGAACATAAATTTCTATCCCAGGGTAAAATCACGGATTTCCTTGTCTGGTGTGCAAGAAATAGTTAATTGAATGTCAGTTTTTATTTTGAGTTGATTTACTGTCTGAACAGAGGGAAAGTGGTCAGTTACTATCTGAACAAGGGGCCAGTTGGTTAAAACTTGTGATGTTTGTTAACATACTGTAAAATTTTCATCATTCAATATGGCAGATGTGCTGTTAAATATTTTTGCTGAAAAAATGTGAGTAGCTTTTGCATTGGCAAAGGCTACTCACATTTTTCACCCAAAATACAGGAATATCTGATATTGTACTTGCTTTAACCGTTAGCATTTTGACCACACGTTGAACAACTGGCCCCTGTAGCCAATGATACACTTTGCTGGATGAAACTCGTATAATATTCCCATGTTTCCCATTAATTAATGATACATCTGTAATTCACAGGGCACCTTGGCATTAAGATACATCTGTTATTCACAGGCCACCTTGGTCTAGTCTCTCTCTGCTGTGTGTTCCAGCATTGCTTGGGTCAAAGGTGAAGCAGCAAGTTCTGTAACAGAAGGTCAGGTGTTTTTAATCCCCATTGCGAAGCGGACCAGGGATTATAGGGATGGCTTTCGTCCGTCCATCCGCATGTAACACTTTCTTGTCTGCTCCGTTCCTCCTGAAACCTTTGATAGAATTACATTAAACTTTGGTAAAATATTCTTTTCAAGAACACAACTGAACCATGCCCACTCAAGATCAGTCACATTTGAAGGTCACGAGTTTGAAACATTGAATTTTGTGTCCATTCCATATCTCCTTTACCCCTGGAAGGATTCATATTAAATTTTGGTCAAATATCTCCTTCACTGAGCTGATGTGTGGAACCCATAAATGAGCCATGCTGACTCAGTTGAAAGTCGTTTAAAACTAAGAATTTTGTGTCTGTTTCATATCTCCTTTACCCCTCAAAGGATTTTCATTAAACTTTGGTCAGTTATCCCCATCAGTGAGCTTATGTGCAGAGTCCATAAATGAATCTTGCCTACTCCAGGTCAAGGTCACATTTGAAAGTCACTAGTTTGAAACTTTGAATTATGTGTCCCTTCCATATCTCCTTTACCCTTGAAAGGATTTTCATTAAACTTTGGCCAAATATCCTCCTCATTGAGCTGATGTGCACAACCCAAAAACGAACCATGCTGACTCAAGGTAACGAGTTTGAATTTTGTGTCCATACCATATCTCCTTTACCCCTAGAAGGATTTTCATTAAACTTTGGTCAAATATCCCCCTCAGTGAGCTGATGGGCAGAATCTATAAATCAACCATGCTGGCTCAAGGTCAACGTCACTGTTTAAGGTCACAGACTTTTTTGTGTCCCCATGTCTCCTTCACCCCTTGAAGGATTTTCATTAAACTTTGGTCAAATATCCCCCTCAGTGAGCCGATGTGCAGAACCCATAAATAAACCATGGGAACTCAAGGTCAAGGTCACAGTTGAAGGTCATGAGTTTAAATCTTGTGTCCGTTCCATATCTCCTTTACCCCTCAAAGGATTTTCATTACACTTTGGTTAAATATCCCCCACAGTGAGCTGATGTGCAGAACTCATAATTAAACCATTCTAACTCAAGGTTACATAAATAAACCATGCTAAGTCAAGGTTAAGGTCACCGGTGAAGGTCACGAGTTTGAAACTTGGAATTTTGTGTCCATTCCATATCTCCTTCACCCCTTGAAGGATTTTCATTAAACTTTGGTCAAATCTCCCCCTCAGTGAGCTGATTTGCAGAACCCATAACTAAACCGTGCCAGCTCAAGGTCAAAGGTGAAGGTCACAAGTTTGAGCCTTGTTATTAAAGTGCTGCAGTTTGTTTGTTTGATTTGAGGTTTAACGTCCCCATCAACACTGTAAAGGTCATTTTGGAGATGTTGCTTTCAATTTTGTGGGACTTTTACCTGACATTGAGATGAAATGACATCTCAAGCCCTCTCGCCCAATGAAACCAATAGGGTTTATAAGCATGGACGGGCTGACTCCCACCGCTTTTCCTGGGCAGGCTTAGATCCTCTAAGCGGTTTACCAGTACTCGTGTGTGGGTCGGTTTCAGCTCTGCCTGGAAGCATCATGCAGCCCATATATTTCTTCAAGCCCCGATGGTCGGGGGCCCTCAGACTGCTCTCTTGTTACTCTGGACTCGTATTCCAAGCTCCTTTTACCTAATAAATGATTGGTTCAATATGAGTGATATTCTTGAAAAAGCCATAAACCAAAATCAAACAGAAAAAAAGATACATGAGTAAAGGTTTAACCTGTGAACAACAGAATTTTCATCATTCATAAAAACTGTATAGTATGACCCAGGGCAAAGCAAAACCTGAAGTTTGTTGAGTCAGTAAACTCTCCTATCAGCCTGCATAACTGCATTCACAAAACCTGAAATGTATAACTGCAGACTGATACTGAAGGATGAGAGTCTTTGATTTGAACGTGCTTGATAGCTGATCAGCTACAGAGAGACTAATATGAACACTGAAGACTTATACAATCATTTTAACCCTTTCTGTACCAAATGGAAACTGTGTGTGTGTGAATTCGGGTTTAACGTCGCTTTCAACAATTTTTCAGTCATATCACGATGGTGTCTGGTTGCGACAGGGAGCTCAGTGCGCTGCCTCACTGAAGTATCATGTCCCAGACACATTACATGATACCACACCCAGTCACATTATCCTGACACTGGGTCAACCAGTCCTAGCTCTACCCCGTAAATCTGAGTGCCAAGCGAGGAGTAGCTAGTACCATTTTTAACGACTTTGGTATGTCGCGGCCCGGGATCGAACCCGTGACCTCCTGTTCCCTGGAGCGGACACCCTACCAACTGAGCTATCGGGGCCAGTCCCAAATGGAATCTTCCACCTCATATATAGCAGGATTCCATTTCAAAATTTAGGGGTGTCAAGTTGTGTTTTTGTCAAAATTTATTCAGCAAACAGTGTAGGCCCTGATCAGACGCCGCAGAACGCGGCATCTGATCTGGGCCTGCACTGATTGCCAAGGTACCCCTTTAGGGGTTTCTGGCACTGAATGGGTTAATTAACATGCAGGTACAGGGGCAACATTCACATATGTGGCCCCCTTCCAGGTAGCTAGCCTGCTGCACCCATGGCAGATCTTAGATAGCCATGAGCTTCCACTCTCTGTCAGCTGCTTCCAGGTCATATTGGGCCTCCCAGGCCACGTTTAAAACTTAAATGGCTGGAAAACCATAGGGACCAAAAAAAATCTCGACACGGGAAGTTACTCATAGTGCCAGGTCAGAATGTGTATGTTTTGTGTACTCATTAGAATCGCCTCATCGAGGCAATTCTAATGAGCACACACAACATACATTTTCTTGATAACGTAAAAATTTGGCTAAATTATCCCGGGATATTTGTTATCTGGAGCTAAAAGAAGAATTTCTTTGGGACTCAAAAATGAGTTTGATTCAACCCTTTTTGTACCAAATGGAATCTTCCTCCTTATATATAGCAGGAGTCCATTCCAAAATTAAGGGGTGTCAGGTTGTGTTTTCTTCAAAATTTACTTGATGTCTTAACTTTTGGCAAACAGTGTAGGCCCTGATCAGATGCCGCGTTCTGCGGCATCTGATCTGGGCCTGCACTGTTTGCCACTTACCCCTTTTGGGGTTTCTAGTACCAAATGGGTTAACAAGCTATTTGTGTTTGAGCCATTGGAGTTTCTTTGTAAATGGGTGAGTTTTGCTGTGCCCTGGGTGAGTCACCATCATAATCATAATCATAAGAAATGTTGTATCATTATGTGTTCAGGTTAACAAAGAAATTGTAATAAAGTTTGGAAATGAAAAGGTATTGTGTTCATTTTATTGCCTACATGCCAGATCATGCATGGTAAAATTCCGCTATTAGCCCTTGTCCTGCTGAGCCCAGATTTGCCTTATTTTCCAAACAATGAAGATCCAGATCAGATGGCTTCAGATGAAGCCATCTGATCAGGATCTACATTGTTTGCCATTCAGATTGTGAATTTGTTGCAATAATTTGCATCAAGTAATCTGATTGCCTGATAATCATTAGTGGGTGTGGCATATTTAAATATTCAGCAGGACAAGGGTTAAGACCACCACCTAAAATTAAGACTAATTCTGCTTTAAAGATCTTATTCAGAAGGGTGCAGTTATTCTTCTTTTGTGTTTTCTGTACACAGGGACCACCTTTGGGGCTGTTCAAAAGTGGTCTTAAAGACCACTTGAACAGTCCCAAATGTGGTCATTATATAGGAATTTTACTGTAACATAGAAAGTTCAATTAAACAGGCTGGGTTTAGTTGTTTAAAACTTACGATGTTCTAAGTTAATGTATTGTGAAAAATTTGATCATTTGATAAACATGCTCGTATTTTGTTGAAAACATGAGAATAGATTTAGCCTGTGCTTAGTTGACGTATTGTTTAAACTGATCATTTGGGCCCCGTCAAGTGATTTTGGTACTTCTCGCCTATGCGAGCAGCGAAGGTTCAGGCGAGCCCGCACATCCGCGCAGTCTCGCCAGAACCTTCGCTGCTCACTCATACCAGCAGTGAATCAAGAGGAACCTTCAGACAGAAAGCCATATCCCTGGCCCCTCTGAATGGCTGGGCAGTTAAAATTTGCCATGACGGAATGCTCGAAGACACAAATTCGCTTGGCGGGGCTCATTTAACACGTAAAATATGCTCATATTATTCTGGAAAATTGTGAGTAGCTTTTGCATTCACATTTTTCCACAAAAACATGAGAATGTTAGGTATTTATCTTTGTAAGTTAACTTTTTAACCATTAACAAGCTTGTTAAGCTAACGATGCTCCAGCTTCCGGCATCCGTTGTCCGTCATCAGTTCACATTTTCAAATAAGTATATCTTTAAATCCAGTTGGCCAGTCATGATTAAATTTCATGTGAAGCATTATCAGCTGAGTGAGTGTTAGTTTTACGTCCCGTCAACAGCTAAGGTCATACAGAGACGGGACCTCGGTTTAAAGACTCATCCGAAAGTCTGGAGAAGCCCGGGATCGATCCTACGACCCCTGGTTTACAAGGCGAGTAGTGTAACCACAGAGGCTTCTAGCATTATTAGGGTGGGGGAAAAGATGCATAATGTTTTGTGGCAGATCAGATGATAACTCTTGTTGCCATGGCAACATATAGCTCCCATAGGATTATAATGGGAAAGACTTAAAAAATCTTCTTCTCCGAAACCACAAGGCACAGAGTTTAGATATTTAGTGTGTAGCAACGTCAAGTGGTCCCCTACATAAATCCAGCTAATCATGCCCCTTGGGTCCAAATTGGCCACGCCCTGGGGCTCCTTATTTTCCATAGTTTTGTTTGTTTGATTTGAGGTTTAACGTCCCCGTCAACACTGTAAAGGTCATTTTGGAGACGTTGCTTCCAATTTTGTGGGACTTTTACCCGACCTTGAGATGAAATGACATCTCAAGCCCTGTCACCCAATGAAACCAATAGGGTTTATTAGCATGGACGGTCAGCCTCACACCGCGGTTCCTGGACAGGCTTAGATCCTCTAAGCTGTTTACCAGTACTAGTGTGCGGGCCGGATTCAGCTCTGCGTAGAAGCATCATGCAGCCTATATATTTCTTCAAGCCCCTATGGGCGGGGGCTTTTATTAGCTCACCTGAGCCGAAGGCTCATGTGAGGTATTAGTATATCACGAGCCGGCGTCCGTCGTCGTCCGTCGTCCACACTTTCAACGAAGTATATCTCTGGAACCAGTTGGCCGGCCTTGATCAAATTTCATATGAACCATCATCAGGTAGGGGGAAAGGCTGTATTAGGTTTTCGTGCAGATCGGATGAGAACTCTGGTTGCCACAGCAACAAAGAGCTCCCATAGGCTTAACATAGGAAAAAGCTTGTCATCACTCTAGCTCCGTCAATTTTTTTCTGATCGACTTCATTCTTGCAGATAACCAGGACAGGCATGAAATCTCGATCAAGTTCGATTTTGGGCTGAATCGGATTATTCACTCAGGAGTTACGTGCCCTTGAGCGTTGAAAAAATTGCCTATTGACTTAACATGGGGAAAATGTTGTCATCACTGTAGCTGCTTCAATTATTTTCAGATTGGCATTATTCTTGCAGATAACCAGCACAGCCATGAAATCTCGGTCAAGTTCGATAACTGGCAGAATTGGATCATTCACTTAGGAGTTACCTGCCCTTGTGTGTTTTTGCATTAGGGTTAATGGGAATTTCAAAAATGTATATCTTAAAGACTACTTGGCCAACTTTGATCAAATTTCATGTGTCGCATTATTGGGCAAGTGGAAAGGCTTCATTAGGTTTTCAGGCAGATCTGAGTGGAACTCTGGTTGGCATGGCAACATCTAGCTCCCATAGACTTCACATAGGAAAAAGCTTGTCATCACTCTAGCTCCGTCAATTTTTTTCTGATCGACTTCATTCTTGCAGATAACCAGTACAGGCATAAAATCTCGGTCAAGTTCCATTTTGGGCCGAATCAGATAATTCACTCAAGAGTTACGTCCCCTTGAGCGCCCGAAAAATTGCCTATCGACTTAACATGGGGAAAATGTTGTCATCTCTGTAGCTGCTTCAATTTTGTTTGGATTGGCTTCATTCTTACAGATAACCAGCACAGCCATGAAATCTCGGTCAAGTTCGATAATTGGCAGAATCGGATCATACACTTAGGAGTTACCTGCCCTTGTGCATTTTTGCATAAGGGTTAATGTGAATTTCAAAAATGTATATCTTGAAGACTACTTGGCGACTTTGATCAAATTTCATGTGTAACATTATTGTTGGGCAAGTGGAAAGACTGCATAAGGTTTTCATGCAGATCTGAGTGGAACTCTGGTTACCATGGCAACATATAGCTCCCATAGACTTAACATAGGAAAAAGCTTGTCATCACTCTACCTCCGTCAATTTTTTTCTGATCGACTTCATTCTTGCAGATAATAAGGACAGGCATAAAATCTCGGTTAAGTTCGATTTTGGGCAGAATCGAAATATTGACCTCGGAGTTACGTGACCTTGAGCGACAAAAAATTTGCCTATAGACTTAACATAGGGAAAATGTTGTGACTACGATAGCGACTTGAATTTTTTTCAGATCAGCTTCAAACTTGCAGGTAACGAGGACAGATATAAAATCATGGTTAAGTTCGATTTTGGGCCGAATCGGATTATTTGCCTTGGAGTTACCTGCCCTTGAGCATGAAAAAATACGTTGTGACCACGATAGCAACTTTATTTTTATTCAGATCAGCTTCAAACTTTCAGGTAACGAGGACAGGCATAAAATCCCGGTTAAGTTCGATTTTGGGCCGAATCGGAATATTGACCTCGGAGTTACGTGACCTTGAGCGACAAAAAATTTGCCCATAGACTTAACATAGGGAAAATGTTGTGACTACGATAGCGACTTGAATTTTTTTCAGATCAGCTACAAACTTTCAGGGAACGAGGACAGACATAAAATCTCGGTTAAGTTAGATTTTGGGCCGAATCGGATTATTTGCCTTGGAGTTACCTGCCCTTGAGCATAAAAAAATACGTTGTAACCACGATAGCAACTTTATTTTTATTCAGATCAGCTTCAAACATGCAGGTAACGTGGACAGGCATAAAATCTCAGTTAAGTTCGAATCGGAATAGTGACCTCGGAGTTACATGACCTTGAGCGACAAAAAATTTGCCCATAGACTTTACATAGGGAAAATGTTGTGACTACGATAGCGACTTGAATTTTTTTCAGATCAGCTTCAAACTTGCAGGTAACGAGGACAAACATAAAATCTCGGTTAAGTTCGATTTTGGGCCGAATCGGATTATTTGCCTTTGAGTTACCTGCCCTTGAGCATAAAAAAATACGTTGTAACCACGATAGCAACTTTATTTTTATTCATATCAGCTTCAAACTTGCAGGTAACGAGGACAGGCATAAAATCTCGGTTAAGTTCAATTTTGGGCCGAATCGGAATATTGACCTCGGAGTTACGTGACCTTGAGCGACAAAAAATTTGCCCATAGACTTAATTAGGGAAAATGTTGCGACTACGATAGCGCCTTGAATTTTTTTCAGATCAGCTTCAAACTTGCAGGTAACAAGGACAGACATAAAATCTCGGTTAAGTTCGATTTTGGGCCGAATCGGAATATTTGCCTTGGAGTTACCTGCCCTTGAGCATAAAAAATACGTTGTGACCACGATAGCAACTTTATTTTTATTCATATCAGCTTCAAACTTGCAGGTAACGAGGACAGGCATAAAATCTCGGTTAAGTTCAATTTTGGGCCGAATCGGAATATTGACCTCGGAGTTACGTGACCTTGAGAGACAAAAAAATTTGCCCATAGACTTAACGTAGGGAAAATGTTGTGACAGAAATAGCGACTTGAATTTTTAGCTCACCTGAGCCAAAGGCTCCAGTGAGCTGATAGTATACCAAGGCTCCGGAGTCCGTCGTCTGTCGTCCATCCATCCATCGTCCACACTTTCAATGAAGCATATCTCAGAAGGCAGTCGACCAATCTTGTTTAAATTTTATGTGTAGCACCATTGGGCAAGGGGAAAGGCTGCATTAGGTTTTGGAGCTAGTCTGGTTCATTTGTTCCTTCATTCTTCTTTCTCTCCATTTAGAGATAATAGACCAATGTTAAATTTTTAATCAAAGATTTCTCAGGAACTATAAAAGCTAGAAGCATCAAATTTGGTATTCAATAGAATAATGATGACTTATTTTGTGTAAGAGACATTGGGCTTTCTCAGCTTATTTGTTCATCTGTTCTTTCATTCTTCTTTCTCTCCATTTTGACCAATGTTAAATTTTCGTCAAAGATTTCTCAGGAACTATAGAAGCTAGAAGTCTCAAACTTGGAATGCAATGCAATAATGATGACTTATATCCTGTAAGGGTCAATAGGCTGGATTCTATTAACAGATTTTGTAGTCAAGTCTGTGAATTGTTAAAACTTAAGTTCCTCAGGTGAGCGGTTTAGGCTCATTGAGCCTCTTGTTTTCCATAGACTTATAATGGTAAAAAAGCTTAAAAAATCTTCTGTGAAACCATAAAGCCAATAGCAAAGATATTTAGTATGTAGCAACATAAAATGGTCACCTACATAAATCCTGCCACTCATGCCTCTGGGGTCTGAATTTGCCACACCCTAGTTCTCATATGCTCCCCTTGACTCACAATGGAAAAGGCTTTAAAAATTTTCTTCTCTGAATCCACAAGGTCCAAAGCTTAGATATTTAGTATGTAGTAATGTCAAGTGGTCCCCTACATAAATCCTGCGAATCATGCCCGTGGGGTCCAAATTGACCACACCCAAGGGCTCTTTAGCTTCTATAGACTTATATCAGATAAAAAAGCTTCAAAAATTCTTCTCCAAAACCATAAAGCACATAGCTAAGATATTTAGTATGTAGCAATGTAAAATGGTCACCTACATATATCCTGCCAAACATGCCCCTGGGATCAGAATTGGCCATGCCGCGGGACTCATAAGCTCCCATAGACTCACAATGGAAAAAAATTTAAATTTTTTTCTCTGAATCCTCAAGGCCCAAAGCTTAGATATTTAGTATGTAGCAACGTCAAGTGGTCCCCTACATAGGTACTGACAAACATGCCCCTGGGGTCCAAATTTAGCTTCCATAGATTTGTAATGGAAAAAAAGCTTCAAAAATCTTCTCCGAAACCATAAAATCCATAGCTAAGATATTTAGTATGTAGCAACGTAGAATGGTCACCTACGTAAATTCTGCCAATCATGCCCCTGGGTTAGAATTGGCCACGCTCCAGGGCTCATAAGCTCCAATAGACTTACCGGTACAATGGAAAAACTTTAAAAAATCTTCTCTGAATTCACAAGGCCAAGAGCTTAGATATTTTGTATGTAGCAACGCCAAGTGGTCCCTTACATAAATCCTGCCGATCATGCCCCTGGGGACCAAATTGGGCACGCCCCAGGGCTCCGTAGCTCCCATAGACTTATAATGGAAATATGCTTTAAAAACTTGGTTCTCTGAAACCATAAATCCATAGCTTAGATAATTAGTCACAACGTGAAATAATCACCTCCTACATAATCCCTGCCAACCCTGCCTCAAGGGTCATTGGCCACGCCCCGGAGCTTGTTAGCTCCCATAGATTTATAATGAAAATAGCAGGGTATTATGCTATACCCTCCGAAGTTTTGAGTGTCCATCCATACGTACGTCCAGTCGTCAGCCCCTCAGTTTAGTCTCCGCTCCATAACTCTGATACCGTTTGAGATATTTTCACAAAACTTCACATATATGTAGAGCGCTATGAGACAATGTGCAGAACATATGAACCGTAACTCTGATTTTCCCTACTTTTGGAGTTGGTGCCCTTTGAACATTGAACATAGCCATTTCTATCATAGTTTCGTGTCCGCTCCATCACTTTGATACCATTTGAGATATTTCCATGAAAATTCACAGATATGTAGATCACCATGAGATGACATGCAGAACATATGAACCGCTACTCTGATTTTCCTACTTTTGGAGTTATTGCCCATTGAACTTTGAATATTGCTGTTGCCATCGGTTTCGTTTCCACTCCATAACTCTGATACCATTAGAGATATTTTCACCCACTTCACAGATATGGAGAGCACCCCGAGACGACATGCAGAACATATGAACCATAACTCTGATTTTCCTATCATGCAAGTTTAGTCAGAATCAATCATTAGGTTCAGGAGATACAGTGCTTCAAACAGAATACATTATGGAAACGGCTATGTTCAAGGGGCAATAACTAACTCTGATTCTCCTACTTTTGGAGTTATCGCCCCTTGAGCATTGAACATAGCCATTTCTATCATGTAGTCTGTTTGAAGCACTATATCTCCTGAACCTATAGATGGATTCTGAACAAACTCGCATGGTTACATAACTACGATGGGGGGCAAACAGCAATTAGGTTTTGATGACCTTGACCTTATTTTCAAGGGCACAGGCATCCCAAAACTAAATTTTGGACCAAAGATGGCTTGTCAGCACCCAGTCTCATGAACACATCAATGAAATGTGGTCTAATTTGGTACAATATAGACACCTCCAAACACTACGTCATCACTCAATAATACTATTTGCCGGGACTTACCAGTTGTGGGCCAAAAAACGTCTTTGGCCGTTTATCGCCATTGTAAATGCGATGTTATTTTCTGTAAAAAATTTTTTTGTTTGGAATCAAAATGACAAAATTGACCTTTAAACTTTTATAATAGACATGTCTTAGCTGGTAATTATTGGTTTCTAGAAGATCTGAGAATGTTTGGATGATAATTACCTGTTAAACTTGTGCAGGTAACGAGGCTGGACCGTCTTAATTATTTGTAATAAAAATGCGCAAAACGTCTGACTTAACGTGGAAGATGCATGACTGAACTCTAAAATATATTTATCTACTCATTTAAAGGTAATTCGATCAATTTTCTGTGACAGTCAACTAAAATTTGCCCATAATATTAAACCTATTTACAATGTGTTTATATGGAACCAGGGGCTTTTTGCCAACCACGAATGGAAAAGAATTTTGCGCATGTGCAATGTCATGTAAACAAAGTCATGTGTCAAAACATTGGACCCGTCTATATCATTGCAATTGATCGACTCTATTTTAAAGGGCACAGGCTCCCAAAAACTGAAAATGAGAATAGTAATTCTGGTTTACTTCCTTTTGGAGCCATGGCTCTTTGGTATTTGAAAATAGTCACCTCAGTCATGTATTCTTGTCAAATTTATTAAGGGATGATTAGATTTTGAAGACCTTGACTTTATTTTAAAGGGCACAGACCCACCAAAACTGAAAATGAGAAATGTAGTTCTGGAATCTTTTTTTTTGAACAATGGCTCTTTGAACATTTGAAAATAGCCATCTCAGCCATGTATTCCTGTCAATTTTATTTAGGGAAAGAGTAATGCATCCTTACAAGTTCAGCAGGTGACAAAATAAAGAACAGTGAAATCATCAATGAAAAAGTCTAACAATGAATGAGAACATTACGAATGAAACAAACATTCAGTTCTTTAGTTATGGCAAGAGATCAAATTCATTGAACTGACTTAATAATGTTTCTTCATTTATGATTATAACCTTCAATTTAGATCATAAAGATTATACATAATCATCACAATACTCAATCAGAATTTTCAAAAGTGATACACTGTTTCCTATCAACAAATTAATTCTGCAATTAGCTGCTAATCAAAGAAAATTTGTTCGAGGACAATAATTAAGGAATCTGTTCCTTCTTCAGTGGGATTTTTAAGAACAAATTGAAAAGGGAATACTTGTATTAACTTTTTGCAATTATACATGTGTGCTTTGGGGTTTTATGGACCTCTCAACCCATTAGGATTATATCTGGCATGATCAGTAAACCTACCCTTGTTCCAGGCAAACTTATATTTCTGATCTGTATTGATTCCTGATCACTGCCCTCACTTCTATTTTAGAACCTCTACCATTACGAAAAACGCCTGTTCAAATATTTTGAAAATTTTATCTACAAAGATTGACATATTCTGATAAAAGATTACAATATTTTTCATATTTCTGCTAAAAAAATAAAACAAGACTGTGGGTAGTGGAAGGCTAATTAACCAGACAAATGTAGAGCAAGGGTGATATTTTGTCCGGGAGGGATTATGTCCGGTTGGGGGGGGTGTCAGACCTGACATACAGCGAGGGTGATTTTGTCCGCCTTTACAAAAAGGGGGATGCTGTCCGGGGGGGGGGGGGGGGGGGGGAATATGTCTGAAGGGGGATTTTGTCCAGTTGCCACCTAACTCTTAGTCAAGCCGTTTCGCATGTTAAATTGATATATTTCACAAAATTTGGCCAATATTCATCAACTTGGTCAGGTGATACAGTGCAGATAGCGCAAAATTTTCAATCTTTGCACTTGTGTGATCTTGAATATTTAGTGAAGTTCTTTTTTTTTTTTTTTTCACTCATATCGAGCCGATCGTTAATCAGAGGTGGGCGAAAACCGGAGTACCCAGAGAAAAACCACTTGACCTTCCGTTGCAGAACTTGGCGTCTCACGCGTGGCCCGAGCGAGGCTGGAACCTCCGGCGGTGAGAGACCTGATGACTAAGAGTCAGCGCTCTTATCCACTAGGCCCTGGAGGGCCGTCTAGTGATGTTCTAATGATGTCTAACAAAATCTTTGTTAGGGTGCAAGTTTGACCACAGTTCATAAAATTAATTCGGAAGATAGGGTGCAGGCAAGCAAATTTTGACAATCCTTGAAAACTAAGTGAAAGTCACAAAAAGCTTGATCAAGTCTTTGGTAGCTTACAATAATATGTATCAAGTTTGACCATAATTTATAAATTAATTCAGAAGGTGGGGTTAAACGAAGGCATAATTAACCTCACATATTCAGATAACGTTTAAACTTTTATCATTATATACAGCAAATGCACTGATATTTCTGCTGAAAAATGTAAGTCCACATTTTTTTTTTTCAGCAAAATTATTGGCATGTATCATACATACCAGTTATCTTGTGTCACTAGGGTGTCTTAAGACCTGCTTTCCTAGCATAGTGGAGAAAGTTTTTATTATGTTTCTTCATTTTTCTTCATCCTCATCTTTCTCCCATCCCTTACTTTCATCTCTGCAATCTCCTGTTTCTTTCTCTAGGAACGATGAAATGACTCACAAGGGTTGTTATATGGCCCCCTCAAGCGATTTTGGTACTTATCGCCTATGCGAGCAGCGAAGGTTCAGGCGAGCCTGCGCATCCGCGCAGTCTCGTCAGAACCTTCGCTGCTCGCTCATACAAGCAGTGAATCAAGAGAAACCTTCAGACAGAAAGCCATATCCCTGGCCCCTCTGAATGCCTGGGCGTGCGCAGTTAGAATGATCGGAATGCTCGAAGACACAAATTCGCTTGGCGGGGCTCAATTATCATTAAACCAGAACACAAAAGAAACGTAATTGTTTTCTAGAACATTTGGACACGAGTTAATGTTTTCAACAACTAGGCCCAGGTTATTTAGAGCAGCTTATTAGAAAAAAAAAATGCTCCAGATACGGAGGCATAGTCAGGATAATTTTTTGGACAATTTTTATGTATTTCCATTAAAACGTATGCTGTTGGTTCTTGTTAGAATGTCTCATTAAGGATGGTCTCAAAACAGGCGTTAAGATTTGGTGCATGATGAATACAGGTTGGCAACAATATAGGCCGAACTGAACAACGTATTAACTGAACACAAATTTTCAGGAGAAATGACAACTGATATATATCCATCATTATAAGCTTAGCCTTGCCCAAAGCTTTCGGACCTTAAAAAAAAAAGCCTTGGGTTCTGTAATCACCATCATGAACAGTTTATTACTTGTACCTTTTCCTTAGAAGCCCCCTTGGTGTAGTGGCTATGCTACTCGCCTCATACACCAGGGGTCATGGGTTCGATTCGGGCGTCTCGGGACTTTCGGGTGAGTCTTTAATCCAATGTCCCATCTCCGTATCAACTTTGCTGTTGGTTGGACGTACAACATATACCTACATATATACACGTACCGTTACCTTGCCGGCGTACCTTTGATGATTTGATAATCTCTTTTCACTCTGGCCTGTCTTTGAGTGCCCTATGAGTTGCTGCAAAGCTCTACCCTGTCCCTGATATCTTCCCATCTCTCCTTTTGTCAACCAAAATAGAAGTGGAGGCAATGATCTGGAATCGATACAATCAACCCACAGCTCCCATCAGAGACACCAAAGGGAAAGAGACATAGACATGAAACAACAGACCTAATGGAAACATCAATAGCGGAAAGCCAAAAGGACAGTTACTTTCCCACAAAATGGCCAATAGGCTATCCAAAATAAAATAATATAAGCGACACAAACACCCAAAGACAAACCATAACAAGAATAAACCGCGACAGAAGAACCAGCTTGGAATAGTCAGCGGAAACGAATTCCACTGGGGGCGTAAATCGATTTTACGTGACCACAATCCTCGTCCTTACTTCCGTGGCGATTTAGACAAATAATTTGTTCAGTCCGCATGAAGGCCTACTAACTCATCAGTGCAACATCTCCGTGAACACAAATAATCAAACAACCACAGAGATGAAATAATGGTGAGGACTCGACAGCAAGAAACCACTGAAATGCTGGAGCAAAAGAAAACCAACAGTTAGACTCCAATGGGCCCGACCAGAAAGCATCAGGCACCAACCAACATAACCTTGAATTAGATCTCTCTAATTCTCAATAAGCCTTTAAGCTGGAACCGTCATAGAAAATGAGGCCTGACCCACCGGCGTGCAATTAAAGAGGGAAGCAAAGTTGTTAACCGTGATTGGGTTAACTACCATGCATGCAGTTTAAGAAAGCCTTGAAAACGCAGCTAATTAATATTTGTGTAATTCGAGCGATACCTCCGCACCTCAGAACATTCATCTGTCACAGTAGGTCGTGGGTACTTAAAGTTTAACCTTTAGCCATTGATCTCTATATCATCACCAAGTTCTTCTGTGTTTCTCCCCATGAGCTCGGTCTTCTCAGCACTTGTTTCTATCCCAGATTTAATTGATGCTTGGCTGAGGCAATGCTCTAAGTGCCTGAGTTCCTGCGAAGATTCCAAAGGGCAGATTTGTGATGTTTCTTCCTCCTGTGCTGACAATTCCCTCATGTTCATCCAAGGCCGCAGAAATGACTGCTTCAAGCGATATCGAAGAGAGCTGGTGACAGGAGGCATCATTGTCTGACTTAAACTGTAATTCTGAACCAATCATCTAATTTCCCATTGGTGGTACAGCACTGCAAGCATTGTCACGGGGCTGTTTATAGCCTTTTCCACATCTTCAATGATGTGCTTCCTCATAGTTAGCCACAATGCTGATTGCCTCACTCTATCGAAAGCTTTTTTGAGGTCAGCTAAAACATGATGGTCTCCCTTCCTCTGATTCAAGAAGGGCACTTGCCAGTTTCTGGCGAAGGAATGTGCACCATGCTGGTTAACCGCCTACGTTTAATAGAAGTGAAGTCAATGATCAGAAATCGATACAATTAACCCACAGCTCCCATCAGAGACACCAAAGGAAAGAAACACAAACATGAAACAACTAGACCCTATTGGAAACATCACTAGCGGAAAGCCAAAAGGACACTTACTTTCCCACAAAATGGCCAATTGGTTGTCCAAAGCAAAAAAATATAAGTGATACGATACACACACTCAAAGACAAGCCATAACAAAAATAAACCACGGCAGAAGAACCGCATTGGAACGGTGAGTGAAAAGAATTCCACTACGGGTCGGGGGGGGGGGGGGCTTAAATCGATTTTACGTTTCCACAATCCTCGCCGTCACTCACGTCGCGTTTTAGACAAATAATTTGTTCAGTCCGCATGAAGGCCTCAAAGACAATATAGAAGTGATGGCAATGATCAGAAATCGATATAAGCCTGCCAATGCTGCAGGAACGGTATTTCACATAGACTAGTTACCTGTTCTGTTGTACTCCGTCTAGCTCTGAATCCTGCTTGTTCCTCAGCGATGGTCTATTCAAGATAACATTGAGCATGACTTTGCTGGGATAACTGATGGTGCTTATTGCCGGATAGGTCTGGCTAGATCTATGGTTTATATCTATTGCGTGGTCACAACCAGCTTGCAATAGTTCAGCTCGTATATTATTAACTCCCGGTGCTAGTACCTTGACTGCTATCTGTACCTCTTGTCGGATGATGGAAAGAGGGTCGCCTTTGGTATGCATCTGGGCAATTTAGTACTGCTTGGTCCCCAAGTGTTAGATTGTTGTTGAGGTCATAGCAACAGTCATTCAATTTGTTTAGGATGTCCTAATCCTCGGTGAGACATTTCCTTGACTTGTCTTACTCTGCTTTTCCTTGGTATGATCGTTCACCATCTTTTAAGCTTTTTTAGCTTTCATTTCTTATCAAAATATATCTAATTCCCTTTTGCCTCATCCATCGTCGTCTCCATTCTGTAACTGACCTCTCTGTATTAAGTTCCCTCAGACTGGTTCAAATCGTATTTTTGTGTTCTTTCATCACAGGCTTGATGCCTGTGATGAAAGAACATGAAAAAAGGCGATTTCATGTCCAATGTATTCCACGGCTTCTTTGTATTCCACCCTTTGTCAAGTATATTGCAGCTGTTACAGGTTAATCATCGTTAATTGCCTGTCCATCTCTTCAGCGCTGAGAATGGCCAGGGCAGCAAATATTCTGCATATTGTCTGCTTGGTGCAATAACGATGTAATTAAGGCGTAACTTTACCAAATTTAGTGACACAGAGGCCTTTCTGATATTTAATCTTCATGTCTCAACCCCAAAGTTCTGAAACCGAAACGGATGATGGACAAGACCCGGCGAACACAGCACATCCCCCTCCGAACACACACCGACCGACGTAGCTCATGAGACAGGTCAACTGGAGGCATCAGGCAGGAGACACCTACCCTAGGACTTATAGGCGTCCCACCAAGCCAACATCAGCAAACATGGCCCACACTCCACGGAAGTCCCGGGCATCAGGAAGGTAATGTTCAAAGTAGCGAGACTTGCAAAATTAAAAATACAACAAACAGTGGCAACCAAATCCGCTAAGATACATGTCTCACCTGATAAGTCGTCACTCTTAGTTTTAGAAAAAAAAAAAAAAAAAAAAAAAAACAACAGAATTTTATACTGCAAAATTAAAGATATAATATAGTTATTTAAATCAGTACTTGAGTAATGACGTCAACACCGCAGTATCAACATCAGCACTAATGAACTGATACTGAGCTGATGATACCCTCGGGGACGAACGAATCATCCACCAGCAGAGATACCGACCCAGTGGTTGCAACTAAGGCGTAACTATACCAAATTTAGTGATACAGAGGACTTTCTGATATTTAATCTTCATCAGTGTGTCTCAACCCCAAAGTTCTGAAACCGAAACGGATGATGGACTGATGTAACTGACATTTTGGCCAAAAAAAATTCTTTTGCATAAATGGGTGCCTTAGGACTTGACACACTTGATAAATAAGTACTACAGCTAAATTCTACCTAAATCATGATTTATTTCAGCATTTTGGATTTTTTTTTGTCAGTTACACAGTTCTTGCTCTGACGTTTGGAAAAAAAGTTGGCACAAAAACCGTGTAAAAGCACTTACCCCATTTTTGTGCAAAGTTTTTTAAACCTCAAAAAATATTGAATCCTGCTGCTTGATAATTCAGAATAAGCGTGTAAGTATCATGGAGAGTGTATAAAATGTGACCTATTATCTACCCAGTGCCTTTAATTTAATGTTTACCATGTAAAAGGCAAAGAAATAAGGTTTGTACATTTACACCGGTTTAGCGCAGAATGCACTTACACCGTTTTTGCACCCAAACACCGATTTTGCACCCAAAACACTCAGCGCAGAAATGGTGTATCAACCTTTAAATGCTAGATATTTCTTTTCAAATGCCATTTATTCAACAATAAACATCACACACAAATGAAAGAAATCGCCATGAAGTTAAGAAACCAGCTTATGGTATGGTTTTCTATGTCATTCTTTAATAAAACAGATTTTTTTTTTCTCTCCTGAAAAGTTGCCACTTTGCACGTACACCGTTACTGCACGAAGCAAACGACATTTCTGCTTCAAATGCCTGCAATATTTTAGAGTCTTTGAGCTTTTACTTGGTCCTGATGTTAGTCGTATTCTTGAGTTACTTCCTGCCATCAGAGGCACCAAAGGGGAAAAACACACACGTGAATTATCCCTAATGGAAACACCAACAGCGGAAAACCAAAAGGATAGTTACTTTCCTAAACAATGGCCAATTGGCGTTCCAAAACAAACATACATTAGCGATACACACATTCAAAGACAAACCATAGCAAAAATAAACCGCGACAGAAGAACCGCCTTGGAATGGTCCGCAAAAAGTATTTTACTTGGGGGCTTTAATCGAGTTTACGTGGCCGCAAACCTTACCCTTCCGTCGCGATTTAGACAAATAACCCATGAGTGTAACAAAGAAGAAACAGTGGTGAGGACTCAACAACAAGAAAACACTGAAAAGCTGGAGTCTAACTGTTGGTTTTCTTTTTCTCCAGCTTTCCAGTGTTTTCTTGTTGAAAACCAACAGTTAGACTCCGATGGGCCCGACCAGAGACAGAACATCAGGTACTAATCAACATTACATAAAATTAAAATTTTAAGTAAAATAGAATTGAAAGCAATGATCAGGAATCGATACAATTAACCAAATCCTCACATCAGAAACACCAAAGGGAAAGAAACACAGACATTTAATAACTACCAAGAGCTGAAAGCCAAAAGTACCTTTACTTTCCCACAAAACTGTCAATTGGCTATCCAAAACAGAAAAGATATAAGCGATACACACACTCAGAGACAAACCATAACAAAAATAAACCGCGACAGAAGAACCGCCTTGAAACGGTCAGTGAAAAGAATTTCCCTATGGGGCTTAAGACGATTTCACGCGGCCGCAATCTTCGTCCTTGATTCCATCGTGATTTAGACAAATAATTTGTTCAGTCCGCATGAAGGCTTCCTAACTAACATTACGTGAACAAATCTGTGAAATGAACACCCCTTAAACCACACTTTATATAGAGAAAACTGGAGATGACGGGGGTATACATTATTTTTCTTATTTCGGCCCCAAGACATAGGTTTTTGGTACTCGTTTTGAACCGCGGCGGTTCTAAAGAGCACCACAGGCTATGTTTAAATAAGAAAAAAAGTATAAACTAGAAAGGTTTAACGGATTTATATCAGAAAGGTAGCCATTTTGGAGATCCAACATCTCCGAGAACACAAAAATCAAACAACCACAGATATGAAACAATGGAGAGGACTCGACAGCACCAAACCACTGAAATGCTGGAGCAACAGAAAACCAGCAGTTAGACTCCGATGGGCCCAGAGACATAGCATCAGGTACCAACCAACATTACATAAGTAAGCTTATATGCTGGAGCCGTCATAGAATCTGAGGCCTGACCCACCGGTGTACAATTAGAGAGGGAAGCAAAGTTATCAACCGTGACTACAACGATTTTGATTGTCCTCAAAACCTGATCAGTTTTTGAAGTGACCCCCACCCCCCTCCAAATCCACACCCTGCTAAATGGCACAAAATAACATATTTTAGCTCACCTGAGACGAAGGCTAATGTGAGGTAGTTGTGTGGCAATGCTCCGTCGTCCGTCGTCGCCAATTTCAATAAGTATATCCCTGATACACCTTGGTCAGTCTTGATCAAATTTCATGTGAAGCATTATCGGGTAAGGGAAACGCTGCATAAGGTTTTGGGGCTGAGCGTAAAAGAATTCTGTTTGCGATGGCAACATATAGCTACCATAGACTTATAATTGGAAAAAACTTTACATACTTTCTTCTCTGAAACCATATTGCTCAGAGTATTTAGTATATACCAGCTTTAAGTGGTAAATCCTGCCAATACGAGTGTCCTTGGTGTCCAAATTGGCCTCGCCACGGGGCTCATTAGCTCTCACGTACTTACAATGGGAAAACCTTCAAAAATCTTCCCCGAAACCACAAGGCCCAGAGCTTAGATATTAAATGTGAAGGAGCGTCAAGTGGCCATCTGCATAATCCCTGCCAACCATGCCCTTCGGGTCCAAATTGACAACGCCCAGGTGCTAATAGTCTCCTATAAACTTAAATTTAATGAAAAATATAAATAAAAATTCTTCTTCGCTGAAACCAAAAGGCCCGGAGCCTAGATATTTAGTATGTCGCAACAGTTTTGTTTGTTTGTTTGATTTGGGGTTTAACGTACCCGTCAACACTATTTAGGTCATTTTGGAGACGTTGCTTCCATTTTTGTGGGCCTTTTACTCGACATTGAGATGAAATGACATCTCAATCCCTGCCGCCCAATGAAACCAATAGGGTTTATAAGCATGGACGGGCCGACTCGCAGCAATTTTCCTGGGCAGGCTTAGACGTTCTAAGCGGATTACCAGTACTCACGTGCGGTCGGTATCAGCTGTGCGTGGAAGCATTGTGCAGCCCAATCTATTTCTCCAAGCTCCGATGGGCGGGGGCGGAATGTAGCAACAGTAAGTGATCACCTACAGAAATCCTGCCAACCATGTCCCTTGGATCCAAAATGGCCGCGACCCAGGGCTCATTAGGTGCGATTAAAAGAATCCTTTCGCACTTTTAGTAGGCAATCTGTGAATATTTGAAAGTTCAGTTCCTCAGGTGAGCGGTATAGCCTTATTGGGACTCTTGTTCTTACCCCACCCCCTCCCCAGCACAATATTAAATTTTGAATTTCTAACCCCCCCCCCCCCCCCCCCCCCAAAAAAAAAAAAAAAAAAAAAAAAACCTTTAGGCGAATATCTGAATTCCCCAACCCACATCCCCATCCTACCCCCTGGAAGTCATCCCATGTGCAGGTTCAAGATCCATACCGTGATTATATGAATAGTATGTAAGCTTGCCTCTTTATAAATTATAGAACATTGGACATTTGACGTCACCACAGCTGGCGTTAAGGGAATGTGAGGCGGCCGTGAAACGTCTCCCTTCCCTTCATCGTAGAGTGTGTTTGTAATCAATGATACCACTGCGGAATTTGGAAAACTGGACGATACCAGCTAGACTGACCCAGTTCTATGTTGTAGTCCTTGTTTTCAACGGTTTACATTTTTTATTTTATATAACATTTCATCCTGCAAAATAGAAGTGAAGGCAATGATCAGGAATTGATACAATTAACCCACACCTCCTACCAGAGACGCCAACGGGAAAAAAACCACTAACATGAAATAACTAGACCCTAATGGAAACACCAATAGCGGAAAGCCAAAAGCACAGTTACTTTCCCCCACAAATGGAGCGTGATAGCTCAGTGGTTAGTGCACTTGCCTCTGATGCTAGAGGTCCCGGGTTCGATCCCCGGCAGCGGTGTGAAAATTTCGGTGTCCGAACACGCTCCATTGGCATTATTTGCAGGGATGAATGTCATAAAGTGCACCGTCCTTCGGATCGGGACGTTAACTGGAGGCCCCCTGTGCAGGGAGAACCATCCCCTGTGCAGGTTAAAGAACCCTACCGTAATTACATGATTACTGTGTAGGCTTTCATCCTGCAAAACTGGAGTGTATGTAATACACCGTCTGTGTCCCCTCCGGGGGTTAAGGCGAAACCGGAAGAAGAAGAAATGGCCATTTGGCTGTCCAAAACAAAATTAT
This sequence comes from Lucinisca nassula, assembly GCA_963580285.1. Lineage (NCBI taxonomy): Eukaryota > Metazoa > Mollusca > Bivalvia > Lucinida > Lucinidae > Lucinisca > Lucinisca nassula. The sequence goes on along the minus strand of OY757023.1, from coordinate 111,487,105 downwards.
ATAAGCGATACACACACTCAAAGACAAATCATAACAAAAACAATCCTGGTAGGTATGTAATGTACGAGCAATGTTCAAATCTGACATACTGTAGTATAAGTGGAAGGAAGATAGTAAGAAAATAATTTATCTCAATACTGCATCATGTGAAGTAGGGTTCGAGGGTACAGAAGTCCTGGGCGTAAGGGTTGTGCGCAGAGCACACTAGAAGTGAAGGCAATGATCAGGAATCGATACAATTAACCGCTAGCTCCCATCAGAGACACCAAAAGGAAAAGAAATACAAACATGAAATAACTAGACCCTAATGGAAACATCAATAGCGGAAAGCCTAAAGGACAGTTGTTACTTTCCCACAAAATGGCCAATTGGCTATCCAAACCAAAACATACAAGCGATACACACACTCAAAGAAAAACCATAACAAAAAATAAACTGCGACAGAAGAACCGCCTTGGAACGGTCAGTGAAACATATTCCACGGGGAAAAGTCAAAGTTTAGATCCTCACTGGCGCTTTCATTTCTTTCAAAATTTAGCAAGTATGCGGTACGTGCTGATACATGGATGTTATGTTAACATGCTCCCGAAAACTTAAGGCATCATCTCCTTGAGTGCACCAGTTTGCAACTTGTGATGATTGGGGGTATATATCTGTGATTATGGAATTGTTGAATGGGGCCGTCCACGACCCTTCTGCTTAGCTTCTCGCTAATGCCTAGATACTGTGCCGCAAAAGTCATGGATTGTACAGTTCTTGGTGACCTTTCCGGTAGTGAGCCTGAGTGGTGGACGGTGTGTGTGTGTGGGGGGGGGGGGGGGGTATAGATGAAATAGAAGTCTCTGTCTTCCTGATTCATGATAAAATTAATCTATACTTAACCATTTTACTGTGTATTTTATCATGACTCACTGTTGAGCTAGAAAGCCTCCATACGGATCAATTTGTTATTGTTATTTTCTTTGATACTGTAACTGAACTGAGGGCGAGGGTTGAAATTTCATTAACTCCGAAGTTGAAGCCCCCGAGTAATTTTACTTTTGACGGCCCCAAGGCGGTCGTTCTTTTGCAGTCTGGCTTTGTGTCGTTGGTTCATGTTTCGTCTGTTTTTGTGTGTGCCTCCGTGTCACTTCTTATAGGTGACTTTATTAGATTGTGGCCGTTGTTGAGTGACCTTTTCTTAGTAGTTTCCATTGCATATGCGAAGAACTTCATTATTGAACGAAGCCAATAAGGTTTATTTAAGTACGGAAGTATGCGCAGACTATAACATTGATTCCATAATGCACAATTACGTGTATTGTGTCATGTATTTACACATTTTTATCATATGACGCCGCGTCTGAGAGTGTAATAACGCCATGTAATATTTTCGATAATCCACTAGTGGATTAAATATGCAAATTAGCTAGATACGACCCGTAACGTTACATGTACGACGTCCTTAACGACGTCGCATTTACTAACGGCGGAATATTGACATTTTTGTAAACAATCGTGAATAAAATGCGTTTTAAATGTCATATGATAAATAGAATCTTGCATTCGTGCTCATGCATTATTGAATTTATTAAACTCGTTGAAGAAAAGGGATAAAATGCTCGGCAAAGCCTCGCATTTTATTCCTTTTCCTCAACGAGTTTAATAAATTCAATAGTACATGAGCACTCATGTAAGATCCTCTATATCTCTCTCGTTTTTACATATGTAGCCATCCCTTGGATTTACGTAATTGTTTAAGGGCTTATGTATACATATGTTTAAGGTAGAGGGTAACCCCGTGATAACTAGGGCGTCGTTGTATGGTGTGGTGCTGCCGGACGACACGCTACTGCAATCCCGCACTGCATAACCTAAGCGTGCGAGGAGAGGCAACTTGCATCGGAAATTCTGATGGAGGCCTGCGTTTGACGACATAGGTGCCAAGACATTATATTGAGGATACCAGTATTGAAGATACCAGTTTATATTCAAGAATATCCAGATTATTCGTTTTGGCACATAGGCGAATGACTTGTTCACATAATCAATTAATGATAATATCAATAGTAACACTACAGTATCAGTAACTCCTTAAACGCCGCATTTATAATACTGCCTATTTTGAATCAGCTGCAACACCCTCTTTGTTCAGTTAAATAAATTGATTTCCTAATTGTCAAATCCAAAGATAATGAGTTACCTCTGTGTCTTTGATGACAAGAATGTACTCATTTGTCACAAAGTGCTGCTAGGACAAGTCAGTCATGTTTGACAGTCAGGTGTGATGCTGATTTAATGTTACCTGTTACCTTGAAGTATAGATGTACCATTTGCAAGTTTAGAGCCCTTCTAATGTCTACTCAATTATTGACCATACAGGATTGAACATGCCTACCAACAAGGCATCAATATTTATATATTTGGTTTAAACAAAATTTTATTTCTAGCAAGCATCGTGTACAATTATATACATTGGAACTGGCAAATAGGATCTGAAAGTAAGCCTGGGGCTTATAAAAACAAACTGATCTACGTTACATTTGAGTGGTGTGACAGAAAATATTGAGTAAGTAGGTTGAGATTGAGATAGACAGACAGACAGACAGTCGAAAGAAGCTAATGGGTGGACTGACGGACGGACAGACCACAGCGATGCCATGACGTTGAGTCAACGTTGGCTCGACGTCGACACCCACTGCACCTCACTTTAATTTCACGTGACCACTGAGAGAGAGAGAGAGAGAGAGAGAGAGAGAGAGAGAGAGAGAGAGAGAGAGAGAGAGAGAGAGAGAGAGAGAGAGAAAGAGTTTCGACTGATCCCTGCACCCAAGAAGATATTGTTGAGCTGAGCTGATTAGCCATGGACGTTACCCAGCAGGCACATGACGACGTGTGCTGCTGGATAGGTCCGGGCAAGTTGAACGAATCTTCCAGATTTTACTATAAAGTCTTGCACTTGCAAAAATGTGCTTCATTCTCTGGCGCTTGAAGGTTGTTCTTTTCCCGTACAACACTTCGTTAGATGAGTAGACATGAAGATCTCGTGTCAGGTATTTCTCCCTTGCAACTGTATTAAATAGTTCGGACAGAAGAAGAGTATGTGATTAGCGCCTCCAAATTCTCCACAGCCACAAGAGGGACTTGGCCGATATGTTTTCGATAAAGATCATAGTTGAAGAACTACAGCTATATATATATCGGTTTATGTGCATTTTAGATACAGTATCTACAGCCCATAATGAACCTCTGAGTAGCAGAGTTCATCATAAAAGGTTCATATTATTGAAAGCATACCCATGTACATCAAATTCCAATATTGACAGTGCGTTTTGGTAAATACAGGTGCGTTTTGGAGTTTTTGGTGCGTTTTGGTATTTCTGTGGACCGCTTTCTTAGCCTGTCTTTGCGCTCACATGCTGTAGGTAGGAAGGTAGTGGGCGGGTAGTTAGGAAGGTTATTATGATGGGTACCAAACTCCCCACCACTGGTGAACCCTCGGTCTTAGTCGGAGCTTCGGAATACACCGAAGGTCAATCAAGACCGAGGGGTCATCACTGCTGGGGAGTATTGATCGCTGCATCCAAGAAGATATTGTAGACCTGAGCTGATTAGCGATGGCAATGACCGACTCAGTATATGAAGATAGATAGTATGGATGAATCCGAGTCGTTTCGCCCTCAAACCATTTCCTTCCCTAGTCGTTTCGCCCCAAGACGTTTCCTCCTTGGTTTTGTTTGTTTGATTTGAGGTTTGACGTCCCCGTCAACACTGTCAAGGGCATATTGGAGACGTCGCTTCCAATTTTGTGGGACTTTTACCCGACATTGGGATGAAATGACATCTCAAGCCCTGCCGCCCAGTGAAACCAATAGGGTTTATAAGCATGGACAGTCCGACTCGCACCGCTTTGCCTGGGCAGGCTTAGATCCTCTTAGCGGTTTACCAGTACTCATGTGCGGGTCGGTTTCATCTCTGTGTGGAAGCATCATGCAGCCCACCCCGATGGGCGGGGCTGCGTTTCCTCCCTGGTCGTTCCCCCCCCCCACCTGGTCGTTTCGTCCCCCTAGTCGTTTCGCCCACTTTCCAAGGAAAAACTAACTTCCACTATAGAACTTTTAGTTATCTTTAACAGGACAGGTGAGAAGAGGTAAATATTTAAGTAGCATCATTGCCCTGTCATGTCAGCCTAAGGATAACTTATCCTTAGTTACCGGCCGGCACCGGGTCTTAAAAGTGGCCACTCGGGGAGTTGTGACTAAGACTTGCTACACTAAAATTATTGAGATTGTTTTCTTCAAACAAGTTTCATCATTGTGACCAACCACATTGTATTGCATAGGCGTGTTAACGTAAGGAAGTGTTTCGACAATAACAGTTAAGTGCAATGAAAAATGTCACTTTTCCTCCGTTACTGGATTCATTGTTTTATTCAATTTGCGATGGTCATTATTTTTTTCTTATTTACATTCAAAGACATAGGATGTGGGTACTCGTTAGAACCGCCTAAATATGGCGGCTGTAACGAGCACCCACCACCTATGTTTGAAATACATGTATAATGTTGGAAATACATGTATAAAGCTTAACATGTACTTTGTCTGGTCTTGAAAAAATTGTAATACCAAAAACAGAGTACAATTAACAAAAAAAAAAAAAAAAAATAAAAAAATAAATAAATAAAATTAGTTAATTTATGATAAAATATATGTATATACAATTTATTTTTACCGCTTTTCACCGCTCGGCATCTGTATCATTATTTTCAATAGTTAACTTCCTCATATGTGAGTCTTCTCGCAATGCAAACTTTGCAATGAAACAAAAATCGGTCGCACCGCAACCGGGACTCGAACCACGGATCTCCTGCATTCCGGATATATATATATTAGATGTTTTGGTAAAGAACCAAGGTGGTAAAATTGAAACCGATATATTTTATAAAGAAACCGACAGCAAGCAGTATCTGTCATTTGATTCTTGTCACCCTCGGCACACTAAGATGAATATACCATACAATCTGGCACGCCGACTCAGAACAATCATTTCAGAAGAACATGTGGTTCAAACACGTATGGAAGAATTAAAATCATTTTTAATCAAACAGAAATATCCGTTACAAATAATTGAGCACGGCATAAATAGAGCTATGTCGTTAGATAAAGCCGTTCTTCGGACAGTGAAAGAAAAGTCTGAAGACAAAATTATTCCATACGTGTCAACCTACAACCCGAAGGATCCCGAATTGTTCAATGTTATACGAGACAATGTCCCGATTTTAGAAGAGGATGACAAAATGCGAAGAATTCTTACAAAATATAAACTAATAAAAAGCAAAAGGCAACCCTATAATCTAAAGCGGTTACTTACAAAAGCAAATTTTAAGTCTAATGATACACCCAAAGTGACAAAATGCAATAAACCGACCTGCGGCCTCTGCATTCATTTACTAGAAGGTAATTCATTTACATTTCGATGTGGAACAAACTTCACAATCCACGAGAACATGTCATGCGACGTAAAAAATGTTGTTTACGTGATGAAATGCCGAGGCTGCGGAGAGGAATATATTGGCGAAACTGGTAATTTTCTACGACAGAGGGTGACAATACATAACCAGCAAATTCGGGACCCCAAGACAAGAATGATTAAAGTTAGTGAGCATATAGCAAATTGTGCACATGATTTAAACCCAAAATATAATATTTTTCCCTTTTATAAGATGTATTCGGAGAGTACAACTTTAAGGCGTGCAAAAGAAAAGCTATTTATTAATACCCTCAAGCCAAAGTTGAATAGAAACAGCTAAGGGACACGTGCCATCAGGGTATTCACTGACCAGACTGTGCGATGATACCGGTTTTTATCAGTTTTAACGTAACGTCATTGATTCCGGAAGTAACGCCGGAAGTAACGTCGTTACGCATTGTTGCTACGTTACCATTTAATGTCTTCTTGAAAATCTGTTAAAACAGTGAAACCGCGGTAGAAGTCTACTGAATAATAAAGAATTGTGTGGCAATATCGGACTTTTTTGATTTTCTATATATATATATATATATATATATATATATATATATATATATATATATATATATATATATATATATATATATATATATATATATATTGTGAACATAAAGTAGCTAAAGCTACCCATGCCTCCAGCCCAGCGATCATGACCATACTGTGCGGTTGAACAAGTCGAGCTGTGTATGCTGGGATCGTGAAGTAGCCAAAGCTTCCTCACGCCTCCAGCGACCATGACCATACTGTGCGCCTGAGCAAGCTGGTCTGTCTATGCTGGGCGAATTGTAGAAACTGTTGGGCCATTGCTTACTCATTTACTTTGTGTTTCAATCGGCCTAATTTCAAACATTCAAACGGACCCAGCAAATGTTAATGCACGAAATCCTATGCGTGATTCCTGTAATAAAATTGAAAGATTTTCTGCTAAAACCTAATCAATGCGCCCCTTATTCATAGCGTATTCCATTACGTAAATGGAAGTGTTGAAAAGCAGAAATAAGAAATACAATGTACAACGAAACCCTTAACAATTTCATTAGCCCAATGTGATTGTGAAAAGTAGAAGTAAAACAAAGATCAGGAATTGATACAATTAACTTACTCCACCCATAAAAGACACCAAAGGGAAAGAAATACAAACATTAAGTGATCAGACCATAATGGAAACCTAAACAAAGGAAGGCCATAAGGACAGTCACGTTCCCACAAAATGGCCATATGGCCATCCAAAATTAAAAGACACAAGTGATACACACAGTAAGTAACAAACAACAACATAAATAAATCGCCACAGAAGAGCCGCCTTGGAACGGTCAGTGGAAGATTTCCATTGGGGGCTTAAATCGATTTTACGTGGCCACAATCCTCGCCCTTACTTCCGTCGCGATTTATACAAATAATTTGTTCAGTCCGCATGAAGGGCTCCTAACTCATCAGTGCAACATCTCCGTGAACACAAAAATCAAAGTACCACAGAGGTGAGACAACGATGAGGACTCGACAGCAAGAAACCACTGAAATGCTGGAGCAAAAGAAAACCAACAGTTAGACTCCGATGAGCCCGACCAGAGACAGAGCATCAGGCACCAACCAACATTATCTCTCTAATTCTCAATAAGCCTTTACGTTGGAGCCGTCATAGAATCTGAGGCCTGACCCACCGGCGTGCAATTAAAGAGGGAAGCAAAGTTGCCAACCGTGATTGGGTTAACTACCATGCATGCAGTCTGTCGTATAATATCCATGTTGTACCCAATCTTTTTATATCGAAGAATGATTTTACGAAATTGGGTGCTGAAGTCATTGCAGTTATATATTTTTCTGAATTTATATACTAAGTCACCATAAAATTCGGTTCCGATAGATCTTGTTGCAAAAGAGATTTAAGTCCAATATTGAATTTTGAAATTAAATCAGAATGGCGTCTATAAAATTTTGAAAAGGCTTTGCGTAGTTTATGGTACCGATAACCCTGATTAAGGAGTTTAGCCGTTAATAATTTATTACGAGTGTTGAAGTCAGTTACATGACTACACACTCTAGCAAATCGAATTAATTGCGAAATATAAACGCCATAGGATGGTGCACGAGGAACATCACCATCCAAAAAAGGAAAATTTACAATCTCAAAATCAAAGTCATCGCGTTTATCATAAATTTTGCACGAAACAAATCCATCTACAATAGATAGATGTAAATCCAAAAACGGGGCCTCGGTATCAGAAGAATTTGCTTTATTTAACTGAAGTTCTAGGGGGTAAATCTGACTAAATGTGAACAACACTTGATATCAGTTTTCTAACCATTGCCTGCAGTGAAAACAATCAAATATCATATACCCTTAAGCATTTTCAGAATTCTTAAGAGTGCATTTTCTATCTACTTCTTAACCGCCGAGGAGGACTTTCAGAAGGGGTTCCAGTATACCAAGTACTGAAGGGGTTAGTTGAAATAAAAGATAAGTAAAGCAGGTGAAATAAGTAGAAGAATTTGCTTTATTTAACTGAAGTTCTAGGGGGTAAATCTGACTAAATGTGAACAACACTTGATATCAGTTTATAGAACATATTACAGTGCTAGGCGAGTGTTAGTATAGTTAAAAGTAAAAAAACCAAAAACACAAAAAAACAACAAGCAAACAACAACAAAAAAAAAACAGAGGCCAGTGACTAGGGGGGGCACATGCCACACCCGGCACACAGCATCACTAAACTGTGCCAGGGATGGGAGCAAGACTATTTGGCGGTGTACAGCATCCCAACTCGGACCCATCAATACCGGTATTGATGGGTCCGAGATTCCAGTGAAAAATGGTTTTGGGAAAAAAAATGAAAATTTGTAGTAGTTTGTAGGGCTCGTGATGAGTCTGTTTGCTAAATGGTGGTTTTGACTAGATTCCCTCCTGATATGTGGATATGTGGATTTTCTTTCTTATATATCCGTTACGAAAACACACCCGTGTGACATAGTGCATTCTTTCATTTTCTCAAAAATGACCACTTTTCCTACACAAAAAAGTGATATTTGTTTCATTTATACTCCGAGCATGCAGTGGCGGTTCTATAGAGTACCCACAACACATGTCTTGGAGGAGAAATAAGCATAATAACATATACCCTTAAAACCCCAAATTTCCCTATATAAAGTGGGGTTAAGGGCGGTATCATTTTCTCGGACTTGTTAAGACGATGTGATTTTTTTATCATTAGTGGAAAGAATATTAATTTCTCAAACTGAACATATTTTTCTTTTTGTCCCACTTTCGACTTAAAGGCTACTAATCCAAGCAAATCCATTATATGCAAACATAATAATAATTCCATCATGATTTAATTGTGGATCTGGAAAAGGTGAAATCAGAACTGGTAATAAATAATCAAGAATTTCGAGCGTCATGGGTAATTTGCGTGTTCAGAAAACATCAAATGCCCAAAACGCTATAGTATGATATAAACAAACTATATTTCAATAAATTTATATGTGAAAAAGAGATAAAGACAATAATTTTTTTCATAGAGCACGCGTTTTCATCCTTGAATCGTTGCTCGTCGACACTGTGAACGAACAAGCCGACCAATTTAAAACAAAGCTGGTTAAGGAGCAAAAGAGATAATTAAAAAAAAAATAACTTTGCAAAGAGCACGTGTTTTCACACCTCATCATTAATCGCTTTAATAGCGTGATTAATGAGTCAAACCAAATTTATAATGAACTCTCTCTCTCTCTCTCTCTCTCTCATGGAGTTGATTGATTAACCGGTAACTGGTCAATTCGTACCTAAGTCAACTCGTGCCTGAGTCAACTCGTACCTGTTTTTGGTCAACTCGTACCCGTTCTTTGGTCAACTCGTACCCCCTAGTCAACTCGTACCTATTTTGGTCAACTCGTACCCCAGGGGTAGGTGGGGTACTCTATTTTTTTGCCGAACAATAGTTGAAATGGGTTATAACTTGCCCCGAGACATGTCTTGAGTTCACCGGAGGCCAGAAAGAAGTACTTTGGGTCCTTTTATTGTAACATGGTTTTCACAGCGCGGGGATTTGCGATCGCGCGCCATCAACCTGCTCTACTTATTATTATTTTTATTCTAATTATTATTATTTATTAGTATTAAACCCATTCCGTCCCTGAAACCCACAAAGGGGTACCTTGTCAAACACTGCAGACCAAGATCCGACGCCGCAGAACGCGGGGATATGCGATGGCGCGCCATCAACCTGCTCTAGTTATTATCATTATTTTTATTATTGTTATTTTTATTATTATCATTATTATTATTATTATTATTTTATTATTATTCACTTTTAACCCATTCAGTAACAGAAACCCACAAAGGGATGCCTTCTCAAACACTGCAGGCCCAGATCAGACGCTGCAGAACGCGGCGTCGTATGGTCAGGGCCTACGTTGTTTGAAAAAGTTTAGCCACTTCCCGAATAAATTTTGAAGAAAACACAACCTGACACCCCTAAATTTCGAAATATATAAGATGGCAAATTCCATTTAGGTAGTCAAACACTGAATGCCCAGATCAGACGCCGCAGAACGCGGCGTCGTCTGATTAGGGCGGACGCTGTTAGAAAAAGTATAGCCACTTCCCGAATAAATTTTGAAGAAAACACAACCTGACACCCCTAAATTTCGAAATATATAAGATGGAAGATTCCATTTGGGTTAATTTAATTAACACTTTAGTTAATCGTGTACCGATTAATTTGGGTGTAAAAAAAACGATTATCGGTACTAGTACTAGTACTAGTAATCTAATCATCCTTCTTTAAAGACTGTTTTTAATTGCTTTAATTTTGCCGGCGAGCGGCTGTTTTTGGTCTGACAAAACTTAAAACTAAATCCCAGTTTTACTATTTATATATAAAAGTGGGTTTTAAGAGGGACAAATTCATATAGGCTTGCATTCGCGATGATTGTTTTTATTTAAGAGTTTGTTAGTTAAACGGTATAACAAATGTTTATAATTTAAGCAATAAAATTATATAAATAACTGAATTTATTTTTATTGTGCTATCTGTACATCCCGCTGTGTTTATACTCGCCGACATGTAACCGGTTTTGTCCGTGCAATGGGCATACCCCTAAACCTCACTTTATACAGGGAAACTCGGGTTTACGGGGGTATACATTATCTTTCTTTATTTATGCTCCAATACATAGGTTGAGGATACTCGTTAGAGTCGTTCCAACTAAAGATCACAGCCTATGTTTGAAGTATAAATAAGAAAAAAAACAACAACAACAAAAAAAAAAAAAAAAAACACGGATTTTCGTAAGAAAAATTGCCATTTCATCACGTGAATAAGTCCGTGAAATGAAGACCCCCCTAAACCCCACTTTATATAGAGAAAACTGGGGTTTACGGGGGTAAACATTATTTTCCTTATTTCTGCTCCAAGACATAGGTTGTGGGTACTCGTTAGAACCGCCTCAATGAGGCGGTTCTAACGAGCACCCAAAACCTATGTTATGAGTATAAATAAGAAAAATATTACGGATTTTCATCACAAAATTACCTTTTTTGAGGTATGAAAACATGCACTGTATATCACGGATGTGTTATCGTAATGTTGGAGATGTGAAAAACGCACCATATTGCACGGGTGTGTTATCGTAAAGTAACAGTAATAAGGAATTTGCAACATTTATGTTAGCCAACATTTATGTTTTGAGCATATATGAGAACAAATTATAATTGTATAACTACATTTTATTTGCAACTGAACATGAAATGTAAGTTCTACAATTATATTTTTCTCGTTATTTTCATTTACATATTTACATATGAAGTTCGTCTTATGTTTCTTTCTTTCTTTCTTCCGATACTTCTAAACCTCATAAGAGGACAACAGAAGGGTATCCGGTATACCAAGTGCTAAAGGGGGTTAGCTGAAATAAAAGTTAAGCAAAGTAGGTGAAATGAGTTTATACAGTGCGAAAAGAAAGTTAGTATAGTTAAAAGATAAAAACAGAATCTGGTGGCTTAGGGGGACACATGCACCACCTGGCAGACAGCATGACAGAACTGTGCCAAGGTTGGTAGCAAAACAATATAGGCTGGAAGAGCGTTCCAGTGTATAACTGATCTTGGGAAGAAGCTATACTTGTGATAGTTGGTCTGGGTAGGGATTTGCTTGTATGCCAAAGGGTGGATAAATTTCGACTCTCTGCGATTGGGTGTGAGGTAATCTGGGACAGGGATTGCAACAAGGTCATGCGTGACCTTGTATAGCATGATAAGGCGATTATCGATGCGTTTCTGATCTAGTGGACGCCATTGGAGTTTTCCAAGCATAGCTGTAACACTTGATGTGTACCTGTAGTCTCGTGTGGCCCACCTGGCAGCTCTGCGTTGGACAGATTCAAGTTTGTAGATATCTGTAGCTGTATGGGGTGACCAGACACTGGAAGCATATTCCAATTGCGGTCGGACAAGGGTTTTGTATGCTGTGGACTTAAGGTCTTGGTTGTGTACTTTGATATTTCTTTTGATAAAGCCGAGGGTTTGATTTGCCTTTTTTGTGATATTGTCTATGTGCGTTCCCCAGCTAAGGTGGTCAGATATGGTGACCCCAAGGTACTTTGCAGCAGACACACTTTCAAGTTCAGTGTTATGGAGGAAGTATTTGGAGGGAATGGGTGTCTTCAGCCTGGTGACATGTAAAACCTGACATTTTGTCGGGTTGAAGTTCATGTCCCAGGCCTTTTCCCATAGCTCCAATTTGCAGAGATCTTCTTGAAGGAGGTTTGCTTCAGACAAAGAGCTAATGCATAAGTACATTGCTGTGTCGTCAGCAAAGAGTCGGACTTTTGACCTAACCTGCTCTGGGAGGTCATTTATGTATGCAAGAAACAGTATGGGTCATGATGGGTCATTGAGCATGATGTTATGTACCAATCACATCCCTCTGGAGCATAGATTGTTGACACTCGTTAGAGCTGCCCCACAGGGATAGTTCTAACGAGCGCCCATAAATTATGTCTGGCTAAAGGGATATGGGGGTCATACACATGAAAGGCGCCATTTTGGCGCACGTGCGTAATGGCGTCATGCACACACCATGTATCGTCTTCATCGTCTATCTATCTATCTATCTATCTTCTTATACTGAGTCGGTCATATCTGGCCATTACCTCAGTTGATTGGGTGGCTAAATTTAGAATTTAGCTGAAAAAAAAAAAAAAGAGAGGCACTGGATGCGTCCTTAAAACTATTTACAATCTGCATAATAGAGGTATCCTAAAACGCATACCTCTGAGACCCAATCTTACACTGTGCGGGCTTTGAACTCTTCTGCGGACTTGGCATTCACCGCAGAGGAGGGAAGACTATTCCATTGGGGAATAGTTCTAGGAAAGAACGAGTTCTTCAGGGCATCACTATAGGACTGGTATCTACGATATTGTGAGTCGTTTAATTTTGATGCCCTTGTTTGTGTCGACAGTGTTACAGGGGTCAAGTACCTATCTTTATCAATAGACACTGAATCAGAGTGTATCTTGTAGAAGAAGGTTAAAGAGGACTGCTCACGACGGGCCTCCAGGGACGGCCACTCTAGCTCATTAAGCATGTCACCGACGCTACTTCTATTTCGCCATCGCCTACAGGTCCATCGAGCAGCTGTCCTCTGCACCTTCTCCACCTGCTGAGTCTGAGTTTTAACATAGGGGTGCCAAATGGGTGATGCATATTCGAGTTGAGGGCGAACCAATGTTTTATATGCAACATCCTTTGTCTGCCTAGGTGCAAAAGCCAAGTTCCGTCTAAGGAATCCCAAAGTCCTAGTTGCTTTAGATGTAATCTCTGAGATATGTTGACCCCAATCAAGATCGTCAGTGATGGTGATACCAAGATATTTGGCGGATTGAACATGCTCCAAAACTTGCTGGTGAAGAGTATAGTCAAACTTAATTTGCTTGTCTGGAGGGTGTCGTGACACTCTCATTGAGTGACATTTGGCCACATTGAACTTCATTTGCCAATCGGCCTCCCACTGTGCAAGTTGATCCAGGTCATCTTGTAAAATAAGACAGTCAGAAGGAGAATATATGTTCCTATACAGGACACAATCATCAGCAAACAAACGGACCGATGACCTGATATTATTGGGGAGATCATTAATGAAAACCAAGAAAAGGACCGGTCCAAGGACCGAACCTTGGGGGACTCCAGATAAAACAGGGACTGGATCAGACGCTTGGCCATCAAGTACAACTTGTTGTGAGCGCCCAGAGAGCCATGAGCTAATCCACCTATGCGTGGATCCTCTTATCCCATAGTACTCCAGTTTATGTAATAGCCTTCTGTGAGGTACCTTGTCAAAGGCCTTAGCAAAGTCCATGATGATCAAGTCAGTCTGTTTGTGGCCGGGAAAAGGATCAGGAGTCTGCATAGACCATAAAGTTGACCTGTATATATGTGTACTTAAGCCAAACTTACTCCAAAACAAATTTATTTTTACTAAGGTACGAGTTGACTTAGGTACGAGTTGACTAAGGTACGAGTTGACCAAATTCGGGTACGAGTTGACTAAGGTACGAGTTGACTTAGGTACGAGGTGACCAGAAACCGATTAACCATATGGATAAAAACAGGCAATACTTATCATAATTCCTTATTTACATTGTCATATACAAAGTAGAAGTAAAACAAAGATCAGGAATTGATACAATTAACTTACTCCACCCACAAAAGACACCAAAGGGAAAGAAATACAAACATTAAGCGACCAGACAATAAAACCACTAGGGGGAAATGATTTGGGGCGAAACGACTATGGTTTGGGGGCGAAGGGCAAAAAAGGGGGGGGGGGGTGGAAACGACTAGGGACCAGGGGGCTGGGGAACGTCTTGGGGCGAAACGTTTTGTTATCGTAGGTTCGGCGGTTCGATCCGGCTTTTAAAGGATAACCCTTTCTAGAACATTTTTTAAAGACGGCTTCCGAGTGACTAGCCGAATCTTCCAGGACTTACCTCCCATGTTTATGGTCAAGAGGGAAGGTTTGAAACTATAAATCATATGAAAAATGGGAAATGCAGACATTGATCAAGATAGTTTGGCAAAAGAGAAAAACATCTTTGGTAAAACTCATGCGTTTATTGATTCCCACATACGGTTGGTAAAGGTAAAACATCTTTGGCATTCTATTTCAGTGCACCCCACTTCCAGTCACCTGTTCACTCATTGACCTTTCAATAACATTGAAAAATGAAATTGTTTGGGTTTTTTTTCTTTAACCACAGAGCTACTCTTACTTGGGATTAAATCCTTGGGTAGCATGGACAACACGACTAGCCTAAAGGTGAATCTGGGATGTTTCGGCCTTCAGTTGTTTTGGCCGGGTCATTTCGGCCTTATTTTGGGCGAACACTAATGTCCGGGAAATGGGGGGTAGTGATGCGTTATCCCTAATATCTCCACTTCGGGTGGTCAGAAATTAATGAAATTAGTATCAAATAAAATTTTAAGCTCCATTCTAAAAGATTATTAAAAAATAATTTACTTTTTAAACGTTTTAGGGGTCCATTTATTTAGTTAATTTGTCCGGGAAATTCTCGGATTTTGTCCTGGATCTTGGGGTAGTGGTGCGTTAACCCTAATATCTCAACTTCGGGTGGTCAGAAATTAATAAAATTAGTATCAGATAAAATTTTTAGCTCCATTCTAAAAGACTATTAAAAGATATTTTTCATTTTGAATATTTTAGGGGTCCATTTCTGAAGTTAATTTGTCCGGGAAATTTCCGGTTGTGTCCTGGATGTTGGGGTAGTTGTGCATTTTCATAGTATCTCTGTTTGTGGTGATCACTAATTGATAACGATTGATATATATTAAAATTTTAAGTTCAGTTCTAAAAGAATATAAAAAAAATCTTTCCATACACCTCATTGAGGCAGTTCTAATGAGTGCATACAACATGAGTTACATGACTAATTTATAGAAGATCTCAAAGAATCTTTAATTACGGCAAACCGTATAGAACTTGGTCAACGGTTTAACACATGTATGCCTAGTGCCCCATTATTGGGCCATTGGCAAACAGTGTAGATCATGATCGAAGGTTTCACCCATATATGCCTTGAGTCCCACTTGTGGGACATTGGCAGATAGTGTAGATCCACTGGCAGATCAGATATTTAACCCAGATATTTAATCCATATATGCCTAGCGTCCCATTTGTGGGACATAGTCAAACAGTGTAGACTCAAATGATCAGACGCCGCAAAACGTGTCGTCTGATCTGGGCCGCATAATGCTACATCTGATCTGGGTCTACACTATTTGCTTAAGCAACGAGGAAATTTAACCGCATCCATTTCTTGCTAGCAATGAATTAGGTGTACGGACTTTGACGGACCATTATGATCAGTAGCTGCACAAACATTGGCGTCTGATCTGGGCCGCTAAGTGCGACGTCTGATCTCGGTCTACACTGTTTGCTTAATCAACGACGAAATTTAACCGCATCCATTTCTTGCTGGCAATGAATTAGATGTACGGACTTTGACTGATTTGACGGACCATGATGCTCAGACGCTGCAAAACTTGGCGTCTGATCTCGGCCGCAAAATGCGACATCTTATCTGTTTCTATACTGTTTGCTTAAACAACGAAATTTAAGCGCATCCATTTATTCCTGACGATGAATTAGGTGTACGGACTTTGAGCGATTTTACGGGCCATTAATTTTCTAACGAGATTAAAAATGTGTAAAGTTAATTGCTTTAACTCATAATAAGTTGGCGTGTGCTGCTTACCTGGATTGAAATAATAGAAATACTTCATTCATTCACTTGTAAAATCATAAAAATTCCAGTCTGGTGATTCTGCAAAATGCCTGAGTATATTGATAACACGATTTGCTGTGAAAATCGTAAGTGCAAAATTTGGTTTTATAGAATATGTTTATGTTTGAATTCATCATCAAATCAATGGCAGTGTCCGTCTTGTGAGCAGCAACATGTGTGACATCATAGAAAGCTGTGTATTGGAAACCCATGTAAATCCAACTTTATACAGAGAAAAGTAGGATTTACAAGGGGTGTGCAGTCTTTCTTTCGTTCTCACAAGTCGATATATTAAGGAAATCGAACCAATACCCCCAGCATCCTGGATACAATCCGGGTTGTGGGTACTCATTAGAACTGCCTCATTGAGGTGTATAAAGAGATTTTTTTAATATTTTTTTTAGAATTGAGCTTAAAATTTTAACATATCAATTGTTATCCATAAGTGATCACCACAAACCGAGATATTATGAAAATGCACAACTACCGCAAGATCCAGAACACATTCGGGAATTTCCCGGAAAAATTAACTTCAGAAATGGACCCCTAAAATATTCAAAATGAAAAATATTTTTTAACTATCTTTTAAAATTGAGCTAAAATTTTTATTTGATACTAATTTTATTAATTTCTGACAACCGAAAGTCGAGATATTAGGGTTAACGCATCAATACCCCAACATCCAGGACAAAATCCGAGAATTTCCCGGACAAATTAACTTAAAAAATGGACCCCTAAAACGTTAAAAAAGTAAATTATTATTTTTTGATCTTTTATAAAAGAGCTAAAAATTTTATTTGATACTAATTTTATTAATTTCTGACAACCCGAAGTGGAGATATTAGCAACAACACACCACTACCTCCAATTTCCCGGACATTTCCCGGCGAATTCCCGGACATGTCCCGGACAATTCCCGGAGATTAGTGTGCACCCTTATTTTGAGGTCTCAAGGTTGGCAAAAACCCGGGTAATACTGGGCAATACTGGTGTCACATTTGTCAGGGTGATAAAAAATGTATTAGTTTGACCTATCTATCTATCTATCTTCTTATACTGAGTCGGTCATATCTGGCCATTACCTCAGTTGATTGAGTGGCTAAATTTAGAATTTAGCTGAAAAAAAAAAGAGAGGCACTGGATGCGTCCTTAAAACTATTTACAATCTGCATAACAGAGGTATCCTAAAACGCATACCTCTGAGTCCCAATCTTACACTGTGCGGGCTTTGAACTCTTCTGCGGACTTGGCATTCACCGCAGAGGAGGGAAGACTATTCCATTGGGGAATAGTTCTAGGAAAGAACGAGTTCTTCAGGGCATCACTATAGGACTGGTATCTACGATATTGTGAGTTGTTTACTTTTGATGCCCTTGTTTGGGTCGACACTGTTACAGGGGTCAAGTACTACCTATCTTTATCAATAGACACTGAATCAGAGTGTATCTTGTAGAAGAAGGTTAAAGAGGACTGCTCACGACGGGCCTCCAGGGACGGCCACTCTAGCTCATTAAGCATGTCACCGACGCTACTTCTATTTGGGAAGGTATAATTTGAGGACTTTTACTGGAGGACCAGAGGACTGAGGACCAAGTCCTCTAGAGGACCAGGGGTATAATTTGAGGACCAAATACAGGAGGACCAGTGCTTTAATAAGCCATATGATGGCTATGATAATTGAAGATAATCACTGTTTATTGAAAATGACACCTGCTGGTATGGTATATCACCTCATGGGCATATATACAGAAAGAAATAAAAAAAAAAAAAAAAAATATGATTATGCTCAGGAAATTTTTATGAAATATTTTTTTGGTATCTTGTTACTCTGAAAAAAATCTTTAGTTGAAATTAGAATTTCTCTACTTTCTATATACTTGATATAATCAACCTGTTATTATTATTTTTAATTCACAAACTGCATAATGAACAGTGGATATCCTGATCAGAAGGCATCTTGCTACTCTTTCAATAATGTTCACTTGAAATTAGAATTTCTCTACAGTAAGTACTTTCTATATTTTTAATATAAGTTATCTGTTAAATTCACGAACTGAATGATGAACAGTGAAGTTCCTGATCAGATGGCATCTTCTTACTCTTTTAAAAATGTTCACTTAAAATTAGAATTTCTCTACTTTCAATATACATGTACTTAATATAAGCTATCTGTTAAATTCACAAACTGAATGATGAACAGTGAAGATCCTGATCAGATGGCATCTTCTTACTCTTTTAAAAATGTTCACTTAAATTTAGAATTTCTCAATTTTCAATATACATGTACTTAATATAAGCTATCTGTTAACTCTTATCTTGCTGAATAGTCATTTAAGCCAAACCCATTTCTGTCTATCAACCAATCAAATTACTTGATTTAATTTATTGCTACAAATTCATAAACTGAATACCAAACAGTGTAGATCCTGATCAGATGACTTCTTCAAAAGCCATCTGATCTGGATCTACACTGTTTGCAAAGATAGGGGTTGTCGTGAACAGGAAGATAAGGGTTAAATTCACAAACTGCATGATGAACAGTGAAGATCCTGTTCAGATGGCTTATCTGGAGCTAAACTGTTGTTATGCTCAGAAATTTCGCACCATAGAATTATATATGGAATATCATTAAGATAACATTTCCGTATGACATAGAGCATTCTTACATGTTACCATAATGGTATTTTTCCTAATGAAAACTTGTGATATTTTTCTTATTAATACTCCCAATATAGGTTGTGGGTACTTGTTAGAACCACCTAAATGAGGCGGTTCAAACGACTACTCACAACCTATGTTTTGGAGCAGAAATAAAAAAAATAATGTATACCCTTGTAAGCCCCAATTTTCGCTATATAAAGTGGGTTAAGAGGGGTGTTCATTACACGAACTGATAAACATGATGACTTTTGGCATCTTGTTACTCTTTTAAATATTTAGTTGAAATTAGAATTTCTCTACTTTCTATTCTACCTGTTAAATTCACAAACTGCAAGATGAACAGTGAAGATCCTGATCAGATTGCTTATCTGGAGCTAAACTGTTTTATGCTCAGAAATTTTTCACCATAGAATTATATCATCACGCTAACAAGTCTGAGAAATGAACACCCCCTTACACCCCACTTTATATTGAGAAAACTGGGGTTTAGGGGGGTATACATTATTTTCCTTATTTCTGCTGATAGACATAGGGTGTGAGTACCCGTTAGAACCACCTCAATGAGGCGGTTCTAACGAGCACCCACAATCAATGTTTTGAGTATAAATAAGAATAATATCACAAATGTTCAGCAGAAAATTGACCGTTTTGGAGATGTAAAAAAAATGCATTATGACGCATGAGTGTGTTATCGTAATGGAAATAAATTTTTGGCATCTTGTTACTCTTATTAAAAATGTTTAGTTGAAATTAGAATTTCTCTATTTCTACATACTTAATGATATAATCTATCTGTTAAATTCACAAACTGCAAGATGAACTTTCTGCTATATGAAGTGTGTATTATTGGTAGGACCACTTCACTGAGGCACTCTTAACATATTTCCTTAAACTTGCAAACTGTCATAATATGGCTTATTTTTTATAAAAACCCATGCACTGGTACTTCACTGAAGTGAGTTTAAAAAAAAGTTTTTAATTGCATGGACATAGTACCACATTGATGCTGATTATCTCACACAAAATTCAACAAAAGCAGCTCCTGCTATACTAAAAGGTTCGGGGGAGGGGGTGGGGTATGACCCTTTCAATATTATTTCACTCATATTGAGCTGATCGTTAATCAGACGTGTACCAAAGTCTTAAGAGAAGTTTTGTTGCAAAAATATGGTTGTATCAATTAATTTAATTACCATGATTGTTGCTTATTATAATGTTCAGCTACACTGATTTTGAAGTTCTATATTCTGATGTTTTATCAAATGCTAAGTTTTATAAAGTTACCATACTATAATGGCTTGCCACACACTGTTGAGGAAGGATTGTGCACATTAACCCATTTTTGTATCAGAAATCTAAAAACCGGTTATAAGCAAACAGTGCAGGCCCAGATCAGATGCCACGTTCTGCAGCATTGATCAGTTGCAAAAAGTTCAGCCGTTTTCCAAATAAATTTTGAAGAACCCCTGAATTTTGAAATGGACTCATGCTATATATAAAGTGGAAATTTCAGTACAAATTTGGTTAAAACATGAATATATTAAAGACAATAGCTGTCCCGTTTATTACCCTATTACCTGCTAGTTTCTTAAGTGGATGTAATGAACACCCTTATAAACCCCACTTATTCCGTGATTAGTGGTTCTCCTGAGATACACTTGTTAGAACCACCCTGGTCTAATGAGCACACACATTCTATGCTTGAGACGAAATGAGAAAAATGTCACCAATAAAACGGTAAATGTCAGTTTTAAGTTTGTGGAAGAAACATTACAATAACACACACATACGAGAAAGTCCATTTTTTACATCTCCAAAATGGCTACTTTTTGATGAAAATCTTTGATTTTTTTTATTATTTATGCTGCAAACATAGGTTGCTGCCTCATTGAGTTGGTTCTAACTAGTACCCGTGACTACTTCTTGGAGCAGTTATAAGAAAGATAATGTATGCCCATGTTAGCCCTAGTTTTCTATAAGGTGTTTTTAGGGGGGGGGGGTCATTTTATGGACATGTTCACCTGACGACACCTTGTCACTTGGGTGACTAAGATATTTTTCCCCCAGATTCATTTTTCCTTGATTATTACTCCTAATAAATAAATAAATAAATAGATAAATAAATAAAAGAAATAAACAATAATTTATGGGTCCTGTGTGAGTATACTGCAATGGAAGGTCACGTTTTTTTTTCACTCTTCAGCTCAACTTAAGAAAATTAACCCTTTTTGTACCAAATGGAATCTCCCTCTTTATATATATATATATATATATATATATATATATTATCTATCTAGCAGAAGTCCATTTCAAAATTTAGGGTTGTGTTTTCTCCGAAATTGATTAGGAAAATGGCTGAAATTTTGCTAACAGTGTAGGCCCTGATCAGACGCCACGTTCTGGGGCGTATGATCTGGGCCTGCACTGTTTGCCAGAGTACCCGTTTTGGGGTTTCTGGTACTAAATGGGTTAAAGGCATTTATTCTGTAACAGTAAAACACACCGTGTGTCCATAATTGTTTTATTGCCCCCTGTGGTATACTGACTTTGGCAGATCAAAGGCGGCCCTTAATAGGGTGATTAGTAGCTCTTGTTGAATCCCCTGACTGAGACACTTAAGGGGAAAATCAATAATGTACACCAGTCAACAGTAAGTAATTTATTAATTTTCCCCAAGGCGGCCCCTTACCTGTTGAAGACAGAGGGCTTCTCTTCAGTGAGCACTGAGGGCTACATAATATTATGTAATGAAATGATAGTCCTCAATAATCAAGAATAAATGCCTTTAATAATAAATTAGACCCTAATTAACAATTAAAATAATTAGAAAAATGCATCTGAAAGATCTAACAACACATTTCAAAAATGAAGACTTTCAATTATGTGTAAAATTTCAACCTAATCATAGGCTTACAGCCATTGGCTATAATATGTAACTTTGCCCCACCTACAATAGGATAAGCCCCACCTACAAATAACCATTAAACCGCCAATCACATTCACTTTAATTTCAAGCCTTTTTCTTTACTGCTCAAAGAAAATCTTGTTTAGCATTTTTCATATATGAGTCCTATGGAAATGTTGTTCTCTGAAAACAAACAAAAGAAAAAATTTGAATGCCATCTGCTATGAGGTAATGCTTGGTGCTTGAGATATAAGATTTTAAGGTGTTTTTTCCCATATATAGCTCTGAATGTAATACTTGGCAGTCTTAAAAAAAAAAAAATGCCATCACCAGTAAAAAAAAACAAACAAAATAAATAACTTTTTTTTTTTTTTTAATTTTTATTGTTTTTTTTTGTTTCCTAGTAGAGAAATTTACATTAGAACTGAACATACTTTTTTTAAAAGAGTAACACAATGCCTAAAATATATTTCATTTATTTATATGGTGAAAAATTTCTTTATCGCATGTTTTCCTTTAATTTATTTTTTTCCAGTTATCCCGCTGAACAAGACAATCAGTTTAGCTCCAGATAAGCCATCTGATCAGGATCTTCACTGTTCATCATGCAGTTTGTGAATTTAACAGATAGCTTATATTAAGTACATGTATATTGAAAGTAGAGACATTCTAATTTTATGTGAACATTTTTAAAAGAGTAGCAAGATGCCATCTGATCAGGATCTTCACTGTTCATCATTCAGTTCGTGAATTTAACAGACAACTTATATTAAAAATATAGAAAGTACTTACTGTAGAGAAATTCTAATTTCAAGTGAACATTTTTGAAAGAGTAGCAAGATGCCTTCTGATCAGGATATCCACTGTTCATTATGCAGTTTGTGAATTAAAAATAATAATAACAGGTTGATTATATCAAGTATATAGAAAGTAGAGAAATTCTAATTTCAACTAAAGATTTTTTTCAGAGTAACAAGATACCAAAAAAATATTTCATAAAAATTTCCTGAGCATAATAACATGTTTTTCATTTTTTTTTCATTTTTTTTTTTTTATTTCTTTGGTTTGGCTATGAATGACTGACTGATAGTCTCTCATTTATGGCTGGATCAACATGGTCCCAAGTCCGTGGTCACAGTGTGCTCATTCAATGATAACTAACATGTCCAGGGATCATCCTAGGCCCAGGAAGCAGGGAGAAGTGACTTCTCCCTCCAGCACTGACAGGGCGAAATGAGGGACAAGAGGGAGAAGTAGGGCTCGAGAAAAACGACTAAATTACGGAAATTGTCGAGCCGAATTTTCGGTAATTTCCGTAAATATCATTGTTTATTTGCAATTTAGAAATACAGTGTGCGGGTGTGATATCGTTGCGATTAAAGCAGTAATAATCAGACATCACTTATCTACTTTCATTTTCTCGATGTCCCGCTCACTTAGTCGCTGAAGGGCACTAAAGGGAAACAACCGATTTAATCTCACCTCGAGGTTATGAGTCATGTTGTGCGGTCGGGCGGGAGTTTCGATCTGTGCGACCGTGATATGCCGGCAAGTTGCTGCAGGTGCCATGGGGCAGTTTTTTATATGTTCTTTTCATCTATCATATCCTATATTCCCTTTTTTTAGTTCCCATCTTAGCGCCTGATCGGGACTTGACATCACGGTTTTTATTTGTTTAGGTAATCCTGTTAACCCATTTAGTACCAGAAACCCCAACACGGGTACCCTGGCAAACAGTGCAGGCCCAGATCAGACACAGAACGCGGTGTCTGATCAGGACCTCCACTGTTTGCTAAAAGTTCAGTTATTAACTTATTTTCCAAATAAATTTTCATGAAAACATAACCTGACACCCATAAATTTTGAATTGAACTCCTGCTATATATAAGGAGGAAGATTCCATTTGGTAAAGAAGGGTTAAAGTCGCACCTCTATCTATCTATCTTATATTGATATATAAAATAAGACGCACGTTTTTCATGCGTCAATCATATTGCCAAGATCAAAAAGACCGATCGCCTCATGCAGCGCGGACAAGTCTGATTACTCAAAGTCTAAGTGGCCATGAAATAAGATCAAAGATGCCGATCTGGACTAACCCGATTCACCTATTTACATAATTAACTGATCTGACAACTTGTGCTCAACACTACAGGTGGTCAGTTTCTGACTCGAGCAATTAACACATGGAGTTGGATTATTAATTATCGGATTATCAATAGGTGTTTTTGTTATCAACTTTGTGCCTTTATCGATGGATATTACTTCGCATTTGAAAACCCGATCCTGGAGACAAAGAAAAAAAAAGTCGGAAAATAACAGGGCGAAGTCAACTTCTCTTTTCCAGGCTGGTTAGGCGAAGTTCTTGAACTTCGGGCGAAGAAGTCGCCCGAATCGCCCCCTCGGCTGATCCCTGATGTCGACAAACAAACCATTTTATGCCCAGTCGACATCCAAACCACTGAAAGGGTTGTATTTATCTTGTACGTGTATAATGATATATACTCGAGTCGTCGGGAAGCACGGTTATACAACATTTATCAACCATGGTTGACCCAATATGATGTTGTCATTTATATATATGCTGTTCTCAAAGTTGTTTTACTACTTAACTGCGTTTCCAACGTTGCTTCGACGTTGATTTGACATTGAGTGTGTGTTGGATATCATCTGCCTGGTATCACTCAGCTATCCCTTATTGAACACATTCATTTTTGTTTCTAGTGTCCCACAGGGCTCTGTGCTCAGACCCAAATTATTCGTTTCCAAAAAGTTACCTTGGTATCACTCAGCTCTCCCTTATTGAACACATTCATTTTTGTTTCTAGTGTCCCACAGGGCTCTGTGCTCAGACCCACCTTATTAATTTCCAAAAATTACCTTGATGTGTTCCTAACCTGACTGGACCACAGTACATCTCATCATGGTTCCCATAATAGGGTGTACTTATATTCAGATGTTATGTACCTCTTGAAATGTGCATATTTCAAGAATTTTACCTTTAACTGCATACTAATATACAAGTACTGTATTTGGCTGATTCATTACCTTAAGACCGGACTGACACCACAGCTCACTACGGCTCCTGTAAAAGGGAGTGCTTGTACTTCGCTAACACCATTGCGATACCGGGAGTGCTATTGCACGGGTTATTTTCCAACAAAGCCACCCTTTTTCCTCCAATTTTTATGTAAACAACCTTAGTTATTCCTTCTATTAAACTTCAGTTTATGAGTTATTATACCTTTTTAAATTTATTTTACGTTTTAGTTACTTTCATTTTATTTATCTATCCATTTCTTCATTAATCTAAGTGCCGAGATGGTCTTTTTAGTAACAAGATGCCAAAAATATATTTCATAAAATTCTATGGTGAAAAATTTCCTGAGCATAATATGTTTTTCATTTTATTTATTTTATTTAATTTTATTTATTTTTTTTCTGTATATATGCCCATGAGGTGATATACCAAACGAGTTGGTGTCACTTTCAATAAACAGTAATTATCTTCAATTATCATAGCCATCATATGGCTGATTAAAGCACTGGTCCTCTTGTATTTGGTCCTCAAATTATACCCCTGGTCCTCTAGAGGACTTGGTCCTCAGTCCTCTGGTCCTCCAGTAAAAGTCCTCAAATTATACCGTCCCCTTCTATTTCGCCATCGCCTACAGGTCCATCGAGCAGCTGTCCTCTGCACCTTCTCCACCTGCTGAGTCTGAGTTTTAACATAGGGATGCCAAATGGGTGATGCATATTCAAGTTGAGGGCGAACCAATGTTTTATATGCAACATCCTTTGTCTGCCTAGGTGCAAAAGCCAAGTTCCGTCTAAGGAATCCCAAAGTCCTAGTTGCTTTAG
Organism: Lucinisca nassula; assembly: GCA_963580285.1. Taxonomy (NCBI): domain Eukaryota; kingdom Metazoa; phylum Mollusca; class Bivalvia; order Lucinida; family Lucinidae; genus Lucinisca; species Lucinisca nassula. Next base: position 111,461,370 of record OY757023.1, on the reverse strand, counting down.
ATGTAATCTCTGAGATATGTTGACCCCAATCAAGATCGTCAGTGATGGTGATACCAAGATATTTGGCGGATTGAACATGCTCCAAAACTTGCTGGTGAAGAGTATAGGCAAACTTAATTTGCTTGTCCGGAGGGTGCCGTGAAACTCTCATTGAGTGACATTTGGCCACATTGAACTTCATTTGCCAATCGGCCTCCCACTGTGCAAGTTGATCCAGGTCATCTTGTAAAATAAGACAGTCAGAAGGAGAATATATGTTCCTATACAGGACACAATCATCAGCAAACAAACGGACCGATGACCTGATATTATCGGGGAGATCGTTAATGAAAACCAAGAAAAGGACCGGTCCAAGGACCGAACCTTGGGGGACTCCATATAAAACAGGGACTGGATCAGACGCTTGGCCATCAAGTACAACTTGTTGTGAGCGCCCAGAGAGCCATGAGCTAATCCACCTATGCGTGGATCCTCTTATCCCATAGTACTCCAGTTTATGTAATAGCCTTCTGTGAGGTACCTTGTCAAAGGCCTTAGCAAATGGACCTGAAAATAATATGAATCAGGACTTAAGTATCAATTGCTAATAAATTTAAAAGTCCCAAATTATTCTTTCCAGTTCAAAACTAAAAGTGAAACTTCTGAAAAAGAGTATATTAAAGTATAAAAGTATAAAACTAACATTTGCAAAGGCTGTGATCATGCACCTACAGCCAGGGATTACCTGTAATTATACTAATTGTTAAACCAACAATATAAACCTACTATACCTGTTGGTGAGCAGTTTTTACAAAAATCTAATCTTCAGGGAAAACAGTAATTTTTGTCATTCTCTCTGTCAAACATGAAACCTAAGGATCCTATTTGGATTTTTTTTTGAAATTACTTTTTTCCAACTTTGATTTGATCCAAACTAAGCTGAGAAATAAACTTGGAATGCAAAAGTGCGCCAAATTAGTCTTCTGTTATAGGATGCTTAGAGGAAAGGAGGAGGTGGAATGGTGACTCATGTAGATGATGCTGACTGTGTTGATGTTTTGATGTTAAAAATTTATATGCATATGCATCACCTGTGAAATCATAAAATAACCATGATAACATATTTGTTATGTTCAGCTGTAAATAAAAGTCAAATTTGCATTTATATTTTACCAATGTATCTGAGTGTGATATAATGTCCTCTTCAATATATGACTGATATATGGCTCTACAATGCATTTAAGAATTTAGAAAACTTAAATTAGCAATAATACAATAAAACACACAGGTTCTTTTCAGTAAACCCATCCCAAAACCATATTGCCCAGTATTGCCCAGTTGAGGGAGTATTGCCCAGCCCGGTTTTCCCAGGCGGATTTTCCCGGGCGGTCAATACTTTGCCAACCTTGTGAGGTCTATATCTATCTATCTTTCTTTCTACTGATACTGCGATCGGTCACATTTGACCATTACTCACAGGTACATTACATACACTCCATGTTTTGCAGGATGAAAGCCTACACAGTAATCATGTAATTGCGGTAGGGTTCTTTATCAGAATTGTTACTGGTGACACGTCAAATGACATTCATAGAACCTGCACAGGAGATGGTTCTCCCTGCACTGGGGACCTCCAGTTAACATTCTGATCCTAAACCCTCTTTCGAGTATTATTATGATAGTTGCTTGCGCATGGTGTGTTTGTTTGTTTGTTTGATTTGAGGTTTAACGTCCCTATCAATACTGTAAAGGTCATTTTGGAGATGTTGCTTCCAATTTTGTGGGACTTTTACCCGACATTGAGATGAAATGACATCTCAAGCCCTGTTGCCCAATGAAACCAATAGTGTTTATAAGATTGCGCATGGTGTGCAAGTACCAGAAGTAAAAAGTGTGATTATGCTGATATTGCAAAGTTTAAAAGAATAGAAGAAAGGTGAGCAAAGGTGAAAGCGTTTAGGTGTTAAGAGTTATAAAGCAGGCTAAAAACAGTATTTATATGGGGTGCCGTTTTACTATTTTATTCAACTTGGAGATATCTATAATTTTATTATAGTTATGTATAAATCAAATTATAGATATATATAATTAATATTATTGATATCTATAATTATCAATATTTTTTGATATCATAAAATGTAATCAATGATATGTAATATATATTTCTTGATATCTATAAATTGGTTTTATGATATCCATTAACCCTTTGCGTATATAGATATAATAAAATAAAATAATGACAACATTTGAAAGGCAGAATTGTAGATATCACAATTTTCAATAATGGATATCAGAAAATATATAATGGGTATTTATAAATGGAACAAATGGAATTCCAATTATAGATATCTATTATTCGATATATAGACATCAAATATTGAAGAATATTTTTGGATATCAATAAATAAAATTATTGATATCCAAAAATATTCTTCAATATTTGATGTCTATTTATCGAATAATAGATATCTATAATTGGAATTATAGATATCACTTAACATATTGTAGATATCATAAAAAAACAATTGATATCTAATATTATTCATAGATATCTAATAATATTTATTGATATCCTATATTTTATTATACATATCTATAAATCAAATTATACATATCTATAATTAACATTTTTGATATCTATAATTATCAGTATTTTTTGATATCATAAAATGTAATCAATGATTTGTTTTATATATTTCTTGATATCTATAAATTTATTTTATATGATATCCATTATGCCTTTGCATATTTAGATATCTAAAAATCTAATTTTAGATATCATTTAAAAGGCTGAATTATAGATATCAGTGTTTTCAATAGTGGATATCAGAAAATATATTATAGATACCAATACATATAATTATTGATATCCCAAAATATTCTTCAATATTTGCTATCTATATATAAAATAATAGATATCTATAATTGGAATTATTGATATCCCTTAATATATTATGGATATCATAAAATAAATAAGAGATCTAATAGTATTTATAGATATCTTATGCTATTTATTAATATCCTATATTTTCATAATAGATATCATTAATTTTATTTATAAATATCTTGAAATTTGATTGGTTTAACCAATATTTATTTGTAAATAAATTACAAAGACATACATAGATATATACACGCAGAATGACATAGGATCTGACAGTAAGCATAGTGCTTATATGGAAGTCATTTCCTAGGTTCAAGTATTGTATACAGTGTATTCGAATATGTTTGATTTGATTGTATTGAAATTTGATTAAATAGTAAAATGGCACCTCATATATTTCATCTTATGTGGATTGTTTCAGTCCTGGGTCATTTTGGCCAGTTTTTAATAGATATAATTTTTCAATAGCGTACCTTATATATATTAATATCACTTATAATATATTTGGAATATCATTTGGTCTCTCTTTATTTACACTTACATGTATTTACCGGCCTCTGATTCTGACAATTTGTCAAAGAAAGAATCAAGACAGTTCCCCGACAAAGATTTTTGAGACAGTTCCCTGACACATTTGAAGACACTTCCCTGACACTTTTGTTGAATGGAAAACATGACCAGCACTGATAATTATTTATCTATGCATTTATTTTTGTATTTTTCATTGCTAAAAAAAATAAATTGGACCTGACATCAGTTCTAGGTCAAACTAAGAAGCATTCTGGTTGACACAACCAGCCACCAAGTACTTTTCCCATTGGCACAGAGATCGATTTTGAGACAGTTCATCGACAAATGAGAAACTTTTCATTGTCGATGAAGTGTCTCAAGAACAAGGTTGGCAAAAAAAGCTGGATTTACTCATATTTCCCTGGACAGCAGGAAATACAGGGAATTCCCGGGAAATACAGGGAAATATATATTTACATAGGTGGTACCAATTGAGACGTCTTAATAACCCCCAACTACAAAAACTATTTGAAAGCAACATTATTTCAAGTTCATGCAAATAAAAATCAAAAATGAGTTCCTTTCAGAGCAATGAAAACATTCATAAGAAAGAAGATGGGTCATACTACGTAGTTTCGGCCAATAAAGCCTCATCAGTGACCCTGTACTGATCCGGCGAAGAAAGCCAGAGGAAACATACTGCAATTTTGCGAATTTCGAATAGGCAGTCGATTCAAAGACTGATAAAACTCAAAATGGGGTCCAAATAATTAAAAACCTGTCTAGAATATGAGTCTAAACCAATAATTTATTTCCGATTTCTCAGAATATTCACGCTGATCTCAAAGGACCAAAAGTAAAATATAAACTGCACTATGGTTGATGTACGGGGAGACGTTTTACGGCCGCCACACGGCACAACACCAGCTGCAGTGAAGGCAAATAAAAATCAAAAGTGAGTTCCTTTCAGAGCAATGAAAACATTCATAAGAAAGAAGATTGAAAATTCCACTTGTCTGCTTGAAATGACAAAAAAAAAAAAAACAAAAAAAAATGAATGACAAGTAAAAGGTTTGTCTAGTCCTTATGACATTTACCAAGTTTACCTTATATGCACTTAGTCACGTAGGACAAGTGAAATTTTGAAGAATTTTCAAGCCCTTTTAACTTTGAATAACTTGAAAGATCTATAGTCCCTTGCCTTCATATAGAATGTAAATAATTTCTTTTCAAAGGTGATTCTAAAATATTAGTTTTTAACTTTCAGCTTTTTCCCTTGAGCTGTAAATACATCTACTTTTAATACTTAGGTGAGTGTCTGTAAATAATTTAAGAAACCTTTTATTCTTCAATTAACTGTATTCTTTTAATACCTGTATCAAACAAACAATTAAATTATCACACCTTTTAGAATTAGGAGTATGTTTGCAAACAAACCTTTCTAGTGTAAACATCCTTAAAATTCAAACATCCAAAGAGTTGCTGTAAATCTAAAAAAAAAAAAAATGAACCGTGTGGTTTAGTGTTACACTCAAGCATACAAAACATGTAGTTCCAATGGCAAACTCTCTTTAACAAGCTAAGTGATTCTGATCTGGGTCTGAACTGTTTGCACAGGCATGTCTGTCCCAAATATTGGGATCATTATGGTATTTTATCTTCTTAAGCATATGAGTGATTTTAAATACATGTACCTCTATGCACCCTACACTATATTTATGCTTATGTTTGGTTGAGTAAAAGCAGACTTATGACATATATGTACATGTATGGGGAGGCATATTGCAAAATAGCTAACTGTTCATTATTTCAACAAGGCAACGCAAGCGTAGCATCCCCTCGCAACTGCATACCATTCATTAACATGAAAATCCAATCTGAATATGTTAGACCATTGTGACCTTGACCTTTGACCCCTGACCTTGAAATTCAATAGGGTTCATCCTCTGTACATGGTGAACATTTGTGGAAGGTTTGATGCTTCTACGATGAATACTGTGTCTTCTATCCTGCTCACAAGGTTTTCAAGGTCAAGTCCATTGTGACCTTGACCTTTGACCCCTGACCTTGAAATTCAATAGGGTTCATCCTCTGTACATGGTGAACATTTGTGGAAGGTTTGATGCTTCTACGATGAATACTGTGTCTTCTATCCTGCTCACAAGGTTTTCAAGGTCAAGTCCATTGTGACCTTGACCCCTGACCTTGAAATTCAATAGGGTTCATCCTCTGTACATGGTGAACATTTGTGGAAGGTTTGATGCTTCTACGATGAATACTGTGTCTTCTATCCTGCTCACAAGGTTTTCAAGGTCAAGTCCATTGTGACCTTGACCTTTGACCCCTGACCTTGAAATTCAATAGGGTTCATCCTCTGTACATGGTGAACATTTGTGGAAGGTTTGATGCTTCTACGATGAATACTGTGTCTTCTATCCTGCTCACAAGGTTTTCAAGGTCAAGTCCATTGTGACCTTGACCTTTGACCCCTGACCTTGAAATTCAATAGGGTTCATCCTCTGTACATGGTGAACATTTGTGGAAGGTTTGATGCTTCTACGATGAATACTGTGTCTTCTATCCTGCTCACAAGGTTTTCAAGGTCAAGTCCATTGTGACCTTGACCCCTGACCTTGAAATTCAATAGGGTTCATCCTCTGTACATGGTGAACATTTGTGGAAGGTTTGATGCTTCTACGATGAATACTGTGTCTTCTATCCTGCTCACAAGGTTTTCAAGGTCAAGTCCATTGTGACCTTGACCTTTGACCCCTGACCTTGAAATTCAATAGGGTTCATCCTCTGTACATGGTGAACATTTGTGGAAGGTTTGATGCTTCTACGATGAATACTGTGTCTTCTATCCTGCTCACAAGGTTTTCAAGGTCAAGTCCATTGTGACCTTGACCTTTGACCCCTGACCTTGAAATTCAATAGGGTTCATCCTCTGTACATGGTGAACATTTGTGGAAGGTTTGATGCTTCTACGATGAATACTGTGTCTTCTATCCTGCTCACAAGGTTTTCAAGGTCAAGTCCATTGTGACCTTGACCTTTGACCCCTGACCTTGAAATTCAATAGGGTTCATCCTCTGTACATGGTGAACATTTGTGGAAGGTTTGATGCTTCTACGATGAATACTGTGTCTTCTATCCTGCTCACAAGGTTTTCAAGGTCAAGTCCATTGTGACCTTGACCTTTGACCCCTGACCTTGAAATTCAATAGGGTTCATCCTCTGTACATGGTGAACATTTGTGGAAGGTTTGATGCTTCTACGATGAATACTGTGTCTTCTATCCTGCTCACAAGGTTTTCAAGGTCAAGTCCATTGTGACCTTGACCTTTGACCCCTGACCTTGAAATTCAATAGGGTTCATCCTCTGTACATGGTGAACATTTGTGGAAGGTTTGATGCTTCTACGATGAATACTGTGTCTTCTATCCTGCTCACAAGGTTCCGGACAGACACACACACAGAAACACAGACACACAGACACACGGACACACAGACACACGGACACACGGACGCACGGCACCGATGCTATATCCCCATTCGCAACGTTGTTGCGAGGGGATAATTAAATTACACAAATATTAATAGTGTTTTTCTATGGAATAACTAAACAAAAATCATATTTTCCAGTATTTCCCAATTTTGCAGAAATTTATAGTATTTCCCAGGACGGTAATTACCGGTAAATACCATTGGGAATTCCCGCCACCAGTATTTACCGACCAACCTTGCTCAAGAAACAATACAGTTTGTTTGATGGCCCTGCCCATGGGCGGACTGCATGATGCTTCCTTTCAGAGATTAAACACCACACCTGTACTGGTAAACCGCTTAGAGGATCTAAGCATGCCCAGGCAAAGCGGTGCAAGTCCATGCTTATAAATCCTATTGGTTTCATTGGGCAACAGAAGTTGAGATGTCATTTCATCTCATTGTCGGGTAAAAGTCCCACAAAATTGGAAGCAACGTCTGTACTATAATGACCTATACTAACTGAGCTGACGGGGACGTTAAACCTCAAATATAAAAAAACAACAAAAAAACAAAAGCTTGTTTATGATTTTAGCTCACCTGTCATATATGAGGTAATGGCCAATCGTGACCGACTCAGTATGAAGTAGTTCGATCATGTGGTTAACCAGTGGTTAACCAAAGTTTGATCGAACTCAGTCCGGTAGTAGTCTGGTACATATAACATGGCGGGAAAGTATGACATCACTCTGGTCGAAATAGGCTAAAGCGTGGGTTTCTTAGGTAGATACGTCACACCATACGTAACAAAGATGGCGGCGAAAGGGCGAACACTAATGTCTGGGAATTGTCCCGGAAATGGCCGGGAATTATCCGGTAAATGGGGGTGTGGGGGGGGGGGGCGTAGTGATGCGTTATCCCCAATATCTCCACTTCGGGTGGTCAGAAATGAATAAAGTTAGTATCAAATAAAAGTTTAAGCTACATGCTAAAATATTATTTGTTTGTATGTTTGATTTGAGGTTTAACGTCCCCGTCAACACTGTAAAGGTCATTTTTGAGACGTTGCTTCCAATTTTGTGGGACTTTTACCCAACATTGGGATAAAAATGACATCTCAAGCCCTGTCGCCCAATGAAACCAATATGGTTTATTAGCATGGATGGTCCGCCTCGCACCGAGGTTCCTGGACAGGCTTAGATCCTCTAAGCGGTTTACCAGTGCTAGTGTGCAGGCCGGATTCAGCTCTGCGTGGAAGCATCATGCAGCCCATATATTTCTTCAAGCCCCTATGGGCGCTAAAATATTATTAAAAATATATTTCTTTCTTAACATTGTAAGGGTCCATTTCTGAAGTTAATTTGTCTGTCCGGGAATTTCCCGCACAAACCCGACCAAATTAACTTAAAAAAAATGACCCCTTAATTGTTATTTTTATGTCCCCGGTAGCGATAGCGGGGACATATTGTTTTTGCCCTGTCTGTTTGTTGGTTTGTTGGTTTGTACGTGGACAACTTTAACGTTGGTCATAACATTTCATATTTGGCCTGAAGGTTCCTTGTGACAAGACCTTCACATTCATGCAAAAAAATTTGACCTGTGACCTTGACCTTTGACCCACTTAAAAGAAAAAAATAACATTGGTCATAACTTTTGAACCACTTGAGATACAGCCTTCATATTTAGCAATGTGACAAAAGCTTTACATTCATGCAAAAAAAATTTGACCTGTGACCTTGACCTGTGACCTACTCAAAATTAAAAAAAATAAGTTTTGGTCATAACTTTTGAACGGTTTGAGATAGAGACTTCATATTTTGCATGTAGGTTCCTTGTGACAAGAGCTTTACATTCACACAAAAAAATTTTTGACCTGTGACCTTGACCTTTGACCTACATAAAAGAAAAAGTTAACATTGGTCATAACTTTTGAACCGTTTGAGATACAGCCTTCATATTTAGCATGTATGTTCCTTGTGACAAAAGCTTTACATTCATGCAAAACATTTTGACCTGTGACCTTGACCTTTGACCTACTTAAAATTAAAAAAATAACATTTTGGTCATAACTTTTGAAGGTTTGAGATAGAGCCTTCATATTTTGCAAGTAGGTTCCTTGTGACAACAGCTTCGCATTCACACAAAAAATGTTGACCTGTGACCTTGACCTTTGACCTACATAAAAGAAAAAGTTAACATTGGTCATAACTTTTGAACCTTTTGAGATACAGCCTTCATATTTAGCATGTAGGTTCCCTGTGACAAACGCTTTACATTCATACAAAAATTTTGACCTTTGACCTACTTAAAAAAATTAACATTTTTGGTCATAACTTTCGAACCGTTCGGGATAGAGCTTTCATATTTGGCATGTAGGTTCCCCTGATTAGAGCTTTTCATTTATACAAAATGTTTGGACCATGACCTTGACCTTGACCTTTGACCTCCTTAAAAGAAAAAATAAAATTGTTCATAACTTTTGAACCGTTTAAGATAGGGCCTTAATATTTGGCATGTAGGTTCCTTGTGATAAGAGCTTTACATTCATGCAATTTTTAGCCCCTATGTGCTTTTAGCGCCCGGTTACCTTACAAAATCTATCAAGTCAAGTCAATTTTTTTTACCTGTGACCTTGACCTACTTTAAAGAAAAAATAGTATTGTTCATAACTTTTGAACCGTTTAAGATAAAGCGTTCATATTTGGCATGTAAGTTTCTTGTGTCAAGGGCTTCCCACACAAACAAAAATCTTGAACTGTGAGCAACTTTGAATAAAAAATGACCATGCCCGGGGACATGCTCGTGTTTCACAAACACATCTTGTTATTGTTGTTTTTTATCTTTTAGAATGGACCTTAAAATTTCATTTGATACTAATTTTATTAATTTCTGACCACCCGAAGTGGAGAAATTAGGGATAACGCACCACTACCCCCATTTCCCGGAACATTTACGGACATTAGTGTGCACCCCATGGTTTGTCTAGACTGCTACACAGACTTCTATTTTAAGAAATAGATGGTCTGTGTACCAGTCAACCAAACATCTACAAGACGTCGTTCGATCACACCGATGAAAGAACACGGAAATCATGGGAAGAACGTGCACATTTTGACTTCCGTTACCATGGTCTGGTAGATGATCGAACTCCCTCTATATTAACCCATTTTGTACCGGAAACCCCAAAAGGCGTAATTGGCAAACAGTGCAGGCCCAGATTAGATGCCCCAGAATGTGGTGTTTGAAATGGACTCCTGCTGTATATAAGGAGGAATCCATGAGGAAGATTCCATTTGGTACAAAAAGGGTTAAGATAAATAGTAGTTACAAGGTGAGCTTTTGTGATCAAATTTTTTCCTTTGTCAGTGCGTGCATCTGTAAAAAATGTCTCCTCCTAAACCACTGATCAGATTTTGACCAAACTTCACAGGAGTGATCCTTAGTTGGTCCCCTTTGAAGTTGTTTGAAAGGTTCCGTTTCATTGCGCATCTGGGTCATAGGAACTATAAATAGATGTTTTAACTGAAAACTTAAAAAAATCCTCTGATATTTGGTATGAAGCTTCATCTAGTGAACCACTACCAAGATTGTTGAAATTATAGTCCTGGGGCCAAGCAGGCCTGGGGGTGAGCCCATTGGTTTTATATTGATTTATATAGCAAAACCCTTACAGCTCTTCTTGTCTGAAACCAGAAGGCTCAGACATTTGATATTTGGTATGAAGCTTCTTCTAGTGGACCCCTTCCAAGATTGTTCAAATTATAGCCCTAGGGCCAAAAATGGCCCCACCCCGGGACCCACTGGTTTTACTTAGACAAATATAGGGAAAACCTTTAAAAATCTTCTTGTCTGAAACCAGAAGGCCCGGGTCTTTGATATTTGGTATGAAGCGTCATCTAGTGTACCTCTAGCATGACTGTTCAAATTATACTTTATATAATTTAAAGCCCCGGACCGAAAATGGCCCCGGCCCCCGGGGCCCAATGGTTTTACATAGACTTACTTATATAGGAAAAAACTTAAAAAATCTTCTTGTCTGAAACCAGATATTTGTCTGAAACCTTTGATATCTGATTTGATATTAAGCTTCATTTAGTGGACTGCTACCAAGATTATTCAAATTATAGACATGGGGTCAATAAATGCTACCCCCCCCCCCACCCAAACACACACTGCCAGGACCTACATGTAAATCTCTTAGCTCAGATGAGCGATATAGGACCACTATGGTCCTCTTGTTGAGTCTGTTTATGTTCATCATGTTAACAAGTTCTTGAAATGAACACTCCTCTAAACCCAACTTTATATACAGAAAACTGGGGTTTACATGGGTTTATATTATTTTGCTTATTCCTGCTCCAAGACATAGGTTGTGGGTACTCGTTAGAACCGCCTCAATAAGCCGGTTCTAACGAGCACCCACAACCTATGTTCGGAGTATAAATAAGGAAAGTATCACAATTTTTCATAGGAACATAGCTATTTCGGAGAAATGAAAGAATACACTGTGTCACATGGTTTGTGTTTTCATATTGACTGTATTTGGACACCCAACTATTTACCATACTTATTCTAAAATATTAAGAAGTACCTGCTGGATTTGGCAACATTCTTTCATGGGAGTAGATCACGAAATCTTTTCTACTGTTATTCTTTCTGTTCATCTGGTTGTCAGTGTCTTGTGAAAGAATGTGACCTGTACTACATGGGAAGAGTGTTTTAGTTAGCTGACAGCTTTGGTATGACCTAAATGATGTTGACTGGGCAGTGAGACTCCAAAGCAAAAAAACAAAACAAAATTCCCAAAAGCAGAAATATAAAGAGATTGTGGGTGTATTTTCTTTTTTTTCAGAACAGTATCTATGTTGTCGCAGGTGTTGGAATAATTTTGATCGCAAGAAGTATTCGTTTGGTAAAGTATACAGTCAGCATTTTTGCCTGATATTTCTAAGCAGATAGTTTTTGTCTGTTTGATTTGAGATTAACGTTCCTTTCAACACTGTATAGATCATTTTGTAGACGTTGCTTCCAATTTTACATCTCAAGCCCTGTCACCAAATAAAACCAATAGAGTTTATAAGCATGGACGGGCAGACTCGCACTGCTTTTCCTGGGCATGGCTTATTGTAGATCCTCTAAGCGGTTTACCAGTACTCGTGTGCAGTCTGTTTCAGCTCTGCGTGGAAGCATCATGCAGCCCATCTATTTCTTCAAGCCCCAATTGGCAGGGGGCCATCTAAGCAAATGGTATAGACACATCCAAACACTACGTCATCACTCAATAATACTATTTGCCGGGACTGACCGGTGGTTGGCAGAAAACGTCTTTGGCCGTTTATCGCCATTGTAAATGCGATGTTATTTTCTCTAAACTTGTATTTTGTTTGGAATCGAAACGACAAAATTTGCCTTTAAACTTTTATAATAGACATGTCTTGGCTAGTAATTATTGGTTTCTAGAAGATTTGAGGATGTTTCGATGATTAAATTACCTGTTAAACTTATACAGGTAACGAGACGGGACGGTCTTAATTATTTGTAATACAAATGCGCAAAACGAATGACTAAATGCGGAAAATGCACGAATGAGCTCTCTAATATATTAATCTACTCATTTTAAGTGTAATTCGATCGTTTTTCTGTGACTGTCAACTAAAATATGCCCGTAATATTGAACCTATTTACAATGTGTTTATATGGAACCAGGGGCTTTTTGCCAACCACGAAAGATCGTAATCAAAAGGAAAAGTAATTTTGCGCATGCACAATGACAGGTAAACAAGGTCACGTGTCAAAACATTGGATCCGTCTATACAATATGTCCCATAATAAGGCCACAGTATGCTTAGCATTTTCATTCTTATCACATAAGACCCTCTGTGAAGTCAAAGCAACAGGTAAGGTGGGTATTTTGTGATAATTGAAGGATAGTTTTTTGTCAATCCACAGCGAGGCGGTTTTAATGAGTACCCACAATATAGTTTTATATGGAGAAATATGGAAAATATTTAGTTATCACAAAATACCCACCTTATCTGTTGCTATGATGAGGTGCATGCTCAGTTGCACCTTATGATGTTTTTGGACATTTTTGGTGGTGCCAGATGGTTAATTTGTTTGTTTGTTTGATTTGAGGTTTAACGTCCCCGTCATCAGTGTCAAGGTTATTTTGGAGATGTTGCTTCCAATTTGGCGGACTCTGGTCGGGCTCATCGGAGTCTAACTGTTGGTTTTCTTTTGCTCCAGCATTTCAGTGGTTTCTTGCTGTCGAGTCCTCACCGTTGTCTCACCTCTGTGGTTCTTTGATTTCTGTGTTCACGGAGATGTTGCACTGATGAGTTAGGAGGCCTTCATGCGGACAGAACAAATTATTTGTCTAAATCGCGACGGAAGTAAGGGCGAGGATTGTGGCCACGTAAAATCGATTTAAGCCCCCCAGTGGAAATCTTCCACTGACCGTTCCAAGGCGGCTCTTCTGTGGCGATTTATTTATGTTGTTGTTTGTTGCTTGCTGTGTGTGTCGCTTGTGTCTTTTGGTTTTGGGTGGCCATATGGCCATTTTGTGGGAAAGTAACTGTCCATATGGCCTTCCTTTGTTTAGGTTTCCATTATGGTCTGGTCGCTTAATGTTTGTATTTCTTTCCCTTTGGTGTCTTTTATGGATGGAGTAAGTTAATTGTATCAATTCCTGATCTTTGTTTTACTTCTACTTTCTACCCGACATTGAGATGAAATGACATCTCACTGCCGCCCAATGTAACCTCACCAATAGAGTTTATAACAGTAGCATAGGGGACGCTTTAACCCAACGGACTGCGCATGCGCGGGGATGACGTCACGGCGCGGCGGCCATATTGGATATTGGAAAATTTGACTTCCGATTAAAAGGTTGTTATTGTTAGGTCGATGATTTGACCTCGGATTAAAAGTTCAGTGGTCACTGAAAGGTTGTTTTTGTAAGTCGGATTAAAAGTTGAATTCAATGGTCACAAAAGAAATACTTGTTAAAGGGATTAAATGTCACCAAAGTTTTGCCACTTTATAGGAATGTTAGCGAAATGTTAATTTTAGAAAAATCTTGTGCCTCCTTCCTATCCGTCTTTTGTTAGGGAACTGCAATATTGTTAAAGCATAAAAGAGCTGGTCATTGTTTACGTAAATACTTTTGAACAAATTAAAGCATTTGAAACACATTTTAAGTTATTAAATATATTTCTAGGATTCTCATTAGAAAACCCCATTTGACAATTTTTTCGTACTATAACATAGACATTAATTAGCTCTTTCTGTTTGTGCTATGTTGCTATACTTTCCCTTGTAAACCCATCAATAAAACTATTGTAAAATTCCACAAACCTCATAAAAGTAGGCGTTAAAAATGTTGTTCATTCAGAGTAATTGATAAGGGTCGTATCGTAGTAAACACGACTCTAAAATCGAGCAAATACGCCTAGAAATGAAGAAATAGTCGTTCCAAATACGACCGTCAAATTGGCGATACGCCAAGGTCGTTCCATTGCAGTCGTATCGGCAATGGAAAAAAAAACAAAAAAAAAAAAAAAAAAAAAAAACGTGACGCCTGACAAAAAGCAATCGAAATCGCGGTAATTTTCACCGCATCATAGTCTTCAACAAAAACTGTTCCAATCTTCAAGCACGATTCGAAATTCATCCGTTCATGAATGATGGCATTTGTTTTAATTACGCTGAAACACTTCAACCTTACCTTTTGACGATCATATATTGAATACCGATCCGCTGAAATTTAATCTGCCTCAAGTTATGACAGCTATCAACATGATTAGGAAACCGATTATTGATGCGTGATTACATAACGGTATTTATTATCTAAGGGAAAGCCGCCCGCATTATTAACTTTATTAACAACGCCTGAAACATTATCAGTAACTTTATGAGAAGCGTGCATAGAAATACGATCCTGAATACTGTTAGGCAACCACATTGACTTCTACGGAGTGTCATCTTCGATAAAAAAAATTGGGTTGGACAGATCTACAGATTCACATTGTCATGTAGTTAGGAATTAAATATCAAAACAGACGCGCAGACGATAAAAAGTTAGGACCACTTTTTCTTTTTGTGGAGAACCTGACAAAGTTTCTCCGGAAAAACGCAAGGAAAAAAAAAATCAAATGCAGGAGAAATTTCTGGCGGCCATTTCTCCCAAATCGCAGAAATAGCTCTTTCTGCTTAGCGTCCGCAGGCCGCAGGTGCAAGAAAATTTGCGTCCATGCCTCATTTTTTCGCGTCCTTTGGCCATTGGCGAAAACTCTTAACCGGAGGCTTAAAAACCTTGTTATTGCCGTTTTCCGACACGTGTGTATCGGCGCCTTTGATTATTGCATCATGGTGGTTGTTTACTTTTGACTCCACTTCTATTTTTCATACTTTTATCATCCCGACGTATTTTTTTCTCGCAACATTGTCGTCAATGCACGTCTGAGATAGAACCACCGCTGCACAGACGTGTTCCGTATACATTTGACCAAAATTATATTTATTGAGTCACAATGGCAGGATTAACCTGTAATACTTGGGTACTCATATATCTAATTGTGAATCACAGGTGGTCAGCATGCTACCGCTACCTATCTGGTAGCCGATTAAATTAACACCCTTAGATGTCTCGCCGGCGTCTTTGAACATTAAACAGAATGACTGGCAGCGCATCATAAAAGAACGCAAACACAGCAACCGGGACAGACTAATTAGCTTTCACAGATGCGCTTGCTGATCTGAGTCTTTACTGGTCGCCCGTTTTATTGTATTTTTGCTGAGCGCTGAATTTCTCGCCTTTTACCAATCGCATGCAGTTGCTACAATTCGTGGAGATATCCCGCCTTTGAACACGTAGCACATAAGGCCGCTGCAGACCCAAAACATGGGTTTGAAAACGTTTTGATGACAATATGATCTGTGTGACGGCTGAAGACTCCGATTAGCATGCACAGTGTGATCAAAGCGAGCCTTCAATGGCGTCTGGGAAATTCCAAAAACACATGCGAAGTAGACGACCACATTGGCTGGATTTAAATTCTTTAGAAGAAAAAGTAATTTTTCATTTTGCTGTCCGCCAGCTTATTAACATGAAAATGTATATCGGTATGTTACGATGATAGAATATGTGTTTAACATCTTTTATATATGGCCATTGCGACGTCTGACATTATTATAAGTGCACTTAGCAGCCATCCTGTGATGACAGATGAAGATACGGCCCTAGTTTTGAATTTAGGAGTACCGATACTCTCAAAGAATCACAGGATACGCCTATGTCCTTGGTTGAAGGTGTAACAGTACTCCTCGGGCAACAGCTTATCAACAACACTGTCATTGTACTGGCGTTATCGTGATGACTACAGAACACACGTTTTGACAAGCAAGCAATGACTTGTATGGACAGGCTTGCTACCGTTTTAACAACATGCCAGTTTTAAGCCGTCACAATGCTGAGTGTGTATGTTTATTTAAGATCGGAAGTACTTTGTATTTTCAATGCGTTATTGTTATGTTAAATATTAATTCCTTTCGAGTCGCCACGATGTCTTGTATGGGTTTATTTAAGGCCGAGCATTTTCAATACCTTATTGTAGTGTAAAAAATTAATCACCTTAAAGTCACCATAATGCCTTAAGTATTTTTTTATTTAAGACCGGGTGCATTTTCAATACCTTAGTGTTGTGTCAAATATCAATCCCTTTAAAGTCGCCATTCAGTCTAAGATATTTTACTTGTTAAAACATGACCAGTTCGATGGGTTATTTTAGAAACCCATCCTGGTAACTAGCGCATGATCACATGACGCGATCACGTGACAACCGAAGTGCTATTTTAATAATCCAATCAAACATAAAAACGAAGTTTCCAAAAGTATATAAGAACGAGCGCAAAGAAAATAAAACATTCTCAATATTGAATTGATAGCGACAACATGGAAAATTAATCAACACAGTTCGAGAGTATGGTGAACACTTTCACCGACGCCGCGACTTGATGAATTTTGCTGCGAGATGGGGAATTGTGGATTCACCGGCGGTCAAGTTTCGATTATTCCAATTACATAATCGACAATACGGGGACGAGTTCCTTATTATATACTTTGTGTTACAAAATACACATTGAGTCGGAACAGTCTGGAATTCGTACAAACACCGTGTTTGTAAAATTACATGACAAAATGTATCTGGAAACCTGTCTTCCCTAAAATTTGGAATAGACTCAGCATACTCTCAAAGATCGTTGATTTACTTTATATATTAGAGTGATCATTTATAGTTTATCAACGGGGTAGCGGCCCCCGCCCATCGGGGCTTGAAGAAATATATGGACTGCATGATGCTTCCACGCAGAGCTGAAACCGAACCGCATACGAGTACTGGTAAACCGCGGTGCGAGTCGGCCCTTCCATGCTTATAAACACTATTGGTTTCATTGGGTGACAGGGCTTGAGATGTCATTTCATCTCAATGTCGGGTAAAAGTCCCACAAAATTTGAAGCAACGTCTCCAAATCGACCTTTACCGTGTTGACGGGGACGTTAAACCCCAAATCAAACAAACAAACAAATTATTACTTTTAGCGCCCGGTTACCTTACAAAATCTATCAAGTCAAGTAGTTTATCAACGACCTTTCAAGCTTGGCAAGTCTATTCCATGTTTTAGGGGAAGCAGGTTTCGGATTTCTTCTTTCATTATAAAAATGACATTATGTAGAAGTCGTGGCCAAGTGGTTTGTATGATGTAGTACAGAACGCAGTAAAACTTTATCGCACAATGTAAAAATCCAACTGAAGGCGACTTACCTAAACACGGAATCGTCCAAAATTAAAAGTGCAGTCACGTCTCGTTTTGAAAGACTATAGTACTGTTACAACCACTGTCAGCAGACTGCAAAATCTTGAACTGTAAATATAAATGTCAACTGAATTTCTTGAAAAGGTTTTGGTTTGCGCTTATTACCACGTTTCTTTCTTTCTTCTTTACCGTCTTAACCCATTGTATACTAGTGGACTCTTCCATTGCTTTATGTTGGACAAGTCCATTTGTCATATGAGGGGTGTCAGGTCTATTTTTTGGCATTCTTATTCTATTTTTGATAGAAAATTCTTGCTGTCGAGTCCTCACCGTTGTCTCACCTCTGTGGTTCTTTGATTTCTGTGTTCACGGAGATGTTGCACTGATGAGTTAGGAGGCCTTCATGCGGACTGAACAAAATATTTGTCTAAATCGCGACGGAAGTAAGGGCGAGGATTGTGGCCACGTAAAATCGATTTAAGCCCCCCAGTGGAAATCTTCCACTGACCGTTCCAAGGCGGCTCTTCTGTGGCGATTTATTTATGTTGCTGTTTGTTACTTACTGTGTGTATCACTTGTGTCTTTTAATTTTGGATGGCCATATGGCCATTTTGTGGGAAAGTAACTGTCCATATGGCCTTCCTTTGTTTAGGTTTCCATTATGGTCTGGTCGCTTAATGTTTGTATTTCTTTCCCTTTGGTGTCTTTTATGGATGGAGTAAGTTAATTGTATCAATTCCTGATCTTTGTTTTACTTCTACTTTCTATTAGCAAACAGTGCAGGCCCTGATCAGACGCCGCATTCTGCGTCTGATCTGGTCCTGCACTGTTTGCCAAGGTACCCGCTTTAGGGGTTTCCCACATGCAATGGGTTAATGGATGTAAAAGAAATGAACAGTTAAGGAAAAGTATACAAGGGATGAGAAGGGGTTAGTACAGGTAAAAGATAAAAGCACATGTGATATTTACGGTGAAGCATGGACTTGGCACACAGCATGACTGAACTCTACCACAGTAGGTAAATCAGGATATAGGGTGGGAGGGCATTAGATTAGAGCTTTAGCTTTTCATATGAGTCTTCTGTGACATGTACCAGTCGACTAGCAGCAAACGAGATCAAGCCTCATTGGCTTGATGCACGGGCTGATCTGATACTTATATAGTAGAAGTTTTCTTTGCTCTGCGCCGGCTCAAATCCATGGAAATGTGTAAATGCGGTGCAACCTCTTGACTTATAAATGAGGCTGTGACAGTTGAAGACTCAGATCAGTCTGCGCAGCCTAATCAGAGCATTTGCGGTTTGTGCAAGCTTCTATGGTCTCTGAGGTATTAAAAGAGCAGCAAGCGAAGAGCATGATAGGTCAGAACCTTAAAATTTCGAACAGTGGACTTTTTTGCCAGATCGAATTTCTAAAAATTCGAACAGCGGCAAAAATAATTATTTAATTTTGTTCGAAATTATAGGAGAATTACCGTATCTGTTATTTATAGCAGCGCTAGTCTTCTGTTCGTGACATCAGAGCACTGTTAAAGGTAAAATCTGACCTGGGTTTGTGCAATGGGACATTGGCAGACAGTGTAGACATAGATCAGACATATCTCAGAATGTGATGTTAGATCAGGATGTACACTGTTAGGTTAAAGTACAGGGGCTAGTTGTTCAAAACTAATGAAGTCGTTAGTTAACGAATCGTTAAAACTTTGATCATTTAATGAGGCAAATACGCTAATATTTTTGCTGAAAAAAATGTGAGCAGCTTTTGCATCTAAAAAATACCGAAAGTTTAGATATTGAACTTGTTAGAACACTAGTCTTAACAATATGACCACTAACAAGTTTGTTAAGCTTACGATGCTTTGAACAACTAGCCCCAGGAATTTAAAGGTTAAATCTAATGATCTAAGTCAGGCCCATTTACACAATCTACACTCAAAGACAATCAATTTACTAGTACTATCAGTGGTTTGATAATTACAGTTACACATATCCCCTCAGCCATTCACTTTAAGGGGAATGGGAACACCTGGCTTTTTTCCCGCTATTTTTTTTAAGGGAAACAACATTCAGGACTTCCTGTTTGCTTTTCTATAAGCCTTGTCCCACTGAAAAATTGATCTACTCTTAAAGGAAAGAATTTGCTTCTAGTTGACCCCTATTGACATGGGAGACAAAAATACTTTTGCAACCTCCCCTGAGGGTGTTCCCATTCCCCTTAAGATATCTATGCATACTTCATTGTCTGTCGCCACTGACTACATATACATGTACAATAATTTTTTTCCAGACAAAAGTTTTTACCCACATAGAAGATATACCAAAGGATTTCATATCGAAACATTTTAAACTTCTCGGAAGAGTGACAAGTGTTGGTGATCTTGGAGTTCTTCATGTACAACATATTCCTATCATACATCTGCCATTCATTTCAAGGCAAAAGACAGGTTAGTTGCCTTGATGTTCTTTTCAGCGCCCTTCGTTCTTCACCTATAACTGGTCTGATCCAGTTTTTTAACCCATAAAATGCCAATCACGACACAATCACGAGTCTGCTTTGTCGTCTGCCGGTTACTTCAAATCTCATTTTTGCAAACAGTATGGACCCAAATCAGACTGCTCTACTACTAGGAGCAGTCTGATCTAGGCCATACTGTTTGCCTGTATGCAAAAATATTTTTAAAACGTTTGCAAGAAAATTCAGCAGACAGCATAAGCTGAGGACATTTTCAGATGTAGTTTTTCTTGGCGTCTTAATGATAAAGAAAGTTTGTGTTGAGATTTTATTTCCTTGTCAACACTAGGTTTTTTGTTTGTTTGATTTGATGTTTAACGTCCCCGTCTAAACTGTATAGGTCATTTTGGAGACCTTGCTTCCAATTTCGTGGGACTTTTACCCGACATCTCAAGCCAATGAAACGAATAGGGTTTATAATCATGGGTGGTCCGACTCGCACCACTTTGCCTTAGCTGGCTTATATACTCTAAGCGGTTTATCAGTACTCGTTTGCGGTCGGTTTTAGCTATGCGTGGAAGCATCATGCAGCTCATCTATTTCTTTAAGCCTCTATGAGTGGGGCCGACACTATTTAGGTCATTTTGGAGATGTTGCTTCCAAATTTCTGGGATTTTTTGACCGATATTGTAATGAAATGACATCTGATGTCCTACTGCCCAAATAAGCTGCTAGGGATTAAGGGCAGTACGTCTGACTCGCACAGCTTTGCCTAGGCAGACGTAGACCTTTAATCAGTTTACCAATAGTTTAAAGTTTTCACGCCTGGTAGACTCGTAAAGGGTAGCTAGCAATTATGCACTCTGACTTACGGCCATGACTAGACTAGCTACTAGTCGGATATCATATTTTAAAGTTAATAAGTAATATTCTTCTGTATTTATTTTTTTTACTTCTTTTTCCCTCTCCGATAGCAAATTGTTTCATCTTGGGAAGATGCCTGAGACAAGATTAAAGTCTAACAAGGTTTCATATTTGATAAAAACACACAGGAAGGTTGGCCATTGGTCAAATGACATCACGGTCTAGGAGCTAGACTAGGCCATGACCTACGAGACTTCAAAATTTCAACAAATAGGTGTGTTCCCGATTTATGATTTGTAGTTAACTTTGTAAACATTTTGAATAATTGGGCAATGCGCTATTCTCAACAATTTTCATTTCTGAATCAGAGAAGATAGGTGTGGACATGAAAAGACGGAAAGACAAGCTGTCAGTTTTAGCTCACCAGAGCCGAAGGCTCCAGGGCAGCTTATAGGATAGGTAATTGCCTTCGTCGTCTGTCGACAACACATTCAGAAAAACATCTCCTCTGAAGCCACTGGGTCAATTGAGCCCAAATTTCATCTGTAGCATCCTTGGGCTGGGGGATTGAAATTTTGTGTTTTTTTTTTATGAAAATCGGCTCTTTAGTTTGGTTGGTATGGCAATTAAGGCGTAACTATACCAAATTTAGTGACACAGGGGCATTTCTGATATTTAATCTACATCAGTGTGTCTCAACCCCAATGTTCTGAAACCGAAACGGATGCTGGACAGGACCCGGCAAACATAGCACATCCTCCTCCGAGCACACACCGACCGACGTAGCCCAAGAGACAGGTCAACTGGAGGCGTCAGGCAAGAGACGCCTACCCTAGGACTTATAGGCCTCCCCCCCCCCCCCCCCACCGAGCCATCATCAGCAAACATAGCCCACACACCACGGAAGTCCCGGGCATCTGGAAGGAGATGTCCATCGTAGCGAGACTTGCAAATTTTAAATATAACAAAAAGTGGCAACCAAATCCGCTAAGATACATGTCTTACCTGACAAGTCAGTTTTAGTTTTAGAAAAATTAGAATTTAATACTGCAAACATTAAAGATATAACATAGTTATTTATAAACCTATAAGTGACAAAACGTTTAGAAGGACCCTCGTACTGGAATAGAGGTCCAGGATCTATAACTATCTGAGTTATGTTCCTTGATAGGTTTTCAGATATTAAAATTCATTTTGCTTTATTTAATAACTTCTGTGCTTGTAGTCCTACTTCAATGAAACTTATACTAATTTGGTACCTAAAGTAAGGAAGGTGTAGAAGCAGAATAGTGACGAAGGGCCCATAACTCTTGAAGTTACATCCCTTGGTAGGTTTTCAAATTTTGCCATTCTTGCATTTTTGTTACACATTTCTCAGAAACTATGGAAGCTAGAAAACTGAAACTTTGTATAAACATAGACACTAATATGATGTATTGTGCATACTGGAATATGGGCCAAGGGTCCATAACTCTTCCAGTCATATCCTTTGGTTTTCAAATTTTGTCATTTTCGTATCAGATTTCTCAGGAACTATTAAATATGTTCTATAAAGGGTCCTTTAAGTGTAGAAAGCTGAAAATTTGTATAAATACAGACAATGAGTGGCTGTATTGTGTATATTGGAATCGAGGCCAAGGGTCCATAACTTTGGAAGTTGTATTCCTTGGTAAGTTTTCAAAAAACTAAAATACATTTTGCTAAATAACATTCATGTTTGTTGGGCTAATTCGATAAAACTTTTACCTATTCTCAAAAACTGTAAGGACTACAAAGTTGAAACCTGGTAAACACATGGACAGCGGGTTGATGAATTGTGTTTATAGTAATCGGGGCAAATGGCCCATAAAGCACGGGGTTAAATCCCTTGATAAGTTTTATGTTGCCATGTAACATTTCCTACACTGAAATCATCACTTAAGCATGAATTAAAAATATTTCAACAGTTTTGGTCTTTCTCCTCTAATATTGTTGCAACAGGGCTCTGGTCAGATCCTCTGACAGCTGTAGTTATTAGACATATTCAGTGACACTAACTTGCGGGGTCTGCAGGGGCCAGTTCTCTCCCCTCTACTTCATAAAATGGCATCATATCTCAGAAACCATTCATATCCCCACCTTAACCCATATAATTCTTGGTCCTTATTATTAGACACATTCAGGGTAAAAAGTCTTGGGCTCGCCTGGGATCCGACAGAGCCATACCCCAACCCCTCCATTGTTAAAAGGCCATATCTCCACTGCTGAGGGCTGATTGATATGTTGTTAGCCTGATATTGAAGGATTTGAATTTTGTTGGACATATATTATTTTTCAACATAATCCCCTTCAGTATCTATACACTTTTGCCAGCGAAGTTTAAGGGCATAATGCCCTTTATATAGCACTCCTTTTCTTGGCTGTTCAGAAAGTCATCCACTACAAATATTACGTCATGATCTGACTGAAAGTAGGTACCTGAAATAGCCGTTTTCAGTTTTGGAAATAAATGAAATTCTGATGGAGCGAGATTAGGTGAATAAGGCGGATGCTCAATCAATTTAAAACTACAATCGTGAATGGTAGTCATAGCAATGACAGACTTGTGAACAGGAGCATTGTCCTGATGGAACAACGCACCATTAGTGAGCTTTACGTGGCGCTTAAGTTTAATATTTTCCCGTAACTGCGTCAGAAGTGAAGCACAGTATATGCCATTCGTTGTTTGTCCCTTTTGGAGATAAGCTATATGCAAAATACCATCAGCATCCCAGAAAACCGAGGCCGTAACCTTGCCAGCGGTGGAACGGTCTTTGCCTTCTTTGGCGGAGGTTAGCCAGGGTGCTTCCATTGTTTCGATTGTTGTTTGGACTTTATTGACCATTTCTGGGGTTGCAACATTGGCAGGCCTTCCAGGATGGGGGTTATCCTCAAGGCTCTGTCTGCCGCGCTGATATTCCGCGACCCATCTTTTCACTGTAGCATATGAAGGGGTATCTCCCTAGTGTTGCTACCATATCATTATGGATATCCTTAGGTTTTAAACCATTTTATGAAAATATTGAATCACTCCTCTTTCACCGATTTTGTCCGTTTTGCAACAGTTGCTTGTCTTGTTTTCTTTAGAGTGCACCTCGTCGATATAAACTGACCAAATGAGGTCAGTCCTTTGGTACACGGTCTTATATAGTCAGAGAATATTAAGACTTAAAAAGACTATCCCTGCATATCTCCGTCAATACGAGGCTCACAACATATCAACCAGTCCTCGTAATATAACAATATGTGGCTGCCATTGGGCAGTGCCCACCTGAGCTCTGGTGAGCATAGTGGCCCATGGGACTCTTGTTAATTTAATTTCTCTGGAAGGTATTTAGATATTGGTTTGACCTGTTTTTAGTGCCGAATGAAGGCATTTTCAGCTACCCGAGCTATGCAATACTTATTTGACGTGTCAAATAAACCTATTTGACATGTCCAATAAGACACAATTGCAACTTTATTTACTGTCATGCTGAAATACATGAACTTCATCTTCAACATTCCGGTAGGATTTGTTTCAGAGGCTTTTTGGGGTATGTTTTCTGGAAAATGTGAGTTGCTGTTCCATTTGAAAAAGCTACTAACATTTATTTTTCAGGAAAAATATTAGCATGCTTGCCATATTAAATGATCAAAGTTTTAAGAATATGTAAAGTAATGACATGATAAGTTTTTATATACTGACTCCTTGTGTCATTTTCATATGATGTGTAATTTTGAAGTGCGACATTCCGATGGGTCAGAAAAAGTGCCTTTTGTAATTATTCATTGGGGCCACAAGAAGCGAAATGGGACCTGTCCCCGTGTGCCATGTGAAGACTAGAACTTCTGAACCTGTGTACTGGTAAAAAGAACACCTTGATATGACTTGCTTTAATTCTCCCATTTTTATTTTCAAATTTATTTCATGATTCAGCAAGGGAGCCAAAAGGTGCAAACAGAATGGAAAACAAGGCAGACACGAATCAGACTGCCGGAGCAGTCTGATCTGTCTCTGCACTGATTGCTTAGGCTATCTGTTTCAACACTTTAGGATCATTACGGTAACCACTCATTTATCATACATCATGCTTAGTCTATACAAGAAAGATTAGGTCAAGGAGCATACAAACACTATGGTGCACAGTGAAGTCTCTGATCAGATCGTGCGAATGCGCAGGCTGATCTGAGTCTTCACCAGGCCCACATGCTCGAATGCCCCTTTTCACTTGGTGTGGCTCATTTTCACATGCTGTTTGTTTGTTCTCTATTTGTCTCCACCAGAAGCTCTTCCAATATTCCTGGCTTGTATAAATGTGAGTCCACATGGCAGAAAGTGGTTAGTTGATAACCTCCACAATAAAGAGATCTGGTTCACACTGCTATATTCTGATGAAACCACCTCACCAGCAAGACTCCACACAGCTGTACAAGTACCACGGGTGAGTATTATATAGAGGAGAGTTACTTTTTTTGAGGGGAATACAGAACATAATTCACCTAGTTTGTTGAAAACGTCAGAATTTTTACCAGTCCCGGAAGCAAAAATGAAAATTCTGATGTTTTCAATACGGAGATGAAATATTTTTTTTATGTATCAAAAAAGTAAATTTTCTTTTTATTTTATACTTGAAAAAAGTAATAAATAAAAAACGGCCCCCGCCCATCGGGGCTTGAAGAAATATATGGACTGCATGATGCTTCCACGCAGAGCTGAAACCGACCTGCACATGATTATTGGTAAACCGCTTAGAGGATCTAAGCCTGTCCAGGCAAAGCGGTGCGAGTCGGCCCGTCCATGCTTATAAACCCTATTGGTTTAATAGGGCGACAGGGCTTGAGATGACATTTCATCTCAATGTCGGGTAAAAGTCCCACAAAATTGGAAGCAACGTCTCCAAAATGACCTTTACAGTGTTGACGGGGACGTTAAACCTCAAATCAAACAAACAAAAGAAAAAAGTAATACATGCTGCTACTGTGAAAATAATATGGTCAATAGCGTTATTGTTTCGCAATGTGAAAATATCATTTGTATTTGTTTCATTTACTTGCATGTTTTGATTTCACTGCTAAGTATTATTCATTTGACACAGATGTAATCCATCCCGAATTTCTGAATTGGATTAAATCACACAATGTGATATATTTGCTCTTGTTTATTTTGTTTGTACTTTTATTTATTGCATATACTTTGTTTCAGAGTGACATGTGGTAGACTAGCCAGATGTCTAAATGTTTTTAACCCTCTTTAAATGCTGTAAAATAAATAAGAATAAATAAATCTCTTAGTTTCGACCCGTCCTTTCTTGTAAATATAGGGTTATGTCAATAAACATTAACAGGATGGCAAGCAGTGTAGGTCCTGTTGCCATCTCATCTGGACCTAAACTGTTTATTTAGGTGTACTTGTCATTGGGGTTGAAAGGGATCAGAGGTAGGGGAGATAACTCCAATCTAACTAAAGACTCTTAAAATGTTTTCTTCCTTTATTATACGAATGAATTACATTTTTGAGGATATTATCGATGTGTATACACCGGCGAATCACGTCCTCGGATATCCCTTTTCCAAGTTTGGGAATAGGAAATAGTCACTAGGAGCTAAGTCCAGTATTTGCTCGTACCCATTCTGATTAACAGCATCCATTGCAATTTTGCAAGTGTGGACACTTGCATTGTCTTGTTGGAGCAGAATCTCTTTGGAGAGTTTACCTGGGCGTTTTTTC
The DNA here is from genome assembly GCA_963580285.1 of Lucinisca nassula. NCBI lineage: Eukaryota > Metazoa > Mollusca > Bivalvia > Lucinida > Lucinidae > Lucinisca > Lucinisca nassula. The sequence goes on along the minus strand of OY757023.1, from coordinate 111,434,654 downwards.
TCGGATCTCAGTTCTCTTTTGGTCAAGCAAATTTGCATAATACATAACTGTTATTATACTTTTCTTTGCTAGTAAGTCCATCGCCTTGTGCGTCCCAAAATACAGTTGTCATCACCTTTCCAGCAGAGAGTTGCGTTTTGCACTTCTTTGGCCTCGGCGACCCCAGCCCTACCCACTGAGGACTGAGTTTTATTCTATGGCTCGAAATAATGGACCCAGGTGTCATCTACGGTCACCAGACGTGAAAGAAAACCATCATCCTTCGACCTAAACCGCTTCAACAATGCACTGCATTCTGATTCTTTGGTTACCATTTGCTCGTTGCTAAGGGATTTTTGGACCCAACAGGCTGTTAGCTTGCGCATACCCAAGTGATCATGTAAAATTGTTGAAATGCTGCCATGTAAAATGTGAAATGCATTCGCTATTTCTTCCATCTTAATTCGCGTACCCAAGCGTTCACGTAAAATTGTCGAAATGCTTCCTTGTAAATTGTGTAATGCAGTCCGATTCGTTATTTCTTCCACCTTAATTCGCCTATCAGAGTATACCAGATCCCGTATTTTGTTACACATTTCTTCATCGGTTGCATCTGATTGGCGTCCAGACCTGGTTTCGTGTTCTTAATACGTTCTACCGCATTCGAATTCCCCAACCCAGAATTTAATGATGCAGAAGACCCATTAACTTTGGTCAACTCGCAATGGTTTTCCTGACCTGTTTTCCCCTTCAAGTACAGCACGGTACTCAACTTTTTTATGAATTATGATCGACTTTTTTATGATTATAATCGAATGGCACGATAAGGGTGCAAATTTGCCCTCACGCCTAAAACATAGAAATGGGATAGGCTGATTACTTATTGACTTGCCCTTGAACAATCAACCTCGTCAGGTAGTGGACTCTTTGGCTCAGTGCTTTCACCTGAGCGGTACAGGTTCGAATCCCGTAGGATGCGTTGTTTTTTTAGCTCTCCTGAGCAATGCTCAAGTAGAGCTATTGTGATCACCCTCTGTCTGTCGTACCTGCGACGTGCATCCTGCGCCGTCAACATTTATCTTGTTCATCCCCTAGAGGTCACAGTTTTGTTTCAATCTTCATGATCTTTACCAGAATGTTTGTCTTGATGATATCTGGATCAAGTTCGAATATTGGTCATGTCGGATCACAAACTTGGTAACTAGGTCAAATATTTTGAAAACCTTGTTCACCCTTTAGAGACCAGTTTTGCTACAATCTTCATGAAACTTTACCAGAATGTTTGCCTTGATTATGTCAAAGTTTAGTTTGAATATGGGTCATGTCAGGTCAAAAACTAGGTCACTTGGTCATATCTCTATAAAACCTAGAAGCCTCCGTGGTGTAGTGGTTATGCTACTCGCCTTGTAAACCAGAGATCGCAGGATCGATCCCGGACTTCTCCAGACTTTCGGATGAGTCTTTAAACCGAGGACCCGTCTCTGTATGACCTTAGCTGTTGGTGAGACGTAACACTCTAACACTCACTCTTTAAAATCTTGATCATCCTCTAGAAGCCACAATTTTGCTGCAATTTTCGTGAAACTTTACCAGAATGTTTGCCTTGATGATGTCGGGGTCAAGTTTGAATATGGGTCATGTCGGGTGAGGAACTAGATCACCAGGTCAAATTGTGTTAAAACCTTGTTCACCATCTAGAGGCCTAAATTTTGCTTCAGTCTTTATGTAATTTTACCAGAATGTTTTTTATGATATCAAGGTCAAATTCAAATATGGGTCATGTCAGATCAAAAACTAGAAACCAACATTTTGTGGGATGAAAAACTGGGGCACTTTGTCAATTTTCATGAAACTGTGTACTTGTTTGACTTGATCATATCTGGGTCGAGTTCGAATATGGGCCATGCAGCATTAAAACTAGGTCACTAGGAAAAATTGCGTTGAAACCTTGTTCATCCTCTAGAGGCCATAATTTTGCTTCAGTCTTCATGAAACTTTACCAGAATGTCCACGTTGATATCTGGGTCTATTTTGAATATGGGTCATGTCGGATGAAATTCTGGGGCTCTAGGTCAATTTTCTATAAAACCTTGTTCACCCTCGAGAGGTCATAATTTCAGAACCTGTAGGATTTGCCAGGGCCATGCACCACCCAACTACACGTAACAAAAGGACATATATCCCGGAAACAATTCAGATCCCATCCCCACCCCTTAAAATATATAGTCTTGTTTCTTATCATAAGACGCATTCAGGGGCACCCACCTGGGGGTCCCCTTGGATGTGCTTGGACAATGCCCTACCCCCTCCACTTCATAAAAGGCCCAATATCTCAGAAACCTTTCAGATCCCCGCCCCAAAACCATATGTATTCTTGTTCCTTATGATAAGACACATTCAGTAACACCAACTTAAGGGTCCCCCTTTGTGTTTCGGTGCAATACCCACCCCTCCACTTCACAAAAGGACATATAGCTGAGAAACTGTTCAGAGTCCTTCACATAAACCATACATATTTATGTTCCTTATGATAAGACACATTCAGTGACACCAGCCTTGGGTCCTCGGGGTGTCCTGGACCATGGCCCAGGCCAGGCCCCACCCCTCCACTTCATAAAAAGGCATATATCTCAAAAACCGTTCAGATCCCCACCCCTATACTATATAAAGTCTAACTTCAATAACTTGAATGCCTTTGGGGTAATGGCAGTTTGTTCGAGATATTGGTAGTTCAAACTGCTGACATTTTGTTATAGTGCCAGATCTTGAGGCATAATTTAGACTATAAAATAAAGAATAAAGTTATGTTGTGTGTACTCATTAGAATCACCTCATTTAGGCGATTCTAATTACTGCACACAACATACCATAAGAAAAAAAATCATATATTATTCTAAATATATGGATATCTGAAGCTTTCGGAAGAAGTCTCAAGGGACTCCAGAATGAGCTCGAATTAGCCATGGTAGACGAACTATCCGTATTTGAATTATCAAAGTTTCCCTGTATATTCTTGTTCTTTATGATAAGTCACTCAGTCACACCAACCCTGGGGTTTATACGGTCATTCTCTCCCTTCCGCTCATTCAAGAAGGGTAGTTGTCAGTTTCTGGCAAAAGAATGTGCACTGTACTGGTTATCCGCTTCCGTATAGCCTGCCCAGGAAAGGTGTGGATAGGTAAACTCACCGGCTCAAACATGACCTAAATATAGTGTTGACTGGGCCGTTAAACTCCAATACCTCGGGGTCCCTTTTGTGCTGGAGCAATGTCCCGTCACTTCACTTCATGAAAGGCCATATTTCTTAGAACCCACCTCATAATCATATACATTGTATATTCTTGTTCCTTATGATAAGACACATTCAGCATTCAGTCACACCAACATTTGGGGGTGAAGGGTGGGGCGGGGGTTGCAGCGGCCATTTCTCTCCCCTCCACTTCATCAAAGGGCCTCATATTTCAAAAACCGTTCAGATCCCCACCCCTTAACCATATATATTTTGGTCCTTATGATAAGACATATTCAGTGAAAACAATCTTTGGCTTTCATTGTGTCTGCTGGGCCTCCACTGCTTGAAAGGCCTTATTTCTCAGGAACCTTACAGATCCCCACCCCTTATCATATATCATATCATTCAGCGATACCAAACATGGCTCTCTTTGGTCCATGCCCCACCCCTCCTCTTCATAAAAAGTCTAATGTTTCAGGTACTGAGTCACATTGGTGCTCATTTGGGTATGTGAGTTCGTTTGGGAGACGTTGTAATCGGTAGATTAATAGCATGTCGTGTTAAAATACATTGCTGCCAGTGGGCCACCTGAGGTCTGGTAAGCATAGTGGCCCATGGGCCTCTTGTTCGTATTTGGTATGAAGCTTCATCTAGTGGACCTGTACCAAAAGTGTTCAGATTATAGCATTGGGGCCAAAAATGGCGCCGTCCATGGCCCACGTATATTTTATATAGACTTATATAGGGAAAACCTTAAAAAAATCTTCTTGGCTAAGGTCTTTGATATTTCTTATGAAGCGTCATCTAGTGGACCTCTACCAAGATTGTTCAAATTATAGTCTTTGGGCCAAAGATGACCCACACGTAGGTGTTAAACTGATGTACAAATTTATTGACAACTCTTGATCTATGAAGATATTTATATATATTTACAGACATGCCTTGGCTTTCTTGACAGTTTTGTCATTTTTCTAAGCATCACTTCTGATTTTCTGGTGCAAAGGTGAGACGTCTAGGGCCATCTTGGTCCCCTATTTTGTCTTTCATATCATGCGGATGTGATGACCCACGTTATTCATGTTTGTACACACTGAGTCAAAAATTATCTACAGGAACAGACAAATTTATTGTTGACTAATTCTTTGAGCTGTTACATTATTAATCTTTCTTATTATGTTTCAGATTCTGAGGAATACAAATGTAAATGAAGAGTTAATCAAACAAGGGCTGTGTAGGGTAGCTCCCCTTAATTCAAACTACTCTTCTTTTCCTGAAGATAAATTTCTCCTGAAATATTTAGACAGACTTATTCAATTGGAAAGCCAGGCTTCACACAAGAAAATTGGTTTATGGGGAAGTACAGAAATATCAGATACAGAGAAAAAGAAACACTTCAAAGCTTCGTTTAATTTTATTAAATCAGTTGTTTCTAGTCCTTATAATTTATTAAAATGGATATTTTTGAAACTGAAAAAATAAAATTTCATGTCCCTAAATCTTGCTTTTATTGACTTAACCGGGGCCCCCGCCCGTCAGGGCTTAAATAAATAGATTAAGCTGCATGATGCTTCCACCACAGCTAAAAACAACCTCATATGAGTGCTGGTAAACCGCTTAGGTCTAAGCCTGCCAAGGCCGGACTGTCCATGCATATAAACACTATTGGTTTCATTGGGTGACATAGCTTGAGATGTCATTTCATTTCTATCTTGGGTAAAAGTCCCACAAAATTGGAAGCAACATATCCAAAATGACCTAAATAGTGTTAACGGGGATGTTAAACCTCAAATCAAACACAATTGACTTAACCAATAAGTTCGGTGTTACTAGCCTATGCAATTTTGGTATATACGAGCGGAGTTCAATAATTTCGTAAAACTCGGGGTTTAACTCACAGATTGGAAGATGGTTTCAACATTATTTTTCAGTATAAGCCCCCTTTACTTCAGTGCATTTGGCCAACTTTTCGTTTAAGCAGTCTATGCCTTTGAAATAAAAGTCGTCTATATGGTCCTCAAACCAAGCCTCTGTACCAGCATTGAGTTCATCATCGTCCTGTAATCTCGTTCCATGCAAGTGGGACTTCAAATTTCGAAACAGATAATAATCAATTAGGGCCTTGTCTGGACTGTATGGTGGGTGATTTAACTGCTCGAACTTGCACTCACGAATAGCCGCTTGTGCAACCCTGAACTTGTGCACAGAGGCATTATCATGCAAAAGAAGGACACCAGCAGCTAGCTTTCCCCTTCGTTTCTCTTTAATAGCAACCCTTAATTGTTTAATGACATTGGCATAGTATTTTCCTGTAATTGAAGTACTGTTAGGTAAAAGCTTGTCGCCTAGGGATACTGTTCTTGTCAAAATAATTTGGTCAAAGGAGGGCTGCGAGGCCAAGCGGCTAGGGGCACTTATGTGCTCCCCGCCGGCGGTCAGATGGGAGAAGCATTCTCTCTAGCCAGGCGGGGCAGTGACATGATAATAATTGATGTTGAGGGAACTAGGTCATTGGCAGTCAGTGATGGGCCCCTTTCCAAAAATGGTGACAGCGGACATGTCAAATGAGGAGACAGAGGTTCTGGCCATCTGGGGACAGTAGGAGGTGGAGGACGGAGACGTTGGAAGAAAGATCTGACGATGAGGAGGGACAGGAAGTCACACCAGAAAAGTGAAGAAATGTTGACTTTATTATGGCTTTTAAAAGAAAAAAAAGTTGTGACATTAGTTCTGTGTTATAGAGGACCCAGTTAGGTTTAAGCATGTTGTGCATGTTGGATTAATTATTGCGACTGCAGGAAAGGTTATGTGGTTCATTCATATTCCTTAAGTAGTAAATTGTTAGTGGACTCAGTAAGGTTTATGCATGTTGTGCATGTTGAATTAATTATTATAGCCCCGCTTTGAAAAAGTGGGGCTATATTGGATTTGCCATGTCCTTCTGTCATTCCGTGATTCCGTGATTCCGTTAATTTGTGTTGGCTCCATAACTTTGTATCTGCTTAACATATTTTCATGAAACTTCACACAAATGTTAAACACCATAAGACAATGTGCAGACCGAAGGAATTATAACAGTGGATTGCCTACTTTTGGAGTTATTGCCCTTTGAACATTTTCCGTAATTCCGTAATTCCGTGATTCCGTTAATTTGTGTTGGCTCCATAACTTTGTATCTGCTTAACATATTTTCATGAAACTTCACACAAATGTTAAACACCATAAGACAATGTGCAGAGCGAAGGAATTATAACTGTGGATTGCCTACTTTTGGAGTAATTGCCCTTTGAACATTGAAAAATGGCAATTTTAATTGTGTCCGCTTCATAACTCGAAAACCGTTTGAGATATTTTTAGGAAACTTCACACAAATGTTAAGCACTATGAGACGATGTGCAGAGCGCAGGAACCATAACTCTGCATTGCTTATTTTTGGAGTTATTGCCCTTTGAACATTGAAAAATGGCAATTTTAACAGTGTCCGCTTCATAACTCGAAAACCGTTTGAGATAATTTCATGAAACTTCACACAAATGTTAAGCACTATGAGACAATGTGCAGAGCGCAAGAACCATAACTCTGGTTTTCGTATTTTCTGTGTGTCTGTCTGTGTGTCTGTCTGTGTCTGTTAACAATTTTCGTGTCCGCTCCATAACTTTAAAACCCATTCACATATTTTCATGAAACTTCACACAAACATTAAACACCATGAGATGGTGTGCAGAGTGCAGGAACCATAACTCTGGATTGCCTAATTTTTGAGTTATTTCCCTTTGAATATTGAAAAATATCAATTTTAGCCGTCTTTGCTCGATAACTAAAAAACCGTTTGAGATAATTTTATGAAACTTCACACAAATGTAAAACACCATATTACGTGTGCAGAGCGCAGGAACCCAAACTCTGGATTGTCTACTTTTTCAGTTATAGGCTTTTGAATATTAAAAAATGTCAATTTTAACTATGTCCGCTCCATAACCATTTCTGATATTTTCATGAAACTTCAAATAAATGAAAAGCACCTTGAGATGATGTGCAGAGTGCAGGAACCATAACTCTGGTTTGCCTACTTTAGGAGTTATTGCCCTTTGAACATTTAAAAAGGCAATTTTGACTGTGTCGGCTCCATAACTCACAAACCATTTGAGATATTTTCATGACACTTCACACAAGTGTAAAGCACCATGAGACAATGTGCAGAGCGCAGGAACCCTGACTCTGATTTGCCTACTTTAGGAGTTATTACCCTTTGAACATTGAAAAATGGAAGATGAAATTTAGTATAAACATGGACATTCTGGTAATGTATCATGCTCATTGAAATGAGGGACAAGGGCTCACAACTCTTAGAGTTTTTCCAGATAATGTAAAATTTTCAACAGTTATTTCTTGTTCATAACTGTTTTCTCTGCAGCTTAAATAACTTTCTTCTCTGACAGCGCTGAAGCGGGGCTATAGTCAGATCCTCTGACAGCTCTAGTTGTGACTGCAGGAAAGGTAGTGGTTTACACATATTCCTTAAGTAGTAAAGTGTAAGTGCCTTGATTGTTTAATTTTGATAAGTTAATATAGACTGTTCTTACCTATTGATAAATTCTAAAACTTATATTTCCATAAAGCAGAATGTTAATTTCCAAGATATTTTATTTCATAAATAATCCAACAAAATATCTCTCGGTAATGGAGCAATGGTACGTAAACGCTTGTCACCTTCTTAAAAGCTGTTGGCTGTCTTTATGTTTAAAGTACTGTAGTTTAGAAAGTTTCTAGATAAAGGAGTACTCCTGCGAACTAGGACACGACCTTGTACCTTTCAAATAATGAAATTTCTATTGTTATGTTTTCGCCAGGTTCAGGCATTTCCAGACGATTTGACAATCAATTCTCATAAATAAGACAAACTGTTTTTCGGTCAAGTAAACAAGACGCCATTGCTTGACTTATATTTGGTTCTATATTTAGTAATTCTATCATCCGTAGATCGCAGGAAGTTACCTTATAGGATTAGTTCATTGCAGAAGAGCATAACGTCATAGAGTTAAAAAAGGTATCATAAACTTTCCTAAGCTAAAAATAAATAGATTAATGCAAGCATATTTAAGTAGGGATGGGTATTGTCAGAATTTTTGTATCACGATATATTGCGATACGGTTACTGCGTATCACGATATATTATGTAAGAATATGAAACACACTGGTGTAATTGGAAAACCGCAATATATATGGAAAAGAGAAGGGAGTTTCCATGGGTAAATATCGTTTAACCCATTTCTGCTCATGCACTTACAAAACTAAGGCACTTAAAAGAATTGTCCCAATGTTATGAGGGGAAATAAAGATACTATCTGAAAATGCTATAAAATGTTGTATTAAATTGATGACCTCAGTCACTTTATTTGTGACTGTCATCTTTTGCAACCTGAAATGTTGCTAGATATTGGCAATTCCTTTTGATTTTCAACGACTTGGTAGTTGGCCATGGTTAATTATGTCTCCCCCGAAAAAAATTTTTTCGGAGAGACATATTGTTTTTCCCCCGGGCGTCTGTCTGTCTGTCCGTCTGTCCGTCTGTCCGTCTGTCTGTCTGTCCGTCTGTCTGTCACACATTCGTGTCCGCTCTGTAACTTGAAAACCGTTAGAGCTATCTTCACGAAACTTCGTATAAATATTAATCAGCATTAGACGACGTGCAGTGCGCAAAAACTATAACTCTCGCATTTATACTTTTTGAATTATCTCCCTTAGAAGTTTGTTGGTATGTATATATGTATGGGCAAATCGTGTCCGGTCAATAACTTTCTTATTTTTTGATGGATTATAAAATTACTTGGCAGAAATATTAACAACCATAAGACGATGTGTGGTGCGCATGAGGCAGGTCTGTACCTCAAAGGTCAAGGTCATACTTAGAGGTCAAAGGTCAAAAAAGGGGCCTTTTTTTCGTATTTGGTCAATAACTTTCTTATTTTGAGATGGATTTTAAAATTACTTGTCATAATTATTAACAACCATAAGAGGATGTGTGGTGCGTATAAGGCAGGTCAGTACCTCAAAGGTCAAGGTCATACTTAGAGGTCAAAGGTCAAAAAAGGGGCCTTTTTTTAGTATTTGGTCAATAACTTTCTTATTTTGAGATGGATTTTGAAATCACTTGGCAGAAATGTTAACCAATATAAGGCGATGTGTTGCGTGCATGACCCAGGTTGGTACCTCAAAGGTCAAGGTCACACTTAGAGGTCAAAGGTAAAAAAAGGGGCCTTTTTTTCGGGTTTTGTCAATAACTTGCTTATTTTTAAATAGAATTTGAAGTTACTTGGCGAGCATGTTAACTATCATGGGACGATGTGTTGCATGCATGATTCAGTTTGGTACCTAAAATGTCAAGGTCATACATAGAGGTCAAAGGTAAAAAAGGGGCCTTTTTTCGTGTTTGGTCAATAACTTTCTTAATTTTAGATGGATTTTGAAATTGCTAGGCAGAAATGTTAACCACCATGAGATGATGTGTTGCACGCATGACCCAGTTTGGTACCTGAAAGGTCAAGGTCATTCATAGAGGTTAAAGGTAAAAAAAGAGCCTTTTTTGTGTTCTGTCAATAACTTTCTTATTATGCCCCCAACTTTGAAAAAGTTGGAGGGGCATATTAGTTTTGGTTCGATCGCCCGTCCGTTACGCTTTTGATGCATAGCATAACTAAAGAACCGTGTATGCTAGGGTTTTGAAATTTCATATATGGATTCCTCATGAAAAATTAGCTGAACCGTATTTTTTTTCTCGTCCGGATTATGCCCCCTTCAAGAGTTATTGCCCTTTGAAATTTTTTTAATAAAATCTTGTCAGCAAGATATCTCAAAAGCTATTGGAGCTAGAGCCTTGAAAGTTAGTGAATATATTGGTGTTGATGAGTAGATGAACTGATTAACTTTTGACAAAATTCCGAAAAATACTTTATGAGTTATGGCCCTTTGTCATTTTGGTAATTTGTGCCCATTGTAATGTATGCTAAAAGTAATACATAGCATAACTTTAGAACCGTGTATGCTAGGGTTTTGAAATTTCATATATGGATTCCTCATGGAAAATTAGCTAACAAGTATTTTTTTTCTCATCTTGATTATGCCCCTTTCAAGAGCTATTGCCCTTTGAAATTTTTTTTAATAAAATCTTGTCAGCAAGATATCTCAAAAACTATTGGAGCTAGAGCCTTGAAAGTTGTTGAATAGATTGGTTGTGATGAGTAGATGAACTGATTAACTTAGGACAAAATTCCGAAAAATACTTTTTGAGTTATGGCCCTTTGTCGTTTTGGTAATTTGTGCCCATTGTAATGTATGCTAAAAGTGATGCATAGCATAACTTTAGAACCGTGTATGCTAGGGTTTTGAAATTTAATATATGGATTCCTCATGGAAAATTAGCTGACGCGTATTTTTTTTCTCGTCCGGATTATGCCCCTTTCAAGAGTTATTGCCCTTTGAAATTTTTTTAATGAAATCTTGTCAGCAAAATATCTCAAACACTATTGGAGCTAGAGCCTTGAAAGTTGTTGAGTATATTGGTGGTGATGAGTATATGAACTGATTAACTTTTGACAGAATTCCGAAAAATACCTTGTGAGTTATGGCCCTTTGTCATTTTGGTAATTTGTGCCCATTGAAATGTATGCTAAAAGTGATGCATAGCATAACTTTAGAACCGTGTATGCTAGGGTTTTGAAATTTCATATATGGATTCCTCATGGAAAATTAGCTAACGCGTATTTTTTTTCTCATCTTGATTATGCCCCTTTCAAGAGTTATTGCCCTTTGAATTTTTTTTTAATAAAATCTTGTCAGCAAGATATCTCAAAAACTATTGGAGCTAGAGCCTTGAAAGTTGGTGAATAGATTGGTTGTGATGAGTAGATGAACTGATTCACTTATGACAAAATTCCGAAAAATACTTTGTGAGTTATGGCCCTTTGTCATTTTGGTAATTTGTGCCCATTGTAATGTATGCTAAAAGTGATGCATAGCATAACTTTAGAACCGTGTATGCTAGGGTTTTGAAATTTCATATATGGATTCCTCATGGAAAATTAGCTGAGACGATGAGACGATGTGTTGTACCTCAAAGGTCAAGGCCATACTTAGAGGTCAAAGGTAAAAAAGTGCTTTTTTTGTTTACGGCCAATAACTTTTTTATTTTTCTATGAACATTTTTAAAGTTACTATGCAGAAAAGTTCATCTTCATTAGATGATGCGTGTGTGTGAATTCCGGTTTAACGTCGCTTTCAACAATTCAACAGCCTCCGTGGCCTAATGGATAAGAGCGCTGACTCTTAGTCATTAGGTCTCTCACCGCCGTGGGTTCGAGCCTCGCTCGGGTCACGTGTGAGACGCCAAGTTCTGCAACGGAAGGTCAGGTGGTTTTTCTCCGGGTACTCCGGTTTTCGCCCACCTATGATTAACGATCGGCTCGATATGAGTGAAATAATCTTGAAAGGGCCGTAAAACCCAAACCAACAATTTTTCAGTCATATCACGACGGTGTCTGGTTGCGACAGGGAGCTCAATGCTCACTTTTATAGTGCTGCCTCACTGAAGTATCATGTACCAGACACATTACATGATACCACACCCAGTCACATTATCCTGACACTGGATGGACAAGTCCTAGCTCTACCCCGTAAATCTGAGTGCCAAGCAAGGTGCAGCTAGTACCATTTTTAACGACTTTGGTATGTCGCGGCCCGGGATCGAACCCGAGACCTCCTGTTCCCCGGAGTGGACACTCTACCAACTGAGCTATCGGGGCCGGTCATTAGATGATGTGTTGCACACAAGACCCAGCTCAATACCGCCAATGTCAAGGTTATACTTAGCAGTCAAAAACGGGGGAGACATCTGTGTTTTTGTAGAAAAACAAATTCTAGTTTTGTTTTGGTTTTCACTCGATTACGCAATCTTGTAAATGCTGGGCGGCTTACACTAAAGCGACGTATACAACAACAACAGCTGCGTGATTCACGGAAATCTTAGCTCGGCCTACCGTAAAAATTCGGCTATAAGACGAGGATTTTTCCCCCCAAAATGAGCCCCAAAAATGACCCCGTCTAATAGCCAAGGTCATGGACTGCAAGCTCTTTTTTCCGGCAATGTCCGGCGAAGATTAGACATATGGAAAAAGCTGATCGGTGATTATTGAATTGATATAAATCGTCGCCCACAAACCACCGATACCATTTTTCTGCACGCGATCGGTAAATGACGTCATCCGACACTAGCACCCACACACGTGTTTAATTTCATTGTGTATATCTCTTTCATTAAAAAAATGTTTGGAACCGGTAAGAAATTCTTTCTCGATAGCTAAACGGTTGTGAATAGAGGTGGATAGAATTGCACAGCTCACGAATTATCCCCAGGAGCTCTGTGTCAATAACCAACAACAGCGTTCGACTTTTCCTGCCCAGCGTGTGCTATTTGGCGCCAAAACATAACCATTCATGAGATCGTAGAAAAGTCAGTTTTTATAATGCAAACATCTACCGTTAGATGTAGCTAATTGTCTGAGGAGCAATTAAATCAATTTCACATTGATTGTGGATTAAATTTTATTATTGGAGGATACACGCCAATTAGAGACATAACTTGACCATATTTTCACACCTTATTGACACGCACCGCAGGGTTGCAACTTTATGACAGGGATTAGTGTCATACTCGAACCATAATAAATACACAGATGGTTGAATTGGCATTGCAGCAATTATTGGGATTAACTTACTGGTCTAGTTTTACCGTATTTAAAGTAGAAGTAAAACAAAGATCAGGAATCGATACAATTAACTTACTCCACCCATAAAATACACCAAAGGGAAAGAAACACAAACATTAAGCGACCCGACCAAAATGGAAACCTAAACAAAGACTTGACAGTTGTAGGCGATTTTTTTTTACACTTGCCCGACCGGGTGTCATAAGATCAAAGTCTTATACTATGACCGGCTTATACATTAAGGGTGGGCATCGATTAAATAACTAAATTTAGCCCCGGGAATGGTTCTGTTTACAGTGAGCTGTATTTACCGATCAGTTATGAAAGAAAATATGAAAAATGGATAAAAAAAGAAAATATCGAAAATATCGGTATTGGCAGACCGTATTATGATATGATTTTTTTCTGAACTGTATCACGATATACCGATATACCGATAATATCGCACATCACTATATTTAAGCCCGGTGCGCACACGGTGAGGGGGCTTTATGATGTTGACTGTCATGGTGAACGTTTGCTTGTTGTATTGTACTGTGACGTGGAAAGCAAAGGTTATGGATGGGGCTCCTGTAGTCAAACTAGGAAGGAATAAAAGAACTGTTAAACTGTAACCGGCTTGGACATTGTTTATTTCAAATGGACCCCCACTAATTTTGGCCACCCAATCAGTACCAGCAGGCTTGTCGGAGTCTAACTGTTGGTTTTCTTTTGCTCCAGCATTTCAGTGGTTTCTTGCTGTCGAGTCTTCACCCTTGTTTCATCTCTGTGGTATTTTGATTTTTGTGTTCACGGGGATGTTGCACTGATGAGTTAGGAGGCTTTCATGCAGACTGAACAGATAATTTGTCTTAATGGCGACGGAAGAAAGGGCGAGGATTGTGCCCACGTAAAATCGATTTAAGCCCCCCCCCCCCCCCCCCCCCCCCCCAGTGGAATTTGTTTTCAAGGCGGTTCTTCTGTCGCGGTTTATTTTTGTTATGGTTTGTCTTTGGTTGTTTGTGTCGCTTATATTATTTTATTTTGGATAGCCCATTGGCCATTTTGTGGGAAAGTAACTGTTCTTTTGGCTTTCCGCTATTGATGTTTCCATTAGGGTCTGTTGTGTCATGTTTGTGTTTCTTTCCCTTTGGTGTCTCTGATGGGAGCTGTGGGTTGATTGTATCGATTCCTTATCATTGCCTCCACTTCTACTTTGTTATCTATCAATATAATCCCTTTTGAATTCCAAAACACAATGTCCATTACCTTGCCAGCTGATGGTAGGGTACGAAATTTCTTAGGTGGGGGTGAGCCTGGGCGCTTCCATTGCATGGATTCTTTTTTTTAGTATATCTTTCTCAATGGTGTAGCTAGGTTTCATCTCATGTTACAAGATGAGCGTGAAAGTCTTCTGGATTGAAATTGTACACTTCCAGAAGTTCTCGACTTGACTCCACCCTTTGCTGACGAACTTGCATATTCAGTTTTCTGGGTACTCACCTGGCAAATACTTTTGACATACCTAAATATTCATGAATTGTAGTGTAAACACTTCCATTAGACATACCACATTCTGAAGTTCGGCAACTTTGATTTGGCAAATATATAGCACAAGTCCCTCAACATGGTCGATCATCTCCTGGCTGATGACATCAGCAGGGTGACCTGGCCTTAGGTCCTCTTCTAAGGAGTCTCGCCCACGTTTAAATTCTCCTGACCACTTTGCCACTGTGGAATACTGTGGGGTTCTATCAACATACACATCAGCCATGCGCCGATGAATTTCATAGGCCTTTGCACCCTCCTTAGTAAGGAACATTATGATTGCTCTGAACTCAATATTCTTACTTTCGATTTTTGCCTATGGGTATAGGTTTTCAAACAGAAAGTAAGAGCAAAAATGTACGTGTTGACTGAACGGCTGTTATCATTCAACTGACCAAGGTGTTCCTTGCAGAAAAATGAAAAAAGAAATCTTGAATTGTATAGAAAAATACCGAGTTCTACGAACTTATTGAACTTGTTTCGTATATTATCAGGGCCTCCATTGTTTGCTTAAAGTTAAGTCATTTTTCAAATGAATTTTGACGAAAACGCAACCTGACACCCCTAAATTTTTGAATGGACTGCTGCTATATATAAGGAGGAAAATTTCATTTGGTACCAAAAGGGTTTAAAAAGGGTACTTATCACATATAGGCTGGCGGCAAAAGGCTCGGACGAACCTGTGCATAAGTGCAGTCTCGGCAGAGCCATTGCTCCTTGCAGACATGAAGAAGAGATCTTTGGGTAGCTTCATGTATGTGCGTCTAGCCCTTTTATTTAGCTGCTGACATGTTTAAAGACAAATTTGTAACTGCTAGGTGCCCATTTGTCGTGTCAGCTCATGTTTTAGCTCACCTTACGAAAGGTAGTCTTTTGGGCTCTTTTACAGAAGAAAATTTCATTTTAAATAGCTTGCCCTCATCCAACTTAGGCCCGAAAAGAAAAATAAAAATCAAAAATGAGTTCCTTTAAGAGCAATGAAAACATTCATAAGAAAGAAAATGGGTCATGCTACGTAGTTTCGGCTAATAAAGCCTCATCAGTGACCCTGTAATGATCCGACAAAGAAAGCCAGAGGAAACATACTGCAATTTTGCGAATTTCGAATAGGCAGTCGATTCAAAGACTGATATTAATCAAAATGGGGTCCAAATAATTAAAAATCTGTCTAGAATATGAGTCTAAGCCAATAATTTATTTCTGATTTCTCAGAATATTCACGCTGATCTCAAAGGACCAAAAGTAAAATATAAACTATATAAATATAAAGACGTATTTTTTCTTCTCCGAAACAGCTTTGTAAATTATAGCAGAAAGTAATTTAACCTCATATTCATGTTATATCATGGCAGCTCCAGGCTGTTTTATAACACAATCAGGCGCAAAGTATTCTTAATTCATGAAAGGAACCCTCCAAAAGCTGAGTGTAATAGTGCATCATTTCATCCGTAGCATCGAGGGGCCACTCTATATGATCTCTCTGTCAGCTGCTTCAAGGTTATCTCCACGCGTTCCATCCAACTGTATGCCACAGACTGTCTTGACTGGTGCGTTCCGCATAACCCTACCAGCAGAGCCTTCTCTCCTTCAGGATACTGATCATATATTTCACAGAAACAGAAAAGGTGGGTATTTAGTGATAACTGAAAGATCATTTTCCTTTTTAGCTCACCTGAGCCGAAGGCTCCGTTAGCTATTGTGATCACTCACCGTCCGTTGTCGTCATCGTCTGTATGTCCGTTCACATTTTCCTTTAAACAACATCTCCTAAACCACTGGATGGATTCGAACCAAGCTTGGCAGAAATGATCTTTGGGTGGTGCTGTCTCAAGGTTGTTAAAAGAATTCCATTCCATGTAGAACTCGCCTCCGTGGCCTAGTGGTTAAGAGCGCTGATTCTTGAATTAGGTCTCTCACCACTGTGGTTCGAGCCTCGCTCGGGTCACATGTGAGACGCCAAGTTCTGCAACGGAAGGTCAGGTGGTTTTTCTCCGGGTACTCCGGTTTTCGCCCACCTCTGATTAACGATCGGCTCGATATGAGTGAAATAATCTTGAAAGGGCCGTACCCCCCCCCCCCCCCCAAAAAAAAATCCATGTAGAACTCTAGTTGCCATGGCAACAAAAAGGGGAAATTAGGAAAAAACCTTTAAAACTCTGCTTGTCTTAAACCAGAAGGCCCAGGTCTTTGATATTTGGTATGAAGCTTCATCTAGTGGACTTCTACCAAGGTTGTTCAAATTATAGCCCTGGGGCCAAGAATGCCCCCGCACTGGGGTCCACTGGTTTTACATAGGCTTATAAAGGGAGAACCTTTAAAAATCTCCTTGTCTGAAACCAGAAAGCACAGGTCTTTGATATTTGGTATGAAGCTTCATCTGGTGGGCCTCTACCAAGATTGTTCAAATTATAGCCCTGGGGCCAAAACCGGCCCCACCCCGGGGCCCACTGGTTTTACATAGGCTTATATAGGGAAAACATATAAAACTCTTCTTGTCTGAAACCAGAAGGCCCAGGTCTTTGATATTTGGTATGAAGCTTCATCTAGTGAAGCTCCACCAAGATTGTTCAAATTATAGCCCTGGGGCAAAAACTCCCCTACAACGGTGCTCACTGGTTTTACATAGGCGTATATAAGGAAAACATAAAAGTCTTCTTATCTGAAACCTGAAGTCCCAGGTCTCGAAGCTTCATCTAGTGAACCTCTACCAAGATTGTTCAAATTGTAGCCCTTGGGCCAAAAACGCCCCTGCGCCAGGGCCCACTGGTTTTACATAGGCTTACCGTTGTTTCATCTCTGTGGTTGTTGCACTGGTGAGTTAGGAGGCCTTCATGGGGACTGAACAAATTATTTGTCTAAATTGCGACGGAAGTAAGGGCGAGGATTGTGGCAACGTAAACTCGATTTAAGCCCCCAAATGGAATTCGTTTCTGCTGACCGTTCCAAGGCGGTTCTTCTGTCGGGTTATTTTTGTTATGGTTTGTCTTTGGGTGTTTGTGTTGCTTATATTATTTTATTTTGGATAGCCTATTGGCCATTTTGTGGGAAAGTTACTGTCCTTTTGGCTTTTCGCAATTGATGTTTCCATTAGGTCTGTTATTTCATGTTTGTGTTTCTTTCCCTTTGGTGTCTCTGATGGGAGATGTGGGCTCATATATCGATTCCTGATCATTGCCGCCACTTCTATTTTTTATAGGGAAAACCTTTAAAAATCTTCTTCTCTGAAACCAGAAGGCCCTGGTCTTTGATATTTGGTATAAAGCTTCATCTAGGTGACATCTACCTAGATTTTTCAAATTATGGCCTTGGGCCAAAAACTGCCCCGTGCTGGGGCCAACTGGTTTTACATAGGCTTATATAGGGAAAATCTTTAAAACATCTTCTCTGAAACCAGAAGGCCCAGGTCTTTGATAATTGGTATGAAGCTTCATCTAATAGACCTATACCAGGATTGTTCAAATTATAGCCCTGGGGCCAAAAAAGGCCCCTGCGCCAGGGCCCATTAGTTTTACGTTGGCTAATATAAGGAAAACCTTTAAAAATCTTCTTTTCTGAAACCAGAAGATCCAGGTCTTTGATATTTGGTATGAAGCTTCATCTAGTGGACCTCTACCAAGATTGTTCAAATTATAGCCCTGGGGCTCAAAGTGCCCCTGCGCCGGGCCCCACTGGTTTTACATAGGCTTATATTGGGAAAATCTTAAAAAATCTTCTTATCTGAAACCTGAAAGCTCAGGTCTTTGATATTTGGTATGAAGCTTCACTTAGTGGACCTCTGCCAAGATTTTTCAAATTATAGCCCTGGGGCCAAAATGCTCCTGCGCCGGGTCCCACTGGTTTGACATAGGCTTATAGAGGGAAAACCCTTAAATATCTTCTTGTCTGAATGCAGAAGGCCCAGGTCTTTGATATTTGGTTTGAAGCTTCATCTAGGTGACCTCTACCTAGATTTTTCAAATTATGGCCTTGGGCCAAAAACTGCCCCGTGCTGGGGCCAACTGGTTTTACATAGGCTTATATAGGGAAAATTTTTAAAACATCTTCTCTGAAACCAGAAGGCCCAGGTCTTTGATAATTGGTATGAAGCTTCATCTAATGGACCTATACCAAGATTGTTCAAATTATAGCCCTGGGGCCAAAAAGGCCCCTGCGCCAGGGCCCATTAGTTTTACGTAGGCTAATATAGGGAAAACCTTTAAAAATCTTCTTTTCTGAAACCAGAAGATCCAGGTCTTTGATATTTGGTATGAAGCTTCATCTAGTGGACCTCTACCAAGATTGTTCAAATTATAGCCCTGGGGCTCAAGGTGCCCCAAGGCGGTTCTTCTGTGGCAGTTCATTTTTGTTATGGTTTGTCAATGGGTGTTTGTGTCGCTTGTGCTATTTTATTTTGATTAGTCTATTGGTCATTTTGTGGGAAAGTAACTGTCCTTTTGGCTTTCCGCTGTTGGTGTTTCCATAAGGGTCTGTTGTTTCATGTTTGTATGTCTTTCCCTTTGGTGTCTCTGATGGGAGCTGTGGGTTGATTGTATCGATTCCTGATCATTGCCTCTACTTCTATGTTTTATATAGACTTATATAGGGAAAACATATAAAAATCTTCTTGTCTGAAACGAGAAGGCCCAGGTCTTTGATATTTGTAAAAATCTTACTATCTGAAATTAGGGGGCCCAGGTCTGTGATATTTGGTATGAAAAGTAGAAGTAAAACAAAGATCAGGAATTGATACAATTAACTTACTCCATCCATAAAAGACACCAAAGGGAAAGAAATACAAACATTAAGCGACCAGACCATAATAGAAACCTAAACAAAGGAAGGCCATATGGACAGTTACTTTCCCACAAAATGGCCATATGGCCATCCAAAATTAAAAGACACAAGTGATACACACAGTAAGTAACAAACAACAACATAAATAAATCGCCACAGAAGAGCCGCCTTGGAACGGTCAGTGGAAGATTTCCACTGGGGGGGCTTAAATCGATTTTACGTGGCCACAATCCTCGCCCTTACTTCCGTCGCGATTTAGACAAATAATTTGTTCAGTCCGCATGAAGGCATCCTAACTCATCAGTGCAACATCTCCGTGAACACAGAAATCAAAGAACCACAGAGGTGAGACAACGGTGAGGACTCGACAGCAAGAAACCACTGAAGCTTCATCTAGTGGACTTCTACCAATATTGTTCAAATTATAGCCCTGGGGCCAAAAATGGCGCCAGGCCGGGGACCACTGGATTTACAAAAAAAGGAAAACCTTTAAAAAGCTTCTTGTCTGAATCCTGAAGACCCAGGTCTTTGATATTTGGTATGTAGCTTCATCTAGTGGACCTCTACTAAGATTGTTCAAATTATAGCCATGTGGCGAAAAATGGTCCGTCTGGAGCCCACTTGTTTTACATAGACTTATGAGGGAAACACCTTTAAAAATCTTCTTTTCTCAATGCAGAGGGCCCAGGTCTTTGATATTTTATGAAGCTTCATGTAGTGGACCTCTACCAAGATTGTTATAATTATAGCCCTGGGGCCAAATGTGGCCAATTTCCTGGGCCCACGTACTTTACATATACTTATAAGGAAAAACCTTTAAACATCTTCTTGTCTGAAACCTGAAAACCCAGGTCTGTGATATTTGGTATGTATCTTCATCTAGTGGACCTCTACCAAGGTTGTTCAGATTGTAGCCCTGGGGTCAAAAATGGCCCCACCCAGTTGCCCACTTGTAAGCTTACCGTCACGTAGTGACGAGGTGAGCTTTTGGGATCACTTTTTGTCCGTCGTCCGTCCGTCCGTGCATCCGTTCGTGCGTCCGTGCATAAACAATTTCTTCAAACGACATCTCCTAAACCACTGATTGGATTTTGAACAAAAATATATTTTTTTTCACCGAAAATTTAAAAATCGTCTTCTATGAAACCACAAGGCCCAGGTCTTTGATATTTGATATGAAGCTTCATCTTTTGGACCCCTACAAGGATTGTTCAAATTAGAGTGCTGGGGCCAAAAATGCCCCCGACCCGTGGCCCTTTGGTTTTAAATGGGCTTATATAGGGACAATTTTTTAAAAGGTTTTTATCTGAAACCGCAAGGCCCAGGTCTTTGATATCTGGTATGAAGCTTCATCTTGTGGACCTCTACCAAGATTGTTCAAATTATAGCGCTGAGGCCAAATATGCACCCGCTCCAGGGCCCTTTGGTTTTACATAGACTTATATAGGGAAAATCTTGAAAATTCTTCTTCTCCGAAACCACAAGGCCCAGGTCTTTGATATTTGATATGACGCTTCATCTAGTGGACCTCTACCAAGATTGTTCAAATTATAGCCTTGAGACCAAAAATGCCCCCCCCCCCCCCCCCCGCCTCGGGGCCCTTTGGTTTTTACATAGACTTATATAGGGAAAATCTTTAAAAATCGTCTTCTGTGAAACCACAAGGTCGAGGTCTTTGATATTTGGTGTGAAATTTCATCTAGTGGACCACTACCAAGATTGTTCAAATTATAGCCCTGGGGCCAAACCTGCCCCCGCCCCGAGACCCTTTGGTTTTACATAGACTTATATAGGGAAATCTTTAAAAATCCTCTTCTCTGAAACTGCAAGGCCCATGTCTTTGATATTTGGTATGGCGCTTCATCCAGTGGACCTCTACCAAGATTGTTCAAATTAAAACCCTCTGGCCACAAATGCCCCCGCCCCGGGGCCCTTTGGTTTTACATAGACTTCTATAGAGATAATCTTTGAAAATCTTCTTCTCTGAAACAGCAAGGCCCAGGTCTTTGATATTTGGTGTGAAGCTTCATCTAGTGGACCTCTATCAAGATTGTTTAAATTATAGCCATGAGGCAAAAAATGCCCCCCCGCCCCACGGCCATTTGGTTTTACATAGGCTTATGTAGGGAATATCTTTAAAAAAATCTTCTTCTCTGAAACCGCAAGGCCCAGGGCTTGATATTTGATGTGTAGCTTCATCTAGTGGACATTTGTTAAGATTGTTCAAATTATAACCTTTGTTGATATTTGGTATGAAGCTTCACCTTTTTAGACCTCCCTCAACATTATGCACATTATAGCCCTGGGGTTTATAATGGCCCTCCCCGGGGCCCACTTGTTACTCTATGGATCAAGTGAGCGATCCAGGGCCATCATGGCCCTCTTGTTTATCTATATAAACCTATGTTTTGAGTATTCATTTGATCCGCCTCTGCTAGGCGGTCCAAATGAATACCCACAACATAGGTTGTTTTTTTTTATAGAGAATCAAAAAATTATTCTTTATCACAAAATTCACATCTTATCTGTTTCGTAGTACAATATATATGTATATGGTCATTTGCTCCCATCATTGAGTTAGGAAAGAGTGTGATTTAGGAATGACAGTTGATAGATATGGTCATTCCGGTGGGGAAGGCATTGTGTAGCTTACGTCATCAGGGTGTCTAACAGATACCGGCTTACAGCTGGGCAAGGCCTGCTATCCTACTGTTTCTTCACTTTCATTCATTTACCTCTTTATCCTGTCCCTCTCTTTCGTCTTCCTTACTCTCTCTTTTCTCCTTTTCTCTGGGACACAATAGAAAGGTTCTCATGTCCGTTAACCTCAACAGAACCAACAGTCATTCTCTCTTTTCCGCCGATTTATGAAGGCATTTGCTTGTTATTGGCAAACATGTACAGCTGTAGTTGAAAGGTCTTTGTTTGTTTGTTTGTTTGTATTGGAGTTTAACGGCCCAGTCAACACTATTAAGATCATTTTTGAGCCGGTCAGTTTACCTATCCGCACTTCTCCTTGGCAGGCTTATACGTAAGCGGTTAACCAGTACAGTGCACACTCTTTCGCCAGAAACTGACAACTAGCTGACTGGAGAGAATGACCATAGAAAAGATTTCATGATCAATCTCCACAAAAGATTGTTGGCGACCCCAGCAGGTATCGAACCCACGTCGTCCTGATCACCATTCAGGCGCGCATCTGGCTGATCTACCGAGGCCGGCAGTTGAAAGGTCTAGGTCTGTGGTAAGATAAACTGATCATCCTCGTTTGCTTAATTACTGATGCATTAAATAAGGGCTTGCCTTGGTAACTCAAGTCAGGTGTGTGTCTGACTGATGATCAGGAGGTCACGGGTTCGATATAGGAGTCCCAGATAAGATTGACTAGGCGGGGCTATCGTTTGTACCCGCCTTTGGAATGTTCTATTAACAAAAAGGTAAACCAAGTCAGCTGGTTGTGTGAGTTCAACTGTAACACAACCAAAGCTGTTGTGTATATGGTCATTTGATCTGCTTGCAGAAAATATTCGAAAGGCACCCTATCGAATCTTCTGGTGAACTCAGCGAATTTGACATATATTGACAATACCGGAACAGCTCCGCCTAGTCAATCTTATCTGCGACTTCTATACCTGTGTGGTCGGCAACATCCTTTTCATTAATCATGAAATCTTTTCTACCGTCATTCTCTCATTAAACTAGAGGCCGTAGTGGTCCAGAATCTCTCACCTGTATGAAGCTGATCATTATTATATTATATTGTGCCTTGGTGGCCATTTCGTCTATCAGATCAAATTGCCTTTAGCAATTCTGAATCTGCATGTTAACTTGATGCTTCTTATTAAGTTTCTGAACAGCTTTATCTGGTTTAGGATTCAGGAAGAGATTATGTTGATGACGAGTGGAAATGTATAGTTTGGCAGGCAAGAGTTATCGTTTGCACCTGCCTTTGTCATGTTCTGTAATCAAAAAAAAGTATACAAAGTCAACCAATATTGCGAATTCAACTGTAACATAAACAAAGCTATGATGTAAACGGCCGCTTGCAATAAAGCCACAATACCAAATGTTCTTGTGGACTCGGCGATACTGACTACTCCTGGGCTCCCCTGAGTCTCTCTGTAAATCTCATATGCATTTACTTATATATATATATAAAGGTGCTTTGAAGAATTTCAAGATGGCTGCCATCTGGGATATCAGAATGCAACACTTTTAAAAGCAATTCTGAATCTCCATGTCACCCAAATACCCCCCACCAATTTCAACTCATTGCAACAGACCATTCGATAGCAGATGTGGTTTGAAGATTTTAAAGATGGCCAACATCGGCAGCCATCTGGAATACCAAAACAGAATTGTACTAAGAAGTCTGAATCTCCATGCTTGCCCAATGCTTTTTATCAAGTTTCGGCTCAATTCAATTTGATGTAGTTTTAAGACTTTCAAGATCTTTAGATAACAGAACAGATTTCAGCAGTTCTGAATCTGCATGTTGCCCCAATGCCTTCAATCAAGTTTTAGCTCCATCAAACCTTTGGTTCAGGAGGCGTTTTATTTTGAAGAATTTAAGATGGCCACCATGGTGGCCAACTTGTGTATCAGAATGGAACAATTTTAGCAAATCCGAATTTCCATGTCGCCCAAATGCTCCCCATCAAGTTTCGGCTACATCTGACCTCTAGTTCGGGAGGAGGTGTCTTTTGAAGAAATACAAGATGGCCTCATTGCGTAGCCATCTTGGATATCGGAATAAAACAATTTTAGCAAATCTGAAACTCCATGTTGCCCCAATGCCTCTCATCAAGTTTGAGCTCAATCCAACCCTTGGTTCGGGAAGAAATGTCATTTGAAGAATTTCAGGATGGCCACCACAGATACCATCTTGGATATCGGAACAGAACAATTTTAGCAAGTCTGTATCGCCGTTTCGTGCCGATTCCTTTCATGAAGTTTCAACTTGATCCAACCTACGGTTGGGCAGGAGATGTCTTTCAAAACATTCCAAGATGGCCACCATGTCAGACATCTCGGATATCGGAATGGAATGATATTTTTAGCAAATCTGAGTCTCCATGCCACCCCGATGCCTCCCATCAAGTTTCCGCTTGATCAGACCTCTGGTTTGGGAGGAGATGTCATTTGAAGAATTTCAAGATGGCAGCCATGGTGGCCATCTTGGATATCAGATCGGAACAATTTTAGCAAATCTAAATATCCATGTCATGCCGATGCCTCCCCTCAGGTTTCAGCTCAACTGGACCTTCGGTTCGGGAGATGTCCTTTGAAGAATTTCAAGATGGCCACCATAGAGGCCACCTTGGAAATCAGAACGCAACCATTTTAGCAAATCTGAATCTCCATGACAACCCGATGCCTCCCATCAAATTTCAGCTCAATTCAACCTTTGGTTCGGGAGGAGATGTTGTTTGAAGAATCAGAGGCGAATGATTCTGAATCTCCAAGTCACCTTGATGCCTCCCATCATGTTTCAGCTCCATTCGACTTTGGTTAGGGAGATGTCGTTTGAAGAATTTAAAGATGGCCTGGATATTGGAACGGAATGATTTTAGCAAAACTGAATCTCCATGCAGCTCCGATGCCTCCCATCAAGTTTCAGCTCAATTCGACCTTTGGTTCGGGAGATGTCATTTGAAGAATTTCACGTCGGCCATCTTGGATATCTGAACAGAACGATTTTAGCAAACTGAATCTCCATGTCACCCCGATGCCTGCCATAAGTTTCAGCTCAATTTGACCTTTGGTTCGGGAGGAGATGTCGTTGGAAGAATTTCAAGATGGACACCATGGCGACCATCTTGGAAATCTGAACGGAACTAGTTTACCAAATCTGAATCTCCATGTCACCAGGATGCCTCCCACTAGGTGTCAGCTTAATCTGAATTCCGGTTCGTGAGAATGTAACAAGTTAACAATGGACGGACAGACGACGGACAACAGGCAATGGCATAAGCTTACCTGGAGTAAAGGCGAGCTAATAAGAAAATGAACTCATACAACTGCTCAAAGCTTGAGGAGAGTGGGACAGAGAAACATTTGTGAAAAAAAAATGATAAGGAATTTGAATTAAGTATAAAATTTTATTTGTAATTAAATCTCTCTACTGTAACAAGCTACTATGACACAGATAAAACTTCAAAAAAATCTTCTTCCAGTCGAAACAATCACTATGTGTGTAATTTATATGTATGTAAACTACATGTAAATGGCTATAAATAAGGATTTTTATTTACATAGAATGAGAACGTTTGAACGGGAATGGATACACCTGAAATTTTCTATTCACCTTATTTGCAATATCTGCTGGTTCCTAGTCTGAAGGTTATCAGTGTTGGAAAAACAGAAAAACAGGTAACCAGACCCCCCCCCCCCGACCAGGTCAGAGGAGTCTGGTTACCTGTTTTTCCAATATTGGCAATGTGCAAGCTGGGAGCCAGCAAATAATGCAAATATGGTGAATAGGGCCTCTGTGGCCTAATGGGTAAGAGTGCTGACAATTAATCATTAGATCTCTCACCGCTGTGGTTTGTGCCTTGCTCGAGCCACATGAGATGCCAAGTTCAGCTCCGGAAGGTCAGCTGGCATTTCTCCAGGTACTCAGGTCTTCTGATTATAAAGAGTTGCCTCCCCTGAAGGTGTGTCCAATCCACATAAAAGCACATAGCCCCTGCCCGTTAGGGCTAGAAGAAATAGATTGGGCTGCATGGTGCTTCCACCCGGAGCTGAAACTGACCGCACTTGAGTACTGGTAAACAAACTGCTTCGGTCAAAACCTGCTTAGGCAAGGGATGCGAGTTAGACTGTCCATGCATAAAAACCCTGTTGATGTCATTGGGCATGTCATTTCATCTCAATGTCGGGTAAAAGCCACACAAAATTGGAAGCAGCGTCTCCAAAATGACCTAAATAGAGATGATGGGGACATTAAACCTAGATTCAAACAAACAAAACATAAAAGCACAGAAATGAATGTTACTCGCATGTTATGGATACATAAAATACTGTCTGGACTTTAGACCTGCTGTGAATTATCCCATACCTCACTACCTCTCACCACATAACTCTCAAGCAAGATACAGCCAAGCTTATCAAAGTTCATTTCCTACAAAAATTAGAGTAACCACGAAATTTAGATGGTGAAATAAGACAACAACAACAATATTGCTGATTCAAAGTTTGTTTGAATCCTTGTTTGTGAATTTTGAGTAATAAATCACAGTTTGTCAGACAAATCATTCGTGCTATGCACTCGCGATTTGATCTACTTTACAACTGACCTCCAAACTGTGATATATACATTTGTAATTCAACAATTCACTCCTAGAGCTGATATATTTCTTTAATGAAAAACAAAACAAAAACAACTGGCCATGAATTCATCATGTTCCACTATGGGGACATCTCACAACCCATGTGTAAGATAATTTCGACAGCTCTTGAGAAAAGGTCACTCATCACATACCCGACCAAAAAGGCGAGTCTGGGCTGGCATCTATGGCTAGATGCTGGTCTCTACTACATGTCTGTGAAAGGCAAAGGCTAGTGTGAAAGGAGACTGCTTTTAGTGAACAGTGGACTATCAGTCAGATCAGACTGTTTACAATTTGCTATTCTGCTGGTACATGTATCAAGGACATGAAATTGTCACATGAAGTACTAATGCTGCCATTCAATGGACCAGCCTATGGAGCTCAGTTGGATGCACATTTGAATGATGATCAGGGTATAGTTGTTCAAAACTAACAATGTCATTAGTTAACTTATCGTTAAAACTTTGATCATTTAATATGGCAAATATTATATTTTTGCTGAAAAGAAATGTGAGCAGCTTTTGCAAATGCAAAAGCTGCTCTCATTTTTTCTAGCAAAAGTAATACTATATTAGATATTGTACTTGCTAGAACAGTTAATAATTTGAACACTAATGAGCTCGTTAAGCTAACAATACTTTGAACAACTGGCCCATGGTTGGTAATATTCCTTAGTGGAGAGTGATCATGAAATCTTTTTTGGTCATTCTCTTCCTTCCCCTGATGCAAGAAGGGAAGTTTTGGATAAAAGAATGTGCACTGTACTGGTTAACTGCTAACCAGGAAAACTGTGGCTGGGTAAACTGCCTGGCTCAATATGACCTAAATAGTGTTTCCTGCGTTGTTAGCTGCCAACCAAACAAACTAACACAATTCAATGGAATCCACACTGAATTGATTAGCTTCCACCTAAACATTAGTGTTTTTAACAGGTTCTAACCAATGTATATACATGGTTTTAAAATCAGAGCAAAATAAAATAAAACAAATTATAACTATCACTAAAACTCCCGTATCACATTTCAATGTACATGTGCAGTCACATTCAAAGGGGACCATGACACACTGTTTGAGATGGGGTAGTTGGAGCCACTGAGGGTTAACCCTTTTTGTACCAAATGGAATCTTCCTCCTTATATATAGCACAAGTTCATTTCAAAATTTAGGAGTGTCAGGTTGTGTTTTCATCAAAATTTATTTGGAAAAGGACTGAACTTTTAGCAAACAGTGGACACCCGGATCAGTTCGGCAGCGTCTGATCTGGACCTGCACTGTTTGCCAGGGTACCCGTTTTGGAGTTTCTGGTACTAAATGGGTTAAAAATGGTACTAAAAATCCAAATGAATTTTGAAGAAAACACAACCTGACACCACTAAATTTTGAAATGGACTCCTGTTATATATGAGGAAGATTATATTTGGTACAAAAAGGGTTAATCAGCGTCAAGGCAGGAGACATAATAGGAATATTTTTTGGATTATCTTTTAAAGAAATATATGCCTTATGTACTCATTAGAATCGACTCATCGGGGCGCTTCTAATAAGTACACACAACATACATTAAAATACAAAATAAGCAAATACTTCATTATTCCAAATATATCAATTGGGTGACTGGGTGGCTGCACTATTTGCTAACAGAATTTTCCATCAAAATAGAATAAAAACAAAAAAAATAGGCCTGACACACCTTATGTGACAAATGGACTTGTCCAAAATAAAGGAATGGAAGAGTCCACTAGTACACAATGGGTTAAACACAGACTTGTGTATCTGAATCTTTTGTGCTTGTGGGAAGTGCAATATTATTACAGCTCTCTGTGGTCATAAAGGTGAGTTAAAACTGAAACATAACAAAAACAATATAACAGGAAGCAATATGCAATATGGCATTATATACATGTACTGTTGTCCGCAGATACGTTGAAAGTGACGTCAGTGAATGTTTTTGTTATTAAGCATTGTCCACTGTTGTCAAAAGGTAACAACGCTTCGGTAATGATAATTATAATGGTATAGTCTGTCTTGCCCGCCAATGATGGGTATGATAATGATAACAGTGCAACCTGTCAAACCTACCTGTGGTGGTATACTCTTTTACATCACAACCAACTTATCCTCCGACAACAGTAGTTATTTTATTTTCAATACTGATTTTTTTTTTCAAACTTGTCTTCCAACTGGGCGGCACCAAGTGAAATGGAGTCTTCGAGCATCATGGGGCGCACATGGCATGTGCCCCCAAGAAGACTGATCAGCCTGTGCAGCTACACAGTCTGTACAGTCTTTGCTGTACACTATATGGATGGCACTTGTTTATTTGTTTGGGGTTTCACAGCCCAGTCAACACTATTTCCCAGCAGGCACATGACATAATTGTGACGTCACATCAACATCTGTACAACATCATGACATTTATGCAACATCAAATCAACGTCGGTGCAATGTCGTGACGTTGCACCGAGATTGATTTGACGTTGCCTTTGTGACATGTGCCTGCTGGGTTGTGTCTTATGGAGGCTGTCAATTTATGCTGACTCTTAACTTTTCATACAGATTGAGAAGGCCATATATATAATAACTGACTTTCTTGCACAGCAGATAACAGAACGAGCACCACATGCGGGTGCCAATGCTCGGTTGCAAAAATTCTAAGTCGAAAAAGGGGCATAACTGTGCCAAAAATATTTTGAATGTTACCTCGACTATTGGTATGAGTTCCCCTTTTCATAATGAACAACTAGTCCGAGTTTCAAGTAAATATGTTCGGTAATGACAGAGATATTAAAAAATGTCCAAGTTTCTGCACGACGACGCAGACGAAGCCAGAGCTATGACAATACCTCCTCGTTTTCTTCGAAAACAGCCGAGCTAAAAACCAGTTCCTCGGGATCACTGTTCGGCATCACTCGGCAAGCCTCTTGATGCTGGACAGTGACCCTCAGAATGAATTTTTCTATCCACCCTTAGAATGGATTTTCTATCCACCCCTTTATCCACCCTCTGAATGGATTTTTCTTTCCATCCCTCACACCCATGTAAGGTTATTATAGGGTATGCAGGATGACTTCCGTCTTCACTGAAGGCATATGTTTGAAGAAACCTTTTCCTTGGAACTGTCCAAATGTACAACCATTTCATTTGTTTGTTTGATTTGAGGTTTAACGTCCCCGTCAACACTGTAAAGGTCATACAACCATTTCATAACACACTTAACGGGAGTGGGAACACCCGGCATATTTTCCCCGCCATTTGTCAAAGGGAGACAACTTTCAGGACTTCCTGTTCCCCTTTCTATAAGACAAGTCCCACAGAAAAAAGGGGTCTATTCTTAAGAGTTGACCCCTATTGAAATGGGAGACAAAAATACATTTGCAGGAGTTGCCTCCCCTGAAGGTGTTCCCATTCCCCTTAATAGCTCTTGTCACATAATGTTGCTGATAACTAGTTAAAAATGTCAAGTCATTATCAAAGCACTTACACCACTGCTGCGTCTATTGTTTCTGGGCTAGGAAAATGGTCCCGAATAATTGGGCTGAATTCCCGTAGTTTAAGCAAACAGTTGAGACCCTGATTAGATGCCACACACTGCAAGAAGTCGATGTTTTGCAATATGCTTTCGTTTTTTTTTTACACAGCACTTTTTTCACAATGGCAAGAAAAGGTGGCTATTGTTTATGAATAACTTACCTGGATTTCCTACAAATCAGTGATAGTCATGTGGACATCAGCACTGAAGAGCTTCTGTGCTTTAAAACTTATCAACTCAAAAATGGTATGACTTCAAGTGTAATGATATGGTTGCTGATGCATGACAGTTACTGCTTCATAACACCATGACGTCATCTGTGACAGCCCAATGTTTTCTATTGAAATTCTTTCAAACTTCTTTGGTAAAAAAATCTGATTTAAGGGGAATGGGAACACCTAGCAGATTTTTGTGCCATTTTTCAAAGGGAGAAAACTTTCAAGACTTCCTGTTCACTTTTCTACAAGCTCTGTCCCACTGTTAAGAGTTGTGAGAGACAAAAATACTTTTACAGGAGTTGCCTCCCCTGAAGGCGTTCCCATCCCCCTTAAAATCGTTATACAATAAACTGAATCTTACACTCTTGGCCTTTTCATATGAAATTTGTGAAACTCTTCAGAGGCTTGTTTTAGAAATTTAATATTAAATGACCACTACATAAAACACACTTCAGCATACTTTATACTAAAACACCTCTGGTCATTTCATATGAAATTTATTAAACTGGCCAAAGGCTTATTACATAGATTTAGGGGATAATTGTATTCAAAATAGTAAATCGGCGGTTTCGCATGCGGAAATGTTCGTTTTGCTGTAAAACGAAATTTTCAACCGTAAAACCGATGATTTACCTCCCCAAATTACACTTTCCAATACAGTAATCGCCATTCTAATACACTTATTCAGTTGTTTTGTTTAAAAATTGTACTATTTCACTCACAGCGGCAAGTGCTCTGAACTGCATAAAACCAAATGCTACCCAATTCAAAGCGACGCTACATCATGACGTTGGATTTTCTGACAGTATATTGCAGGATACATGTATACTGTCGCAAATTTGTTGTTATCCAATCAAATATTGCGTTACATAAATGCATTAGAATTCAATGATCACTTGTGTAAGATCCTCTATATAAAACATTCAGTGACACTGAAAGCACAGTTCTTCGACTAAAACACATTGTGGCTTATGAACACGCCTAAGATTATGTTATATTTTTTAATGTTCAACTCAAGTGAGCAGGGACTCTTTATTGCCAACAACTACAATGTATTAGAATGATAGTTATTTGAAATTAGCAAGAAATACCATAGTCTCCTGCTTAAGATTGGTCATGAATTTTAAAATGCCAATAATTGTTAGCATATTATAAAATCTATAAGTGGCACAAATCCTATGCTAAACTGAGATGCCGTCTTTGGTAGCTCAGTCAGATGGAACTCTGACTGGTGATCCGGAGGTTGCTAGTTTGATACCGGCAACATTCTTTCATAGAGATTGATCTCTTTCATAGATATTGATAAAAAAATCTATAAAGTATTTCTCTCCCTTCTGCTGATCGAAGAAGGGCTATTGTAAGTTGTTGGCGAAAGAATGTGTGCTGTACTAGTTGACCGCTTATATATATCCCCTGCCCAAGAAAAGTGTGGTTAAGTAAACTCACCTGCTCAATATGACTTAGTGTTAAATGTGCCATTAAACAAATGAAAAAAAATCCACTGTGCTAAGCATAAGATTATGCAACAGCCTCTGTGACAAGGTTACCGATAGGGAAGATAGTATTATTTTGTACTGAATGGAATCTTCCATCATAAATATAGAGCAAGTCCATTTCACAAGAATTCCGCCAAAGGCTATGTCGCGCCTGTGGGGATGCAAAGTCTGTGAACCATGACATCTAGGCCAAGGTCAAACATAGATGCTTGCATAAAAGTTGCCATTCTTAAATGCAAGCTTGTACTAAGTGTCATTAATTAAGCTTTAATAATTCTTGAGAAATGAACTTAACCATTAGGGTGAAGGCTAGGGTGGTTGCAATATATTACAAGGTCAGTGATCCATAAAATGTAGGTCAAGGTCAAATATGGATGCTTGCATTTAAGTTTCCATCTCCAGATACAAGTTTGTACCAAGTATCATTAATGAAGCTCTTATAGTTCTTGAGAAATTAACTTGAACATTTGGATGAATGCTAGGGTGGTCACAATAATTTACAAAGTCAGTGAACCATGAAATTTAGATCAAGGTCAAATATGGATGCTTGTATTTAAGTTGCAATCCACAATTCAAGTTTCTACCAAATATCATTAATGGAGCTCTTATAGTTCTTGAGAAATAAACTTGAACATCAGGGCGAACGCTAGGGTGGTCGCAATATTTTACAAAGTCAGTTTCCATCTCCAGATACCAGTTTGTACCAAGTATCATTAATGAAGCTCTTATATTTCTTGAGTTATAAACTTGAACCTAACGGTGAATGCTAGGGTGGTTGCAATATTTTACAAAGTCAGTGAACCATAAAATGTAGGTCAAGGTCAAATATGGATGCTTGCATTTAAGTTGCCATCCCCAGATACAAATGTGTACCAAGTATCATTAATGAAGCTCTTATAGTTCTTGAGAAATAAACTTGAACCCAAGGGTGAATGCTAGGGTGGTCGCAATATTTTACAAAGTCATTGAACCATAAAATGTAGGTCAAGATCAAATATGGATGCTTGCATTTAAGTTGCCATCCCCAGATACAAGTGTGTACCAAGTATTATTAATGAAGCTTTTATAGTTCTTGAGAAATAAACTTGAACCTTAGGGTGAACGCTAGGGATGTCGCAAATGTTGACGCCTTGAAGAACGGACGAACGAACAGACATGCTAATAGCAGGCGCAACAAAAATTGAGGGATGTCAGGTTGTGTTTTATTCAAAACCTTTTTGGAAAATGTCTTAACTTGTTGTAAACAGTATAGGCCCTGATTAGACACTGCGTTTTGTTACCCAAAGTTTTTGTTTCAAAATGGGTTAAGATAACACACCCATCAGAGATAATCATATCTACATGTAAAATGATTTCTTAAAATAGCTTGGGTGAAAATATTGCGATATTTTTCTTGTTTATGCTTTAAACATTGCTTGTTGAGGTGGTTTTTAGTTGTACCCACAATCTGCGTCAAAGTTATGTCAACACTCTTCCCTATATCAAGTCATCTTTCCCAGGATGTTCATGACATGGATCTAGATTTGTTAACATGATGCTATCTATATATACAAAATGTTAAGTACAGCCGTCTTGACCAAAACACTTGCAATAACTAGAACTGTCAGAGGATCTGACTATAGCCCAGTTATTGCGCTATCAGAAAAGAGTTATGGAACGGACACGAATTATTACTGTACTGAGTTTATTCCAAGTGCCATTTTTCAATGTTCAAAGGGCAATAACTCCAAAAGTAGGCAATCCAGAGTTATGGTTCATGTGCTCTGCATATCATCTTGTAGTGCTTTACATTTGTGTGGAGTTTCATGAAAATACCTCAAATGGTTTTGAGTTATGGAGCGAACAAGGTTAAAACTGCCATTTTTCAATGTTCAAAGGGCAAAAACTCCAAAAGTAGGCAATCAAGAGTTATGGTTCATGCGCTCTGCACATCATCTCATTGCGCTTTACATTTGTGTGAAGTTTCATGCATGAAACTTCCTCAAACGGTTTTTGAGTTATCATGAATAACGGAATTACGGTTGCCATTTTTCAATGTTCTAAGGGCAATAACTCCAAAAGTAGGCAATCCAGAGTTATGGTTCATGCACTCTGCACATCGTCTAATAGTGCTTTACATTTGTGTGAAAATACCTCAAACGGTTCTTGAGTTATCATGAATAACAGAATTATGGTTGACATTTTTCAATGTTCAAAGGGCAATTACTCCAAAAGTAGGCAATCCAGAGTTATGGTGCTCTGCACACCGTCTAATAGTGCTTTACATTTGTGTGAAGTTTCATGAAAATACCTCAAACGGTTTTTTGAGTTATGATGAATAACGGAATTATGGTCGACATTTTTCAATGTTCAAAGGGCAATAACTCCAAAAGTAGGCAATCCAGAGTTATGGTGCTCTGCACATCGTCTAATAGTGCTTTTCATTTGTGTGAAGTTTCATGAAAATACCTCAAACGTTTTTTTGAGTTATGATGAATAATGGAATTACGGAATCACAGAAGGACAAGGCAAATCCAATATAGCCCACACTTTTTCAAAGCTGGGCTATAAAAATGTGTGCTAAAAATGATACAATGATGTGAGATAAAACTATCTGTAACACCTCTCAAAATGACCTCCCCCACCCCCACTGGTGAAAATTATATATTTCCTCTATTTCCACTTAAAATGTAGTGTGAATACCCTTTAGATCTTCTAGCGAGTACCCAAAATCTGTTTTATGTAAAAATAAAATCAAAGTAAAATTGTATACATACTTTTAAACCCCACTTTTCTCAATACTTCAGAAGCCTTCGTGGTGCAGTGGTTACGCTACTCGCCTTGTAAACCAGGGATCGCAGGATCGATCCCGGGCTTCTCTAGACTTTCGGATGAGTCTTTAAACCGAGGTCCCGTCTCCGTATGACCTTAGCTGTTGGTGGGACGTAAAACTAAAACTCACTCACTCACTTTTCTCAATACTGGGGGTATTGCAATTGGTTTTTGGACTTTTTAATGTGTTTCTTACCAGTTACAGTGAAACTTCAATAACTCAAACATGGATGGCTCAGTAACCATGGCTGACTAGAAGCCTCTGTGGCGTAGTGGTTATGCCATTCTGCCTGTAAACCAGGGGTTATGGGTATGACCCCGGGCCTCACCAGACTTCCAAATGATTTTTTAAACCAAGGTCCCATCTCCATTTGACCTTTGTAAAACTCGCAAACAAGCAAAACAATGGCCGACTCCAATGCGTTCTTGAATTCCTAGAGCTTTTCCCTTAACTCAATCTTTTTAGGGACGATAATGGAGATTTTTTCTTTTCTATTTTTTAATCTTTAATGCTCTGCATGCTGGGTATTTTTTTCAGCAGATGACATTTTTAAATATTTTTCTTATTTTTTTTCTAGAAAACAGGATCAGACAGATCCTGTTTTCGTGAACATTTCATGCAAACTATCTCCAATTAAATCCTGTTTACTGGAAAACATAAGAATTTTTTTTTCCTAGAAAACAGGATCAAACATTTTATGCAAATTGGGGAAAAGAAGAAAAATATCAACAATTTGTTGTCTGCTAAATAAGCCCAGAGAGTGGTAAAGGCTAAAATATATGTTTCATGTACTCACTAGAATTGCCTCGATGAGGCAATTCTAATGAGCACACATACCATACTTTCTTTTATAGATCAAAATAGCCCCCATGGTTTTGTGATCTCTTGGTGTAGTGACTTCTCTTGATGTAGTGACTAAGCTACTTGCCACATAAACTAGGGGTTGTGGGTTGGATGCCATGCTTCATTAGACTTTCGGATGAGTCTTTAAAATGAGGTCCCATCTTCACATGACTTTAATCAGCTGTTGGGGGACATAAAACTAACACGCACACCTAAGCCATTGCCATTATGTCCTCTGACCTTGTGTTATGATTAACCCTCAGTGGCTCACACTACCCATATCTATAACAAATTTTTATGGTCTGTAAGGTGTTTGTGCCGCTGAAGTTCTAGTGTATTACAGTCAACTCTCATTATCTCAAACTCTGAGGGACTGGAGTTTTGGGTTTGAAATAACAGTAGTTTCATAGTCTGTAAGGTGTTTGAGTCACTGAAGTTCGAGTGTATTACAGTCAACTCTCGTTATCTCAAACTCTGAGGGACTGGAGTTTTGGGTATAAGATAACATAGTTCGAGATAAAAGTTGAAAACTAACTAACATATAGCAAATCCAAAACAACAGTACCCAAAAATTAGTTTGTCTAAAGCACTAGTTTGAGATATCAGAGTTTGAGATAATGAGGGCCAACTGTATATCAGTAGACATACTTTAAGTCACTTTCATTGCCATATCCATCCATTCCCAGCTACTTTTGAGGTTGACACTAGAACGCCTAACTGTGGTATAAACTCCCTAACTGTGGTACAGAAAGCCTAACTGTAGAATAAATCACTCTGGGGATTTCAACTTTACTGCAAAACTTCAAAAACTCGAATACAGATTGCACAGCTTGAGTACCTAGACAATTCTAACCATGGCTTCATATATCCATATACATGTATATAGGACAATTTAGGGAAGACTTTTGGATTTTATCTGGAAAAGGTCTATTATGTGTACACGTTTGAATCACCTCAAGGAGGTGATCTTAATGAGTACACACAATATCATACCTGTGACAATTCTTTGAACTGTATGAGGGAGATTTGCCATTGTGATGAGGGAGATGTAAAGAATATATAGGGAAATTCTCAGTTCAAATGAGGGAGCCTCCAAAATTTTACTAAAATTTAGCATAAATTGGGCGAAAAATAGCATCAGAATGAGGGAGTCTCCCTCCTGATTAGGGAGGTATCACAGGTATGCAACATTCCTTTATTTCCTGATATTGAAAATACATCCATAAGGAGATTGGGAACACCTGGTAGATTTTTTCACCATATTTCAAAGGAAAACAACTTTCGGGACTTCTTGTTTGCTTTTCTATAAGCCCCGTCCCACTGAAAGAGGGGTCTACTCTAAAAGAAAAGAATTTGCTCCTCAGAGTTGACCCCTCTTTCAGTGGGAGACAAAAATACTTTTGCAGGAGCTGCCTCCCCTGAAGGTGTTCCCATTCCCCTTAATTGATCCCCATTATGGCACTACGATTAACCCTTAGTAGGGAAAATCTCAAACGAATTGTCATGGCATCACATGAACAGGTCTGTGAAATGAACACCCCTCAACCCAACTTTATCTTGAGAAAACTGGGGTTTATGGGGGTATACATTATTTTTCTCATTTCTTCTCCAAGACCTAATATCTATGTTTGCAGTAAAATAAGAAAAATATCACAAATTTTCATCAGAAAAGTAGCCATTTTGGAGATATGAAAGAATGCACTATGACATATGGAGGTGTTATCACAATGGTACCAAAGGTGTTCAAGCTATTGCAGTCTGACTCTATGTCCATACACTACTGGGTCCAGGGATCAAGTTCTTGATGTAATTTTGGAGAAATACCATTCCTACAGGAACAAACGTCTACACACCAATCTTTTTATAACACTGTCCATTAAAGAATGTTAGGTATATTACAATGTTTAAACATGGTTCCCTTAAAACTGTGTTTCCAAATAAATTAAAAAAGTTATAAATGTGCGGAACTAGAAACAAGTTTGAAGTACATAAACACTGATGCCCCTTCCACTTTAACCCATTGTATACTAGTGGACTCTTCCATTGCTATATGTTGGACAAGTCCATTTTTCATATAAGGGATGTCAGACCTATTTTGTAATTTTTATTATATTTTTGACAGAAAAATCTGTTGCAAATAGTGCAGGCCCTGATCAGACGCCGCAGAATGGGGCGTCTGATCTGGGCCTGCACTGTTTGCCAAGGTACCCCTTTAGGGGTTTCCCAAAGAAAAAGATACAGTCAACCCCCTTCATACCGACATTTGATATAACAGCAAAACTCATTTTATACCGCAATCAAGCATTCTAGTAACCTAATAAAGGGGGTCGAATAACTGCACGCTATAATCGGTAGTGACCTATAATACCTTCTACTGACCTATAATACGTCTAGTGACCGTTAACAGACCGGACCTACTTTTCAGGTCACTAATTTACAAGTGTAAACAATAACATGCAACCTTTTATACATGGGAAAACAACGAAACTGCAAGTTAAAATCTTTGCAATATTTATTTGAACAGATTTTCAGAAATTTCAGCTAAATTCTTACCTTTTCGGCCTTTCCTGGTTTGAATGGCCCGTTGGAATAACTGCACACTGCTACTGCAATTGAGTCTCAAACTCGAAAATAATTCTAAAATAAAAGCTAAAATAAACTACTTATTTGCAGATTTTCTTACAGAATGTAAAGCGCTGAGAAACTTTTATTCGAGCGTCCATGTTGTTTCCTGCGTCTTTGTGTCGTGGTGACGTCAGAAAGTTTGCACTCGTTGACGTCACATTAAACTACGTGTGTGCGCCATGGCACTGAATGTCGTTTAACATGCCACACTGTCTGCTGTCTTTTTTTGCTGAAATTTGCTAAATTATTGCAAAACCCCTTGATTTTTGAATTGCGGTATAAACTAAATACATGATTAGTGTCTTTAATAATAAAATATAATCGGCTCGCCCCGACAATTTTATAGGGGCTCGCTAAAGCTCGCCCCTATAAAATTGTCTAAGGCTCACCGATTATATTTTATTATTAAAGACACTAACCATGTATTTACTATATAACAACAATTTTCCTTACCTCGAGCTGAAACGGATTTAGCGAGATATTCAAGAATAACTTACCTAATTTACAAAATTAAAAAAATGTTGTGGATATTTGTTGGAATAGCCTTAACCAGGTTATTCAAACAAATATGCACAACATTTGTTCCTTGGAGTAATTAAGGGAAAACGCACCTCTGTTACCTATTATATCTATACTTGTTTACTTTCAAAGAGTTAAGGTACAAATATTGTTGATAT
Organism: Lucinisca nassula; assembly: GCA_963580285.1. Taxonomy (NCBI): domain Eukaryota; kingdom Metazoa; phylum Mollusca; class Bivalvia; order Lucinida; family Lucinidae; genus Lucinisca; species Lucinisca nassula. Next base: position 111,395,854 of record OY757023.1, on the reverse strand, counting down.
AACTATCAACTTTTTTTTTCTCAACATTATGACCAACATTGAAAAACATTTGATGAACAGTGATATAAGAAGGATTATGGGTATACAAGGGACATTTATAAATTCAACAGAACAGGGTATCCAGTGAAGCTTTGATGCTGGAACACCAATGGCTCTTTTACAACAGCTGTTTGGTACTCATTCTTGAGTCCCTTGGAAACAAATTCCCCATTACGAATACATTGTAAACTTATTAAGTGCTGAAAAAAAAGAAAATTTTCAGATGAAAATTTGTGATATTTTTCTAATTTGTGCTCAAAATATAGATTGTGGGTACTTGTTAGAACTGCCTCATTTAGCTCAAAATATAGATTGTGGGTACTTGTTAGAACTGCCTCATCAATGAGGCAGTTCTAACTAGTACCCGCAATCTATATTTTGAGCAGAATAAGAAAAATAAGGTGATGATTAACCATCAGTAACACAAACTAACCTTGTCTTGGGCCAATTTTCACGGTCCAAAAGACACGGGTACGATAATTACCGGGGTCCTCAACATTCTTCCGTGGAGATTGATCATGGAATCTTTCCTACGGTCATTCTCTCTCTTCTGCTGATTCAAGAAGGGCAGTTGTCAGTTTCTGGCGAATGAATGTACACTGTACTGGTTAACCACTTATGTATAAGCCTGCCCAGAAAAAAGTGTGGATAGGTAAACTGACTGGCTCTAAACTGACCTAAAATAGTGTTGACTGGGCCGTTAAACTCCAATACAAACAAACAAGGTCAAAAAGGTTTTTGAGCTATTGAAGTTTGACTAAATGCTGTGATTACTTAGTAAACTTGATATGACCTAACAAGTGAGAGGTTGCTTGTCTAGATATGTTGAGAAATGGTAAACTGTGATTCCCTGATTACCCTGTTATGTGAACTTGTTGATCTCCCCTCATGATCTTCTCCATTTTTCAGAACTCAACTTGATCCCTTAATAGTAATATTACTCTCTATTTACCCTTAGAACTACTTATCTAACTACACAGCTCCATATAAGGCGGCATAGCAAAGATAATTAGGTGATAATTTTCCTTATATCTTGTTAGAAGTATATGTTGTGGGTACTTGTTAGAATCGCCTCAAAGAGGCGATTCTAATAAGTACCCACAACATATGTTTTATAGACAAATAAGAAAAATTATCAATAAATTATCCTTCTTACACCTCTTTATTTAAAGCTATGTAATTTAAAGTCTTAATTAAAAGAAGCTAGATTTTAATCATCTGGCGATGGCATGCACTTTAATCTGTCGAATGACTCTCTTTCAAGCTGTTCTCTGTGATCTGGGTGGGCGATCTGGATCAGTTCATATGCTCTTGCGCGAAGAGACTTTCCGAACAGGTAGGCAATACCGTATTCTGTGACAACATAATGCACATGAGCCCGAGAAGTGACCACTCCACTACCTGGTAATAGACAGAAACATGTTTCTAGTAGATTAACCCTTCCCAAATGGATATGTTTTTTTACGTGTCCGACATCCTATCCCCACTTTTGAGCCTGAGAACAACCTTAAAGCTGCATTTCCGACCCCTAGATAGCTATTTTTGCTTAGGATAAGTTGTTCCTGTGTTTCCATGCAGCTCCCCACTAAAGCTATACCTATGTGATAATCCCTCCTCACCCGGCCACTGAAATGAAATTGGAAAAAATTGGGGTCAAAAATGCTTCAAAATTGACACTGGCAAAACATGTTTCAAACAGTGAAAACTAGAAATGTTTTCAGAGGAAAACAATGTCCCCCCACCCACCATAAATATATCTTAAACACCCATTTGACTTTAATAACTAGGTAAAGGTCACCAAAATGTAAGCTGCAAACAAGCCATTTTTGGCCAAAAACTGACAGTTTTCTGGAGCCTGTGACTAAAAAAAAAACTGTCTTTATAAAGCTCAGATCACCAGAATCTAATCAAATTTGGTAGACTGTAATTAAATATTGTGCCGAGTTTGACCAACATTCATCAATTCTTAAATGATACAGGGTACAGATAAGCCATTTTTTGGCCCCAAATGATCAGGTTTTGGAAGCCCTTAACCTTAGAGTGCAGACAGGCCATTTTTGGCCCAAAATTGACTGTTTTGGGGGGCCTGTGAGCTTGAAAAAAAGTAAAGGTCACCAAAATCTAATCAAATCTGCTGTATGTTGTAATGATATATTGTACCAAGTTGTGACTAAAATTAATCAATTCGTTAATGAGAAAGAGTGCAGACAAGCCATTTTTGGCCCAAAATTGACTGTTCTGGTGGGTAAGTGACCTTGAAAAAAGGTCAAGGTCACAAAAATCTAATCAAATCTGCAGTATGTTGTAATGATATATTGCACAAAGTTTGACTTAAATTATTCAATAATTAAATAGAGTGCAGACAAGCCATTTATGGATTTTTTTGTGGGGGGGGGGGGGGGGGCTGTGACCTTAATAACTGTTTTTGGGGGGACTGTGACCTTGAAAATGAGGTTAAGGTCATCATTACCTAAGGACTGTTTTCCGCCATCCTAATGATGTATCTATGCAAGTTTGGTCAAAATACATCCATAGCTTCAGGAGATATATTGCTCCAAACAGGCTACGCCGACGCCAAAGGGATCCACACAAAAAACAATATGTCCCCCTCCCCCCCGGTGGGGGTGGGGGGGACATAATTGCCAGTGCCAAACCCCTTAATATTTGCCTTGACAGCTGTTTGAAAATTAAGATATAGTCAAAAATACATGTAGAATCACACTTTTGCCAACATTGAGATGCCCTCATTACTATGGCAACAATGATTTAGCCTAAAAATGCTATGTTTGGTGTAAAGTAGACCATTCATTGTGAAATCATGATTATTTGAAATTGCTGTCAGGTGCAACACTGTGAAAATCAGCAAAATTCTCCAAGTCCTCATGTGGTAATGTACATAATGGGTTAACGCTTTCCCACTCAGATACGGGTTTTTACGTGTCTGCACCACCCCCCCCCCTCCCTTTTAAGCCCCAGAAGCACCTAAAATCTGCATTTCTACCCCTGGATAGTTATGTTTGCTTTAGGATTTGTTGGGCCAAAAAGTGACCTATTTTTTCGCGCACCTCCCCACTAAAAATATTCAGGGTGGTGGGGGGAGGGGGGGGGGGGGGAGGGAAATTGAAGGGGGCAACGCCCTCCTCACATCCCGAAAAATGTTGGGTGTATGGCCGAACTGGCCGCTGAAATTTATATCTGAGGGTGTCTGGGGTCAAAAATGCCTGAAAATTGATGCTGATAAAATATGCTGCAAACAGTGAAAATTGCCCGTGCCAAATACCTTAATTGTTGCCTTGACAGCTGTGTGAAGATTAAAATGTGGTCAAAAATTCATGTGAAAACACACTTTATGCCAACTTTGAGAGGCCCCCCTTTACCATGACAACAATGATCAAGTCATGAAAGGTTGCATTTGAAAGTCTACTGCCCAATGAACATTCATACCGAGTTTGGTGTAAAACAGACCATCCATTATGAAACAATGGCTAGTTGAAGTTGCTGTCAGGTGCAACACTGTGAAAATCAGCGAAATTCACAAAATCCCTGAGTGGGAAAGGGTTAAGATGACTGGATCATAGCTTCACATAAGAGTAAATGAAGATAATAATGGGGTAATTTTTTTGTTTTGTATTTTGCCATAAAAACAAATCTGTGGGTACTTGATAGAATTGCCTCAATCAGGTGATTCTAACAAGTATTCACAATATATATTATGTTGTGGGTTGCCTTATTGAGGTCCCATAACATATATTATAACCAAACCTTATTTTCTTCATAATCCATCAAAAGAATTGCCAAATAGAAATTTAGATCATATCTAATGATGTAGTCATGCATACTAACTGTTCAGTGACAAAGAATCACTCAAATTTGCAAAAAAGTTATCGCCTTCAGATTTTATGATGAAAGCCGAAAAACCATATTTTGTGAAAAAGCGCAAAGTTTACCTTTTTCTGGACTGGAACCCAGAAACCGGCTTGCATCAGTGGTTCTTCTCATGTGTCTTTGGAATACTTCAGTCCTAAAATGCACTAAATTATGCCTAAATAGCTTTCCTAAGTGGAAGTTATGGCTGTTCCTACACCTATACCCCGTATTTTAAATAAAAAAAGGCATTTTGAGGATATTTTGAAGACAAAACATTGATGAAAATGATCATAAATGCCTTCATGCCATGAGAAAGAGCTGAAAATATCTGTTCAGATCCAGTAACATGAATCTTACCAATTAGAACTTATAACGGATGAGAAAACTTGTCGCGATATTGCAGCGGGCTGTTCGGAGAGATAATTTTGAAATTTTGCTTTGGACCAAGCCTGATGCCATATATTCCAGATGGAGTAGATTCTTTTTCTTATGTTTATGTTCATACACCTACTGCAAGACTCTTTTTCAAACAGATCAATGACAACACTGATTTACATGGCTTAAGAGCAAAGCATCCCCAACCCCTAACAACCCCCCCCCCCCCCACCCCCACATTTACATGGATCAGAATCACAAAATAGATCAAATGGCCCAGTTAGACCTAAATTAGCACTAAAGTTACAAATTTTACAGTTTTTGAAGCAAACTACATGTCAGGAAGATCCAATTTATGACACAGAATTAGATAGAACCTACACATTTGTTAAAATATTATGTAATGACCAAAAACAGGACAGAGGTGATGATTTTTTCTACTTTCGGTTTAGGTTATGGTCTTCTATTTACATTTCCATAAGCTTACATATTAATATTTGACCCTGTACCTGATAAATCTGCATTTCAAATGGATTTTCTTACCCCAAAACATGGTAAACAAACCGCCAACTACAAAATTATACCAAAAAACAAGGGTGTCATGTGGCAATTTCAAGCATTCTAACTGTCTAAGGGAGGTAACCCTGCCTCAGAGTGAAAATCCAGTCTTGGAAATTCAGAGATACCACATGTACAATTATTATCACAACAGAAAATTCAGGAGACAGTTCACTTTGTTTCCTTTATGTGTTTAATGCACATATAATACCCTGCAAGAAAAAAATAACAGCTAAGTATTTCTCATCAGTTTCATAATTATATCCAATCAAATGTGACTATTGTCTCATACATGGCTAAAAGCTGGGTCCACAACCTCCTTTTCCAGGATCATAACCTATAGTCCAAGATCAGATGCTTGCATGGCATCTGATAAGGGTCTACACTATTTACCTAAAGTACAGGGCCCGGCTGTTCAAAACAAATGATGTCATCAGTAAACAAATCATTAAATGTTTGATTATTTTATATGGCAAATACTCTAATATTTTTGTTTGAAAAATGTGAGCAGCTTTTGCAAATGCAAAAGCTGCTCTCATTTTTTCAGCAAAAATAACATATTAGATATTGTACTTGCTGGAACAGTTAATTTCACCACTAACGAGCTCGTTAAGCTAAAGATGCTTTGAACAACTGCACCCAGGAGTTAAAGGGTTAAACAAAACAGTCTAAGTCAGAGACAATCAACACACAAGTACTCTCAGTGCTTTGATTTGGGCAGCTAGGTAGTACTGTATACTAAAGTCAAAATTTTTCTCTACATTGTGACATACCTGGTTTGAGAGTATTAACTATTTTTGTCTCTCCTCTCTTTGTGGAAGACGGCATTGCAATAATAGGTTTACCAAGACCATCAAGGCCTAATGCTGCCCCTCGTATAAAGTCAATTTGTCCACCAAAACCTGCAGGAAAATTTTAGTCAGTAATATTGTATTTATATCATGTATATACTGCAATCGCTGTGCCTGGCCAAGCCATGCAGGCCCTGTTCAGACTGCTCCATAACAGCTGTCTGATCATGGTCATACCATCAGCTCTATTTCACACATCACTAAATAACAAACCCAACTTGATAAAATTTCAGGATATCACTGTACAATTGCCATTTTGCTGTTTTTCCCTCTGATTTTACAGCCCTTTTTAGATAAAATCACTCATATAAAGTCAATCTTTAATCAGAGTTGGGCAAAAACGAGAGTACCCAGTGAAGTACCACCTGACCTTTGGTAGTATCTGAGAAGCTGTCATTGGTTACCATTGTTTGTTTGTATTGGAGTTTATCGGCCCAGTCAACACTATTTAGGTCATTTTTGAGCCGGTAAGTTTACCTATCAACACTTTCCTGGGCAGGCTTATACGTAAGCGGTTAACCAGTACAGTGCACATTCTTTCGCCAGAAACTGACAACTGCCCTTCTTGAATCAGCGGAAGGGAGAGAATGACTGTAGAAAAGATTTCATGATCAATCTCCACGAAAGAATGTTGCCGACCCCGGTGGGAGTCGAACCCGAGTCCCCCTGATCACCAGTCAGAAGCGCATCCGACTGAGCCAACGAGGCCGGCCCAAATCATTGGTTACCATAACCTATTACTTGGAGCCGAAATAAGAAATATAATGTATACCCCTGTAAACCCAAGTTTTCTCTATATAAAGTGGTGTTTACAAGGATATTCATCACACAGACGTGTTAACATGGTGTACTCTACCCCTTTTTCAGGGTGATTGGGATAGCAAAAACAGAAAATAAGGCTTTATTTTATCTCAAAAATAAAAACTCTGTTTTCGGAAAAAAGGTCATCTAGAAACAGATGTGAGTTGCACTTAACCCTTGCCCTGCTGAATAAATGAATTTAGCCACACCCATTTCTGACTATCAAACAATTAAACTAGAATTTGTTTTTCTTCAAAAACACAGATGTCTTTCCCCTTTCTGACCTCTAAGTATTACCTTGACATTGGAGGTATTGACCTGGGACTTGTGTGCAACACATCATCAAATGAAGATGAACATTTCTGCAAAGTACCTTTAAAAAGTTCATAGAGAAATAAGAAAGTTACTGACAATATACAAAAAGCCCCTTCTTTTACCTTTGACCTCTACGTATGGCCTTGACCTTTGAGGTACAACACATCGTCTCATGATGGTCATTTCTGCCAAGTAATTTCATAATCCATCAAAGGATAAGAAAGTTATTGTCTGTACACAAAAAGGCCCCTTTTTTGACATTTGACCTCTAGATATGACCTTGACATTGGAGGTATGGGCCTTGGTCTTGCACACGACTCATCGTCTAATGAAGGTGAACATTTCTGCAAGGTTACTTTAAAAAGTCCATCCAGAAATAAAAAAGTTATTGACTGGACACAACAAAAAGACTTTTTTTGACCTTTGTCCTCTAAGTATGACCTTGACCTTGGAGGTACTGACCTGGGCGCAGCACATCGTCTCGTGATGACTCATCGTCTAATGAAGGTGAACATTTCTGCAAGGTGACTTTAAAAAGTCCATCCAGAAATAAAATAGTTATTGACTGGACACAACAAAAAGACTTTTTTTGGCCTTTGTCCTCTTAGTATGACCTTGACCTTGGAGGTACCGACCTGGGTGCAGCACATCGTCTCGTGATGGTTAATGTTTCTGCCGAGTAATTTCACAATCCATCCAGGAATAAGAAATTTATTGACTGAACACGAAAAAAGGCCCCCTTTTTGACCTTTGACCTCTAATTATGACCTTGACCTTTGAGGTACCAACAGGTGTCATGCGAGAGACACATTGTCTCATTGTGGTTAACATTTCTGCCATGTAATTTCAAAATCCATCTACAATTAAGAAAGTTATTGGCCGAACACAAAAAAAAAAAACGCTTTCTTTACCTTTGACCTGTAAGTATGACCTTGACCTTTATGGTACCAACCTGGGTCACGCACGCAACACATCGTCTCATAGTGGTAAACATTTCTGCCAAGTAATTTCAAAATCCATCTAAAAATAAGAAGAAAGTTATTGACCAAACACGAAAAAAGGGCCACTTTCTTGACCTTTGACCTCCAAGTGCGACCTTGACCTTTGAGGTACCGACCTGGGTCATGCGTGCGACACATCGTCTCATGGTGGTTAACATTTCTGCCAAGTAATTTCAATATCCATCTAAAAATAAGAAAGCTATTGACCGGACACGATTTGCCCATACATACTGACAAACCTCCAAGGGAGATGACTCAAAAAGTATAAATGCGAGAGTTATAGTTCTTGTGCTCTGCACGTCGTCTAATGCTGATTAATATTTATATGAAGTTTCGTGAAGATAGCTTGAACGGTTTTCAAGTTATAGAGCAGACACAATTTTGTGACAGACGGACAGACAAACATACACCAGGGGGAAAAACATTATGTCTCCCCGAAAAGGGGGGGGGGGACATAATTACTTGATATTAAGTATTCATTCAATTCACAAACAGCATGACAAACAGTGTAGATCCTGATCGCTTCAGAAGCCATCTGATCTGGATCTACACTGTTTGCAAAGGTAGGGATTGTCGTGTGCAACAGGATAAGGGATAAAAGCGTTAACACAAATGGATATACAGTAAATTCCGCTATTAAGACCACCCAAAATTAAGACTTATTCTGCTTTAAAAAGTTTATTTTGTAGGTTGCAGCTATTCTTTCTTTGTGTTTTGTGCATACTGTGTACCCTTGTCACAAACCACCTTTGGGACTGTTCAAAAGTGGTCTTAAAGACCACTTTTGAACAGTCCCAAAGGTGGTCATAATATAGGAATGTTACTGTATTTACCTGAGTATATCCTAGTACCAATGGAGTCAGAACAGACCTGCCCGGTAAGGTCAATCTCTATACATGAGTTAATGGCAGTAACCTTGGGATTTTGACAGATCACAGCAGTACTGTTGGTGAAGGCAACATCACACATTTCTGAAGAAAAAAAAACAACAAAAAAAAAAAAACATTTTAAATATTTTAAATACGCAAAGTAATGAAATTTATCAGATAAGTATAATAACGTTCTTGTTATTCAGTGAAAAATATCACATCATAAAAATGATATGACTACATTCGAAATAAGACATGGTTACTAACATTTATTATATTTTCAGTAGTGATTCAGATTTACTGAGATTTCTCAGTGAATTATAAATCTATAATTCACAGTGTGAAATATTTCATTTCGAATGTTTTGACGTCATTATTGCTAGGCGACGTTGCTGACGTTGTTTGTACCAACAATAACAATAGTTGACGTTTGGCGGAAAATCTGATAAAATCATAGAAATCAGACTTCAATTTTCGCGTCCATTTGACGTTTTTGAGGTAAGATCTGCAACACAAAGATAAAGTATGATTTTCTTGACAAAAGAGTTCTACTTTCATGACATTGTTGTATCTGTATTTCAAGCACAGGGTAATTTTTGCATTGAAATGAAAACAAGACGGCGACTGATTTTCAAACTAAACCATGCCCCCTGAAATCAATGCCCTGACTGAAACTATTTTGCTTGGAAATCAGAACGGTTGAATTTGAATATCCAACGGTAAAACATGAATGGAAATGTAATAAATAGTTTATTTTATTGTTTTGATAGATTACGGAGAAATAATTCACTCGTGTTCTAAGGCTTTCCTGTAAAAAACTTGTTCGCTATCCCTCACTCGTTTTTTACTCGGAAGCCTTAGAACACTTGTGAATTATTTCACCGTAATCGATAAAACCAACCAAATAAACTCTATGTAATATTATGATGCATTTGTTTGTTCGTTTTAATTGGGGTTTCACATCGCCGTCAACACTATTTAGGTCATTTTGGAGATGTTGCTTCCATTTTGTTGGACTTTTACCCAACATTGAGGTGAAATGACATCTACCACCCAATGAAACCAGAAGGCTTATATGCATTGAACAATCGGACTCACACCGTTTTGCCTGGGCAGGCTTAGTCATTCTAAGCAGTTTACCAGTACCAGTGTGTGGTCAGATTGAGCTCTGCATGGAAGCACCATGCAGCCCAATCTATTTCCCGAAGCCCCAATGGGCAGGGGCGATATGATGCATTTGTGACAACCCTGTATGTATGTAAGTATGCTTGAGTCTTGCATCCAACCAACAAGCAATGTCTTAATAAGATGGAGCCTTGATTAAAAAGTCTCATCCGAAATTCTGGAGAAGCCCGGAACCGAACCCATGACCCCTGGTTTATGAAGCAAATAGATAAAACCCATGCATTTCTATTGAAATTCTTTGGCAATAAAAGATCCCTGCATGCTCCAAGCCTCCTGTATTTACTTGATGCAGGCCTAATGATATTAGCCCATTTTCTATGGAAAACCCCAAACAGGATGCTGCAGCTGGCAAACAGTGTAGGCCTGTGGCATCTGATCAGGGCCTACACTGTTTGCACAAAAATCTAGCCATTTTCCAGATAAATCTTAAAGCTGACACAACCTGACACCCCTAAATTTTGGAATGGGCTATATGCATATATAAGGATGATGCGTCCATGCATAGCTGAAACCGACCGCGCACATGAGTTCTGGTAGCGGCTCTTAGCCTGCCCAGGCAAACATGGTGCGAGTCGCACTGTCCATGCATATAATAAACCCTTTTGGTTTCAATGGGCGGCAGGGCTTGAGATGTCATTTCATCTCAATATCAGGTAAAAGTCCCACAAAATTGGAAGCAATGTCTCCAAAATGACATAAATAGTGTTAATGGGGATGATAAAACCCAAATCAATCAATCAAAATCCATTCAGTACAAAATGGGTTAGCACTGCCCGATCAACACTTACCAACATAAGGATTATTATTCATAAAGTCATACAATATTTTGCTTCCAACAGAGAAGCTACTGACAATCTTTCCTGTCATGATCGATTTCTCTGTGTTAGTTATGTTCCCTTTCAGGGCAAGTTCCACCACACCATCGCTGAACATTTCTGAGTGAACACCAAGGTTTTTATGATTTCCTAGCTGAGCCAGAACAGCATCGGGGATTGAACCAATACCTGCAGAAAATCAGAATAAATATTTTTTCTTGCACACCAGATAAGGAAATCCGTAGTTTTAGCTTGGGATAGAAGTTCTGTTCTAACTCTTGTGTTCTTACCCAATGACAGGGTAAAAATCGAATATTCTCATGTGTTTCATAAATGCAGTGGTTGAATACGACCGCATATGTACCGTCTTTAAGGTTGACATCACAGCATGTTACGTGACATCACTAAACATGGCTGTAGTTTCATCACAAAATGGCGGACGTCGGCAATCAAAGTGAATGCATTATTAAAAACCATGCTCAGGAATGGAAGGTATGCAGGAAAAAAATCCTACATGTGAGGGGAGGGGATAGAAAATTCAGTTCCTCAGGATCACTGTCTGGCATCACTTGGCAAGCCTCGTGATGCAGGACAGTGACCCTCGAGACGGATTTTTCCATCCACCCCTAACACCCATGTAAGATTCTTATATAACCTTCTTGATGCATACACAGAAAACCCCTATACTTAACTATTGGAACCCAATGATGTTCAGACCTCAATGAACACAGTGACTCATGCAATGTCACATGATCATCAAGTGACGTCAAAATAAACCATGATTCTCTCAAATATGATTTGACGATGACAATGTTATCACGTCAATGACGTTCTCCCACTGTAAAAAGGAAAACAGTGCTGAGCCACTGTAAATAGGAAAACTGTGTGCTGAGCCACTGTAAATAGGAAACTGTGTGCTGAGCCACTGTAAATAGGAAAACTCTGTGCTGAGTCACTGTAAATAGGCAAACTGTGTGCTGAGCCACTGTAAATAGGAAACTGTGTGCTGAGCTACTGTAAACAGGAAAACTGTGTGCTGAACCACTGTAAATAGGAAAACTGTGTGCTGAGCCCTAAAACTGGAACCTAATGGATGGAAAATAATGTAAATACATGTCTAAGTAATGATCGCACTTTATTTAACTTCACCAGAAGTATGAACATCATAGGATCATGAGAAAAGTTAAGTGAATTCCAATATTGTTCATACTTCAATGAACATTAAATAAATACACTCAGTTCTTCAATGGAATACATTTACATTCATTTTGTACCAGGATCCCCAAAACGTGTATATGGCAAAAAGTGCAGGCACAGATCAGACGCGGCAGTATGCACACCACAATATGTGACAACACCGTTTGCACAGCCCTTTTACAAATCAGTTTTGAAGAAAAACACAACCAGTCACCCAGTGGCTTTGGTAGCTCAGTCGGATGCGCGTCTGACTGGTGATCAAAAGGATGCGGGTTCGATACCTGCTGGGGTTGGCAACATTCTTTCGTGGAGATTGATCATGAAATCTTTTCTATGGTCATTCTCTCACTTCCGCTGATTCAAGAAGGGCGTTGTCAGTTTCTGGGCGAAAGAATGTGCACTGTACTGGTTAACCGCTTACGTATAAGCATGCCCAGAAAAGTGTGGATAGGTAAACTGACCGGCTCAAAAATGACCTAAAATAGCGTTGTCTGGACCGTTAAAACTCCAATACAAACAACCAGTCAACCCTAATTTTGAAATAGTCTCCAGATAAATATGAGGAGGAAGATTGCATTTGGTACAAAAAGGGTTAAATGAGATACATAGTTGAACTACAATAGCTTGAATACCTTTGTATTGTTTGAGACAGGGGATTAATCATAGCAACATGCCATGAAGCATAATGGAGATGACTGACTTAAAGGTATTTAAAGAAATGCTGTGTACTCATTATACTTGGGGTAGCCCCTATGTGCTCTTGGTGCCCAGTCACCTTAAAAACAAAAGTCGGTCAGTCATTATACTTTTGTCATCAAATATGGCAAACATGCTGATAATTTTTTCTGGAAAAAAAAATGTCAATAGCTTCTGCCAATGCATTTTTGAGGCAACATTAACACAGTGTTAAACAATGCATTTTATAATAAAAGTTAACATTTTGATCACTAACGAGCTCATTATGCTAATAAGGCTTTGAATTTCTGGGCCGGCCCAGTTTGTTAGGCAAAAACACCCATGTGAAACAGGAATTAACAGAATACATCACTGGGGCTCATTGAAGTCAAGGAAATCCCAACCCAAGGGTCCAACGTTTCACTGCAAAACATGATTTCACAGTGTCATCCACTCGATCTGTGGACCCAAGGGTTGCAATTCCGGTGCTTCCAGTTCACCAACAATGACTGGTTATTTTTCACTAATGCAGGGCTGGGGAGACAGTAGAAGTTGCACTTGTCCTGGTGCAAATAAATGGTTGAGCTTAACTTGTCTGAACTAGAAAAAGTGTCCATAGGACACGGATGCCCCCGCCAAATGCCATTCATAAAAAATATAACAAATGTACTTCAAATCAATCACAAAATATATGCATCAAGGGCAGATAATCCAAAAACCAAAAATGCAAGAGTTGTCTTCCTTGTTCATGACACATCGTCTCAGTGTGATGAATGCACCTGTGAAGTTTCATGAATATATTCCATACGGTTTAGGAGTTATGACCCGGACACGGTTTACTATATGGTACTAAGTCAAGGGCAGATAATCCAAAAACCAAAAATGCAAGAGTTGTGTTCCTTGTTCATGACACATCATCTCAGTGTGATGAATGCACCTGTGAAGTTTCATGAATATATTCCATACGGTTTAGGAGTTATGGCCCAGACACGATGTCGGGACGGACGGACAGACGTTCTCACAAATGGATACTTAAGTGGCTAGGCGTCGGCATATTGACTACTTAAGCGGCGAATTCTCTTAAGCGGCAAGCCACCTAAGAGACAATTTTTGCCACTTAAGTACCAAAATAACGGAATAAAGTCCATTTGGACTCACGAATATATACTTAAGTGTCAAACTGTCCAAATTTTTTGCCCCCTAAATGTCGTTTCTTTGGTGCAGACAAACGAACGGACGGACAGGGGTAGAACTTAATGCCCTTCCGCTATTCTCGGAATAGGGGGGGGGGGGGGCATAATAAAACTTAACTTGTCCCAATATAATTATGAAAGATGATACTTAACCCATTTTGTACCAGAAACCACAAAACGGGTACCCTGGCAAACAGTGCAGGCCCAGATCAGACTCTGATCAGAGCCTCCACTGTTTGCTAAAAGTTCAGTGATTTTCCAAATAAATTTTGATGAGAACACAACCTCACACCCATAAATATTGAAATGGATTGTTATATATAAGGAGGAAGATTCAGTTAGGTACAAAAAGGGTTAAGTGTTAGTATGAACAGAAAAAAGAAAAGGCTCTGGGAAACAAATACAAGTATGGCATCTTTTCTGTGCACGGATCATTATTAAAAAAAAAAAAAAAAAAAAGAGTTTCCACTGTTTGGAAAGGGAATGAAAGCCAGGGAAGCAAATTTATAAAAACTGTAGTCTCCATTTATGTCTGGTGGTTACTTTAACATTTAAGTCATTGTTGCAAACTCAAGATTGGATGACTCCTCGTAGGAGCAGTATGATTGTGATCCACTCTGTTTGCCTGCATGCAAAAATGTATTTGAAAAGTTTACAAGAAGATGCAGCAGAGAATAAATAGGCATTTTCAGATGCCATTTTTCCTGGCATCTTGAGTAGATGTATCTATTTTACATCAAAAAGGAACAGATATATAGACATCTTTAACATACATGTACCTTCACTATGGACAAGTAAATTCAAATGATTACTTTTGTTCATTAATATTGCAAATATATTTAATACATAAGTATATGCATGTGTTTGCTATATTAATGGATCAAAGTTTAACAATGTGCTAGTTAAACATTGCAAGTTTTGAACAACAGGACACAGTTTTGAACAGTTGTTTAAAACTAAGAATATTGTTTGTTAAAGTATTGTTAAAATGTTTATCATCTGATACAGCTATGCTCATATTTTTGCTGAACAAATGTGAGCTAACCATCTTTTTCCAGCAAAGGTAGAAGATTATTAGATATTGAACTTGCAATTTAGGACACTAATGAGATTGTTAAACCAACAATGCTTTGAACAACTGGACCCGCATATCTACATGTATTTACTGCAACAATTTAACATTATGTACAAGTTACATGTATATGCAATTCAAATTTCTCACCCATCTGTAGTGTTGCACCATTATCAACAAGGTTTTCGGCTATAAGTTGACCTATTTTCACCTCTTCATCTGTTAAACCTGTCTTTTTCAGCTCGGGCAGAGGGTGAGAATGATCCACCATGGCATCAACATGAGATTCATGGATTATACCATCTCCGAAGGTTCGTGGTAAATTATGATTAACCTGGGCTGGAAGACAAATAGAAATTTACATCAAACTTCTATACGATGCTAACAGACAAATCTGAACTCAAAGGTTAACAGATAAAGTTGGAAATAATTTCATGCTAACTTATTTTGCTAATATGTTTTCCGTGCAACAATTACTTGCTTGCTTGTGAAATTAAATTGGATACAGCAGGTCAGTTTTTATGTCTTTAGGAACCCAAAATGTACTTTTTTGGTAATGGTATAGATCCAGATCAGCTGGCTGTCAAGAAGCAAGCTGATCAGGATCTACACTGTTTACCATTCTGCATCTGTATCCATGGTAATAATTTAAATCATACAACATAAATGGGTGAAAATTGGGGAGGAGTGTAGCATATTGCTGGAGACAATCAAAGCACTAACAACACTAGTGGGTTGATTGTCTAAGAGCATAGGCTAGAAAGTAGAATAGACTGGAAATAGTCCATGTATTTACAGTAGAACTTCGATGGCTCGTTTACCATGGCTGAGTCGAACCCGTTCTTGAGCCCCTAGGGAAGTCCTCTACATAAGAAATGGTGCGAGATAATTTAGGAGATTTTCGTCTTTTGTCTTGCAAATGTATGCTGTGTGTACTCATTAGAATCGCCTCAATGAGGCGATTCTAATGAGTACACACAGCATACCTTTTTATTACAGAACATCGAAAATATGTCCAAAAGTACCTTGTTATGCCTTCTGGCAGTAAGCCTCAGTGGCTCGAAATACCCCGGTCTCGAATAGATTTTTGAGGTCCCAAAGGTTTTCGAGCCAATTAAGTTTGATTGTAATTGTTTTCACTCTCAAGAATATGCTCTATATTAATTTTAACCCATCTGAAAAGCAATGACTTCTATCTGATAGCATGAAATGAATGGACCGAAAGTTTTGGAGATTTGTTTGTTTGATTTGAGGTTTTACATCCCCGTCAACACTGTATAGATCATTTTGAAGACGTTGCTTCCAATTTTGTGGGACTTTTACCCGACACTGAGATGAAATGACATCTCAAGCTCTGCCACCCAATGAAACCAATAGTGTTTATATGCATGGATGGTCCGACTCGCACCACTTTTCCTGAGCAGGCTTAGAACCTCTAAGTGGTTTACCAGTACTCATGTGCGGTCGGTTTCAGCTCTGCGATGAAACATCATGCAGCCCACTCTATTTCTTCAAGCCCCGATGGGCGGGGGCTGCCAAAAGTTTTGGAGATTATCAAAAAGTATCAGAGATGCAGACTGATATAAACTCAGTGCTAATACAAATGAGATTATATGGTTAAACTTTTGGACCGATTCCAGTCTAAGGCTGGAATAATGGCCCTGACTTTTGACTTAAACTACTTCATCCTTTAAATTCACTTCCTTTAAGCAAACAGTGTAGACACAGATCAAATGCCACAGAAGTGGCATCTGATCTGTATCTACACTGTTTGCTAATGTATTTTAACTCCAGGCATATATGGCATGAACCAATTCAATATGGAAACAAAACAAGAGCACCGCATGTGGGTGCCAACGCTCGGCAGCAAAAATTCTAAGTCAAAAAAGGGGCATAACTGTGCCAAAACTATTTTGAGAGTTACCTCACCTATTGGTATGAGTTCCCCTTTTCATAATGAACAACTAGTCCCAGTTTCAAGTAAATATGTTCAGTAATGACAGAGATATTACAAAATGTCCAAGTTTTTGCACGACGACGACGCCAGAGCTATGACAATACCTTAATGTTTTCTTAGAAAAAAGCCGAGCTAAAAACACTCTGTTACATATGGTTCCTTCATTTTTTTCTATGCGCTCTGTGTATTTTTAATTTGCAAGTGGTTTAACTTTATTGTTCAGTGACAATCATGTGAACAGTAGCAGTGAGCAACCAGCAGCTCATCCCCGCCCATCTGGGCTTGGAGAAATAGAATGGGATGCTTCCATGCAGAGCTGAAACTGACCACACACGAGTACTGGTATACTGCTTAGAAGTACAAAGCCTGCCCAGGCAGTGGTGTGAGTCAGGCCGCCCAATCAATATAAGCCTTTCGATTACATTTGGTGGCAGGTAAAAGTCACACAAAATTTGAAGCAATGTCTCCAAAATGACCTAAATAGTGTTGATGGGGATGTTAAACCTCAATTCAAACTAACAAACAAAACAACCAGCAGTATTATTAGTTTTGAGTTTATTGACAAACAACTGACCAGTTGTTCAATGGCAAAACTTGAGCCCAAAGAAGCCTCATGCAGTCAGCAATGACTTAGACCTGACTGCACAGATGCACACAGCATGGAGACAACCTCTTTATAACACCATTAATAGGGTCCAAAGCAGAAACCATATTAGTTAAACAACCAAGTTATATCCGAACAAAAATGTAAGATTATATAGAAAAATGACCATTTATTGTCTACATAATCTATACATTTTTGGGATCCATCTTGAAACAGTTATAATCCAAAACTGTATTATAACAAACAGTGTTGTAATGAGGTTGTTGGGTATTGAAAAAAAGTAGTCCGATATTTACTTCCAATTTTTGGCTATTGAGTTAACTGACTATTTAACAGAGAAAATTTGGATTTGGTGAAGTGGCTGCATGCAAGAGAGAAAGAGAGAGAGGTGACTGCTTAGGCCTCAGCAGAGGTTAAATGTATAATGGCTGTTAAACAGAGGTGACCATTAGTGGAGGTCTTCTTGGAGGTCTTTATTAAGACACAACTCAATTGCTCTTACCTATTATATACTTGGCATTCTGAACCGCTGACCTTGTACAGTCCACACTGGTTCCTAATGAACAAAATCCATGTTTATCTGGAGGACTGACAGATACAAAGGCGATGTCCAGGTTGAGAATTTTCTGTCGAAACAAGTTTGGAATCTCACAGAGAAATATCGGTATTGCATCAGCACGTCCCTCAGATATTGCTTTTCTGGTATTTCCCCCAACAAAAAGTGAATTGGATCTGAACATTCCTACAAATAAGAACATAAGCATATAATACTAGAAATGTTTCAGAGGAAAACAATGTCCCCCAACCATAAAAATATCTTAAACACCCATTTGACTTAAATAACTAGGTTAAAGTCACCAAAATGTAAGCTGCAAACAAGTGATGTTTGGCCTTGTCCCAAAATTGACTGTTTTTGGGGCACTGTGACCTTGAAAAAAGAGTCAAGGTCACCGAAATCTTATCAAATCTGCAGTTTGTTGTAATGATATATTGTACCAAGTTTGACGAAAATCAATCAATTCTTTAATGAGATCGGGTGCAGACAATGCATTTTTGGCCCAAAATCTACTGTTTTTTTGGGCTTTTGACCTTGAAAAAAAAAGGCCAAGGTCACCAAAATCTAATCAAATCTGCAGTATGTTGTAAAGATACATTGAACCAGGTTTGACTAAAATCAATCAATTTGTTAATGAGTTAGAGTGCAGACAAGACATTTGGCCCAAAAATGACTGTTTTTGGGTCGCTGTGACCTTGAAAATGAGGTCAAGGTCACCAAAATCTAATCAAATCTGAGGTATGTTGTCATGATATATTGTACCAAGTTTGACTAAAATTAATCAATTCGTTAATGAGATAGAGTGCAGACAAGCAATTTTTGGCCCAAACATGACAGTTTTTTGGTCACTGTGACCTTGAAAGTGAGGTCAAGGTCACCAAAATCTAATAATATTTGTGGTTTGTTGTATTGATATATTGTACCAAGGTTGACTAAAATCAATCAATTCCTTAATGAGATAGACTGAAGACAAGCAATATTTGGTCCAAAAATGACTATTTTTCGGTCGCTGTGACCTTGAAAATGAGGACAAGGTCACCAAAATCTAATCAAATTTGTGGTATGTTGTAAAGATATATTACACTAGGTTTGACTAAAATCAATCAATTACTTAATGAGACAGAGTGCAGACAAGCCATTTGGCCCAAAAATGACAGTTTTGGGGTCGCTGTGACCTTGAAAATGAGGTCAAGGTCACCAAAATCTAAACAGATCTGTGGTATGTTGTAATGATATATAATACCAAGTTCAACTAAAATTAATCAATTTGTTAATGAGACGGAGTGCAGGCAAGCCATTTGACCCAAAAATGACTGTTTTGGGGTCGTTGTGACCTTGAAAATGAAGTGAAGGTCACCAAAATCTAGTCAGATCTGTGGTATATTGTAATGATATATTGTACTAAGTTTGACTAAAATTAATCAATATGTTAATGAGATAGAGTGCAGACAAGCCATCTTTGGCCCCAAAATGACTGTTTTTTGGTCGCTGTGACCTTGAAAATAAAGTCAAGGTCACCAACATCTGAACAAATCTGCAATATGTTGTAATGATATTGACTAAAATCAATCAATTCCTTACTGAGATAGAGTGCAGACAAGCCATTTTTGGCCCAAAAATGAGTTTTTGGGTCGCTGTGACCTTGAAAATGAGGTCAAGGTCATCATGACCTAAAGACTGTTTTCCCCCATCCTAGTGATGTGTTTTTGCTAGTTTGGTCAAAATCCACCCACAGGTTCAGGAGATATAGTGCTTCAAACAGGCTACACCGAAGCATGCAGCCCATCTATTTCTTCAAGTCCGGACAGGCGGGGGCCGGCATATGATACTAAAAAGTCCATGTAATGAGTACCCCCTGAACCCCACCTCATGCATGTATAGAGAAAACAGGGGTTTAAGGGGGTTACACTATTTTTCTGATTTCTGCTCCAAGACATAGGTTGTGGGTACACGTAAGAACCGCCTCAATGAGGCAGTTCTAATGAGTACTCACACCCTATGTTTGCAGTATAAATAAGAAAAATGTCACAGATTTTCATTAGAAAAGTTGGCATTTTGGAGATGTGAAAAAATGCATTATGTTGCATGTTTGTATGTGTCATCATATTGTTACTGTGGATCCATCTTCTTGCTCCTTACATGTACATCAAAACTCACCTGTACTAAGAAAACACCTGTCTTAAGCAAGCATGATTTCATTACCCCTAAGGTGCTTGCTTAATACAGGATGGTCAGCACATGTGTGTGGGTACTTATGAGAATCACCTCACTGAAGCAATTATTGTGAATATAAAAAGGTTTTGAGCATACCTTGATACTGAGGGTCATTGTACAGTCCCGGCCCTTCCGTATGTATATGCATGATCTCAACATCACTGAGACCCGCCTTCTTCCCGTGTTCGCAGAGACACTCAATCAGGTGTAGCGGTGTTGCTGCAGCTCCATGAATAAAAATACGCTGACCTGAAAAATAAGATTTTGACTTCCAAGAGCATCACATATATTCCATTTTGTACCAGTTGGAATCTCCCACATTAATTATACACCATAACCTCTTTATAACACTATTAATGGGGTCCAAAGCAGAAGCTGTGTTAGTTAAACAACCGTGTCATATGCAAACAAATATGTATAGATTATATAGAAAAATGACCATTATGGTCATTTTTTCTGTATAATCTATACATTTTTGGGATCCATCTTGAAATGTGTTATATCCAAAACCGTGTTAAAATGAACAGTGTTATAATGAGGTTGTGGTGTCGCAGGAGTCAATTTTAAAAATTAAGGGATACCAAACTGAGCTGATTTTAGGAACAGATTTAAAACAAGAATTCCGTCTAAGGCTATGTCACACCTGTGGGGGCACAAAGTCACCGAACCATGACATCTAGGCGAAGGTCAAACATACATGTAGCTGATTGCATACAAGTTGCCAAGCTTGTACTAAGTATCATAAATGAAGCTCTAATAATTCTTGAGAAAATTAAAGAACTTAACCATTAGGGTGAACGCTATGGTTGTAACAATATTTTACCAAGTCAGTGAATCATAAAATGTAGGTCAAGGTCAAATATGGATGCTTGCATTTAAGTTTCCATCTCCAGATACAAGTTTGTACCAAGTATCATTAATGAAGCTCTTATAGATCTTGATAAATAAACTTGACCATTTGGGAGAACACTAGGGTGGTCGCAATATTTTACAAAGTCAGTGAACCATGAAATGTAGGTCAAGGCCAAATATGGATGATTGCATTTAAGTTGCCATCCCGAGATACAAGTTTGTACCAAATATCATTAATGAAGCTCTTATAGTTCTTGAGAAATTAACTTGATCATATTTTTCCTGGGCATGCCTTTACATATGCAGTTAAGCAGGACACAGCACATTCTTTTGCGAGAAACTTATATCTGCCCTTCTTTAGTTGGTGCAAGAGAGAGAGAGAGTGACAGCAAAAATTAAATAAATGATCAATTTTCAGGAAAGAATGTTGCTGACTCTAGCAAATATCCATCACGAAAACATGCCTACACCCTTGAACCCAACTTTTATATAGTAAAACTTGGGTTTACAGGGTAAACCTTAATTTTTCTTATTTCTGCTCAAAAATATAGATTAAGCGTACTTGTTAGCCTCTCCACCCCCCACACATAATAGTACCCCCTGCTGTTTATAAAGGTGGACAATATTCCCTCCCCCCCCACCTCCACAATACCTGAATTTTGAAAATCAGTCAGTATTAAAAATAAAAATACATGTGTGGTTTTGAAAACTGTAGATTCCAAATCAGATTTGGAGCGATACTATCTCAGCTAAATTGGTACTCATTGAGAAATTATTGCTACAAGCTACCATTACGAAAACAGCCTGTTCAAATATATTGAAAATTTTATCTCAAAAGATTGACATATTCCAATGAAAGATTCCGATATTTTTCAAATTTCTGCTCAAAAAACATTGATTGTGGGCAGTGGAAGGATAATTAACCGTGGAAGGATAATTAACCAGACTAATTTAGAGCAAAGGTGAATTTGGATGGGAGGGAATAGGTCTGAGAAGCATTTTTGACATACAGCAAGGGAGATTTTGTCCGGGGAGGATTTCGTCCACCTTATCAAATATGGGGGATTTTGTCCGTGTAAGATTTTGTCTGGTTACCGTACCGTATGAACAGGTGCAGAAAAATTCTGACGACCCAGACTGAAAAATCAAACCTGGTTTGCCGTGATAAGCAAACTATCTATCACATCACCATTTATGCCAGCTTGGGCGCCCCAGCTTGCACTTCAAAGCAATAAAAGTGTGCTATATACCTGTACCATCTTCTGTGACACTTTCTAATCTGAAAGTTCATTGACAGTTCGTCTCACCTGACTGCACAACCTGAACAGCTTCCATCCCAGTCTTCCATTCTGGCGACCTGTCCGCCAGGGGATGAATCGGTTCTGGAGAATATAAGTAGTAGCCTCTAGCTACAGACCTGAGTGGAGATCTTGTCTCTAAAAGTTGGCAAAAACGCGAAATTTGTCGCAATGCCATGGTAAAAAAAAATGCTCAGCAGTTCGAGCACTTGTTGATGGTTCCTATTGTCTGATTCCCGCTATAATCTCTCATAGTAAAAGGATACTGTATTTGAAACCGAGAACCAGGTCGCGATCTGATTCTCCGTGTCTCTTGGACGCTCATTAACTTATCGTTTTGACATTGGCTGTCCTGGCCTTGACCTTAAAAAACGCTTGACTGTTTACAGCCGGGGAAGGAAAACAAACCGATGATGGCTGCCTTGAAAGCTTTTTCACGGCTTTTACAACGCACGACAGTTAAGAATGCAAGCAGAAGCTTCTATATCTATTCCCCGGACGCTCTTACGCCTCAGCGTGACAGGGAACCAGACTGGAAAACAGCACAAGATGCAGTGCAAGCGGTAGAATCAGGTATACAAAATGGCTGAAAAATTAGGTCAATGACCCCCACCCCCTTAGGCTTTATTAATAAAGTGCATTGTCATAACTGGAATTAAGTACAAACATCAGCTTATTAAACAGATTAAAATGCACAAAGTCTGTCCGGGCATTCTGGGCCATCCCTTTGTGGTGGATGAAATTTAACGGTACTGGTAATTACCAAAACGAAACAGAAAATACCGGAACGAAGCTGAAATACCGGAACGGCCTATTAAAAATATAGGGGAAATGTCTGTGGTGAATCGTAATGCATTGAATTTAATGATTTTATTAATGTTCTTGCATAAATATATATATTATATAAAAAAACAAAACATATAATACTATATAAAATTGGCACCGAGAAGGAATTTAATAACAAAAGCTTGTGTCCTTTAAAACCCTTTCATTCACGATATGGACGCATGCATAAAGTTAATGCAATGTTAACATTTCTATGTAAATGAAATAAAAGATACCGTAAAAGTATATTTATTTCATTTTTCATTGTAATTTGTTAAATCCCATATAAAAGGAACCGACAAGCTGAGCCAAAATTGTGTGAGAATTAACCATATTTAGTGGCAAATAATTCTTTCTTGTCATGTGTATAGAAATGAACCTGCACATGGCAAAACCTGTGCGACCACAATCAGCGCAGTCTGATCAGTCTTTTCTGTTCGCATGAGCCTTCATAGACCTCCAGGTTACACAGACAGCAATAAGCAAAGACAAGTCAGACTGACTGTATGCACAGGTTGATCTGAGTCTACGCTAGTTGCGCTAATCTTATAGTAAGTTTTGTCATTTTGCTTGTTAACGTGATATTCAGCTTCGACCACTTCATCAAAATTAGTTCAATTGTGTCTTTAGTATGCCTATGTGCTTTTCATTTTCTAAACTACCTAAACAAAGCTGAAAATTGTTTCCAAAAATAAAAATTGGACTCATTCCATATATTTTCAATAGGCCGTTCCGGTATTTTGGTTTCGTTTTGGTAATTACCAGTACCCAAATTTAACAATATACAGAAATGCCATGTCACAATCATACGGTAACCAAACCTGGACATAATCCCCCGGTAACATGACAATTCATCGACAAGACAACTCATCGACACGGTTTTTGGAGACAATTCATCGACACAATTGAAGATAACTCATCGACACTTTTTGAAGACAACTCATCGACACATTATTATGTTAAACTTATACACAGGCTGATAAAATGACGACAATGTTTTGAAAATAAAATGATCTATCATCAGGTTTATGATCAACATAACGAAAATAGAATATATTAATTCAATATTTTGGCCTATTGATGACAATAAAGAGACCATTTTAACCGCATAGGATGGCTGGGGTAAATTAACTTCTATTTTAAATACATGATAAAAGAAAATATATAGGGAACTTGGTCAAATATTATTCAAAACTTTCATACCGTATTTGACCTATTTACCGCACCGTGCGCTTAGTTTTTTTAAAATTGTATGAAAATATTGTGGTGAAAAATCTACCTAATCATACCTGTGATAACTTTTTGAACTGTATGAGGGAGATTTGCCATTGTGATGAGGGAGATGTAAAGAATATTTAGGGAAATTCTCAGTTCAAATGAGGGAGACTGCAAAATTTTACTAAAATTTAGCATAAATTGGACAAAATTTAGCATCAAAATGAGGGAGTCTCCCTCCTGTTGAGGGAGGTATCACAGGTATGCCTAATAAGCGCACACTCAATACGAAAAAAATACGAAAAAAAGCTTCCGATATGATTATTTTATAGAGCTGAATTTCAGCATAGGGGTTCACCACATAAACATATGATTGTCCGGGTCAAAGATGCAGCAAAACTCAATATGAATTTGTTTGGAGGTTACTGTAAAGTGTGCGCTTGTGTATTTTTCCAGAAAAAGCTTGGGTGTGCGCTTATAGGAGCATGTGTGGTTAATAGGTCGAATACGGTAATTAAAATAAAAAAGATGGAAAGTGAAGCTAGATATTCGTTTATTTGAGTTTCATGTATGTTTTCATTTTCCCCCTAAATGTTTGTTGTTCGAATTTTTGATATTAATAGGGAATTTGACTGTTAATCACAATATGCTTGTACTGGTAAGCTTTTATATGAGATTTTAAACTCTCTGTCTGTCCGCCCGCCCATCCGTCTGCCCGTATGTATGCAATACTGGTGAGTCTTTATATGCGTTTTTAAACTGTCTGTCAATCTATTTTTCTTTCATTCATTCTTAGACATTATGTGTCTTGTTTCTTTCATTCATTCTGATACATTATCTTATTTTTTATTTATTTATTTATTTCATACTTATTTTGATGGCACGTGCCAGTTAATATAAAACATAGCCAAACAATCAATTACTCGAACTATTTTGTTAATCGGCGTGTGCCATAAAGTTACAAACATAACGATTATCAAATTACTCAATTTTTTTATCCTACATGTGTATTTGTAGTTTTACCCGTCACAGATCAATCAAATACAACATACCGCTTATCCATGATTACCCTTAATTACCTTTGATTGCCAATTACCTTCAAACAAATGTGTCGATGAATTGTCTTCAAAAGCGGTCGATGAGTTGTCTTCAATGAATTGTGTCGATGAATCGTCTCCAAAAACCATGTCAATGAGTTGTCTTGTCGATGAATTGTCTCGATTCCAATCCCCAAATCCCCCACCCCCCACCCCCCGACAAAATCATCCCTTTTTGTGAAGGAGGACCAAATCCCCCTCACTGTATGTCAGGTCAGACAAAATCCCCACAGACACACATGTAATCCCTCCCGGACCAAATCATCCTTCCTCTAATTATCCTTCCACTACCCACAATCTATTTTGTTTTTTTAGCAGAAATATGAAAAAAATTGGAATCTTTTATCGGAATGTGTCAAATCTTTGGAGATAAAATTTTCAAAATATTTGAACAGGCATTTTTCCTAATGGTAGAGGTTCTAAAGAGATAAAAAGATAAAGAAGCATTATTCAATGTCGCATATCAGAAACAAATAACATAAGCTCAGTAGAGCTTTTATTGCCACAAAGTATCCTTAAACAAATAAAAGCTCTACTGAGCTTATGTTATTTGTTTCTCATATGCGACATTAAATAATGCTTCTTTATCTTTATCTATTACCGGTATCTCTTTAGACTCTACCATAGAAGTGAAGGCAAGGATCAGGAATCAATACAAATCAGGAATCTAAGTGTGCCTGGAACTAGGGTAGGTTAATTGATTATGCCAGAAATAATCCTTACAGGTTAAGAGGTCCATAAAACCCCAAAGCACACATGTATAATTACAAAAAGTTAATACAGGTATGCCCTTTTCACTTTTAGCTTACAACTCGCACAGTAAAGGAACACATTTCCTTAATTATTGTCCTGGAACTAATTTTCTTTGATAAGCAGTTAATTGCAGAATTAATTTGTTGATAGGATATATAATGTATCACTTTTGAAAATTCTGATTGATTATTGTGATGATTGTTTATAAGCTTTATGATCTAAATTGAAGGTGATGATCATTACTGAACAAACATTATTAAGTCAGTTCATTGCCACAACTAAAGAACTGTGTGTTTGTTTCATTTGTAATGTTCTCATTCATTGTTAGAATTTTTCATTGATGATTTCACTGTCTTATATTTTGTCAGCTGTTATACTATTTGGAATCTGTAGTTTTCAAACTGTGCATATGGAGGTTTTGTTTGTTTGTTTGATTTGAGGTTTAACATCCCCATCAACACGAACGGTCATTTTGGAGACATTGCTTCCAATTTTGTGGGACTTTTACCCGACATTGAGATGAAATGACATCTCAAGCCCTGTCGTCCGATGAAACCAGTAGGGTTTATAAGCATAGGCGGGCCGACTCGCACCGCTTTGCCTGGGCAGGTTTAGATCTTCTATGCGGTTTACCAGTACTCATGTGCAGGTCGGTTTCAGCTCTGCGTGGAAGCATCATGCAGCCCATATATTTCTTCAAGTCCCTATGGGCGGGGGCCGAGCATGCATATGGAGGTGTGGGGGGATATTGTCCTTTATAAAGAGAGGGTAGGGGGTGGGGTGGATTTGGTCCAGGGTGGATTTTGTCCACCTGAACAAATTGTGGGGGGTGGGTGGGTGGATTTTGTCCACCTTTACAAAAAGAGGGAATTTTGTCCGCGGGGGATCTTGTTCATGATCCTATATTGCAGAGCTGAAGCGGGTATTTGGCATTTTGGGAAAACCGAAAACAATTTTTTTACCGTAAACAACCAAAAACAAATTCTCATAACCGAAAACAAATTATATCACCCATAATCACCAAGTTTATCCTGATTATTGTTAGAGGTGCAACGATTCACTGAATTGTATAGTAATTTCGATACATCTGCTCATACGCATCAAATGACATTCAAACACCAGGAATGCGTGCTGACGACACGCATATTGTATTGTGAAGCAGTTTGACGATAGGATTCTGAACAGAGTAATTTGAAAGAGATGAGATGTAAACTTTCGTTGATTTTGCTTAAATTTGAGACAACACATTACAACTATATTACTATTTTCACTTTTATTTCCATTGTTCATGTATATTACAGTTAATTTCTACCAAAGAATTATATTTGAGTATTGCTTACAGCTGATTTTAAGGAATTTCTTTGCTTAAAGTTCCTTTTTCATGCCAGAAAGTGTATCGCAATACATATTGTATTGTGACAGAAATATCGCAAGTAACTGTATCGTTTCAGCTCTAAGTATTTTATAGTTTAGACTATACACAATAAAATGATATGTACTCAGATAATATGCCCAAGTTTGGGAGAATATTTTGATATATTAAATAAAGATTGTATTGCCATTTGTATACTATTTTCATACATGGATCAGGATCTACACAGTTTCTCTTGTTTTTTGTAACTTAAACCAATGTATATTGGGTCCGTGTTAATGAATACAATATATCTAGCAGTTTGATTGGTTAATATTCAGAAATGGATGTGACTGAATTAATTTATTCAACAGGATACAGGTTAAGAAATTTGGTCAAAAAAATGGTTCATCACAGATTCACAGAACAGTCAGTCATTTGAGTTGGATGCGTATCTGATTGGTCATCAGGAGGTCCCGGGTTAGATAACTGCCTGGCCAGTACATCCTTTGGTTAAGATTGATCATGAAATCTTATTAAGAGTAATCCTCTTCCTTCTGCTCATCCAAGAAGGGCAGTTGTCAGCTTTTGATGAAAGAATGTGCACTTAGTAGTTTACAGTTTTTTGTTAGCTCACCGGAGCCAAAGGCTCAGAGTGAGCTATTGTCATCACCCGGCGTCGTTTGTCGTCAACAATTTGTTTGTTAACACTCTAGAGGTCACAGTTTTGACCCAAACTTGCTCAGAATGTTTGCCTCTATGAAATCTAGGTCAAGTTCAATATTGGGTCATGCCGGGTTAAAAAGTAGGTCACCAGGTCAAATCAAAGGAAAACCTTGTTAACACTCTAGATGCCACAATTTTGGTCAAATCATCCTCAAACTTGCTCAGGATGATCATCTTGATAATATCTCAGTCAGTTTCGAATATGGGTCATGTCGGGTCAAAAAGTAGGTCAGTAGGTCAAACCACAGAAAACCCTTGTTAGCACTTTAGAGGCCACAGTTTTGTTCCAATCATCCTCAGACTTGCTCAGAATGATCATCCTGACAATATCTCGTTCAAGTTCGAATATGGGTCATGTTGGGTAAAAATGTAGGTCAGTAGGTCAAATCATAGAAAAACCTTATTTAAACTCTAGAGGCCACAGTTTTTGTCCAATCTTCCTCAAACTTGGTCAGAATGTTCATCCTGACAATATCTCGGTCAAGTTTGAATATGGATCATTTCAGGTCAAAAAGTAGGTCAGTAGGTCAGATCATAGAAAATCGAATATGGGTCATTTCGGGCCAAAAAGTAGGTTAGTAGGTAAAACCACAGAAAAACCTTGTTGGCACTCTAGAGGCCACAGTTTTGGTCCAATCATCCTCAAACTTGTTCAGAATGATCATCCTGACAATACATTGTATCTTGGTCAAGTTCGATTATGGGTCATGTCGGGTCAAAATGTAGGTCAAATCATAGAAAACCCTTGTTAACACTCTTGAGGCCACAGTTTTGGTCAAATCATCATTAAACTTGCTCAGAATGATAAGCTCTACAATATCTTGGTCCAATTCGAATATGGTTCATGTGGGGTCAAAAGTAGGTCAAATCATAGAAAAACCTTGTTTACACTAGAGACTGCAATTTTAGTCTAATTATCATCAAACTTGCTCAGAATGATCATCTTGACAATATCTAGGTCAAATTCGAATATGTGTCATGTGGGGTCAAAAAGGAGGTCAGTAGGTTAAATCATAGAAAAACCTTGTTAACACTCTAGAGGTCACAGTTTTAGTCCAATCATCATCAAACTTGCTCAGAATTGTCCTCTTTTGGTAATACCTTGGTCAGGAGGGGTATTTCATTTGACAGAAAATGCTGTTAGCAAACAGTGCAGACCCTGATCAGATGCCACATTCTGAGACTTCTGATCTGGGCCTATGCTGTTTGCCAGGCTACCCCTTCAGGGTTTTGATTTGGGGTTTAACATCCCCGTCAACACTGTAAAGGTCATTTTGGAGACGTTGCTTCTAGTTTTGTGGGACTTTTACCCGACATTGAGATGAAATGACATCTCAAGCCCTGTCACCCAGTGAAACCAATAGTGTTTATTAGCATGGACAGTCCACCTCGCACCGCGGTTCCTGGACCGGCTTAGATCCACTAAGCGGTTTACCAGTACTAGTGTGCGGGCCGGATTCAGCTCTGCGTGGAAGCATCATGCAGCCCATATATTTCTTCAAGCCCCTATGGGTGGGGGCCGACAAGTTTACAGTACTTACATGTTTAAACCGGCCCAGGAAAAATGTGATTAAGTAAATTGACTCCTGGGCTTTATATGATTTATATTGTGTTGACGGGGCCTTTACACCTCAAGCAAACACACAACAATGGATATAGTGCATTTTTTCATTTCTCCAAAGAATCATTTTTGTCTGATTATTATTTGTGTTTTTTTTTCTTTCTTATACTCAAAACTTATGATGAAACAAATCTAAGGGAAGTCAGCATACATGTGCATGTTATATAAAAACTATATTGCGCAGTCGATGGTATACCATCGCAAATACCCGCTTTTTCTATGAATAACACTAATGACTATGTATTGGCTAGCCAAAACTACATGTAAGTTAAAAAAAAAAGTTGCAAAGAACATTCTAACTGATAAGCAAAGTTTCAGAAGTTTAACTCTTATAGTTTAGAAGATATGGCAAAGTCATACTTTTTGACCTTTGACCTTGGGGTCATGTTGAGGTCCACCAAAAGGATTTCAATTTATTCTGCATGTATATTCCAACAGCCATCCAATAACCAAGTTTCAGAAGTGTAACTCCAATAGTTTAGAAGATATGCCAAAGTCATACTTTTTGACCTTTGACCTTGGGGTCATGTTGAGGTCAACCACACTAAAAGTATCCCAATTTTTTCTATATTCCAAGGGCCATCCAATAACCAAAGTTTCAGAAGTGTAACTCCAATAGTTTAGAAGATATGGCAAAATCATACTTTTTGACCTTTGATCTTGGGTCGAGGTCACACCAAAAGTAGCCCAATATATTCTATATTCCAAGGGCCATCCAATAAGCAAAGTTTCAGAAGTGTAACCCCAATAGTTTTGGAGATATGGCAAAGTCATACTTTTTGACATTGACCTTGGGCCATGTTGAGATCAAGGTTACACCAAAAGTTCCCCAATTTATTCTATATGCGAAGAGCCATCCAATTACCAAAGTTTCAGAAGTGTAACTCCAATAGTTTAGAAGATATGGCAAAATCATACTTTCTGACCTTTGACCTTGTGTTCATGTTGAGGTCAAGGTCACACCCAAAGTATCCCAGTTTATTCTATATTCCAAGGGTCACCCAATAACCAAAGTTTCAGAAGTGTAACTCCAATAGTTTAGAAGATATGGCAAAATCATAATTTTGACCTTGGGGTCATGTTGAGGTCAAGGTCATGCCAAAAGTAGCCCAGTACCATCTACATCCCATGTACTATCTACAGGCAAAATTTGAAAAAGTATACCTTAACCGGTTTCAGAGGAGATCCATTCCATAGAAACGTGATGGATGTATGTACACACACACATACATACATACAGATCCACGGACTGACAGACACTCAACTCTGACACGAGAACAATATACCCGATTTTTCTTCGAAAAAAGCGGGCATAACAAAGCAAGGAAAAGTTATACTGAAATAAATAACATTTTATTCCGAACATTACTTTGGTTCTGTATATTTTTATCCCCCAACCGAATAGGTTCGGGGGATATAGCGATCAGCTTGGCGTCCGTCCAGCTGTCTATCCCTCCGTCCGTAGACTCAACCTTGTGATTGCCATAACTCCAATACCCTTTGAGATTCATTGATGGTTCTTGGCACAGTTGTTCACAAGGCTAAGACGGCATGTGATGCGCAAGAACTAGAACTCTGGATGCCATAGTTTTTGATGTTGTCTCCCCGTTTAATAAAATAGAATGACTACCTTGTGATGGCCATAACTCATTATGATAATTGAAGGATAGTTTTACTTATTTCTCCATATCAACCTATGTTGTGGGTTTCAACAGAACCACCTCACCAAGGCAGTTGTAATGAATACCCACGACAGGGTTTTTTTTGGGGGGGGGGGGGATAATTGACCAAACTATCCTTCATTTATTACAAAATGTCCACCTTATCTGTTCCCAGGGTTATCCATAAAAACTTTTCTTGTGGGTACATGTATTCATTAGAACCGCCTCGACGAAGTTGTCGAGGCGGTTCTAATGAATACCCACATTATAGGATTATATGGAGAAATTAAGAAAACTATACTTCAATTATCACCTAATACCCACCTTATATATTTCTGTGATTTATTATATACTTTGCAGTGAAATAAATGCATATCTGAAAGAAATAAAAATGATATTTTCACACTACCGGTATATGATATTTTTACACTGTGAAAATAACATAACCTTGTTATTTTCACAGTAACAGCCCGGTGTAACGGTAAGTTTCTTCCCCCGGCCCGGTTCTTCCCCGGGGAAGAATTGGGCCAGCCCGTTTCTTCCCCGGGGGAAGGACTGGGCCGGCCCGTTTCTTCCCCGGTGGAAGAAACTGACTAGTCAGTTTCTTCCCCACCCGGTCAGTTTCTTCCCCACCTGAAATATTTTCAGAACCATAGTCAACTAATAATTTTCAGCTCACAATTTGTTATTAATGAGAAAAGAGACCATTCTGAATAAGTTCTGAGTCCTTTTAGCTTGAATGACAAAATTTGCTCTATGCTACACCATTCATGGAGATGCAATAAAATATGCATCCAAATTCAAGCATCTTTGATGAATTTTCTTTGCTTTTTAAGACATAAATTAGCATTAACTAAACAGATATAATAAGCCACAAATGTTTGACGCTCAAATATAAATAGAATTTGGAGACTGGGGGTGGGGAAGAACTGGGCCGGCCCAGTTCTTCCCCCACCCCAGAATTTTCTGTCTACTAATAATTCTTGTGATAAATTTTCTTTGCTATTTATACCAAAAAAATAGTATAAACTAAAAAAATATTATAAGCAACAAATGTTTGGAGCTCAAATCTAAATACAGTTTGGAGACTGGGGGTGGGGAAGAACTGGGCCGGCCCAGTTTCTTCCCCACCCCAGATTTTTCTGTTTACAAAAAATTCCTGTGATAAATTTTCTTCGCTTTTTGAGACAAAAATTGGTATAAACTAAAAAGCTATAATAAGCAACAAATGTTTGGAGCTCAAATCTTATTAGAATTTGGAGACTGGGGGTGGGGAAGAACCGGGCCCGCCCATTTCTTCCCCTCCCCAGATTTTTCTGTATACAAAAAAATCTTGTGATAAATTTTCCTCGCTTTTTAGCTCGCCTGTACGAAGTACAAGGAGAGCTATTGTTGTCACCTCGGATGGCGTGCGCGTGTGCGTTTGCGTTCCCGTCACACTGCGTTAAAGTTTTTCAAATGCTTATATCTCAACAGTCACTCATCACAGACCACTCATATTTGGAACTTAAGTACCTGGGAGGGTCCTCTGATGTTCAAAGAGAACAGACCCCTGGGTTCACGCCCCGGGGTGGGGCTAGGGGTCAAAATCTAGAACACCTTTGTAATTCTGTGTTAAAGTTTTAGAAATGCTTATATCTTAACAGTCACTCATCACAAAGCATTCATATTTACAACTTGGATACCTGGGAGTGTCTTCTGAGATTCAAAGACAACACACCCCTGGGTTCATGCCTGGGAGTGGGGATGGGGTGGGGCTAGGGGTCAAAATCCAGGACACCTTTGTAATTTGTTGTATACCTTTCTATTATACTAACAAGTTATAGACACAATTGGTTATACATCAGCCAATCAAGTGACATTGGTTCAAGTGTAAAAGGGTGAAGGTCATGGTGACCTACATTTCACGGTCCAGTGATTTTGCCTTATATCTTGAAGTCTATTTGTTGGAGAAATGTCATACCTGGGATATTTGTTCCATATGACTCCACGATTGACCTCAAAATATATCTAGGTCACTGTGACCTATATTTCATGGTTCAGCGATTTTGCCTATTATCTCAAATACTATTTGATGGAGAAATGTCATACCTGGATTATTAGTTCCATGTGACCCAATAATTGACCGCAAAATATATCTAGGTCATGGTGACCTACATTTCACGGTCCAGTGATTTTGCCTTATATCTTGAAGTCTATTTGTTGGAGAAATGTCATACCTGGGATATTTGTTCCATATGACTCCATGATTGACCGCAAAATATATCTAGGTCATGGTGACCTACATTTCACGGTCCAGTGAGTTTGTCTATTATCTTGAATACTATTTGAAGGAGAAATGTTATACCTGGGTTATTAGTTGCATGTGACCCCCATTATTGACCTCAAAATATATCTAGGTTACTGTGACCTATATGTCATGGTTCAGCGATTTTGCCTATTATCTCAAATACTATTTGATGGAGAAATGTCATACCTGGATTATTAGTTCCATGTGACCCAATAATTGACCGCAAAATATATCTAGGTCATGGTGACCTACATTTCACGGTCCAGTGATTTTGTCTATTATCTTGAATACTATTTGATGGAGAAATGTTATACCTGGGTTATTAGTTGCATGTGACACCATTATTGACCTCAAAATATATCTAGGCCAGTATGACCTATATTTCATGGTTCAGTGATTTTGCCTATTATCTTCAATACTATTTGATAGAGAAACGTCATACCTGGATTATTAGTTCCATGTGACCCGATAATTGACCACAAAATATATCCAGGTCAGTGTGACCTATATTTCATGGTTCAGTGATTTTGCCTATTATCTTGAACACTAGTATTTGATGGAGAAATGTCATACCTGGATTATTTATTCCATGTGACCCCATGATTGAGCTTGAATTATATCTAGGTCAATGTGTCCTATATTTCATGGTTCAGTGATTTTTATGCCCCCGGAATCTAAGAGATTCGGGGGCATATAGTTTTTGGTCTGTCCGTCTGTTTGTCCGTTTGTCCGTCTGCAAAAACTTTAACATTGGGCATAACTTTTGAATGGTAGTAGATAGAGCTTTCATATTTCACATGTGTATACCTTATCACAAGACCTTTCCAGTGGTACCATAATTTTTGATCTCGTGACCTTGAACTTGACCTTTGACCTATTTTTTTTCAAAATTTTTAAAAACATTAACATTGGCGCTGTCCGGGGGCATCAGTGTTTCACAAACACATCTTGTTCCTATTATGTTGAATACTATTTGATGGAGAAATGTCTCACCTGGATTATTAGTTCCATGTGACCCAATGATTGACATAGAAATATATCTAGGTCCTTGTGACCTATTTTCATGGTTCAATGACTTTGCCTTATAATTCAGACACAATTTGATTCTGAAATGAAATCTCTGGAATATATGTTCCATGTGACCTAATTATTGATCTCAAATATACCAAGGTGAGTGTGACCTATATTTCATGGTTCATAAATTTTACCTTATATCTTGAAGTCGGGAAACAGGTGAGCTATGCTGTCACGCGACAGCTCTTGTTAAGACATAAATTGGTATAAACTAAATAGATATAATAAGCAACAAATGTTTTGAGCTCAAATCTAATTAGAATTTTAGAGGGTGGGGGTGGGGAAGAACTGGGCCGGCCCATTTCTTCCCCACCCCAGATTTTTCTGTTAACAAAAAATTCTTGTGATAAATTTTCTGGTTTTTAAGACATACATTGGTATAAACTAAAAAGATATAATAAGCAACAAATGTTTGGAGCTCAAATCTAAATAAAATTTGGAGAGTGGGGGTGGGGAAGATCCAAGCCGGCCCGTTTCTTCCCCCACCCCAGATTTTTCAGTTTCCAAAAAATTCTTGTGATAAATTTTCCTCGCTTTTTAAGACATAAATTGGTATAAACTAAAAAGATATAATAAGCAACAAATGTTTGGAGCTCAAATCTAATTAGAATTTGGAGACTGGGGATGGGGAAGAACTGGGCCGGCCCATTTCTTCCCCACCCCAGATTTTTCTGTTAACAAAAAATTCTTGTGATAAATTTTCTTCGCTTTTCAAGACATACATTGGTATAAACTGAAAAGATATAATAAGCAACAAATGTTTGGAGCTAAAATCTAAATAGAATTTGGAGAGTGGGGGTGGGGAAGAACTGGGCCGGCCCATTTCTTCCCCACCCCAGATTTTTCCATTTACAAAAAATTCTTGTGATACATTTTCTTTGCTTTTTAAGACATACATTGGTATAAACTAAAAAGATATAATAAGCAAAAAATGTTCGGAGCTCAAATCTAAATAGAATTTGGAGAGTGGGGGTGGGGAAGAACTGGGCCGGTCCATTTCTTCCCCACCCCAGATTTTTCTGTTTACAAAAAATTCCTGTGTTAAATTTTCTTCGCTTTTTGAGACAAAAATTGGTATAAACTAAAAAGCTATAATAAGCTACAAATGTTTGGAGCTCAAATCTTATAAGAATTTGGAGACTGGGGGGTGGGGAAGAACCGGGCCCGCCCATTTCTTCCCCTCCCCAGATTTTTCTGTTTACAAAAAAATCTTGTGATAAATTTTCCTCGCTTTTTAAGACATAAATTGGTATAAACTAAAAAGAGATAATAAGCAACAAATGTTTGGAAGTCAAATGTAAATAAAATTTGGAAAGTGGGGGTGGGGAAGAACCGGGCCGGCCCGTTTCTTCCCCCACCCCATATTTTTAGCTCACCTGGGCCGAAGGCTCCAGGGGAGCTTATAGTATAGTGGGTTCTCCGTCGTCCATCGTCCGTCGTCCGTCCACACTTTTGAGCAGCTATATCTCTGTATCCTGCAGGCTGATCTCAATCATTTCTCATCGGTAGCATGCCTCTGGTGGGGCATTGATGACATAAACTTTTTTTCGAAATCGCTCTAAAACTTTGGTTCCTATGGTAACCACAAGGTCCCATAGACTTACTATGGGAAAATGCTTGTCATCACCGTAGCACCTTCAGTTTTGATCGGATCTTTCTGAAACTTATATGTAAGGTGACTGGGGATAAAAACTCGGATGAGTTCGAAAACCGGCCAATTCGGCCCAATTATCATAGAGTTACGTCCCTTTGATTGCTGAAAATACCAATTTTCGACCTTGTCATCACCGTAGCCCCTTCAGTTTTGATCGGATCTTTTTGAAACTTATATGTAATGTGGCTGGGGATAAAACCTCGGATGAGTTCGAAAACCGGCCAAGTCTGCCGATTTATCATAGAGTTACGTCCCTTTGATTGCTGAAAATGCCGATTTTCGACCTTGTCATCACCGTATCCCCTTTAGTTTTGATCGGATCTTTCTGAAACTTATATGTAAGGTGGCGGGGGATAAAATCTCGGATGAGTTCGAAAACTGACCAAGTCGGCCCATTTATCGTAGAGTAACGTCCCTTTGATTGCTGAAAATGCTGATTTTTGACCTTGTCATCACTGTAGCCCTTTCAGTTTTGATCGAATCTTTCTGAAACTTATATGTAAAGTGGCTGAGGATAAAATCTCGGATGAGTTCGAAAACCAGCAAAGTTGGTCCATTTATCACAGAGTAACGTCCCTTTGATTGCTGAAAATGCCGATTTTTGACCTTGTCATCACCAGGCCCTTTCAGTTTTGATCGGATCTTTCTGAAACTTATATGCAAGGTGGCTGGGGATAAAACCTCGGTTGAGTTCGCCTACCAGCAAAGGTGGCCTATTTATCATAGAGTAAGGTCCCTTTGATTGCTGAAAATGTAGATTTTTGACCTTGTCATCACTGTAGCCGCTTCAGTTTTGATCGGATCTTTCTGAAACTTATATGTAAGGTGGCTGGATATAAAACCTCGGATGAGTTCGAAAAACGGCCAAGTTGCCCTATTTACTATATAGTTATGTCCCTTTGATGGCTGAAAATGTCAATTTTTTACCTTGTCATCACCGTAGCCCCTGCAGTTTTGATCTAATCTTTCTGAAACCTATATGTAAGGTGAATGGAGATAAAACCTAGGATGAGTTGGAATACCGGCCAAGTTGGCCCATTTATCATAGAGTTACGTCCCTTTGATTGCTGAAAATGCCGATTTTTGACCTTGTCATCACGGTAGCCCCTTCAGTTTTGATCGGATCTTTCTGAAACTTATATGTAAGGTGGCTGGTGATAAAATCTTGGATGAGTTCGAAAACAGGCCAAGTCAGCCCATTTATTGTCGAGTTATGTCCCTTTGATGGCTGAAAATGTTGATTTTAGACCTTGTCATTACCGTAGCCCCTTCAGTTTTGATCAGATTTTTCTGAAACTTATATGTAAGGTGGCTGGGGATGAAACCTCGGATGAGTTCATTTATTTTAGAGTAACATCCCTTTGATTGCTAAAAATGCCAAATTTTAACCTTGTCATCACCGTAGCCCCTTCAGTTTTGATTGGATTTTTCTGAAACTTATATGTGAGGTGGCTGGGAATAAAATCTTGGATGAGTTTGAATACTGGCCAAGTCTGATCGGATCTTTCTGAAACTTACATGTAAGGTGGCTGGGAATAAAACCTCAGGTGAGTTCGAATACTTGCCAAGTCGGCACATTTATCATAGAGTGACGTGCCTTTGATTGCTGAAAATGCCTATTTTCGACATTGTCATCACTCTTGCCCCTTTAGTTTTGAACGGATCTTGATGAAACTTACAAACAAGGAAGTCAGGCAGAAAGCTTGGAGGAGTTTGAAAACTTGTTTTTGAACTTGTCATCACCATAGCCACTTCAGTTTAGATCGGATCTTCTTGGCAAGTCAGGAATAAAAGCTTGAATGAGTTTGAAAACCGGTGAGGTCAGCCTGTTTATCATAGAGTTACATTCTACTTGATTTTCAGAAAATGCTTACCCTGTCATCACCATGTCCTTCATAAAGCCTTCAGTAAAGGTTGGCACTTCCTTAAACTTTGAATCTGTTTGCTCAGGTGAGCGATACAGGACCAAGCTAGCTTGGTCCTCTTGTTCTGTTTCCAAAAAATACTTGTGATATATTTTCCTCGCTTTTTGAGACATAAATTGGTATAAACTAAATAGATATAATAAGCAACAAATGTTTTGAGCTCAAATCTAATTAGAATTTGGAGACTGGGGATGGGGAAGAACTGGGCCGGCCCATTTCTTCCCCACCCCAGATATTTCTGTTAGCAAAAAATTCCTGTGATAAATTTTCTTCGCTTTTTAAGACATACATTGGTATAAACTAAAAAGATATAATAAGCAACAAATGTTTGGAGCTCAAATCGAAATAGAATTTGGAGAGTGGGGGTGGGGAAGAACTGGGCCGGCCCATTTCTTCCCCACCCCAGATTTTTCTATTTACAAAAAATTCTTGTGATAAATTTTCTTTGCTTTTCAAGATAAAAGTTGGAAAAACTAAAAAGATATAATAAGCAACAAATGTTTGGAGCTCAAATCTAAATAGAAGTTGGAGACTGGGGGTGGGGAAGAACTGGGCCGGTCCATTTCTTCCCCACCCCAGATTTTTCTGTTAACAAAAAATTCTTGTGATAAATTTTCTTCGCTTTTTAAGACAAAAATTGGAATAAACTAAACAGAAATAACTGTACAACATTACCCAAGGGTGGGGGAAGAAATGGGCCACCCCAGTACTTCCCCACCCCAGACATATAACTCAGCGATATAACTGACATAACTGTACAACACTACCCAGGGGTGGGGAAGAAATGGGTTGGCCCAGTTCTTCCCCACCCCCACACCTTCAATGTCATAATTGACTTAACAGTACAATACTTACCAAGGGTGGGAGAGAAACGGACTGGCCCAGATCTTCCCCACCCAAGACATCTTCAGCAATATAACTGACATAACTGTACAACACTACCAAAGGGTGGGGAAGAAACAGGCCGGTCCAGTTCTTCCCCACCCCCCAGTCTCCGAATTCTATTGAAATTTAAGGGCCAAACATTTGTTGCTTATTATACCTCTGTAGTTAATAACAATTTATGTCTTTAAAAGTGAAGAACATTTATCACAAGAATTTTTAGTAAACAGAAAAATGTGGGGTGGGGAAGAAATGGGCCGGCCCAGTTCTTCCCCACCCCCACTTTTCAAATTATATTTAGATTGGAGCACTAAAGGGTTGTTGCTTATTATAGCTGTTTAGTTAATACCAATTAATGTCATAAAAAGCTAAGAAAATTAATCATAGATACTGGAATTGGGATGAAAATTTCCTTTGATCTCCATATATTGTATGGCATAGAGAAAATTTTGCCATTCAAGCTGTAAAGACTCAACACTAATTCAAAATGGTTTCTTTTTGAATTTTTAACAATTTGTGAGGCATAAATTACTCGTTCTCTATGGTTCTAAAAAAATTTCAGGTGGGGAAGAAACTGAGTGGGGAAGAAACTGACTAGTCAGTTTCTTCCCCGGGGAAGAAACGGGCCGGCCAAGTTCTTCCCCGGGGAAGAAACTGACTGGGGGGAATAACCAGCCTGTTACACCTGTCTACTTTTTCTCTCCAAAAGTTGTATGTTATAGATAAAATAATTCTGCAAAATACCTTGAAAAGCACTCTTTGAACTGTAAAAATGCTGTATTCAAAATGGCGACCTATGTATGTTTTGAAACTGACAGTTGTAACATCATAGCAAGGTCAAAATTGTGACATTCAATACGATCGATCAATTACCCTGTCCTTATAAATTTAAAATAAAAAGAAAATATACTTTTTTTCGGTGGATACCAAAAATATTTCATTGAGTGTGTTAAAAACATCCAAATTTTCACGAGTGAGAAGAGGAGTAAAAATTTGGATGTTTTCAACACACGAGATGAAATACTTGTGTGTTGAAAACATCCAAATTTTCAACACACTCGATGGAGCATTTTTGTTATCCACCTCAAAAAAGTAAATATCCTCTATTTATTTATTATTTACAGGTTCTAAAGTATTTGTACACTCGTGTGCTGCTACACCCAACTACCTGCTTGAAGCCTTAGCAAAACATGGCAAGAATAACAACCTAAAAGATATAGAGTTGATCCATATTCCGACGGTCGGCCCGGCAGTTTATAACAATATTGAATATGAAGGTGAGTAAAAGAATTCGTAAAGTAACCACTCATATACATACAGTCGAACTTCGAAGGCTCGAACCCCTTTGGGACCATGAAATTTTATTCGAGACAGCGGTAGTTCGAGCCACTGAAGGTCACTGCCAGGAGGCATAACGAGATACTTTTGAACATCTTTCGATGTTAGATAATGAAAATGTTTGCTGTGTGTACTCATTAGCATCGCCTCACCAAGGCGATTCTAATGAGTACACACAGCACACATTTGCAAGATAAAAGACTAAAATCTCCTTTATCATCCCCCACCATTTCTTATCTTGAGGATTTCCCTAGGGGCTCAAGTACGAGTTCGACCCAGCCATGAGAAATGAGCCATCGGTGTTCGAGCCATCGAAGTTCTACTGTATAAGATGATCTTCTATATACATGTAGGTGCTGATATTTTCTCATGGAAGTATCATAGCTTCACATAAGAGATAGGGGTATCCACAAATTATTTTTCTTATTTCTGCACAAGAACCTAGGTTGTGGGTACTTCTAAATAATGAGTTCCCACAACCTAGGTATTTGTGCAGAAATAAGAAAAGTACCAGTACTTTTCAGTTGAAAAAAGAGCCAAATCTGGAGCTATGAAATATACCAAAACTGCTTTGTAACACTGATCATTATGAGGCAGTTTTGGCTGCAACATACAATAGCTGGATCTCAAAAATTTATATATTTAGAAAAATGACCATAAAATGATATATTCACCACATTTGCATTAATTGCTGGCTCCCAGCTTTCACATTGTCAATATTGGAAAAACAAGTAACCAGATCACAACCAAATGTAGAACTCCAAAAATGAAAACTGCACACACAGTAATTTGTGCATTTAGTATTCATATTTGAATGCGTGTACATGTGGAAATAATGTACCTACTCATGTATAGGTCTCTTATTTTGAACGAATTTTTAATTGTCTGTCAGATGATATTTGAATGCACACAAAATGTAATGCTACCTCTGATTGGATAGTGTAAAAATTTGCAACAGTATATCCTGCAATTTACTGTTTGAAACCCGATGTCATCATGTAACAACACTTTTCATTGGATTGCATTTGGTTTTATATAGCTCTCATGGCTTGCCGCTTTGAGAAAAAGTACTGGGACCAGTTGTTCAAAACTAATAACATCGTTAGTTAATGTATCGTTAAACCTTTGATCATTTCCTATGGCAAATATGCTAATATTTTTGCTGAAAAAAATGTGAGCAGCTTTTGCATTTATAAAAGGATCAGCCATAGTCATGTATATTTACACAGTTGCTCTTTATGTCTGTATAGGTATATTTCGATCCAAGTCACTGTTTATTGGAGCAAACTGTCGCCGAGCAATAGCTGAAGGACGTGCAGACACTGTGCCCATCTTCCTCAGTGAAATCCCACTGTTGTTCAGACGTAACATATACAGGTATCTAGACTCCCATATTTACCTTATTAACCCTTTTTGTACCAAATGGAATCTTCCACCTAATATATAACAGGAGTCCATTTCAAACTTTAGGGGTGTCAGGTTGTGTTTTCATCAAAATTTATTTTGAAAATGACTGAACTTTTAGCAAACAGTGGAGGCCCTGATCAGACCCTGCATTCTGCGGCGTCTGATCTGGGCCTGCACTGTTTGCCAGGGTACATGTTTTGGGGTCTCCGGTACTAAATGGGTTAATACAATGTACATGCATGTATGTTTAAATACTCAGTTTATGACAGCCTCAATATCTCAGTGGTAAGCATGTTGGTGTTATGATCGAGAGGTTGTGGGTTCGAATCCCACCACCAGAGGCGAGTGTGTCCTTGGGCAAGACACATTATGCCACTGCCCCACTCCACTCAGGTGTAAATGGGTAGCAGTG
Source organism: Lucinisca nassula (assembly GCA_963580285.1). Taxonomy (NCBI): domain Eukaryota; kingdom Metazoa; phylum Mollusca; class Bivalvia; order Lucinida; family Lucinidae; genus Lucinisca; species Lucinisca nassula. The sequence goes on along the minus strand of OY757023.1, from coordinate 111,353,329 downwards.
GTGTAAAAGTTACAGCCTCTCTCACACGCACATGATAACATCTGGAATGAGTTCGAGAGTGATTCAAATAAGCTTGAAGCTTTCGTAGCAATTGACCTAAAATAAATTAGTATAAACTAAACACACATTATCGTATGTGTTTGGGCAGACAGTTATGTGCAAACACTGTAGACCCCAATGAGATGCCACATTCTGTGGTGTCTTTTCAGGGTCTACACTGTTTGCCACCCATCCATGATCCAGCATTTTTCGACACAACAGCAGCAAATTAGTAAAAAGGTATGTTAATGAGTAGAGCTGTCTGAATATTTGAGGTATAAATAGGTAATATAGAAGTTCTTTCATATTCAAATCAAAATACAGCATACACCACAACCTCTTTGTAACACTCTTGGGTGGTTTAAAGTAGAAACCAGTCCAAATAACCATGTATAAAGTACACGCCATGACTTTTGTTTTTAACTCTTGTCCCTCTGAATGAATTAATTTAGCCACACCCATTTCTGACTTTCAACCAATCAGATTTCTTGATACAATTTACTCCTACAAATTCACCAACTGAATGGCAAACAATGACGCTCTAGATCAGATGGCTTCTCTGAGATCAGGCCCCAAGGTTATAAAACATTTTACATACTCAACTCAGCTGAGCATGAAATTTGTAATGCTCATAACTTAAACTATTAAAATACAGACAGATAAGGTATTTTTACTCTTCAGATCAGCACAGAATGTCATTTATCCTGCTCATAAATTTTAAAATGCCAACATCTGTTGGCATTTTAAAATTTATGAGCAGGATAAATTTCATGCTCAGGTGAGTTGAGCATAAAAAAAGTTTTATAACTGCGGGTCCTGATCTAGATTTACACACTTATACACAGGTAGAGCATATCCTGGTTCAGCAGGACATGGTTTAACCCTTTTTGTACAAATGGAATCTTCCTCCTTATATATGGAAGGAATCCATTTTGAAATTTAGGGGTGTCAGGGTGTGATTTCCCTTAAAATTTATTTTGAAAATGGCTGAACTTTTTGCAAACAGTGAAGGCACTGATCAGATGCCACATTTTGCAGCGTCTGATCTGGGCTTGCACTGTTTGCCAGGGTACCCTTTTCAGGGTTTCCAGTACAAAATGGGTTAAGGGATGACATATTCTTAGTCAGCCTGGAAGAAACTGGTCAGAGAAAATGCAAGCGAAAGCTGTCACAACTATAAACTAAGGACAGTACCATATATCAATGACAAAATTTTGAGTCAAACATAGCTCCAGATAAGAAGCTGATTTCATCCAAAAAGTCAGATATTTTATATGTCCCCAACTTCGAAGAAGTTGGTGGGGACATATTTCTTTTGCTTTGTTCATCCTTCTGTTCATTCTTCTGTCCTTCCATCTTTCGATCCTTCCATACATCATGCTTTTTATGGCATACCATGCATGCTAGGTTTTTGACACATATGGATTCCTTATGAAAAAATAAATGACCCATATTTTTGTTTCTTATCAGGGTTATGCCTTTTCTGAGTTATAACAAATAATTGTGAAATCTTGTAAGCCTTGAGTTATGGCCCTATGAAAATTTGACATTTTAAGCTTGTAAACAAGGTGTCTCAAAAAGCGTTTGAGCTTTCCCCTTGAAACTTTTCAGATTGATAGAGGGTGATGAGTAGATGAACTGATTGACTTTTGAAAGAAAAATTCTGAAATTTTTCTCTTGAGTTAAGGCCCTTTGAAAATTTGGTCATTTTAAGCTTTTAAGCAACATATCTCAAAAACTATACGGTCTATCGTCTTGAAACTTTACAGATTAATAGACGATGATGAGTAATGAGCCAATAACTTTTGAAAAACTGGAATTTTCAGCTTACCAGAGAGTAGTTGCTTTTTATAGATAAGTGAACAGGAAGTCCAAAAAGTTGTCTCCCACTCTCCCTTTGAAAAATGATGGGAAAATCTACCAGGTGTACCCATTCCCCTTCAGACTGACCTAGAATCGCAATTTGTCATTATAGAATTAATGCATTTTTTTTTTTGCAATTGAAAATGGTGGGTCAGTTTTCTCTGAGTGCTGGCTAGGAAAATGGTGATGAACAGGGACTTACATGTAGACTGTCTCATTTATCCATTGCTCCTGTACTTAAAGCAAACAGTGGAGACCCTGATCAGATCCTGCTTTCTGTAGCATCTGATCTTGGTCTACACTGTTTGCCTTTTCCAGCATGTGTCGGGGATTTTATGGATTACCCACTTTACATAAACATCTGATGTCACAATGACAAGAATAGCACGGCTTTAACCCTTATCTTGCTGAATATTCATTCAAGCCACACCCATTTCTGTCTATCAACCAATCAAATTACTTGATATAATTTATTGCTACAAATTCATAAACTGAATGTCAAACAGTGTAGATCCTGATCAGATGGCTTCTTCAGAAGCCATCTGATCTGGATCTTCACTGTTTCCAAAGATATGGGTTGTCGTGAACAGCATGATAAGAGTTAAATAAGCGTCAGATTTCATACAAAGCATTGATGGTCATATGGACATCAGCAATGTAAAGCTATTGCACTCAGTAACTTTGGTTCGATTGACAAACAATCAGCCAAACAAAAAATCACCAGCCCAGATTAAGGGGAATGGGAACACCTTCAGGGGAGGCAACTCCTGCAAAAGTATTTTTGTCTCCCATGTCAATAGGGGTCAACTCTTAAAGGAAAGAATTTGCTCCTCAGGAGCAAATTCTTTCCTTTAAGAGTTGACCCCTTTTTCAGTGGGACGTGGCTTATAGAAAAGAGAACAGCCAGAAAGTTGTCTCCCTTTGCAAAATGGTGGAAAAATCTGCCAGGTGTTCCCATTCCCCTTAATTTCGTCTGTCTCATATAACTCTCCAATGATTTTGTCAGTCCTGAGTGCTATACATAAGTGAGTATTGATTTTTCTTTCAGATTAGATGTTGCATTAATTCATGTGAGTCCACCAGATCATCATGGATTCTGTTCACTGGGGGCGAGTGTGGATTGTACAAGATCTGCTGTTCAGCAAGCCAAATACATCATAGGTTTGTTTGTCTGCATATATGCCCTCATAATATCTTTTATTTTGGGTAGCTGTTTGACCATTTTTAGCTTGGCTGTTTTCGAAGAAAACGACGAGGTATTGTCATAGCTCTGGCGTCGTCTGCATCGTCGTGCAAAAACTTGGACATTTTGTAATATACTTGTATCTCTGTCATTACTGAACATATTTACTTGAAACTCGGACCAGTCGTTCATTTTGAAAAGGGGAACTCCTACCAATAGGAGAGGTAACCCTCAAAATATTTTTGGCACAGTTATGTCCCTTTTTAGACTTAGAATTTTTGCAGTCGAGCGTTGGCACCCCCATGGGGTGCTCTTGTTGTCCTTTTGGGTTGCATTAAGTCAGATCATGATGGATTATGGTCAATGGGGTGATTGTGGATTGTACAAGATCTGCTGTTCAGCAAGCCAAATACATTATAGTTTTGTATGTATGCATATAATGTTCCCGTAATTATGCGTAAAGAAAGGTGTGAACAGTACTATAATGATACGGCGTTTTTCATTTCATACCCTATATTAGCCTTCGACACAAATCAACCCTTGCCCTTCATCCATATTAGCATATGCCTATGAGAACATAAAACCTGCGGGCCGGCCTCGTTGGCTCAGTCGGATGCGCGTCTGACTGGTGATCAGGAGGACGCGGGTTCGACTCCCGTCGAGGTCGGCAACATTCTTTCGTGGAGATTGATCATGAAATCTTTTCTACGGTCATTCTCTCCCTTCCGCTGATTCAAGAAGGGCAGTTGTCAGTTTCTGGCGAAAGAATGTGCACTGTACTGGTTAACCGCTTGCGTATAAGCCTGCCCAGGAAAGTGTTGATAGTTAAACTGACCGGCTCAAAAATACCTAAATAGTGTTGACTGGGCCGTTAAACTCCAATACAAACAAACAAACAAACATAAAACCTGCATTGTATAAACATTAGAAAGATATATCAAAATCATTCTGACCTGTATCTGTGAATAACCCACAACTTGTGTCTTGAATAAATTTTTGTAGTCCCAAATGAGTTCATTCCATAGAATTTTACTGTATTTTTTTTTTTCAACCACTGATGAATATTACCCTATTTTCCATATGTATTCGGACAGACAGGCCTAAGCAACAGTGTAGGCCCAGATGAGACTCATCAGGGTCTACACTGTTTGCCACTCATCCAGCTATATGAAGACACAATATCTGGTATTATTAATTGATTATCCTATATTACACAAGGTCAACCAATATTCAAAAATCATAAATCATGTTTTTAATTGCGTCAATTAATAAAATTGTCATTAATCAAGTAATTTCGTATTGGCCCAGTTACAGGTCCACGGTCAGCTGTATTGGCCTCGGCCTTCGGCCTCATGCCAATACAGCAGACCTTGTACCTGTAACTGGGCCAATACGAAATTATTTGATTAATAACATTATAGTACATATTACTTGTTCAGATATTAGAACAGGTATGGTAAGGAGTGGATCTGTCTAAATACTAAGGGTTAATACGGCATAGCAACAGATAAGGTGCGTATTTTGTGATAATTGAAGTTTTTGTCAGTTCATCATCATCATCATCAACGGATTTTTGATTAACGTGCAGGTACAGGGGCAACGTCCACATAAGTGGGCCCCCTTCCAGGTAGCTGGCTTGCTGCACGCATGGCAGATCTTACACGAGAGGTGGCGGACAGAGAGAACTGGTAGCAACTCCTAGTTGTCCATAAAAACCTATATTGTGGGTATTCATTAGAACTGCCTTGCCGAGGCAGTTCTAATGAATACCCACAACATAGGTTTTTATGGAGAAATAAGGTAAACTATCCTCAATTATCACAAAATACCCATCTTATCTGTTGTTATGATATGGCATGAATGTAATGTTATAATGTTATTAATCAAGTAATTTCGTATTGGCCTAGTTACAGGTCCGAGGTCTGCTGTATTGGCACGAGGCCGAAGGCCGAGGCCAATACAGCTGACCGAGGGCCTGTAACTGGGCCAATACGAAATTACTTGATTAATGACAATTTTATTAATTGACGCAATTAAAAACATGATTTATGATTTTTGAATATTGGTTGACCTTGTGTAATATAGGATAATCAATTAATAAAAACCTATATTGTGGGTATTCATTAGAACTGCCTCGCCGAGGCAGTTCTAATGAATACCCACAATATAGGTTTTTATGGAGAAATAAGGTAAACTACCCTCAATTATCACAAAATACCCACCTTATCTCTTGTTATGATACGGCATGAATGTAATGTTGTTTGTTACAGCTCAGGTGAATAAGCATATGCCAAGGACACTGGGTGATGGCCTGATTCACTCGTCTAATATTGACTGTATGGTGGAGCACCACGCACCACTGCCAGAGATTGAACCCATCATTCGTACTCCAGAGATCAACGAGATTGCCAGGCTGATTGCTGATAACCTAGTAGAGGATGGAGCAACGCTACAAACAGGTAAAGTCAATGCAAAATAGTTAGAATAGTTCTATAAAAAGAAGAGAAAAAAACAACAATTTATGAGAAGAAATCATAGGTCTATAAATACATGTAGAAAATATCTCTATAAAGAGGACATTAATTAGATTTCACATACCAGAACTAAACATGTACAACACTTTAGGTGTCAGCATGTGCTAAAACCAGAATTAGTCTTCATTTTAAGTGGTCTTAATATCCACCAGGGGTTGCAGGATCGATCCCGGGCTTCTCCAGACTTTTGGACGAGTCTTTCAACCGAGGTTCCCATCTCCATATGACCTTAGCTGTTGGTGGGACATAACACTCAAACACTCACTCACTCCAAATAGTTATTGCAATGTTATTGCAATAGTATTGCAACAGTACTTTTGGCCACAATACATGTCATTATAGCCCCGCTTTGAAAAAGTGGGGCTATATTGGATTTGGCTTGTCCGGAATTCCGTCTGTCTGTCTGTCTGTCTGTCTGTCTGTCAGTCAGTCAGTCTGTCTGTCTGTCTGTCTGTAATATTTGATAGTGGGTACCTTGTTACCGTAACTCCTCTTACAGTTCTAGGTCAATCCTTTTGAAACTTTACAGGTGTTTTCATATAGGTCTGAAGATGTGCATATTCTTTTTTCATTATCCTTAAATAATTTTTTTCACTTATTTCACCTTTTTTAACTTAGACAATTTTTGAGGTCTACTAATGTTAAAATGTATAGGGAGTAGCTACCTTGTTACCGCAACTCCTCTTACAGTTCTAGGTCAATCCTTTTGAAACTTTACAGGTGTTTTCATATAAGTCTGAAGATGTGCATATTCTTTTTTCATTATCCTTAAATAATTTGTTTCACTTATTTCACCTTTTTTAACTTAGACAATTTTTGAGATCTACTAATGTTAAAATATATAGGGAGTAGCTACCTTGTTACCGCAACTCCTCTTACAGTTCTAGGTCAATACTTTTGAAACATTACAGGTGTTTTCGTATAGGTCTGAAGATATGCATATTCTTTTTTCATTATCCTTAAATAATTTTTTTCACTTATTTCACCTTTTTTAACTTAGACAATTTTTGAGATGTACTAATGTTAAAATGTATAGGGAGTAGCTACCTTGTTACCGCAACTCCTCTTACAGTTCTAGGTCAATCCTTTTGAAACTTTACAGGTGTTTTCATATAGGTCTGAAGATGTGCATATTCTTTTTTCATTATCCTTAAATAATTTTTTTCACTTATTTCACCTTTTTTAACTTAGACAATTTTTGAGATCTACTAATGTTAAAATGTATAGGGAGTAGCTACCTTGTGACCACAACTCCTCTTATAGTTCTTGGTCAATCCTATTGAAACTTTACAGGTGTTTTCATATAGGTCTGAAGATGTGCATGTGCTTTTTAGCTCACCTGGGCCGAAGGCTCCAGGGGAGCTTTTAGTATAACTGGTCATCCGCCGTCCGTCGTCTGTCCGTCACCACCTTTGACCAGTTATATCTCTGCAGCCTGCAGGCTGATCTCAATCATTTCTTATCTGTAGCATGCCTTGGGTGGGGCAACGAAGAATTTAGCTTTTTATCAAAATTGATTGAAAACTTTGGTTGCTATGGCAATTCCAATTTCCCATAGACTTACAATGGAAAATGCTTGTCATCACCGTAGCACCTTCAGTTTTGATCGGATCTTTCTGAAACTTATATGTAAGGTGGCTGAGGATAAAAGCTCGGATGAGTTCGAAAACCGGCCAAGTCGGCCCATTAATGATAGAGTTACGTCCCTTTGATTGCTGAAAATGCCGATTTTTGACCTTGTCATCACAATAGCCCCTTCAGTTTTGATCAAATCTTTCTGAAACTTATATGTAAGGTTACTGGGGATAAAAGCTCGGATGAGTTCGAAAACCGGCCAATTCGGCCTATTGATTATAGAGTTGCGTCCCTTTGATTGCTGAAAATGCAGATATTTGACCTTGTCATCACCGTAGCCCCTTCAGTTTTGTTCGGATCTTTCCGAAACTTATATGTAAGGTGTCTGGGGATAAAAACTTGGATGAGTTCGAAAACCGGCCTAGTTGGTCCATTTATCATAGAGTAACGTCCCTTTGATTGCTGAAAATGACGATTTTTGACCTTGTCATCACCGTAGCCCTTTCAGTTTTGATCAGATCTTTCTGAAACTTATATGCAAGATGGCTGGGGATAAAACCTTGGATGAGTTCGAATACCGGCCAAGTTGGCCCATTTATCATAGATTTACGTCCCTTTGATTGCTGAAAATGCTGATTTTCACCATAGCCCCTTCAGTTTTGATCGGATCTTTCTGAAACTTATATGTAAGGTGGCTGGGGATAAAAACTTGGATGAGTTCGAAAACAGACCAAGTCGGCCCATTTATCTTAGAGAAATGTCCCTTTGATTGCTGAAAATGCTGATTTTTTACCTTGTCATCACCATAGCTCTTTCAGTTTTGATCGAATCTTTCTGAAACTTATATGTAACGTGGCTGGGGATAAAATCTCGGATGAGTTAAAAAACCGGCCAAGTTTGTCCATTTATCGCAGAGAAACGTCCCTTTGATTGCTGAAAATGACGATTTTTGACCTTGTCATCACAGTAGCCCTTTCAGTTTTGAACGGATCTTTCTGAAACTTATATGTAAGGTGGCTGGGGATAAAACCTTGGATGTTTTCGAATACGGGCCAAGGTGGCCTATTTATCATAGAGTTAGGTCCCTTTGATTGCTGAAAATGTTGATTTTTGACCTTGTTATCACTGTAGCCCCTTTAGTTTTGATCGGATCTTTCTGAAACTTATATGTAAGGTGGCTGGGTATAAAACCTCGGATGAGTTAGAAAACCAGCCAAGTCGCCCCATTTACTATATAGTTATGTCCCTTTGATGGCTGAAAATGTCGATTTTTGACCTTGTCATCACCGTAGCCCCTTCAGTTTTGATTGGATCTTTCTGAAACTTATATGTAAGGTGACTGGGGATAAAACCTAGGATGAGTTCGAATACCGGCCAAGTTGGCCCATTTATCATAGATTTACGTCCCTTTGATTGCTGAAAATGCCGATTTTTGACCTTGTCATCACCATAGCCCCTTCAGTTTTGATCGGATCTTTCTGAAACATATATGTAAGGTGGCTGGGGATAAAACCTTGGATGAGTTCGAAAACCGGCCAAGTTGGTCCATTTATCACAGAGAAACATCCCTTTGATTGCTGAAAATCGCCCCATTTATCATAGATTTACATCCATTTGATTGCTGAAAATGCCGATTTTTGAACTTGTCATCACCATAGCCCCTTCAATTTTGATCAGATCTTTCTGAAACTTATATGTAAGGTGGCTGGGGATAAAAACTTGGATGAGTTCGAAAACCGGCCAAGTTGGTCCATTTATCACAGAGTAACGTCCCTTTGATTGCTGAAAATGTTGATTTTTGACCTTGTCATCACCGTAGCCCTTTCAGTTTTGATCGGATCTTTCTGAAACTTATATGTAAGGTGGCTGGGGATAAAAATTTGGATGAGTTCGAAAACCGGCCAAGTTGGTCCATTTATCACAGAGTAACATCCCTTTGATTGCTGAAAATGACAATTTTTTACTTTGTCATCACCGTAGCCCTTTCAGTTTTGATCGGATCTTTCTGAAACTTATATGTAAGGTGGCTGGGGATAAAACCTTGGATGAGTTCGAATACCGGCCAAGGTGGCCTATTGATCATAGATTTACGTCCCTTTGATTGCTGAAAATGCCGATTTTTGACCTGGTCATCACCATAGCCCCTTCAGTTTTGATCGGATCTTTCTGAAACTTATATGTAAGGTGGCTGGGGATAAAATCTCGGATGAGTTAGAAAACAGGCCAAGTCAGCCCATTTATTATAGAGTTATGTCCCTTTGATGGCTGAAAATGTTGATTTTTGACATTGTCATCACCGTAGCCCCTTCAGTTTTGATCAGATTTTTCTGAAACTTATATGTAAGGTGGCTTGGGATAAAACCTCGGATGAGTTCGAAAACTGGCCAAGTCGGCCCATTTATTTTAGAGTAACATCCCTTTAATTGCTAAAAATGCCAAATTTTGACCTTGTCATCACCGTAGCCCCTTCAGTTTTGATCGGATCGTTCTTAAACTTATATGTAAGGTGGCTGGAAATAAAATCTTGGATGAGTTTGAATACTGGCCAAGTCTGATTGGATCTTTCTGAAACTTACATGTAAGGTGGCTGGGAATAAAACCTCAGGTGAGTTTGAATACCGGCCAAGTCGGCACATTTATCATAGAGTGACGTGCCTTTGATTGCTGAAAATGCCTATTTTAGACCTTGTTAGCACTGCTGCCCCCTTCAGTTTTGATCAGATCTTTGTGAAACTAACAAACAAATAAGTCAGGCAGAAAAGCTCGGAGGAGTTTGAACACTCGTGAGGTTTGCCTATTTGTCACAGAGTAACATGCGTTTGATTGCAGCAGTTAATTGCTTATTTTTTAACTTGTCATCACCATAACCCCATCTGTTTATATCGGATCTTCTTAGCAAGTCAGGAATAAAAGCTTGAATGAGTTTGAAAACTGGTGAGGTCAGCCTATTTATCATAGAGTTACATTCTACTTGGCACTTCCTGAAACTTTGAATCTGTTAGCTCAGGTGAGCGATACAGGACCAGCTTGGTCCTCTTGTTTCATTATCCAAAACTTATTTTTTAACTTAGACTGTTTTTCAGATCTAATAACGCGAAAAGTCTATGAGGCGTAAGTACCTTGTTAGGGATGTAACCCTCTCACAAGTCTTTACCTTTAATTCATGAGTCTTTCTCCTCTGACAGGGCTATAGCGGGGCTATAGTCAGATCCTCTGACAGTTCTAGTTTTGGCCTGCAATAGTCTACTCTAATGTTTATATTGTGTTCTCCAGGTATTGGTAATCTGCCAGATGCTGTACTTCATAAGCTGTATAACCACAAAGATCTTGGTTTCCACAGTGAGATGATGAGTGATACAGTTGTTAACCTGACAGAGAAGGGGGCGCTAACAAATGCCAAGAAAACCATTCAGACAGGAAAGATAGTGGCCAGTTTTGCCATGGGAACGAAGAAACTATACAATTTCTTGGATGACAACTCTTTTGTTTGTAAGTTCTTATTTTGTATCCTTGCCTTGAGGTTGTAATATAAGAAACTTGCATGAGTGTGAGGGGTGGATGGAAAAATTCGTCCCGAGGGTGACTGTAAGGCATCACGAGGCTTGCCGAGTGATGCCGTACAGTGATCCAGAGGGACGGATTTTTCTATCTACCCCTCACACGCAAGTAGTATTCTTTTTCTTGGATGACAACTCTTTTGTTTGTAGGTTCTTTATTTTCTATCCTTGCCTTTGAGGTTGTAAAACCTCTTTCATTTGAGCATGATTTAAATGGTTTATGTATCTTTAACTGCCATTAGATAAGGTATTTTTATTTGATGAGGCAATCATAATGAGTACAAAAAGCATACCTCACCTCAGTATGGTGTTTCTAATCATCTAATGAGTACACACAGCATACTTTTATTTTATACAAGCATTATGCCCATTGACATGGCTCTATACATGTAAATAAACCTCAGTAGCCCAAACTACCCAAGTCATAACCAAATTTTCATGATCCCAAAGTTTTCGAGCCTACAAAGTTTCATTGTAAACCACAACCTCTTTATAACACTATTTATGGAGTTCAATACAGAAACAACCATGTTATATCCAAACAAAAATGTATACATTATATAGAAAAATGACCATTTATCTTGAAACCGTGTTATACCCAAAACCATGTTATAATGAACCATGTTATAATGAGGTTGTGATGTATGTTATTCCTTGTCCTAATGCCAGCATTTTCTTCTACATGTACATTGTTGAAATTTTCATCTGATTTACCGGCAGCTCAAACTCAGTACAGGTATTTTATTTAAGGGCAATGGGAACACCTTCAGGGGAGACAACTCCTGCAAATGTATTTTTGTCTCCCATGTCAATAGGGGTCAACTCTTAAAGGAAAGAATTTGCTCCTGAGGAGCAAAGTCTCCTCCCCTCAGGAGCAAATTCTGTCCTATATAAGAGTAGACCCCTTTATCCGTGAGTCAGAGTTTACAGAAAAGCGAACAGATGGTCCCAAAAGTTGTCTCCCTTTGAAAAATGGCAGAAAAATATGCCTGGTTCTCCCATTCCCCTTAAAGCTGTCTGATCTTTTAATTATTTTCAGTAAAATGTTGCTTGTTACCCACTTGTATGATTGCTGAAAACTAGACTTATCAGTGTGGTGGTATTAGTATGGTCTGTCCAAATACATAAGGTTAAAATATGGTTCATATCTGTTTATCCTTACTTGACATGTCATTATTTTTCAGCGGCTCCCACCCATTGGGGCTTGAAGAAATAGATATGGCTGCATGACGCTTCCATGCATAGCTGAAACCGACTGCAGAGTACTGGTAAACTGCTTTGAGGGTCTAAGCCTGGCAAGGTAAAGTGGTGAGAGTTGGACCATCCATGCATATAAACCCTATTGGTTTCATTGGGTGGCAGGGCTTGAGATATCATTTCATCTCATTGTCAGGTGAAAGTCCCACAAAATTGGAAGCAATGTCTCCAAAATGACCTATATAATGTTGACAGGGACATTAAAACTCAAACAAACAAACATTATTTTTCAGCTTTGCAAGAATGTGACTTCACCAACAACACATCTATTATCAGCCAGAACCCTAGAGTAACCGCTATCAACACATGCCTGGAGATTGACATGACAGGCCAGGTGTGCTCAGACTCAATTGGCACCTACATGTATTCAGGTAGGCATTATGTGATAATTTGAGACTCTTAGAGATAAAACAGGTTTGCCACCTTAGTCCAGGGCCCAGTGGTTCAAAGAATCGTAAGCTTAACGAGCTCGTAAGTGGTCAAATTGTTAACTGTTCTAGCAAGTACAATATCTAAAATCTAAAATTTTGGTATTTTTGCTGAAAAAATATGAGCAGCTTTTGCATTTGCAAAAGCTGCTTACATTTTTTCAGCAAATATATTAGCATATTTGCCATAGTAAACGATCAAAATTTTAACAATTTGTTGACTAACGATACTGTTAGTTTTGAACAACTCGCCCGAGTTGTTCAAAACATCATTTGAAACTTACCGTTAAGCATCTAATCATTTGATATTGATCATTTTATATGGCAAAAATGCTGATATTTTTGCTGGAAAAATGTGAGTACCTTTTGCTAATGCAGAAGCTACTCACATTTTTCTGGCAAATTACCAGAGTATTAGATATTGTACCTGTTAGAACAGTTAACAGTTGAAGCACTAAAAAGCTCGTTCAGCTAACGATGCTTTGAACAACTGGCCCCAGTTGAGACCGAACTGGCCTGCTAGGCTACACAGACTAGCAAGTCTTGAAATTTTAGATACAGAAAGTAGAAGTATTGTATTCTATTTAAGAAGCTAACACAAAGGTATTATTAATAATTGTATGTGATGGGGTGGGGATTGCTTTTTTTTTCTTCAATATTTTCAACTGGCCTCATTTGCTTAGTTGGATGTGTGTCCAACTTGTGAACAGGAGGTTGTGGGTTTGATCCTTTCTGGATTGGTGAACATTCATGGATATAGTCAGATTGATCATGGAAGAATTTTCTACGATCATGCTCTCCCTTCTGCTGAATCAAGAAAGGCAACTGTCGGTTCCTGGCAATGAATGTGCACTGTACTAATTAACCACAGATGTTTAAGCCTGCCCAGGAAAAAAAAAATGTGGATACACAAACTGACTGGCTTGACATGGCCATAATAATGTTGAATGGACTTTCAAACGCAAAATCTAACCAAAATCCTTCATTATGTGCACCTGTTCATCATAGCTCCAGAAAAGTACTGATAGCTTTCTTATTTCTGCACAAAAACATAGGTTGTGGGTACTCATTAGAAGTGCCTCGGTGAGGCACTTCTAATGAGTACCCACAACATACGTTTTCATGCAGAAATAAGAAAATTAATATTTGGATACCCCCTCTTATCTGGGGCTATGTTCATAGTCACATTTTTGCTTGCAGTTACCTGGCATCTTCAAATGACTTGGAATTAGAATATTCCAAATAATATATGGGCCTCCGCCCATTGGGGCTTGGAGAAATAGATTGGACTGCATGGTGTTATTGCTTTAAACTTTATTTCAATTGCTTCAATGACGTGTATATGTAACAGACAAATATATATTATCCAGGATTTGACATTAAGCCAAAGGCATGGTGTTCTTTCCAAGCAGAGCTGAAACCGACCACACACAAGTACTGGTGAACTGCTTAGAGAGTCTAAGGCTGCCTAGGCAAAATGGTACAAGTTGGACCATCCCTGCATATAAACCCTATTGCTTTGTTTGGGGGGTAGGGCTTGAGATGTCATTTCATCTCAGTCAGGTAAAGCCCCACAAAACTGGAAGCAACATCTCCAAAATGACATTGTGTTAACGGGGACATAAAACCTCAATTCAACCAACCAAATAATATATTCTATACATGTTATGAGTACTTATCCCATAACCTTGCTGGTCATGGGGACACCTTTGATGGTAGCATGACAATCACTTTCCACTTAGTCAGGACTATCTTTGACCAGTCCACTCTTGAGCAACTGAAAGAAAAAATCACCCAGCCATTCTTTTGACTTGATTTGGGCAACTGGGCAATGTCAGGCCTTGAGTATCATTGCTAAGGATAAAAATCAGAATGTATTCTTTATGCAACAGCTTTACTTTATTTCAGGTTTCGGTGGTCAGATAGACTTTATCCGAGGAGCTGCTTTAAGTTTAGATGGTGAGGGTAAACCAATTATAGCTTGTACATCAACAACAGAACCTCACCAGGATGTGCAGGCTCATCAAGATTTCCAAGAGAAGTCAGCGGTGAAGTCTAGAATTGTCCCAATGTTGAAAACAGGTATGTTAACCCATTGCATGCAGAAAATCCCTAAAGGGGTACCTTGGCAAACAGTGGAAGCCCAGATCAGACACTGCAGAACGTCATCATGGCATACACTATTTCTAACAGAAATTTCCTTCAAAAATAGAATAAAAAAAAAGACCTGACAGCCCTTACATGACGAATGGACTTGTCCAACGAGTGCAACATAATATAATGGGTTAATAGAAGATACCATATGGGGCGTGCCAAGCCCAAAGCAGTCTTTGTGCACAGTAAAGACTGATCAGACCTCCCGTCAGATCAATCAGCTTTGTGCGATTTGGAAGTTGTTGAAATGAAAAATTGCTCCATTGTTGAAAACAGGTGACGTGTTGTGTGTATTCTAAGAATCTTATATGGGTGTGAGGGATGGATGTTGAAATCCTTTCTGAGGGTCACTGTCCGGCATCACGAGGCAAGCCTCATGATGCTGGACAGTGATCCTGAGGGAAGAATTTTTCTATCCACCCCTCACATCCATGTATGATCCTTTTGTTGCCCTGTCTGTTTGTTGGTTTGTTTGTTTGTATGTGAACAACTTTAATGTTGGTCATAACTTTTAAACTGTTTGAGATAGAGCATTCATATTTGGCATGTAGGTTCCTTGTGACAAGAGCTTCACATGCATGCAAAACATTTTCGTCCACCATATTGTCATGAAACTTAAGTTATGTTTAGTGATGTCACATAATGTGCTGTGACGTCAACCTTAATGGCGGCACATACGTGGTCGTATTCAACCAGTGTATTTATCAAACACACAAGAATATTCAATTTTGGGTAAGAACACAAGGTTGAGAACAGAATTTCTATCCCAAGCTCGAGACCGAGCTTTTCCAGACTTTCGGATTAGTCTTTAAACCGAGGTCCCGTCTCCATATGACCTTAGCTGTTGGTGGGACGTAAAACTCAAACATTCACTCACTCACTCTATCCCAAACTATGGATTTCCTTATCTGGTGTGCAAGAATATAAGAATGTTATATGGGTGTGAGGGATGGATGGAAAAATCCGTCCCGACAGTCACTGTCCGGCATCACGAGGCTTGCCGACATAATAACGCCTTGTGCATCCCAAAATACAGTTGCCATCATCTTGCCAGCAGAGGGTACGTTTTGAACTTCTTTGGTCTCTGAGACCCCAGCCCTACCCACTGGCGACTTCGTGTTTTATTCTCTGGCTCATAATAATGGACCTAGGTCTCATCTGCAGTCACCAGACGTGAAAGAAAATCATCATCCTTTGACCTCAACCACTTCAACAATGCACTGCATACTGCTGCACTGTTTGCCATTTGCTTGTCGCTAAGGGATTTTGGAACCCAATGGGCCGTTAGCTTGTGCATACTCAAGCGATCATGTAAAATTGTTGAAATGCTACCATGTGAAATGTGTAATGCATTCGCTATTTTTTTTTCTACCTTTATTCGCCACAACATAGGTTTCATATTGGTCTCCCTTATAAAAACGTGGAAAATACCCATTTTTCTGCAGTTAATTAGGGATAACTGTATTGAAAATTGTCATTTGGGGAGGTAAATCGGCAGTTTTACGGTCGGAAATGGCGCTTCGCCGTAAAACAGAATTTGCGATCATAAAATGATGATTTACCTTCCCAAAATGACAATTTTCAATACAGTTATACCCATTCTAATGCACTTATTCAGTTGTTTTGTTAAAAAGTGTACTATTTTGCTCAAAGTAGCAAGCATTGTGAGCTGCATAAAACAAAATGCTACCAAATGAAAAGAGATGATGTCGGGTTTCCGACAATATGTCGCAGGATATACTGTCACAAATTTTTGACGTTATCCAATCAAACATCGCGTTACATACCCAAGTGGAAGCCCCCGCCCATAGGGGCTTGGAGAAATATATGGGCTGCATGATGCTTCCACGCAGAGCTGAATCCGGCCCGCACACTAGTACTGGTAAACCGCTTAGAGGATCTAAGCCTGTCCAGGAACCGCGGTGCGAGGCGGACCGTCCATGCTAATAAACCCTATTGGTTTCATTGGGCGACAGGGCTTGAGATGTCATTTCATCTCAATGTCAGGTAAAAGTCCTACAAAATTGGAAGCAACGTCTCCAAAATGACCTTTACAGTGTTGACGGGGACGTTAAACCTCAAATCAAACAAACAAACAAAACATACCCAAGTGGATTAGAATGATGTTTGGAACCACTGTCAGAGAGCTCGCCAGATTTCTGAATCATTATTTTTTCTTTTCTTAGGTGCTGGAGTAGTTGTAACGAGAGCTCATGTGCATTATATTGTGACAGAATACGGCATTGCCTACCTGTTCGGCAAGAATCTGAGACAGAGAGCATACGAAATAATCAAAGTCGCTCATCCATCACAGAGGGAGGCCTTGGAGAAAGCTGCTTTCGAGAGATTTAAATGTATGCCTGCACCTTGAAGGAACTGATGTGATATATTGGAATTGTGATTGAAATAGCGTAGATCTTTTGGATGTTTTGAAACCGAGAGTAGAGTGATGAACTACAGTGGGTCTTTAACCCATTGTATGCGGGAAACGCTGAAAGGGGTACCTTGGCAAACAGTGCAGGCCCAGATCAGACGCCGCAGAATGCGGCGTCTGATCAGGGCCTGCACTATTTGCTAACAGAATTTTCCATCAAAAATAGTATAAAAACAGAAAAATGGGCAGAACGTGGCGTCTGATCAGGGCCTGCACTATTTGCTAGCAGAATTTTCCATCAAAAATAGAATAAAAACAAAAAATAGGCCTGACACCCCTTATGACAAATGGACTTGTCCAACACATAGCAATGGAAGAGTCCACTAGTATATAATGGGTTAATAAGTAAAACACGGATAGCTCATTTTCCATGGATAATTTGAACTTGCTCTTTATTCGTAGTAAAATTATTTTCATAGCTCCAGATAGCCATATTTATTATATACAGTCGAACTTCGATGGCTCGAACACCTTTGGAACCTCGAAAATCTGTTCGAGACAGTGGTAGTTCGAGCTACTGAGGGTTACTGTCAGGAGGCCTAACAAGATACTTTTGGACATCTTTTCGGTATTCTATAATGAAAATGTATGCTGCGTGTACTCATTTGAATCGCCTCCATTGGAGGCGATTCTAATGAGTACACACAGTATACATTTGTAGTATAAAAGACGAAACTCTCCTAAATTATCTCCCCACTATTTGTTATGTCGAGCATTTACCTAGGGGCTAAAGAACTGGTTCGACTCAACCATGGTAAACGAGCCATCAGTGTTCGAGCCATCGAAGTTCTACTGTACCTACAAAAATACTGCTGTCTACTACCAGGTTTTCGACGCAAAAACACAGAATCCGGTATCACTCTACTCGCTTTTTCGGATCCCGTATCACCATCCTTGCTATCTCTGAATCCTGGCATTTGTTGCAATGTTAGAAAGCAGCCTTATATAACATGGAACTTGACGGGAGAAATGATAACGTCACTTGGTGCTTGTTAGAACCGCCTCAATGAGGCGGTTCTAACAAGTGCCCACAACCTATGTCTTGGAGCAGAAATAAGAAAAATAATGTATTCCCCCCTTAAACCCAAGTTTTCTCTATTTAAAGTGGGGGCTGGGGGGTATTCATTTCACAGACTTGTTCACATGCTACAAAAAATACTGCTGTCTTTTAACAGTTTTTCAACACAAAAATACAGAATCCCGTATCACCCTAGTGATCTACTCTACTCCAATTTCGGATCCCGTATCACCATCCTTGCTATCTCTTAATCCTGGCATTTGTTGCAATGTTAGAAAGCAGCCTTATGTAACATGGAACCTGACACAAGCAGAGATGTCACTTACACGCAGAGCGTAATGTTAAAATTTCCCGCTTATTTACATTCAAAAAAAAAAAGAGACTTTACTGGGAGCTAAAAAGGTATATAATAAACATATTATCACTACAGACTCCTGATCTGCCAAACTGTATCACATCTTCTGGATGTTTCCAGATCTTACTCATCACACTTGATGCTAACCTTCTCGTTGGATATGTTGATCTGGCAACCTCCACTCGACATGATACAATGCAGCAGATAAAGTTACTTCAGTAATAATCTGTATATATTAACCCTTATCACATATTCAGTACTATATTTAACACGATAACCCATGTTTTGCATGTGTGATAATGCTTGTTTCCATTTCCGGTTATCAGCCTGCCCGGTCTGATAACCGGAAACAGTGTATTTTGAACGGACATCGGTTATAAGCCCACTCATGACGTTATTGTGACGTTGCCAATTACATGACGTAACGTGAATAGTTAGGCGTGACGTTACACGCTTTTTTGCTTGAATCACGCTTTTTATCACATTTTTTTTTTCAATTTATGAATGTCAAACACAGTAAGAATAGGATCTGAATATGTGATAAACAAATTATAACATGGGGTTTTGGTTATTGCCCTCTGTATCAACCCTCGACCCTCTGTATCAACCCTCGACCCTCTGTATCAACCCTCGACCATTATCTGCCCTCAGGCTAAAGCCTTCGGGCAGATAATGGGGTCTCGGGTTGATGCATCGGGCGATAACCAAAATCCCATGTGATAATCTCTAATTATCTTGCTGAATATTCATTTAAGCCACACCCATTTCTGTCTCTCAACCAATCAAAATACTTCATGTAATTTATTGCTACAAATTCATAAACTGTATACCAAACAGTGTAGATCCTGATCAGATGGCTTCTTCAGATCTACACTGTTTGCAAAGAAAGGGGTTGTCGTGAACAGCAAGATAAGGGTTAAGGATAATTCATTACGATAACATTTCTGTGCGAAATGGTGTAATTTTCACATCTCCAAAATGGCTACTTTTCTGATGAAAAGTCCGTGATATTTCTCTTTTTTTGTACTGTAATCATAGGTTGTGGGTGCTCGTTAGAACCCGCCTCATTGAGATGGTTCTAATGGGTGCCCACAACCTATGTCTTGGAGCAGAAATAATAACAGTAATATATACCACCATAAACCCCATTTTTCTCTATATAAGGTGGGGTTTAGTGGGGTGTTCATTTCATGGACTTGTTATCATGATGTGACGGAGGTTTTCCTTCCTGATATTATCGTTGAGGCGATTCTAATGAGTACAAACAGCATACATTATACCCCCACAAATGAAATTTGGGGGGGTATATAGGAGTGAGCTTGTCGGTCTGTTGGTCTGTCGGTCGGTCTGTTGACTTGGTTTCCAGACGATAACTCAAAAAGCGCTTCACCGATTTTTATAATTTTTGGTACACTGATGTAACATAAAATACAGGTCAAGTTCGATTTCCACTACAATTCGTCAATTTTCGACATAGTTATGGCCCCTTTCAAGTGAAAAAATTGCAAAATGCCGCTGTTGTACTATCAAGGCAGTTTTTGTGGGGGTATTCATCACCTTTAGTGATAGCTCTATTTTATTTTTAACGAGGAGATTCTAATGAGTACAAACAGCATACATTTATATTTTAAAATAACCCCATTATGCCTCGTGACCTGATGTTATGAATAACCCACAGTAGTTTAAACTGTCCTTATCTCAAATAAATTTACATGGTCCCGACGGGGTTCAAGTTAATGAAGTTGGACTTGATTAGAAACATAGGATTCAGCCTGCATACTAATACAGTCTGGATTTTAGTGGTTACTGGGGTATACATTATATTTCTTAGGTCTCCATTTTCAAATGGAAAAATAAACAAACCCAGCAGTCACAAGTCTCTATGGAAACGACAAATCAACTTTGGTGCAATGTCATGACGTTGCACCAATGTAGATGTGACGTTGCATAAATGTCATGACGTTGTACCGACATTCATGTGACGTCACAATTACATCATGTGCCTGCTGGGAATAAAATTAACTTGTGACACAATGTTGTTCATACTTCAGTGATTGTTTAACAATTTACCTTTATTACTCATGTTTACATTATTTCCATGCATTTTGTGACAAAAAGTATGATTTGAGGGCTTAAATTGAAATACGAAAACAATTGCAAACAGTTTGTACTATTAACAGCAGAAGAGCATCATTGAGGTCATGGCTTTGCCTTCATTCAGTCATATTGGTGAGAAGCATGGTTTATTTTTATGTCACTTAACCCTTGTCCTGCTGAATATTTAAATCTGCCACACACACTACCAATTATCAACCAATCAGATTACTTGATGCAAATTATTGCAACATATTAATAAACTGAATGGTAGACAATGTAGATCCTGATCAGATGGCTTCTTCAGAAGCCATCTGACCTGGATCTACATTGTTTGAAGGATAAGGCATATCCGGGCTCAGCAGGACAAGGGCTAAAGAATGCGTCCCAATAGTTAAATAGAGGGGTTTTCGTTAAATGCTCTATGAATGTAAATATTTAAGTATGAATGACTTGAAGTTTGATATTACCGTATTTCGGCGTGTATAATACGCACTTTTTTCTCTCAGAAATATGAAATCAAAACTGGGTGCGTGTAATGTAACAGAACACAAAACTTCCAACATTTTTCAAAGCGTTGTCGAAGTTTTGCGGTCGCGAAATCTAATGACAATCGCGAATTTACTACAAAAAATTCTTGTTAGACCGACTTCAACGATAAACAGATAGTTTTGGATACCAAGCAAGCCCCTGGATATATTTTCTTACCTGGAAACTGTAATTACTTATTTTTGCTTCAGAAATTTGACTTTATTAACGTAATAACGAATGAAAGAAAAACCTGAATCTATATATATATTTGATTGACAGCTAAGTAAGGGAAGCAACTATGCGTAACTTTAATTTGAGCCGGGGCATTAATTTCCTGCAATTTAACACGTGCGTCCCCGCGAAGAATCAGACCCGCCTGTACACCCATATAGTCTGACCAGATTTTTTTTTAGCTTTCCTCAGATTGCACATTGAACACTGATAAGACTGCGCAGGCTGCTCTGAGTGAATGGTCATTGCTGGGCGCACATGAAAATTATAAATATTTCTCTTCCTGGACAAAAGAGCAATCCTTACAGCATTCAGCAAAGTTTGATAAGACTGCACAAATGCGCTGCGCTGCTCTGAGCAGACGGACTGTGCAGGGTGCACATGTAAATTGAAAAGATTTCTCTTGCTGCACGAAGGAGCATAACGAAATTTGATAGGGTGCGCAAGTGCGCAGGCTGCTCGGAGCAGACGGTCTTTGCAGGGCGCACATGTATTTTGTAGAGATTTCACTTGCTACACGAAGGAGCACAACGAACTTTGATAAGACTGCGCGAATGCGCAGGCTGCTCTGAGCAGACGGTCTTTGCAGGGCGCACATGTAAATTGTAGAGATTTCTCTTACTGCACGAAGGAGCATTGGGCCCTTAGCTATCGTTACAGCGCACAAGGAACTGATCAGACTGCGTGACTGCACAGGCAGCTCTGAGCAGACGGTCCTCAATGTGAATTGTAGGAAATTATTCCAAACAATATGACTGCTTGTAAATAAGAAGAGTCACTTCAGTATAAAAATATTCCATTTACCTTTTTGTATATAATTAAATGAAGCGTTGCAGTATGACATGCTATCAACAGTGATTAGTGTTTATTGCACTGAGGTGTGAATTTCACAACAAACGGATTTAGAATACTGCAGTTGAGAAGGTGCTAATTATTGGACGTGTCAAGCGACTCAAAACTGTGGAAAACTGTGCCCAATATACACACATTTTATAATCCCCAAGGGGGCGTCATAACAAAGACTTATTTTAACACTCTGGGTCTTGGAAATTATTTTTTTTGTCAAATAAAACTATTTTGTCATTTTTTTTTCACAAGATAGAGAGAACAGTACCCTTAGAAATGACCCTTGTCACACTTCAATTATGTCTTTTGGCGACGTGATTGGGGAAAAACTTACGATAATTTGTCTTGTATTCCCACAAAGAAAAAAATTACAGAACACATTTACACTTGTAATGTCACATGCCATACACCGAATTCGTTTAAGTCTGGAACAGGGAACCAACTTTTACCTGTGGGGCATCTGGGTAAAACTGAAGCGTGTTATATATACGAACTTATTTTTTTCCCGCCGATCAGACACTGAAAATCGGGTGCGTATTATACACGAGTGCGTGTTATACACGGCAAAATACGGTAAGTGAGAACATATTTCTTGATTTGCATAAAAGTACTTTATACACACATGTAGTTGTTTTTTATTATTCGTAGATTTGTTCAGTTCATTATACATGTAAGTATTATGTATGGATGAACCTTGTAGTTTAACTTTTAATACCGTATTTATTGAAACTGTTTGGGCAGATACCCGTAGATATGATCAGTGTAGACACTGATCACACTGCAGAATCTATACCATTTGCTGTTCAACTAAGACATTTTAGTATTACAGTAATGATCCGTGGTATTGGGACAGATAGGCTTAAGAAAACAGTGCAGACCCAGATCAGACTGCTCCTGAAGGAGCAGTCTGATCAGGGTCTTCACTGTTTGTTGTTCCGTTTACATTTTTTGGACTCCTTGCAGGTTCATGAAACAAATTTGTTAAAATTGTAGGAGATTTACAACAGGTCCTAAAGGTGTCCATATTTTTAGGATTTTTACGGTAATGCATTTTAAATATATCAAAACATGGCAAAGTACACATAAATATGGAAAAAGAAGCAAGAAATTCTTTAACCCTTTGTATGCAGGGGTACCTCGGCAAACAGTGCAGGCCCAGATCAGACACCGCAGAATGCGGTGTCTGATCAGGGCCTGCACTATTTGCTAACAGAACTTTCCATCAAAAATAGAATAAAAAGAAAAAACAGGCCTGACATCCCTTACTGGTATATGACAAATGGCCTTCTCCGACATATAGCAATGGAAGAGTGCACTAGTATACAATGGGTTAAGTTCTGGATCTTATCTCTGGGCTATAAATAGAGGTCCTTTCGAGTGGTCAATACATGTGAAATTTATGAAACGAGCTTCCATAACCCATAAAATGCTAATCACAACATTTATCATCTGCTTTTTGGTTTGCTGGTATCTTTAAAAGTCATTTTTGCAGACAATGTTGACCCAGATCAGTCTGATCAGGGTCCACACTCTTTGCCTATATGCAGAAATATGTTTGAAATTTTTGCAAGAAGATGCAGCAGATGACTGGGGCAGTTTTTCTTGGCATCTTAACCCTTATCCTGCTGTTCACGACAACCCCTATCTTTGCAAACAGTGTAGATCCTGATCAGATGGCTTCTGAAGAAGCCATCTGATCAGGATCTGCACTGTTTTACATTCAGTTTATGAATTTGTTGGAATGAAATACATCAAGTGATCTGATTGGTTCAAAGTCAGAAATGGGTGTGGCTAAATTGAATATTCAGCAGGATAAGGGTTAAGGGTTAAATAAAAGATCTGTCTGTTGTTATTGTTGTTATAAGTTAAGCTGTATTTTGATTTATGATGTGCCATGAAAACTTTTATTTTGACTACACTGCTTTTTACGAGAATTATGTACATAAATCATAAATATGAGAAAGTGTGAGATGCGGAGTTTTTTTCATTCATTAACTTGGATAATATCATGTTTGCAGTTTTGCATAATTTGATGTTGTTGTCATAGGGCTGTTTGTTTTATATTCTGGGTATAATTATTTTATTCAAACAAGAAATGTTGATGCATAGCATAGCTGTATTATAAACATGAGCTGGTTATGTTCTTGATACCCATTAAAGGTCATTTATCACGAAAATTTATACATTTCTAGAATTAAGTATACTGAAAGAATACATAAAGAGGATCATTTAACTGAAAGCCGCATGAAAAAATTCCAATTTGTTTCAAAGTCATGCTCATTTTATATCTGGTACATACCTACTTTCCACTTAGGGTAACCTCCCTTGAATTTTGGTTGGTTTAGACCCACAATCCAATATTTTGTGACATCATAGTGAACATTAACTTAAAACTGTCATATTTTCAGTTTCTATTATTTTATTATACATTTTCTTATGTTCACTGATGGCTGTGAATCTGATTAATAACGCTGGATATAAATTTGAGCTTTCATTTCTAAGTTAAAATGCTTATTTAAGTTTTAAATGAAAAGTTCTTCAGTTAAGTTAATAAAAATGCTATTTGCATGTCTTATATAAACACATAGCCTTAAACTGTATGCTATTTGATCTCCATACAAGCATGTGATCTGAAATTTGAATTATTAGTTGAATTTTAATTTATAGATCTTAGGTTTGAAATTAGAAGAAATTGTTTCTGAGTTTTTACTGAGATCAATTTCATTGATATTTTCAGGTGGCTAAGTAATTTCGGACGATTCTAAAACACCAGGGCTCAGTTGTTCAAAGCATTGTTAGCTTAACGAGCTCGTTAGTGGTCATATTGTTAACTGTTCTAGCAAGTTTAATATTTAAAATTTTGGTATTTTTGCTGAAAAAATGTGAGCAGCTTTTGCATTTGCAAAAGCTGCTCACATTTTTTTCAGCAAAAATATTAGCATATTTGCCATAATAAATGAAACGATACGTTAACTAACGACGTCGTTAGTTTTGAACAACTGGCCCCAGATATATTGATTGTTAAAAAGTTCAAAGAATTTGAAGTCAACTATGACATCATAGAATACTTTATGAAGGGAAGTCATCATGTGGAGACTTTTATATAATATTTGAAATCTTTCAGACTTCGAATTGCAATATCTCAGAAACTAATAAAGATAATTTGATCCAGTTTTCAGATTCCACTTTAATACCTGAAGCAGTGTCAAACCTGTCTTAGTGGCCACCTCTATTAAGCAAGCAACCTGTCTTAAGCAAGCAGGCATTCAGTTCCCCAAAAAGGAAAATGCATTAAAATTCACCTATGTTAAGCAAGCACCTGCCTTAAACAAGCACTTTTTGAATATCCCAGAGGTGCTTGCTTAATACAGGTTGGACTGTACTTAATGATTTCACTATCATGATAAATAGCCTTTATAGTTAATTCTTATGCGCTTGCAAATGAAATGCGTAATCTGAATTGGGTCATATAAAAAAATCTGTGATGTAGTGATGAAAATCCAGTCATCATATCGTAATGTTGCTGTTCATTGTCAGACTGACATTTGATTAATTGCAGCTGTTTTGGCAAAAATTACAATTTTCAAACCTGACAAACGAATAAGTGGATAAGAATGTTGGGGATAAATGCATTGAAAATTGTCATTTTGGATGGTAAATTGTCTATTTTATGGTCACAAATAATGTGTTAGGGCTCCACTGATGCATCGTCTTGAAACAAAATTTCCAACTGTAAAACTCTCCAAATGACAATTTTGAATACAATTATCCCCAAAACTACTGATTCAGTTATTTTGAAACATGAGAGAATGTTGTAACAAATATATGTGCTACAGGAATATTTTTCTGCAGTAAAGAAAGTGATTTATTCAGACTCTGAGGTTTCAAAATTTTCTTCACGTTCAACACAGTTGAGTAGGATTTTTCTCCTGCTCACGGCAAAAATGCCAAAAATGCTGGAATTCAAATATATTTGAGCCAGCGCATGACAAAATCTACAAGAAGTCTTGAGCGACCAGCTAAGAATCGGATCAGACTGCACATCTGCGCAGACTGATCAGAGTCTTTGCTGATGACATTTACCTTCTACAGGCTAATATCTTTTCAAAGAGACATAAACAAAAGATCTTGTCATAATGGATGGGTGTGCAGGTTGATTTGAGACTGCTGGTCACATGGGTCTTATTGTAGGTTTTTTCATGCACCGACTCATTTAAAATGCATCAGAAGAAGACCTTTTTGTGGCATTTGTGAACAACAAAGGTACAGATCAGCCTGTGCATCCCCACAGTCTGAATCACATGAGCCCCGCCAAGCGAATTTGTGTCTTTGAGCATTCTGTCATGACAAATTTTAACTGCGCATGCCCAGCCATTCAGAGAGGGCAGGGATATGGCTTTTTGTCTGAAGGTTCCTCTTGATTCACTGCTTGTATGAGCGAGCAGCGAAAGTTCTGGCGAGACTGCGCGGATGCGCAGGCTCGCCTGAACCTTCGCTGCTCGCATAGGCGATAAGTACCAAAATCTCTTGACGGGGCCCACATAGTACAAGATAGGGTTGGTATTTTGTAATAATAGTTTTCCTTATTTCTCCATATAAATAAGTTCTGAATTGTTGGATCCTTTGGAAGCAAAGAATACACCAAATAAACGAATATAGCAGACTCTGGTTTATTGAGTCTGTTCATGACCAGTTCTGATATGTGCAATACCGGCCCTGCCCTCTAGCAACGGCTTAAGCAGAACTCTATTTACAAAATGATACTAAATTAACTCAGTGATCCCAAAGGACCAGAAAATATAATCTGCACTATAATGATGTATGGGGAGACTTTTTATGGAGACTTTTTATGGCCGCCACATGGCACAACACCAGCTACAGTGAAGATAAATAAGTTCTGAATAAGTTTCGAGGCCATTCTAATGAATACTCACAACATAGGTTTTTATGGAGAATTGACAAAAACTATTCTTCATTTTGTGATATTTGAAGGATAGTTTTCCTTATTTCTCCATAAAAACCCTATGTTGTGGGTATTTATTAGAGTCGCCTCTGTGTAGTGCAATGTAATGGATAACTGTATGAGCCAATAGAGGTTTTTGCCCTTAATTTCTCGGAGAAACGAATGTTGTTGATATTTGTTAGAATCGCCTCAGCTGAGGTGATTCTAACAAATGTCCACAACATTTGTTTCTTGGAGAAATTAAGGGCAAAAACCCTTTATTTTCTATTAAAGTATTAGGATCCTTTTTAGTGTCCGATTCTTTATTTATGGTTAAATGCTAGGGAACACACATTTTTTTAACAATGTTCTCTGTAGCAGTTAGTTAATCATGAGCAATACAAATTGCATGCTTAGTTAAGTTATGCATGAAGAAAATGTTAAATTGCAGGGCTTTATTACAATATCTTGTGTATAGTGTATATAAATGCAGCCACAACTTAGTTGTAGAATGTTCAAAGAACTTTCCTGATGAAGGCATAAATTCAAAACTGTTTAAAAATAGTTTGTCTTGTGTTTGTTTAACCACCAGTCTTTGACAAAACTAAACCATAATAAAATAAATCAACTAACTCATGAGCTGTTTTGTGGCGTCTGATCTGGGCCTGCACTGTTTGCCAGGGTACCCATTCTGGGGTTTCTAGTACTAAATGGGTTAAATGTCTATCTTTCTTTAGGGCCCAGTTTTTAGCTCGGCTGTTTTCTAAGAAAACAACGAGGTATTGTCATAGCTCTGGCGTCGTCTGCGTCGTCTTGCAAAAACTTGGACATTTTGTAATATCTCTGTCATAACTGAACATATATACTTGAAACTTGGAGTAGTTGTTCATTATGAAAAGGGGAACTCATACTAATAGGTGAGGTAACCCTCAAAATATTTTGGCACAGTTATGCCCCTTTTCCGACTTAGAATTTTTGTTTTCTTAAAGAAACTGCAGCCGAGCGTTGGCACCCGCATGCGGCGCTCTTGTTTCAATGCATAGTTAGCTTGATGAAATTATCATTGGTATTGAATTTGTTTTATGTTCCATTCTCAGTAAACCAGGTATGAGCCTTTACATTGCACCTCATTTATCATCGATGAATGAAGTGTGATGTAATGATCACATGGTATGGATCATTATTTTTTTTGTTTGATATGAGGTTTTACATCCCCATCAGCACTGTATAGGTCATTTTGGAGAAGTTTCTTTCAATTTTATGGGAATTTTACCCGACACTGAGATGAAATGACATCTGAAGCCCTGTCGCCCAATGAAACCAATAGGGTTTATAAGCATGGGCAGTCCGACACACACCCCTTTGCCTGGGCAGGCTTAGATCCTCTTAACGATTTAACAAGACTTAGGTGTGGTTGGTTTCAGCTCTGCTTGGAAGCATCATGCAGCCCATCTATTTCTTCAAGCCCCGATTTGTAGGTGCCTGTGTCGTCCCCAGAGATCCATTATGTTACACTTCTTAGTGAAGTGAAATGTAATGGATCACTGAATGAGCCATTAAATTACACTTCATTTATCATTGATGAATGATGTGTGATGTAATGATCACAGGGTATGATCCAATTTACATTACACATCATTATTGATTAATGATGTGAAATGTAGTGGATCATGCACATCTGACGGGTGATCAGGAGTTGTGGGCTTGATCCCTGTTCCAGAAACATTACACCATGCTAGCAAGTTCGTGAAATGAACACCCTCAAAACCCCACTTTATATAGAGAAAACTAGGGTTTACAGGGGTATACATTATTTAGCATATTTCTGCTCCAAGACATAGGTTGTGGAAACTCGTTAGAAGAACTGCCTCATGAGGCAGTTTGTATGAGCACCCACAACCTACTTGATGAGTTTAAATAAGAAAAATATCACAAATTTTCATCAGAAAAGTAGCCATTTATGGGATATGAAAGAATGCAATATGTCACACAGGTGTGTTATCGTAATGTTTGGTGTAGATGGATCACAGAATATTTTCTACAGTTATTCCCTCCCTTCCCCTGATTCAAAAAGGGCAGCTCTCGGTTTCTGGAGAAAGAATGTGCACCTTACTGCATCACGAAAACATGCCTATATAATTTTGACCCCCTTGAACCCCACTTTTATTTAGTAAAACTGGGGTTTCCGGGGGTATACCTTATTTTTCTTATTTCTGCTCTAAAATATAGATTGTGGGTACTCGTTAGAACCGCCTCGATAAGGCGGTTCTACCGAGTGCACACAATCTATATTTTGAGCAGAAATAAGAAAAATATCACAATTTTTCATCATAAAATTTCCTTTTTTTCAGCGATAAAGGTGGCAATGTATTTGTATAGGCGTGTTTGCGTTATGGTTAACTGGGTAAAGTTTAGTTAGGTAAACTAACCAGCTTGATATGACCTAACAGTATTGACTGGGCCACTAAACTCCAAAACCAAACCAAATAAATCTGCATGAAATGAGGAAATTCTAGCTCAATAAGTTACAAGAGTTCAAGTTGCTGGAATTTCATTGTGTTACATAACTACTAACGCACATATTTATGTCCTCGTGCAATACAGCCTTCTATGTTCAGTTTTGTTGATTTCTAATGAAAGGTATTTTGAAACAATACTCACCCTTATCTTGCTGTTCACGACAACCCCTATCTTTGCAAACAGTGTAGATCCAGATCAGATGGCTTCTGAAGAAGCCATCTGATCAGGATCTACACTGTTTGGCATTTAGTTTATGAATTTGTAGCAATAAATTACATCAAGTAATTTGATTGGTTGATAGACAGAAATTGGTGTGGCTTAAATGAATAGTCAGCAAGAGAAGGGCTAAATTCTAAATGGTAAACAAACTATGGCTTGTTTACCACAGTTGATTCAAACTCTATCAAGAGTTGTTGGGGGTTGGGTGACATGAAAGTTTCTTACATGCTTTTCAATGAAATATAGAGATTTCTCAGTGAAATCGAAAATGATATTGTCACTGTTTGAAACAGTGACTGATATCAATTTTATTTTTCACTGTTTGCGACTACTTTTTTCTCGAAATCTAATTCTGTGGTCAGTTTTTCCATTGTCAAATGATTGAAAATTAATGAACTGTATTAGAATTGATGCTAAGCCGGTTCACATGTAACGATGACTTAAATGACGTCATTTTCGACGCTGACGTCACGCATTTTGTCGCGCGTTCTTGTACACTGAAAAAATCAAATATCCTCTATATTGTGTATCTTAAGTCACTGGGGTGTCTAACTGATATTTGCTTACAGTTAGGCAAGGCCTGTTGTCCTTTCAGCAGGTATGGGTAGAAGGGGAGTCGGTTGGGTGACGAGAAGGTGTCATGTATTTTAAGTCACTGGGTCATCCAACTGATACTGGCTTACAGTTAGGCAAGGCCTGCTGTCCTTGCAGTAGGTATAGGTAGAGGGGGAGTCGGTTGGGTGACGAGAAGGTGTCATGTATTTTACGTCACTGGGTCGTCCAACTGATACTGGCTTACAGTTGGGCCAGGCCTGCTGTCCTTGCAGTAGGTATAGGTAGAGGGGGAGTCGGTTGGGTGACGAGAAGGTGTCATGTATTTTACGTCACTGGGTCGTCCAACTGATACTGGCTTACAGTTGGGCAAGGCCTGCTGTCCTTGCAGTAGGTATAGGTAGAGGGGGAGTCGGTTGGGTGACGAGAAGGTGTCATGTATTTTACGTCACTGGGTCGTCCAACTGATACTGGCTTACAGTTGGGCAAGGCCTGCTGTCCTTGCAGTAGGTATAGGTAGAGGGGGAGTCGGTTGGGTGACGAGAAGGTGTCATGTATTTTACGTCACTGGGTCGTCCAACTGATACTGGCTTACAGTTGGGCAAGGCCTACTGTCCTTGCATTAGGTATGGGTAGAGGGGGAATGTTGTTATTTCTTCTGTTTCTACACTTCCATTTATTTTCCTCTTTCTCCCTTGCCCGTCACTTTTATCTACTCTACTGTCTCTTTTTCTCCCTTTCTCTGGGACATGTCACAAAATTACCCACAAGGGTTCACATGTTGTTAAACCTCAACGCAATCAATTGATCATGAGCACCTGGGGAATTGTTGCCATTGCTCCAGATAAGAAAAAGTTACAGATAATTTAGGAGAGATTTTCTTATATCTTATCTTGAAATACATATTGGATTTGCCTCTTAACCTGGTACCATGCTCCCTACTTTTGCAAACAGTGTAGATCCAGATCAGATGGCTTCTGAAGAAGCCATCTGATCAGGATCTAGACTGTTTGACATTCAGTTTGTGAATTTGTAGCAATAAATTACATCAAGTAATCTGATTGGTTAAAAGTCAGAAATGGGTGTGGCTAAATTAATTATTCAGCTGGATAAGGGTTAGTCCTCAATGGCTCCAACAATTCCAAGAGTGAACAAATTTTCAAAGTGTCAAAGTGTTTAAACCGTTGAAGTTCAGTCATATTTTGATAGTTCTTGTTTAAGTATTGAAATCCTGGGCCCAGTTGTTCAAAGCATCATTAGCTTAACAAGCTCGTTAGTGGTCAAAACGTTAACTGTTCTTGGAATGCAAAATACCTAAAAGTGGTATTTTGTGCTGAGAAAATGTGAGCAGCTATATTAAATGATCAAAGTTTTAACGATAACATTAACTAATGACATTGTCAGATTTGAACAACCGGACCCTGAAAGTTGGAACTTAGAGATATTTAATATATTAATAATTGTTACACAAAGAAAGCTTGTAATGACATTATGCTGTGTCCACTTAGGCAAACCGTATTGTATTCAACACTGTTGAAGTTGACTAAGTTTGTTTGTGTGGGCAGGCTATTCAAAACTTGTTGTCACACATTCTAATGCACTTACGTATGTAACGCGACGTCTGATTGGATAACGTCAAAAATTTGCGACAGTATATTCCATGATATACTGTCGGAAATCCGACGTCACCACGTAACGTCGTTTTTCATTGGCTTACATTTGGTTTTACGCAGCTCACAACGCCTGCCGCTTTGTGCAAAATAGTACAATTTTTAACAAAACAACCAAATAAGTGCATTAGAATGGGGATGACTGTATTGAAAATTGTCATTTGGGGAGGTAAATCGGTGGTTTTACGGTCGCAAATTACGTTTTACGGCTCCGCTGACGCGTCGCCGTAAAACAAAATTTCCGACCGTAAAACCACAGATTTACCACCCCAAATGACAATTTTGAATACAGTTATCCCCTAAGTGACAATTTGAGAGGTGTCCTGGGCCAGTTGTTCAAAACTAACGATGTCGTTAGTTAACATATCGTTAAAACTTTGATCATTTGTTATGGCAAATATGCTAATATTTTTGCTGAAAAAAAATGTGAGCAGCTTTTGCATCTGCAAAAGCTGCTCACATTTTTTTCAGCAAAAATACCGAAAATTTAAATATTAAACTTGCAAGAACAGTTAACAATATGGCCACTAACGAGCTCGTTAAGCTAACGATGCTTTGAACAACTGGCCCCCTAAGTATTAGGGCAGACAGGCCTAAACAAACAGTGCAGACCCAAATCAGACTGCTCCTAGTCTGATCAGGGTCTACACTGTTTGCATTCAGTCTGCACATTTTGGTCTCCTTGCTGGATTATGAAATAAATTTGTTAAAGTTTTATAAAAATTACAGCAAGTACCCAAGGTTTCCAAATTTTTAGGATTTTTACGATAAATTCACTAGTATTAGTGATTCTGAGCACCATCTCTTAAACATTAGGTGTTTCAACTCTGTTCGTTCAAGCCTTGATTGAGTCACATGTGTGATGCCAATTTCTGAAACGGAAGGTCAGATGGTTTCCAGTTTTCACTCACCGGCTCAATGTAAATGAAACAGTTTGCAAAGGGCAACTGAAAGCAAATAAAAATCAACAAGTTTGAAATTGACAAGTTTGACCATTTGGACATGACCTTACATGTACACAGCTGCTTAAAACATCAATAGTAAATAAATAAATGATTTAAAACTTTGTTTGTTTCAGTGTTTTCTCCTTTTAACCCACTGTATGTGGGAAACCCAAAAAGGAGTACCTTGGCAAACAGTACAGGCCCAGATCAGACGCCGCAGCACGCAGCATCTGATCAGAGCTTACACTATTTGCTAACAGAATTTTCCATCATAGATAGAATAGAAATGAAAAGATAGGCCTGACACTTCTTATATGACAAATGGAAATGGGCCTCCGTGGCCTAGTGGATAAGAGGGCTGACTCTTAATCATTAGGTCTCTCACCGCTGTGGTTCGAGCCTCGCTCGGGTCACATGTGAGATGCCAAGTTCTGCAACGGAAAGTCAGGTGGTTTTCCTACGGGTACTCCGATTTTTGCCCACCTCTGATTTACGATCTGCTCGATATGAATGAAATAATCTTGAAAGGGCCGTAAAACCAAAACCAAAAATGACAAATGGACTTGTCTACGGTAGTAGTATACAATGGGTTAATTTCAAGACCGTAATATACAGTCGAACTTCAATGGCTCGAACACCTTTGGGACCATGAAAATCTGTTCGAGACAAGGGTAGTTCGAGCCACTGAGGGCTAATGCCAGGAGGCATAACGACATACTTTAGAACATCTTTTCTGTGTTCTATAATGAAAAATGTATGCTGTGTGTACTCATTAGAATCGCCTCATCGAGGCGATTCTAATGAGTACACACAGCATACATTTGTTAGATGAAAGACAAAAATATCCCAATTTTTACCCTCTCTATTTCTTATGTACAGAACTTCCCTAGGGACTCAAGAACGGGTTAGACTCAGACATGGTAAACGAGCCATCGGTGTTCGAGCCATCGAAGTTCTACTGTACTTAAACATATGGAGGAGTGTACCTGCAGTCAATAAAGGTATACTGTAAAAATCTCCACTATTGTCCACCTCTGTTTATCAGCCACCTCTCTTAAACACCATAAAGCATTTCACTAAATTATTTTAAACTTCTAGTGAGCAGCCACCTTTCTCTTCCAGCAAGCAGCCATTTATCTGAATCTATATTTCCTCCATTAAACAGCCAGACTTTACTCAACAGCCAAGAATTGGACAAAAATAGAAGCAGTTTATTTTCTGGTGTGTTTATGTCTTGCAAAACTACCATTTTGTTTACAATATAAATAGTAGAAGCCTCCTTGGTGTAGTGGTCATGCTACTCACCTTGTAAACCAGGGGTCCCAGGATCGATCCCGGGCTTCTCCAGACTTTCTGATGAGTCTTTAAACCAAGGTCCCATCTCCGTATGACCTTAGCTAAAACTCGAGAGAGCTTAAACTCAAACACTCACTCACGATATAAATAGCATGTAAGTAAATAAAAATAGCTGGCCTAGGTAGCTTAGTTGGATGCTCATCTAATTGGTGATAAGGTCACAGGTTTGATACCTGCTGGAGTTGGCAACATTCTTTCGTAGAGATTGGCAATGAAATTTTTTCTTTCCCTAATGCCGATTCAAGAAGGGCAGTTGTCAGTTTCTGACAAAAGAATGTTCACTGTACTTGTTATTAACTGCTTATGTATAAGCCTACACAGGAAGTGTGGTAAGGTAAATTGACCTGCACAATATGACCTAAACATCATGGGTAGTAAAACTCCAAAACAAGGTAAATGAAAAATGGAGCAGGCCATATATCTTCTCAGACATTTCCCTATGCTGAACAGCCACCTCTTTTAAGCAGACAGTTCTACAGTGTTCCCTGCATGGTGGCTTATAAGTGGTTACACTGTTTGCAAATGAGCCTGGTTGTGTGAATAATATAAGAATGATATTGGGTGCTATTGTAGATGGGCATTTCCAACCAGAGGGATGACCTTGCTGAGCAGAACCCAGGCTATGCCGAGGTTCTGCTCAGCATGGTCATCCCGAGGGTTGAGAACGTTCATCTACAACAGAACACCATATTAGCTTCTTTTTCTTGCACAAAACTGCCAAAAAATTTCATTTTACTTTATTTATTGTTTTATTTTTGTGCAATATGTTCTTACCCTGGTGTTCTTTCCCAGGCAAACTACATGAGTTTCTACCAGCCCATCGGGGCTTGAAGAAATAGATGGACTGCACGATGCTTCCACACAGAGCTGAAACCGACTGCACATGGGTACTGGTAAACTGCTTAGAGGATCTAAACCTGCCCAGGCAAAGCGGTGCGAGTCGGACAGTCCATGCTTATAAACCCTATTGGTTTCATTGGGCGACAGGGCTTGAGATGTCATTTCAGCTCAGTGTCGGGTAAAAGTACCACAAAATTGGAAGCAACATTTCCAAAATGCTTTATACAGTATTGACGGGGATGTTAAACCTCGGGGATGTTAAACCTCAAATCAAACAAAATTTCTATCCCAGGCCTAAACCACAGATTTCATGGTCTGCATGGGTGTGCAAGAATAGATAATCTTACACCAGTGGTCATTTCACATAAATTTTAAGAAAAAGAGCCTCTGGCAAGTTTCATAACATATGACATGACCACAAGTCTAAGATTCTACTTATCATATTATGATTTTAAATTGAATTTTATTGGCGTAGAAGTTAAAAAAAATTTCAATAGAAAATGTTGGGTTGTCCCAGACGACGTCCTGATGTTATGCACATGCCACTAGTGCGCATGTTATTTTACATGTCATATTTTTGGGTTGAATTTTTATCAATAGCCAAAGTTACTAAAGGACAAAATATCTTTCAGTGCTGGAGTCCATGTGACTGTCACTGATTTGGGGAAACCCATGTAACAGTTATTTATACAGAGGACCCTCGTTATAACGACACTATTTGTTCCCTATTATTGTGCCGTTATAAGGAATTTGCCGTTATAAAGAATCCCAGTTAGGAGTATGATAGGTATTAAAAGACCTTTTCCCCACTATTTCTCCAAGAAACAAATGTTATAGAAATTTGTTAGAATCGAGGCGATTCTAACAAATATCTATAACATTTGTTTCTTGGAGTATTAGATTACAAGACCCTTTCATGACTATGGACTTGATTTGTGCATTTCAAACCCGAGAGCCGAGGCTAAGCCTTTAGCTAAGCAGTCATTCCATTCAACTTGCCGTTATACCAAGTCCTGCCGTTATAACGAATGCCTGTATAAAGAGGGTTGACTGTAGAAAATAGCCAAACTAATTTTATTGCTTTGAGGTCAGTGTGTTGTGTAATATAGTTGTCTATAGATACTGGACTGGCATCATGTGTTGGGCTTAGGCAAACAGTGCAGACTCAGATCAGTTTGCTTGCAGTACAGAAATTCTTGGGTTAGACACCGCAGAATGCAGCATCTGGTCAGGGTCTAAATTGTTTGCTTACAGTACAGGAAAGTTAGGGCGAAATGAAATGTTAACAATGTAAGTCTCCATTCCGGATCATCTTCCAAGCCCACACTCAGAGACAATCCACCCACCAGCAGTACTCTCAGTGCTTTGATTATACACTAAATAGAGGATCTTACATGAGTGGTCATGTATTAATGAATTTATTTAAACCAGTTGAGGAAAAGGGATAAAATGCGAGGCTTTGCCAAGCATTTTATCCCTTTTCCTCAATGAGTTTAATAAGCCTCGCATTTTATCCCTTTTCCCCAACTCGTTCAATAAATTCAGTAATACATGAACACGAAAGCAACATTCTATTTATCATATGACATCTAAAATGCATTTATCCATGATTTGTTTACAAAAATGTCAATGTTCCGCCATTAGTAAACACGTATGTGTAACATTACAGGACGTTATCTAACTAATTTGCATATTTAATCCATTAGTGGATTACAGAATTTATTACATGGCGTTATTACACTCTCACACGCGACGTCATATGATAAAACCTCTTTTTAACACTATAAATGGGGTCCAAAGCAGAAACCGTTTATGTTAAACAAACGGGTTATATCTAAACAAAAATGAATTGTGTATTGTATTGGGGTTTTACAGCCCAGTCAACACTATTAAGGTCATTTTTGAGCCGGTCAGTTTACTTATCCACACTTTTCCTGGGCAAGCTTATACGTATGCGGTTAACCAGTACAGTGCACATTCTTTCCCCAGAAACCGACAACTGCCCTTCTTGAATCAGCGGAAGGGAGAGAATGGCTGTAGAAAAGATTTCATGATCAATCTCCACGAAAGAATGTTGCCGGCCCTGGCAGGTTTCCAACCTGCATCCTCCAGATGACCAGTCAGACGCGCATCTGACTGAGCTACCGAGGCCGGCAAACAAAAAATGTATAATTAGATTACTTAAAAAAATGACCATTTATGGTAATTTTTCTATATAATCTATACATTTTTGGGATCCATCTTGAAGCTGTGTTATATCCAAATCCAAAACCGTGTTATATTGAACAGCATTATAATGTGGTTGTGAGTATATGATGTTATCATATGACACCGTTGATAAGCAGTAGATAAGGTTGTGTAATAAAAATCATATGACCACACATGTAATAACACTTCGGCGGGGATTAACCATGCATTTATTTTGTGGAAATATTGTCACATTTAAAGGCGATAAAATCCAATTTAAAGTGGTCATATGATAAACAGTATCTTACTCTCATGGTCATTTCATATATTTATGAAACTCGCAAAAAGGCTTGTTTCATAAATATTATATGAAATGACCACCCGTATAAGATCCTCTATTTATCCACTAAACAGCAGTGAAGTTTGATAGTAGAGTAGAAAGTTATTGCATTGCAGAAAAATGTGATTTATATTGATCAGGCTCAAAAAAGGCTCAGATAAATTTGCGAGTGATTCAACAGTTTACACATTGATAAAATCCCCTAAAAATTATAATTCATTCCTTTTAATTCCAACTTCTTCATCGAAATATTAAAAATGTCACCAAAATGGTCAATTTTAGGAATACTTTCAAAAGTACCAATGGCCATTGTGGAATTATTATTGAATTAAAAGCTGCCATTCTTTGTAAGACCCAAGCAAAATAAAACACCAAGTCTTTAAATTCAGTTTATTTGTCTTCTATCATTTATGTTTTCAACAGTTTCTCATCTTTTAATTGAGCACTGCTGACATCATTTCACATACAATGACGTAACCCGCGGGTTCTAAACGTGCTCTTTGATGACTGATTTTAGGGGTGTAAGGCTATGCTAAGAAATTTATATAGAAAAGGGCTAACCTTTTGCAAACAGTGAAGGCCCTGATCAGATGCCACACAATGCAGTGTCTGATCAAGGCCTGCACTGTCTGCTTATGACCCGTTTTGGGGTTTTCCTTATACCGTAAAATAGAGTACTGGCTCCTATCGTCTGATCTGTGTTGACTTGTGGTGTGGCTCATGACAGGCTGGCGATTTAAGGTGTATTACGGTCAGATTTCTTGTATGTCACATTTTTTTTTAAGGTTTTGGTTTAGGCTTTACAGCCCTTTCAGGATTATGTCACTTATTTCAAGCAGATCGTTAATCCGAGGTGGACGAAAAGCAGAGTACCCTGAGAAAAAAAAACACCTGACCTTCTTTTGCAGAACATGGCGTCTCACGTGGCCCAAGCCAGGTGCAAACCACAACATTGAGAGACTTGATGATTGAGAGTCGGCGCTCTTAACCATTAGGCCACAGAGGCCCATTCAATGAGTATCTGATTGTTGTATTGGGACATCTTAGTTCAGTTTGCTCTGCTATTTACTATGTTCAACAAGCTTAGCAAACTTGCTTAAGCCAAGTTTAGTTAACCCATTGAGTACCAGAAACCCCAAAATGGGTAATTGGCAAACAGTGCAAGCCCAGATCAGATGCCGCAGAACACGGCATCTGATCAGGGCCCACACTGTTTGCTAAAAGTTCAGTCATTTTCCACATAAATTTTGATGAAAATACAACCTGACACCCCTAAAATTTGAAATGTACTTCTGCTTTAAATAAGGAAGAAGATTCCATTTGGTACAAAAAGGGTTAATATAGCTCAATGACATTTTCAGAATTAGAGAGCTACCTATGCTGACTCATTCTGTTGCTCAGTGGACACTGGCTAGAAATATATTAATCAAACTTTATCCTGCTGAATAAATTTAGCCACACCCATTTCTTACTTTGAACCAATCAGATTACTAGATGTAATTTATTCCTACAAATTCACAAACTGAATGTCAATATTTAGATCCTGGTCAGATGGAAGCCATCTGATTTGGATCTAGTGTTACAAAAGTAGTGGTTGTGGAATGAATAGAAAATTTAGATGTGTCAATTGTCACACTTATTAACCTATCTCTATCAGAATACCACACACCCGCGAGGACATTGTAGGCATGTTGCACTGTCGAGCATTCCTACCCCTGTTAATAGAAACAAGATTAATAAAAGCACTGAGAGTACTGGTGAGTCAGTTGTCTCTGTGTTTTTTGTTTGATTTGAGGTTTAACGTCCCCGTCAACACTGTAAAGGTAATTTTGGAGACATTGCTTCCAATTTTGTGGGACTTTTACCCAACATTGAGATGAAATGACATCTCAAGCCCTGTCGCCCAATGAAACCAGTAGGGTTTATTAGCATGGACGGTCCGCCTCGCACTGCGGTTCCTGGACAGGCTTAGATCCTCTAAGCGGTTTACCAGTACTAGTGTGCGGGCCGGATTCAGCTCTGCGTGGAAGCATCATGCAGCCCATATATTTCTTCAAGCCCCTATGGGCGGGGGCCAGTCTCTGTGTGTAGTTAGGAGAAATAGTCCTGGACTGTAATTTAAACTGTTTCATTTTACCCCAGAATTACTGTTTTTAAGCAAATAGTGGAGCACTTAATCAGACGCCGCATTCTGTGGCGTCTGGTCTGGGTCTACACACCGATTGCCAAGCCCAACCTATGATTCCAAGATAACCCTCTTATGCAGCACTGACCTCAGTCACTGTGACTGTTTTCTATAAAAAAAAAAGTTATCCCAACAAGTCAGTGATAAGCACTGAAGAGCTTTTCTGCTTAGTAACTTAGGGCCAATTGACAAACAATCAATCCAAAAATAGCCGTGTTATTTGTTCCACTATGAGGTCGGAGTGTTGCGTACATAGAGGATATTTACTTTTTTTAGATGAATATCAAAAATATTTCGAGTGTGTTGAAAATATCAGAATTTTCACGAGTGCGAAGCACGAGTGAAAATTTTGATGTTTTCAACATACGAGATGAAATATTTTTTATATTTATCAAAAAAAAGTAAATTTTCTTTTTATTTGATAATATTTTTGGACACTTACTGTAATTAATCAATCGGATCTTAAGTCACAATTTTTGACTTGGCTATGACGTCACAACTGTCAGTTGCAAAACATAACAGATCGCCATTTTTAATACAGCATTTTTAGAGTTCAAAGAATGCTTTTTAAAGGTAGTTAACAGAATTATTTTATAGAGAACATATGCATTTTGGCGAGAAAAGTAGTCCGGGCTGCTACTGTGAAAATAACATGGTCATGTTATTTTTCACACTGTGAAAATATCATTTATATTTCACAGTGCGAAAATATCACTTTTACTTGTTTCAGATATGCATTGATTTCACTGCTATGTATAAAATAAATGTAGACTGAAATCATGTGTGGGTTTGTAGACCCAGATCAGGCACCACAGAACGTGGCATCTGATGGAAGTCTAGACTGTTTGCAGTTGGTACAAGAACTTAAGGGTGTAGCGAAACAGTCCAGGGGCCAGTTGTTCAAAACTAACGACGTCGTTAGTTAACGTATCGTTAAAAATTTGATCATTAAATATGGCAAATATGCTGAAATTTTTGCTGAAAAAATGTGAGCAGCTTTTGCGGACGCAAAAGCTGTTCACATTTTTTCAGCAAAAATACCAAAATTTACAATATTGTACTTACTAGAAGAGTTAACAATATGACCACTAACGAGCTCGTTAAGCTAACGATGCTTTGAACAACTGGCCCCAGGTCCTCGTTCATGGCCAATAGTTTCTGGAATTCACTCTCCCATCACTGAAGCTGGACACGTCCATTCTATAAATAGGGCGTCTAGCTCAATGGTAAGTTTATCAGGATCAACACTGTTTGCATAAGTATCTGTATCGGATTTTAGGATTGTAAGGGATATCAACATAGGGATAAATTGGGGTGCATACATTTACCGGAAAGCACCAAAATACCGGAAAGCAAACCAAAATACCGGAAAGCACATATAAATACCAAAAAGAACTTTGTACTTGTTTTTTTTTTTTTTTTTTTTTTTTCAGCGGAAGAACATGTTAAAAAATGTAATTTAGGCCTATGTATTGGATTTTTATTGATAACTTTACCTAAAAAACTTAAATATTTATCCGAAATCCCCTAGGGTATTGTCAGAATGACAAGCAAGTTTCAAGAATTACACGCTGCTATCTATGATATATCTTCATACACTGCAGCAACCATTTGAGAGTGTTATGTGCAGTTTAAAGAACTTGAACCAGACCGCTCGGAATACATTGGTTAAATAATGTCGTCTTGACGTTAGTTCAACAAAGGGTGTCTATTCGGAGATCACCACCAAGTGACCATGTAAGGTTTACCAGTGCTTCCATTGCTAGAGCGGGGGTAGTGTCTCTGACTAAATACGGTGTATAACACGTCTGTTCATCAGTTAACATGAAGATTTAGCGATTTAGCGGGTGGTGGGGGCTATATAGCCCTTTCAAGATTTTCACATATATCGAGCCGATCGTTTGGGTTGGCAAAAATGGGAGAACCGGGAAAAAATCAGGCAAAACTTGTCTTTCACACATGTTTTTTTTTTGCGCGGGATGCGAACCACCAATTAAGCCGATGTAACTCAGAGACTAACTAAACAGAACTTGTCTCTTGCCACAAGTGAACTGAGCAGGGGCGCGAACCACAGCGATGAGCGACCTATTGAGAAAGAGTCAGCGCTCCTTACCACTAGGCCGCCGAGACCCGTTGAAAACAATGTGTAGGTACATTGCCATGACAATGGCATGTTACAGTGATGCAACATGCATTACAGAAGCAGTATTCATCTTTATTATATTGGAAAGTACACGTAAGAACACTCTGTATTTTAGAGCAAAATTAAGAAATATATGGTTTACCCCTGCAAACCCAAGTTTTTCTATATAAAACAGGGGTTCAAGGGGTCAAAATTATATAGGCGTGTTTTCGTGATGCCGTGTGTATTCAGGTTTCCCTATACTAATGTGTCGCATCACGTGATCATGTCCGTGAAATGAACACCCACTAAACCCCACTTATATAGAGAAAATTTGGGTAAACAATACTATACTTATTTCCGTTCTTAGGCAAAGGTTGTGGGTACTCGTTATAACCGCCTCAAAGGGTCGGTTCTAACGAGCACCACGGCTCGTTGGTAAGAAAGTCTCATTGAGACGGTTATAACGAGTACCCACAAGATTTTTATGACTGGCTTGATCTTATTTCACTCATATTTAGGCCAATGCTAAACATATATATTTTCATCTTCACTTATATTTTTGCACACAAAAATCACTATTATCCTTAAAGGAGCCGTCTGATCTGGAACCGCACTGTTTGCAACTTTGAAAGTAAACAGCAGACGACAGTTGTTGTGATTGGCATGTTAAAGGGATAAATGACATAAGGCACGTGCCAACAATTGATCCAATTATCTAAATGTGGTGAAACTTCAACAAGTATTCATTCGTTAATCAACAATCAAGGGTTTATGAGCTGGAGCACGACAATTTCTTCTCTTTAATTACCTGTGCGTCTGATTAGACCCGTAGCAATGGATGCTTTCTGTCACTTAATTTGACTTCAGATCAGACTGCGCAAAT
This sequence comes from Lucinisca nassula, assembly GCA_963580285.1. NCBI lineage: Eukaryota > Metazoa > Mollusca > Bivalvia > Lucinida > Lucinidae > Lucinisca > Lucinisca nassula. Next base: position 111,310,467 of record OY757023.1, on the reverse strand, counting down.
CATTACGAAAACACGTCTATACAAATACATGAAAAAAAATAATAATATTAAAAATTGTGATATTTTTTTCTTATTACTGTTTGGGTGGGGCATGCTTACCATTGCAATAAAATCGCAAGTTATAAGTCCAGAGAGCAACCATAATTGTTCCAGATATGTTATATATTGCATTTAAATACAATTTTCTAACATTTTCCAGTATATATAAGTGCTTTTTGGTATTTATATGTGCTTTCCGGTATTTTGGTTTGCTTTCCGGTATTTTGGTGCTTTCCGGTAAATGTATGCACCGGATAAATTGTACATTCTTGCACACCAGACAAGGAAATCCGTGATTTTACCCTGGGATAGAAATTTATGTTCTGACCCTGGTGTTCCGACCCCAAATCGAATATAATCGCATGTTTGATAAATGCACTGGTTGATTACAACCTCATGTGCGGCGTCGTCATGCGTGACGTCACTAAACATTCCTGTTGTGTCATCACAAAATGGCGGACGTCGGTAACCGAAGTGACAGCAGCATTAAAAAATTGCAATAGAAATGGAAGGTATGCAAGAAAAAGAATCCAATATGGGTGTGAGGGGTAGATAGAACAAGAGGACCAAGCTAGCTTGGTCCTGTATCGCTCACCTGAGCTAACAGATTCAAAGTTTAAGGAAGTGCCAACCTTTACTGAAGGCTTTATGGGAGGACATGGTGATGACAGGGTAAGCATTTTCTGAAAATCAAGTAGAATTTAACTCTATGATAAACAGGCTGACCTCACCGGTTTTCAAACTCATTCAAGCTTTTATTCCTGACTTGCTTAGAAGATCCGATCTAAACTGAAGTGGCTATGGTGATGACAAGTTCAAAAACAAGAGTTTTCAAACTCCTCCAAGCTTTCTGCCTGACTTCCTTGTTTGTAAGTTTCATGAAGATCCGTTCAAAACTAAAGGGACAGCAGTGATAACAATGTCGAAAATAGGCATTTTCAGCAATCAAAGGCACGTCACTCTATGATAAATATGCCGACTTGGCCGGTATTCGAACTCACCTGAGGTTTTATTCCCAGCCACCTTACATGTAAGTTTCAGAAAGATCCGATCAGACTTGGCCAGTATTCAAACTCATCCAAGATTTTATTCCCAGCCACCTCACATATAAGTTTCAGAAAGATCCGATCAAAACTGAAGGGGCTACGGTGATGACAAGGTCAAAATTTGGCATTTTTAGCAATCAAAGGGATGTTACTCTAAAATAAATGAGCCGACTTGGCCAGTTTTCCAACTCATCCGAGGTTACATCCCCAGCCACCTTACATATAAGTTTCAGAAAAATCCGATCAAAACTGAAGGGGCTACGGTAATGACAAGGTCAAAAATCAACATTTTCAGCCATCAAAGGGACAGAACTCTACGATAAATGGGCTGACTTGGCCTGTTTTTGAACTCATCCAAGATTTTATCCCCAGCCACCTTACATATAAGTTTCAGAAGGATCCGATCAAAACTGAAGGGGCTATGGTGATGACAAGGTAAAAAATCGGCATTTTCAGCAATCAAAGGGAAGTAAATCATTGATAAATGGGCCAACTTGGCCGGTATTCAAACTCATCCTAGGTTTTATCTCCAGTCACCTTACATATAGGTTTCAGAAAGATTCGATCAAAACTGAAGGGGTTACGGTGATGACAAGGTAAAAAATCGCCATCAAAGGGACATAACTATATAGTTAATGGGGCAACTTGGCCGGTTTTCGAACTCATCCGAGGTTTTATCCCCAGCCACCTTACATATAAGTTTCAGAAAGATATGATCAAAATTGAAGGGGCTACAGTGTTGACAAGGTCAAAAATCAACATTTTCAGCAATCAAAGGGACCTAACTCTATGAAAAATAGGCCACCTTTGCCGGTATGCGAACTCATCCGAGGCTTTATCCCCAGCCACCTTGCATATAAGTTTCAGAAAGATCCGATCAAAACTCAAAGGGCTACGGTGATGACAAGGTCAAAAATCGGTATTTTCAGCAATCAAAGGGATGTTACTCTGTGATAAATGGACCAACTTGGCTGGTTTTCGAACTCATCCAAGATTTTATCCCCAGCCACTTTACATATAAGTTTCAGAAAGATTCGATCAAAACTGAAAGGGCTACAGTGATGACAAGGTCAAAAATCAGCATTTTCAGCAATCAAAGGGACGTTACTCTACGATAAAAGGGCCGACTTGGTCGGTTTTCGAACTCATCCGAGATTTTATCCACAGCCACCTTACATATAAGTTTCAGAAAGATCCGATCAAAACTGAAGGGGCTACGGTGATGACAAGGTCAAAAATCGGCATTTTCAGCAATCAAAGGGACGTAACTCTATGATAATCCAGCGGACTTGGCCGGTTTTCGAACTCATCCGAGGTTTTATCCCCAGCCACATTACATATAAGTTTCTGAAAGATCCGATCAAAACTGAAGGGGCTACGGTGATGACAAGGTCAAAAATCGGCATTTTCAGCAATCAAAGGGACGTAACTCTATGATAAATGGGCCGACTTGGCCGGTTTTCGAACTCATCCGAGTTTTTATTCCCAGTCACCTTACATATAAGTTTCAGAAATCCGATCAAAACTAAAGGCGCTACGGTGATGACAAGCATTTTCCCATAGTAAGTCTATGGGACCTTGTGGTTGCTATAGGAACCAAAGTTTTAGAGCGATTTCAAAAAAAAGTTTATGTCATCAATGCCCCACCAGAGGCATGCTACAGGTGAGAAATGATTGAGATCAGCCTGCAGGATACAGAGATATAGCTGCTCAAAAGTGTGGACGGACGACGGACGGACGACGGAGGACCCATTATACTATAAGCTCCCCTGGAGCCTTCGGCCCAGGAGAGCTAAAAATCCGTCCCTCGGGATCACTGTCCGGCATCACTCGGCAAGCCTCGTGATGCCGGACAGTGTCCCTTGGGACGGATTTATCAATCCACCCCTCACACCCATATAAGATTCTTATATTCTATGTAGCAATACTAGCTGTTATCAATTTCAAACCATCATCTGTTTCAAATTAAGACAATTCCACAGCAGATGGCTGAGATGATCTGGGTACACGCAACATGCTGACCTACATGTATCATCAATAAAAATAGCGGGACTGTTTGCTATTAATAACCATAACCTTGATAAAAAATAGTGTGACTATTTTCTATTAATAACCATAACCTTGATTTCCCCAAATCAGTGATAGTCACATAGACAACAGCATTAATTCAGATTCTGTCCTTCATAACTTTGGGTCAGTTGTAAAACAATCGACCCAAAAACTAAAAGAATATGATAGAGAGTGGTAAAGTATGAGAGTGAAGTAGGTTGAAATAGTTAAGAAGAGCTAAAATCAGGTTAAAAGCAAACTATACTTGGGATCTAGGGCTTTGCATGTTGCAGCCTGCCAATGTTTGTCTGGAATATGTCAAGGCTTGGAAGAACGTTCCACTGGAAAAATGAAGTCGTACCCCCAGGATGCCAAGAAAAACGGCATCTAAAAATGTTGCAAGTCGTCTGCTGCTTCTTCTTGTAAACATTTCAAACACACTTTTGCATACAGGCAAATCATGTGAACCCTGATCAGACTGCTCTGATCTTGGTCCACACTGTTTGCAACAGCAAAATGACTTTATCAGTAACCAGCAGACAGTACAGTGGACTACAAGGGTTGTGACTGCCATCTTGAGGGTGATGTCAAATTAGGAAAATACAGAGAGACAAAAAGACATTTTTTTCATGTACATGTGACCATTTAATTTTATAACATAATATACAATGATATATTTCCCTTTTCAGGGCATCATGACCAAATCTCTAACTCATAACATGTCCTTACTAAAATTACCCTCAGCACTGGAACAATTTCAACAGTCACTTAGATGATAGCTGTACTCAAAATTGTCAGGGAGGTAAACAGGCAGCTTTAACCCTTTGCATAATACTGAACTCTTCCATTGCTGTTTGTTGGACAATTCCATTTGTCATATAAGGCGTGTCAGGCCTATTTGTTTTCCTTTTTATTCTATTTATGACAAAATTCTGATTTGGGTCCACACTGTTTGCAAAAATGACTTTTAAAGTAACCAGCAGACGACAAAGCAGACGACAATTGTCATGATTGGCATTTTATGTGTTAATGTTGAATCAATTCTGAAACAAAGTCATCAACGTTGTTCAAAGTTGATTCACTGTTGTGTGCCTGCTTGTTTGGTAACTGCTAACCAACTCTTCCTGAAACTTGGAGTAACAATGATAAGGACTGACAAATTAACTTTAAATATTTAAGGGGAATGGGAACACCTGGCAGATTTTTCTGCCATTTTTCAAAAGGGAGTTTACTTTCGGGACTTACTGTTCGCTTTTCTATAAGCCCGATCCCACTGAAAAAGGGGTCAACTCTTAAAGGAAAGAATTTGCTCCTCGGGAGCAAATTCTTTTCTTGAAGAGTTGATTGCTATTGACATGGGAGACAAAAATACACTTGCAAGAGTTGCCTCCCCTGATGGTGTTCCCATTCCCCTTAATACAAGATTAGCACAACAACATCAAAGATAATAAAAGAATTAACCTTTATCCTGCTGAATAACTTTATTCAACCACATCCATTCCTAACTTTGGTTTTATTGGGCGACAGGGCTTGAGATGTCATTTCATCTCAATGTCGAGTAAAAGTCCCACAAAGTTGGAAGCAGGGTCTCCAAAATCACCTATACAGTGTTGACGGGGACGTTAAACCTCAAATCAACCAACCAACCAAGCCATTTCCTAACAATCGACCAATCAAATTACATGTACTACATATAATGTATTTGTTCAATTCACAAACTACAACATGACAAACAGTATAGATCATGATCAGATGATTTCTTCTTGCCAATAGTGTAGATCATGATCAGAAGCCATCTGATCTGGATCTACACCATTCGTAAAGGTAGGGGTTGTCATGTTCAGCAAGTTAAGGGATAATGCAAATACAGAATACAGTCAAACTTCAATGGCTTGAACACCTTTGGGACCTCGAAAATCTGTTCGAGACAGGGGTAGTTCGAGCCACTGAGATTACTGTCAAGAGGCATAACGAGATACTTTTAGACATCTTTTCGGTGTTCTATAATGAATATGTATGCTGTGTGCACTCATTAGAATCGCCTCATCGAGGCGATTCTAATGAGTACACACAGCATGCGTTTGCAAGATAAAAGACTAAAATCTCCTTAATTATCCCCCACTATTTCTTATGTAGAGGATTTCGCTAGGGGCTCAAGAATGGGTTCGACTCATCCATGGTAAACGAGCCATCGAAGTTCTACTGTATTTACCACAACATGCATCATACAAAGTCAAAATAAGCTAGCTATTGAGAAATTGGTACTTATCGCATACACGACCAGAAAATGTTTGGGCATGCCTGTGCTTACCCGAGGTTTCACCAGAGCTTTTGGAGGACACCTTAAGATTGCTTCATGCTTGAAAAAAAAATGATCAGACTGATCTGGGCCTGCACTGTATGCCTTTAGGGGTTTCCCGCATGCAATGGGTTAGGACCACCTAAAATTACCTAAGACTAATTCTGCTTTAAAAAGCTTATTTAGAAGAGTGCAGTTATTCTTTCTTCATGTTTTCTGCACACAATGTCTTCTGGTCAGGGACAGCCTTTGAGACTGTTCAAAAGTGGTCTTAAAGACCACTTTTGAACAGTCCCAAAAGTGGTCTTAATATAGGAAATTTACTGTAGGTGGATGAGCAAATGCATCTGAAGAACACAAAATGAAGAATGCTAGGTACTTTTTCTCCATGGGTCAGCTCTTGCTGTATCACACAATTTGCAACTTAACCCTTATCTTGCTGAATATTCATTTAAGCCACACCCATTTCTGTCTATCGACCAATCAAATCACTTGATGTAATTTATTGCTACAAATCCATAAACTGAATGTCAAACAGTGTAGATCCTGATCAGATGGCTTCTTCAGAAGCCATCTGATCTGGATCTACACTGTTTCCAAAGATACGAGTTGTCGTGAACAGCAAGATAAGGGTTAACCCTTTCACCACCATAGGCTTCTCTCGTCGACAGCCTGGCAGACAGCCAATGATAAAAAGGGACCCCAAAAAGTAGTAAAATGGTTTATGAAGGGCCTTATTTTTACCATAATTACTCCAAAAAACAAAATTTAATGTTGTTGGCATCTGTTAGAATTGCCTCACCAATTTGATTTAAACAATGATATTTGTTTCTACTATGGACATTTCTTCCTTGGAGTACCGAATACAAGATTATGTTTGATTTCATATATGAGCCAGTGCACGACAAAAGCTACAATACGACGTGCACCCAGCAAAAACTCAGATCAGCCTGCACATCCGTGCAGTCTGATCAGAGTCTTTGTTGTGCGCTCTATGGGATAGCTAAGGGCCAAATGCCCCTTCAGGCAGCAAGTGAAGTTTCTGGTTAGACTATATGGATGCACAGGCTGACCTGATTCTTCGCTAGGCTGTAAGTTGTAGGAAATGCTGTGCCCCGGCTCATATAGTTTTTATATATTGGGTTTTGTCAGTATATCAAAGAGGTTGACTTTCATATGTGTTTTTTATCTGCAATTTACCATTATTTAACCATAGTGAGAACATATTTTCATTTCTTTTACGATTTCTCACATGCATATCTTTGTGTGTTGAAAAAGATTCTATACAACACGCCAATGCAATAATGTTCTGCTCAGCAATTTTTCATTGCAGAGGCATGTTAAACCAATGATTTATCATCCATGCACAGGTAACAAGTATCAAACATTCAGTGCTGGCATTCTGTCACAAACTTTCATAAATTCGATGATAGAGCGGGAGAGTGTGTCATCGGCATTGCCTTCACTGGCCACCACTGCCTTTCTTCCAAATTCTTTGGCCTGTAGAAATAACATCAATCTCTTTATAACATCAATCTCTTTATAAAACTATGGTTATGTCCAAAGAAAAAACCATTAAACAACCACAAGAGAAATGACCATATATGCTCATTTTATTATATTATCTATACATTTTGGGGATCAGTCATTAACCCATGCTATAATATCCAAAACCATGTTATAATATAATGTTAATAATTAAGTAATTTCGTATTGGCCCAGTTACAGGTCCAAGGTCTGCTGTATTAGCACGAGGCCGAAGGCAGAGGCCAATACAGCTGACGGCGGACCTGTAACTTGGCCAATAAAAAATTACTTGATTACCGGTAATGACAATTTTATTAATTGACACCAATAAAAACGTGATTATTGATTTTTGACCTCAGTGTTAATATGGATAACCTCCAAACAATGCAGGATAGTTAATTATTAATTGATTACCCTATATTACACAAGGTCAACCAATATTAAAAAATCATAAATCATGTTTTTAATTGCGTCAATAAAATTGTCATTAATCAAGTAATTTCGTATTGTCCCAGTTACAGGTCCTCGGTCAGCTGTATTGGCCTCGGCCTTCGGCCTCGTGCCAATACAGCAGACCTCGGACCTGTAACTGGGTCAATACGAAATTATTTGATTAATAACATTATATTAATAATGAAGTGTGATGAAGGGGTTATAGGGTTGTGGTGCATTTTATTGTACACACAATAACATAACTTCAAATACAGTAGAACTTCGATGGCTCGAACACCGATGGCTCGTTTATAATGGCTGAGTCGAACCCATTCTTGAGCCCCTCGGGAAATCATCTATATAAGAAATATTGGGGGATATTTAATGAGATTTTAGCTTTTTATCTTGCAAATGTATGTTGTGTGTACTCATTAGAATCGCCTCGATGAGGCGATTCTAATGAGTACACACAGCATACATTTTCATTATAGAACACCGAAAAGTTGTCTACAGTATCTAATTTTGCCCCCTGACAGTAACCCTCAGTGGCTCGAACTACCCCAGTCTCGAACAGATTTTCGTGGTGCCAAATGTGTTCGAGCCATTGAAGTTCGACTGTATTAAACAGGAGTAACAAAGAATAATTAAGGGATAATTTTCCTCGTGTCTTGTTCAAAACATGTTTTGAGTACTTGCTAGAATCCCCTCATCAAGCTAATTCTAACTGGGCTGGGAATGTCCATTTGTGCACTCACCTTATAGAGTGCCTTAGATGCTGCAGAACAAGTAAAAATTTTGTTTAGCCCCTATGAAAGTTACCAAAATGTATATGCTCTTGATCATGCAGGATGAGAAAAAACTGAAGACATCACGAAAACACGCCTATATAATTTTGACCCCCTTGAACCCCACTTTTATATAGTAAAATTGGGGTTTGCAGGGGTAAACCTTATTTTTCTTATTTCTGCTCTAAAATATAGATTGTTGGTACTCGTAAGTACCGCCTCGATTAGGCGGTTCTAACGAGTACCCCCAATCTATATTTTGAGCAGAAATAAGAAAAATATCACATTTGGTCGTCTTAAAATTTTCATTTTTTCGGCGATTAAGGTTTCAATGTACTACAATGTATTTATATAGGCGTATTTTCATAATGATTTCCTGACCCTATTTTCAGAAGCGATTGATACCATTTATATTCTTTCACTGTAGCGAGCCCATTATGATGACACGCCCGTGTGACATAGTGCATTTTTCACAGCCCCAAAATGGCCACTTTTCTGGTGAAAATCTGTGATATTTTTCTTATTTATACTGCAAATATAGGTTTTGGGTGCTCATTTGAACGCATCCTTAAGGCGGTTCTAACGAGTACCCACAACCTATATTTTGGAGCAGAAATAAGGAAAATAATGTATACCCTGTAAACCCCAGTTTCCTCCATATAAAGTGGGGTTTAGGGGTGTCTTTATTTCATGGACTGGTTCACGTGATGCGGGACTACCTTACTGTTTACGTTCTGCTATACAATGTTGTGATATGCTCTAGAATAAAAATAAAATTTACTTTTTTCAGCGGATACCAAAAATATTTCATCGAGTGTGCTGTAAATAACCAGATTTTCACTTGCGACTCGTGAAAATTTGGATGTCTGTAGCACACTCAAAGAAATATTTTTGGTATCCACCTCAAAAAAGTGAATATCCTCCATATATAACCAATTCTAACACATCACACCTATATTGGCAATTGGAAGGAAATGCAATTTATTCTACACTTTATCACTGGGGGGAAGAGGGTGACAAGAAAAGCAGTCAGTTTAAGACATCACTCAAAGGTTCTATGTTAGACAGTAAATATGTTTTTTCTCGCATCAGAAACGTTACAAAAGGACATATGTGTGTGTGTGATGGTCTCTGGTCATTTTGCCCGTGAGTTGTTTCGCCCATGAGTCGATTTCCCCGTGGGTCATTTCGCCCTGGGTCGTTTCGCCCAGAGTCGTTTCGCCCGTGGGTCGTTTTGCCCTGATTAGGTGGGTCGTTTCGCCCTTATTTTTTTCAAGCCCTATTGATTGAGGTTATGTTTGTTTTGCTATGTAAAGGGATTGATGGGGGTATTGGGAGTTCCAGAAAACATGGTTTTGCCCTCGGTTGGTGCAGCTGGACGACCTACTGACAACCTCTACTTCAGGTCTGAGCAACTGCGCTACCACCTTTTTGAGAAAGATATTCGAGCTCTCATACGGTTAACAAGTCTTTACAATAAAATGGGATTTATAGCTGTGAAAATGACTGTTTATATTTAAAAATGTGACATATTTTTCTTTCTGCTCAAAACATAGATTTTGGATTAGAACCGTCTAATTGTCTATGTTCTAGAATCAGAAATAAGAGAAATATTTCACTGCATAAAGTTGGGTTTGGGGGGGGGGGGGGGCGTTATTGCATAGACTTGCTAACATGATGTTTTATTTACTTAACAGTTGTTCTTTCTGCACAAATAGTGACGTGATATAACTGGTTACATTATGTATTCTGGTGTATGAATTCATTTGACGTGTCACCAGTAACAATTCTGATTACGTTAATTGCGTTGACGGGGAAGTTAAACCACAATTCCAACAAACAAAATATTTTTAAACAGTGGTGTCTGAATAAAAGTTTACAAAAATGTTACTTCAAGAGTAATAATCAATATTACACATTAAGTGTCATGTGTAAAGCCTCCGCCCATAGGGGCTTGAAGAAATATATGGGCTGCATGATGCTTCCACGCAGAGCTGAATCCGGCCCACACACTAGTACTGGTAAACCGCTTAGAGGATCTAAGCCTGTCCAGGGACTGCGGTGCGAGGCGGACCGTCCATGCTGATAAACCCTATTGGTTTCATTGGGCGACAGGGCTTGAGATGTCATTTCATCTCAATGTCGGGTAAAAGTCCAAAAAAAATTGAAGCAAAGTCTCCAAAATGACCTTTACAGTGTTGACGGGGACGTTAAACCTCAAATCAAACAAACAAGTGTTGTGTAAAAAGTTGGTTTAACTTATAAACAGACTCTACTGTAGCTCAACCTGGGTAGGAATAGAAACATAACTTTTTATTCTTTCTTTTCATTATTTTCCCAAAATTTTATGCATAACAAAACACATATTTTACATTATAAATATATAACAAAGCATAGCACTGAAGCCATAGCATCACATGAGCAAGTCCGTGGAATGAACACCCCCTAAACCCCATCTTATTTGAAGAAAACTGGGGTTTACTTTGGTATACATAATTTTTGTTATTTCTGCTACAAGACAAAGGTTGTGGGTACTCGTTAGAACCGCCTCAACCTATGTTTGCAGTATAGATAGGAAAAAAAAAAACACCACAGATTTTCATAATAAAAGTAGTCATTTTACAGATGTGAAAACCTGCACTATATCGCACGGCTGTGTTATCGTACTGGTCTGTTTAATTGTTTGCATTACGAAAATATGCTTATTCAAATACTGGAAAATTCCATCACCAAATAAAATAAGAGCACCGCATGCGGATGCCAAAGCTCGGCTGCAGGCCCTTTTCATAATGAACAAGTAGTCCGAATTTCAAAAAAATATGTTCAGTAATGGCAGAGATATTACAAAATGTCCAAGTTTTTGCACGACGACGACGACGCAGAAAAAATGTCCCAGTTTTTGCAGGACGACGACGCCAGAGCTATGACAATACCTCGTCGTTTTCTTCGATAACAGCCCAGCTAAAAAATCAAAATTGTTCTGATCAATGATGCTTATATTTTTTCATATTTCTGCTCGTTAGAAACACCTCGGGGAAGCGGTTCTAACGATCACCAACGGTCTGTGTATTTTGGGGCGGAAATTTGAAAAATTATGTGTTGCATATTCGTTGTGTGTAAAATGTGGGTGGCCATTAGAAGCGATTCTAACGACGTGTCACCATAAACAGTTCAGATTCAGATCCGTCCATCTACACAAGCATCACTTCATTCATTCATTCACTCATTCAATTCCGTTTGTCCATCTACCAATACTCTCCATTCATTCATTCATTCATTAACTTATCTATCTCTGTATATTAAAAATGCCGTCCATTCATCAGTAAGTTCGTCCATCTACCAACCCTCAACTCCATTCACCCATTTAGTCATTTATTTATTCATCCATCTGTCCATTTACTCATCCATTCCATTTGTCACTTCCTTAAAATATAATTGCAGCGAAACGACCCACGGGCGAAACAACTCACCCGGTAAGGGCGAAACGACCCACCCCAAAAATCAGGGCGAAACGACTCAGGGCGAAACCACCCACAGGCGAAACGACCCGGAACCCGTGTGATAAAGTCAATAGTACAACTTGTATGATTTCTTCTAACAATGGCGAATGGTTGGGAGAGTTTGAAGGGAACAACAAAATTATTTTTAATTTTTAGTCTGTTAGAATCAAAAGAGTGATAAACCACAGTTTGTTAGTCAATTGTAAGCAGACTAATCATACACAATGCATGCTTGTGATTCAATCTACTTGACAACTGACCTCAAGACTGTGATTTATAACTCAACAAATCACAGATCTATTTCTAAGCAAAAATGCATAGATTATATAGAAGATTAATATTTTTGGGGTCCATCTTCTGGCAAACTGTGTTATATCCAAAAACTATGTTATAATGAACAGTGTTATAAAGAGGTTTAGATGTATTTCAGGCAGAAAAAAATGCATATTTTTCAAACACAGTAAATTGAATGTTCAGAACCTCATGACCTCTTTTTGACCGTAGAAATATCTTTCAAAACAAACAAAAAATGGCATATAGCATGTCAAAGTCATACTTTATGGATAAAAATGCTATTATTCTGCCAAATCTAAAATTTTACAAATATAGTAAAATTCCTATATTAAGACCACCTTTGGGACTGTTCAAAATTGGTCTTCAAGACCACCTTTGAACAGTCTCAAAGGCGGTCTCTTACTGGACGACACTGGGTGTGAAAAGAATAAGTGAAATCTTCTAAATATGCTTTAAAAAGCAGAACTATAAGTATTCTTAACCCTTCTCCTGCTGTTCATGACAACCCCTATCTTTTGAAACAGTGTAGATCCAAATCAGATGGCTTCTGAAGAAGCCATCTGATCAGGATCTACACTGTTTGACAATCAGTTTGTGAATTTGAAGGAATAAATTACATCAAGTAATCTGATTGGTTCAAAGCCAGAAATAGGTATGGCTAAATTGAATATTCAGCAGGAGAAGGGTTAAATTTACCTGGTCTTAATGGGAATTTCACCATATACAAAAAGAAACTGTAACTTACCTTAGTTATATCTTTCAAAACGAAATACAGCATAGCCAGAGCATGACAGACTGTAGCCATATCTTCTGGCTGTCGGTTAGACTGGTGCTCTCGCATATCGTATATAGAATTTAAAACTTGGACTGCTTCTGCTTCCTGTGCTTCATCTAAAAATAGAACAATAAAACTACCGTAAAAATCCTGAAAATTCCGACGCCTTGAGGACTTGGTGTAATTCTCTTAAAATTACAACAAATTTGGTTCATGATCCACCAAGGACACATAAAGGTGCAGACCGAATGATAAACAGTGTAGACCCTGATCAGACTGCTCCTTCAAAGCACTGAGAGTACTGTTAGGACAATTGTTTCTGAGTGTAGGCTGGGAAAATAGTCCTGGACTGAGATTATACCATTAAATTCCAGTTTTTTTAGTTTATACTAATTTATTTTAGATTGATTGCGATGAAAGCTTCAAGCTTATTTCAATCACTCTCGAACACTCATTCAGGATGTTATAACACGTGCGAGAGAGAGGCAGTGACTTTTACACCACTGCTTTCCATTTACCCCTGGGTGGAGTTGGGCAATGCCCAACAACACACCTCGGCTCCGGTGGCCAGATTCCAACCCACAACCTCTTGATCATAGTCAAATGCACTCACCACTGAGCTATAGAGGCTTTTTGCTTAAAACCCAGTTTTTTAAGCAAAAAGTGTAGACCCTGATCAGACACTGCAATCTGTGGCATCTGACCATAGTCTACACTGTTTGCGAAGCCAAACCCATGTTTCCAGTCCAGATTTGATAGATAAACCTCTTACAAATTAATAAGAACAGCATGGCTATTTTCTATAAATGACAGTTAGCTTGCTTTCCTACAAGATAGTGATACTCAAGTGAACTTAGGCATTGAAAAGCATACTGCATTTTATAACTTTGGGTCGAATGATAAACAACTGAACACTGATAAACAATCAACCCAAAAACTATTCCTTAATTATCCTTTACAAGCTACCTATCTGGAGCCGTATGATGGGTCTTATTATCTCCAATGTTAGCCCATTTTGTACTGGAAACCCCAAAATGGGTACCCTGGCAAACAGTGCAGGTCCAGATCAGACGCCGCAGAACGCGGCATCTGATCAGGGCCTACATTATCTGCAAAAAGTTCAGCCATTTTCCATATCATTTTTTTAGAAAACACAACCTTACACCCCTTAATTTTGAAATGAACTCCTCCCATATATAAGGAGGAAGATTCCATTTGGTATAAAAAGGGTTAAATAACAGAAAATAAGCCAGCTGTATCTATTCACCTTAATAACTGACAGATAGCTAAAATGATAGCCATATTCAACTGGTAGGTTTCATGTCTGTGAAATTCAGTGTAGGAGTGTGATATCTTCTTGTAACAGCCAGTCACTTGGTCCAATCAAATCTGAGTTATTTTTGCAAGTCCATAATAGATTGTGAGCATGACTGACTTCCATTAGAATGCAGAACCTTAAGTGCATTACTACTGCTTAAGAGCTTGAAACAAAAACAACAACAACAACAAAAAAACACTAGAGATATATCCAAGGGACACATTGATGCCCTAACCTGAAAGCACAATTAAGAAAACTTAAGTTTTTTACACAAATTGCTAACACCGTCTCAGACACGAATTGAGAGGATAAAGATGTGCATGGAGTTGCTATCAGAGACGTGGACAGAGGCAAGAATGGACAGAGTAAGACTTTATTATGGATGGTGGGGGCACAAAAACAGTTTGATTCCAGCACATAACTGGTAGTAAGAAGAAGAACACTCCTGCATGCAATTTCATTGTGTGTGACACACTGTATTTTTCACTTCTCCAAAATGGCTACTTTTCTGATGAAAATCTGTGATATTTTTCTTATATATACTGTAAACATAGGTTGTTGGTGCTCATTAGAACCACCTCACTGAGGTGGTTCTAATGAGCACCCACACTCTAAGTATTGGAGCAAAGATAAGAAAGATAATGTATACCCCGGTAAACCCCAGTTATCTCTACATAAAGTGGGGTTTAGGGGAGTGTTCATTTGATGGACTTGTTCATGTCATCATGAAAACACGCCTTTATAATTCTGACCCCATTGAACCCCACTTTTATATAGTAAAACTGGAGTTTACAGGGGTAAACCTTATTTTTCTTACTTCTGCTTCAAAATATAGATTGTGGGTACCCATTAGAATCACCTCAATGAGGTGGTTCTAGCGTGTACTCAAAATCAATATTTTGAGTAGAGATAAGAAAAATATCACAATTTTTCATCTGAAAATGTTCGTTTTTTCGGTGGTAAATTTACAATGCATTAGTAAAGGCATGTTTTCGCAATGTGATGACGGAAATTTACCAGTCACATATTACTAATGAGAGGCTTACCCAGACTGTCTTCCCTTTCATCAGTTTGTTCAACTATTAATGGACCAACTCCTTTGGGAGTAGCTGCAGTTCTTGTTCGTATTTTTACAATACCATATAAATGTGTGTACCAAATTTCTGTCACCTGAAACATGCAGCCAAAACAAGATCTTTATGTTAGATTTTATATTGCATCAGCCTTGAAACTACAATAATGTTCCTAAATTAAGACCAGCTTTGGGGCTGTTCAAAAGTGGTCTTAAAGACCATTTTTGAATAGTCCCAAAGGTGGTTCCTGACCAGAGGATATTGTATTCAGAAAACATGAAGAAAGAATAACTGCACCCTTCTAAATAAGCTGTTTAAAGCAGAATTGGTCTTAATTTTAGGTGGTCTTAATAGCGGAATTTTACTGTACTTTAATTCTAAATAACTGCACTGAAAATCTATTACTAAAAGCATAAATTTAACTTGATAAACGTAAGTGCTAGCATTACGACAACACACCCGTGCGATATAGTGCAATTTTTACATCTCAAAAAATGGCTACTTTTCTGACGAAAATCTGTGGCATTTTTCTTATTTATACTGCCAACATAGGTTGTGGGTACTCGTTAGAACCGCCTCATTGAAGCTGTTCTAACGAGTGCCCACTACCGTTGTCTTGGAGCAGAAATAAGAAAAATATTGTTTACCCCCATAAACCCCAGTTTTCTCTATATGAAGTGGGGTTTAGGAGGGTGTTCATTTCACGGACTAGTTCACGTGATGGAGTTAACATATCATTTTTTTTCTTTCACATCTACAAAATGACTACATGTACTTTTCTGGTGAAAATCTGTGATATTTTTCTTGTTTATACTGCAAACATTGAGGTGGTTCTAACAGGTACCAACAACCTATGTCTTGGAGCAGAAATAAGAAAAATAATTTATACCCCCATAAACCCCTGTTTTCTCTATACAGTGACGTTTAAAGGGTGTTCATTTCACGGACCTGTTCACATGTATCAATATTTAGCTGAAAAATCTGAGTTGTGTATGCATAAATTTGCAAAAGCATTTCAATAAAAATATTAGTTTACTTGCGTTATTAAGGGGAATGGGACCACCTAGCACTTTTTTTTTCCACCATTTTTCATAGAGACAATTTTTGGGACTTCCTGTTCACTTTTCTATAAGCCCTGTCCCACTGATAAAGGGGTCAACTCTTAAAGGAAAGAATTTGCTCCTGAGGAGCAAATTCTTTCGTTTAAGAGTTGACCCCCAGGAGCAAATTCTTTCCTTTAAGAGATGACCACTATTGACATGGCAGACAAAATACTTTTGCAGGAGTGGCCTCCCCTGAAGGTGTTCACATTCCCCTTAAATGATCAAAGTTTTAACCTTAATTTAACTAATGACACAGTTTGTTTTTAACAACTGGGCCCAAAAGAATGTCAAGCCCTGCTTAATGGAATTTCGATTGGAATATAAATTTCATATTGCAGTCAAACTGCCATTAAGCAGAATATCAAGCAATGTTTTTAAGAAAAAAAATATAGATCACGTTTGTCATCTGCCCGTGTTTCTTACAGCGTGTTTAGTCGAGGTCAAAATCTGCCAAGATGGTGATACCTTATGAGCAAATGTACTTGCATAAAATGATTGCCTCACTTTATCAAGTCTCACTTTAACAATTCTCAAATATCCTTGTAATTGATTGGTTTATTGAGGTTTATGTCCCTGTCAAGACAATTTAGGTCATTTTGGACTGTCAATACAATTTAGGTCATTTAGGAGAAGTTGCTTCCAATTTTGTGTGACTTTTACCCGAAACTGAGATGAAATGACATCTCAAGCCCTGCTGCCTAAACAAACCAAAAAGGTTTAAATGTAAGGTACGCTCCAACTCGCACAACTCTGCCTGGGCAGGCTTCGACCCTCTCAGCAGTTAACCAGTACTCATGTGGGGTCGGTTTCAGCTCTATGTGGAAGCACCATGCAGCCAAATCTATTTTTCCAAGCCTGGATGGCGAGGGACCCTATAATCCTTCTGAACCCTACTTTATAATATGCAAACGTCTATGAAATAATGTACATAATGCTTGTATCTTACTTGGCTGGCGCTATGAGAAACTGTCAATAGTTTGACATACGAGGACTGTTCATATATGAATGCAACTAAGCACATAAAAATGATTCCGTGATAGATTTCGATGAAAAAGTTATTTTGTCCCCTCAAAGTATTCCCCTTTAACAGATATACAAACTTTCAGTCTTCTGATCCAATCATTGAATGCATTTTGGTAGTCTTCTCGAGGTATACTATGAAGGCACTGGGATATTGCAGAACCGAGGTGTTTGCGCTGTACAAATTTTTGACCAGAAAGGTATTTTTTCAGCCACGGGAACAAAAAAAAGTCACACAGGGCAAGGTCAGGGGAATAAGGGGGGTGAGGGAGTTCAACAACCTTTTCCTGCTTCAGATAGTCTTGCACAATGAACGCCTTGTGCGATGACGCATTGTCATGTAGCAATCTGACACTGGCCAAACCAGTTGCGGGGTCTTCGTTCTTTGAAATATTTCTTCAATTTTCTAAGAACTTTACTCTTGTAAAACTTCGCATTTACAGATTTGCCTTTAGGCACAGCAACCTGAATAGCAGGGCCCTGATTTGAAAAGAATATGGCAATAATTACCTTCTTGACGCTCATGGTCCGCTTTGCAATGCATGGTCTTTTGCAATACTTTGTTGCCCATATTTTGTTCTGAATCTTTCGTTTTGTCTCAAAAAAGTGAACCCATGTCTCGTCACCTGTGACGACATTAGCGAAAGACCGTGCATTGTAATTTGGAAACTTTTTAAGCAATTTTTTGGCGCACTGAATGCGTGTCTTTTTCTGCTCATCTGTTAACAGATGGGGAATCCATCTAGCACAGATCTTTCTCATTTTCAAATCCCGTTTCAGAATTGTATGAGCTGCTCCTAATGAGATGCCAACCATACAAGCTATTTGCCTAGTGGTGTATCGTGCATCGGTAGCAGCTATTTCTTTCACTCTAGCAACCATCTTGGCAGATGTTGCTCTTTTCGGCTGACGATCATGTGGTGCATCTTCTGTTGAGCCTAGCCCACAGCTGAATTTCTTACACCAACGAAAAACTGTCGGAAAAGACATTTCATTATGCCCATAAACCGAACATATTTCATCAAAAATGTCTTTGCACCGTATACCAAGAATACAATGATTCTTAATATAGGACCGTATTTCAACGGCGTACTCTGACCTTCCAACCATATTTTGTATTAGTATACAAGAGTAGACAGTGTTTATCGAACGATATACATGGCTAAAGTGGACGGATTTTAACAGGTTTGGTATCAATGTATAGGTAAAATGTTTTTTACGCTGTGATATTCATTTCCAGGTGATTTTCGCATTAGTGCATGAGAAAACGTTCTACTTGCGTTCATATTTAAACAGTCCTCGTACCTTGCCTAAAAAAAAACAACAGAAGTCAGCCTTCCCTGTCTGCTATGAAAAGCATTGAGTCATCTGACACTTGAGGCCTGTTGTTCAAACCTAACAACATTGTTAGTAAACATTGTTAGTAAAGAAATTGTTAAAACTTTGGTTATTTAATATGGCCAATATCCAAATATTTTTGCAGAAAAAATGTGAGTAGCTTTTACATACTCTCATTTTTCAGCAAAAATGACTGATATTTTTGCTGAATAAACGTGAGTAGCTTTTGCATATGCTAAAGCTACTCAAATTTTTCAGCAAAAATACCAGAACTTTAGATATTTTACTGGCTAGAACAGTTAACAATTTGACCACTAACAAGCTTGTGAAGCTAACAAGGCTTTGAAGAACTTGCCCCTAAAAAGTATAAAGTGAAGGCTCTGAGCAGACTGCATGGAAGTGCAAGATAAGCAGATTCCTTGCTGGGTGTTGCTGCTTAATGACGTCTATTTGCTTGGCATGACCAAAATTATTTTAGCAGTTCTTCCAAATAAAGAACCATATTAAGATGTTTGTAGTTGACTTCTTGATTTTCACTGTAAAAAAGAGATTCTGACCTGTCGGTACAAAGTATCAGCAACATCCATTCTTCCTTGTCGAAAGAACACATTGCCCATGTGAAAATAGCCACCAGAGGTTCTGATATCATCTGTGCCAAACTCTTCAGAGGCATGGTAGATCTAGAAAGAAAGAGAAGATTTGATATATAGGAACCTCTTTATAATGCTGTTCACTGCAATTTCTAACACAGCGCTCCAATATAAGCAATGGGAAGGAACTGTGTGTTATAATGCAACAAATCCGCAGAAGAGCGTGCCGAGTGACTTCATTAAAAGCTGCCAATTTTATATTACGTCACTCATAGATCCTTTAATGTTAGACAGAGTAACATCAATTTCTCGCTCCGGAAATGTTTCAAAATGACATAAATTCATGTGTTACAGTAAAGAATTTTTGCGGGATTTCCACTAACAATGGCAAAAGGTTGTGAGAATTTGAAAGAAACAACTACATTATTGCCAAATTTTCAGCAAGTTAGGATCGAGAAAGCTCTAGTCTGTGGTTTGTTGAGTAATAAATCACAGTTTGCAGGTCAGTTGTAAGTAGACAAATAACACGTTCTATGTGCTTGTGATTTGATCTACTTTACAACTGACCTCAAAACTGTGAATTATTACTTAAAAAAATCACCGCTATAGCTGATCTAGTCCTTAAACATTAAAACGTTCCCTAAATGTCACCTCTGTTTAACCTCTGTTGAGCAGCCATCTCTCTCTTCTGCCAGCAGCCACTTTAATAAATCTAATTTTAATTCTCTCTATTAACGTATTGTATACTAGTGGACTCTTCCATTGCTATATGTTGGAAAATTCCATTTGTCAGGCCTATTTTTTTGGTTTTATTATATCTTTGACGGAAAATTCTGTTAGCATATAGTGCAGGCCCTGATCAGACGCCGCATTCTGCGGCATCTGATCTGGGCCTGCACTTTTTGCAAAGGTAGGCCTTTAGGGGTTTCCATGCATACAATGGGTAAAACATTGTGTTGATCCAATAAAATAATAAAAAAAATAACATAATCGACTTTATTTTGAGAGGGTAACACATTTAGTTACAAAACTAACCTTCCATGAGGACCTCTATTATATACATATATTACAGTGATTTAAGAAAAAGGGCTGATAAACACAGATAGATCTGAGTATAGCATCGGTGTAGTGTCCGAGTGATAGGCCGTAAATAACTGTTAACAGGATTGAACCACAGTTAAGTAACACATTTAAGATTATATACTTTTAATACTCATAATATGGAGACTGACATAAGAACTAAAACAAAGCAACTGGTATTAGAGAGGCAAATCTTATTATATATACTGCAGGTATGTATCTTCTGCTAGAGGCTCCTTAAGGATATAGATATAATACTTAATACACTACATCCCTTTCCTTCTTATTTTTTTTTTCAAAACAAATACTTATAAAATTTATGAAAACTACGGTATGCTGAAGTTAACCAAGTACAAATTTGGATTGTCCTGATTTATCATATCATAGCCATTCTAATTAGTAATGTTCTTATTTTACTGTAAATGAAATAATACTGACAAGATTATCATGAAAAGTCATTGTTAGGAAACGCCTTTCTAAGATTTCAGAGTAATAACGGCTTTATAATTAATCCTAATAGTCTGTGTCTGGTTTTCACTTGATAACAGGAAAATAATGATGAACAGTATCTTAGAGCCTCTGATAAGTCAATAAACAGACTTCATTATGTCCAGTTTCTGAATGAATTAATGAATGGAATATCATCAGCAATTAAGTTCCCACAGTAAATGGAATTTTCCCAGCGGTTTCTTCTTTATGTCCTTGAATACATGTGTAATATTAAGGTATATAGGCACAGTCTAGCACATACTGCTTTTTAACAGATTTTTCACTAAAAGTAAGGAAAAGTGTAAACTACTAATATATATAATGAAATTAAATGTAAAACACATGCAATATTGGCAAACTGGTTATATAACATATAATGTTTACTCCATAACATAGTCTTTGAATTTTTCTGGTACCCTCCTTTCTCTCTCCGAACGCAAATTGTATCTCTTCACTGGTGTTGAACTCGAAGAATTGTTTTCCATTTCTGGCTCATTAACATTTTTTCTGCTGTTTAGGGCAGGTGATGTCAAAAGCGAATGCGGATTCGTATCAGGCTCACGCGGTATTTCAACAGATAAATCAGCTTCTGATCGCGGCATATTCAAATTTTCTCGCGATATACATGTAGGCTTATCTGAGGTCCGTTCATAAAACCTTTTTAGATGCGTAACATTTCTCCTATACTTCACGCCCTGATCTGACTCTACTAAAACACTATTCCCTGTCTTATGCAAGACTTTGTAGAATTGCGGTTTAAACTGGCTTTGAAATTTATTCTCCATGTTTTGTTTCATCAAAACTGTGTCACCAGGCTTTAATTCGCTCTCGCAAGCGTTTCTACGTTTATCACCATACACCTTGCCTTTCTCCTTTTGCTCGCTATCGCGATCGCGCATTTCTTGGTCATATGATGTGTGATCAAGTAAAAGTGGTAGCTTTGTTCGTAATTTTCGTCTATAAAGCGCCTCGGCAGGGCTAACCCCTGTTATTGAATGTGGTGTACTGCGATACATCAGTAAATAATGATCAAGTTCTGATTTCCAGTCGCGTTTTTCAGTTTGTGCAATTTTGATACGCTTTAGGATCGATTTATTTTCACGCTCGACCTGTCCTTGAGCTGGACTCCAATATGGACTTACCCTCCTGTGGTAAATTCCAAATTCAGCCATGAAGCTACTGAAATGTTGGCTTTGGAACTGACTTCCATTATCAGTCTGAATCAAAAGGGGTAGACCATGAGTAACAAACATTTTCCACATTACTTGTTTTATTTTCTCAGCTGAAGTGTTTTTCAAAATTGCTATTTCAAAGAATCTACTGTAAAGATCTGCTAATACAAAGACATAATTTCCATCAGGAAGAGGTCCCAACAAATCTGCTGAGAGCTGTTCCCATGGCCCTGAAGGTAAATCTGTTCTTATCATGGGTTCAGGTTTTGATGGCTGACTGATTAATTGACAACCATAACAAGATTTGCAAAATTTCTCTATATCTTTGTCAATTCCAGGCCAATATACCACAGTTCTCAATCTTCTTTTCATACTTACAATTCCAGGGTGACCATCATGACCTAAAGTCAAAACTTGTTCTCTTAATGATATAGGAATAACAATTCTAGTCCCTCTTAAAATAAGTTTACCTATAGCAGACAGCTCGCTTCGTACAGGCAGGTATTCCTTATATGGTAATTGATACCATTTGCCATTTAACAGGCATTCTCGCACAGCGACTAACTCCGGATCTCGATCTGAAGCTCGTTCGATTTCACGCGTAGTCATTGCTACTGGTGTCGATTCACGTGCAACAAATTTTATATAGTCGTCAGACTCGACACTTTTCGACAAGTCCGGTTCTTGCTGTTCTGACTTACTTAATAATCTACTTAGGGTATCTGCGATATTCTTGTGACCCTTAATATATCGGACAGTGAATTTATACGAATGTAATCGTAAAACCCATCGTTCAATCCTTGCACAGGATTTTGACCTTGACCTTGGACCAAAAATAGTCTCTAAGGGTTTATGATCTGTCAGAAGTTCAAAATTTGTACCATACAGATATACATGAAACCGCTCACAGGCCCAAACAAGACTTAAAGCTTCTTTTTCAGTCTGTGAGTAACGTTTTTCTGTATCAGTTAAACTACGACTTGCATAACTTATGACTCTATAGTCATCCCCTTGCTTTTGTGTAAGCACTGCACCAAGTCCTACTGGACTCGCATCTGCAATTACCTGGGTTTGAGCATTCTTATCATAGTAAGCAAGTGTTCCTGCTGATGCTAAACATTTCTTTAGCCTATCAAATGAATATTGCTCAGCTTGCCCCCATTTAAAAATTGCATTCTTATGTGTAAGTTCACGCAGCGGCGCAGAAATGGTTGCGAGATCAGGTATAAATCTTGCATTATACTGAACTAAACCCAACCAGCTACGTACCTCAGATATGCTTCTCGGTTCTCGCGCATTTAAAACTGCTGAAACCTTAGCCTCGGACGGTCCGACTCCGCTTTCTGACAACACATGGCCCATAAACTCTAATTTTGGCATATTGAATTCACACTTTTTACGATTTAAAGTGATTCCTTTTTCTTGTAGCACACTTAGCACTTTTTCTAGCCTTTTATCATGCTCTTGCTGATTCGGGGCATGCACTATTATATCATCCAAGATATTGTTCACGCCTTCACATCCTTGTAGGAGCTGTTGAACAACCTTTTGGAACATTTCTACCGCACAGCTGATCCCGAAATTTAATCGTTTGTACCGGTATAACCCTTTGTGCGTTATGAATGTAGTTATCTCCCTTGACTCCGGTTTTAACTCGATCTGGTGATACGCCATGTGTATATCAATTTTACTGAATACCTTTGATTCATTCATGTCCTGAAGTAATTCGTCAATCGTCGGAATAAAGTGACGCACCCGTTTAACAGCTTGGTTAGCCTGGCGCATGTCCACGCATAAACGAATATCCCCTCCAGGCTTTGGAACGACTACTACTGGAGACACCCATTTGCTTGGTTCGTTTACTTTTTCAATTATATCCATTTTCTCAAGCTCATCAAGTTTATTTCCAAGCTTTTCTCGCAGATTGAAAGGAACTCGTCTCACATTCTGGATCACAGGATCAATATTTGAATCAATTGGAATTTCAAGTTGAAAATGTTTAAGTTTTCCAAATCCCTCAAAACATTTGGAGTATTTCTGAATAATTTGTTCTTTTGTCATTTGTGAAGAACTGATAGAATTTACATCAAACGGTCCCAATTTTAAAACATCCAATGTTAAAGCAGTGTCACGACCCAGTAACGGTTTCCCCTGTCCTTCCAACACAATAAATTCAACATTTTCAAGCATTTTATCACCTAGAGAAACGTTAGTCCAAAATGTCCCAGCCACCTGAAGCGGTTCTTTACTTCCATAAGCATAAATTTTCCTAGTCTCTCTGCTGGTAGAACATTTAATTTTCATTTCCTTAAGCTTCTCCCATGTCTCTCTGTCGATAATATTACAACTGGCTCCTGAATCAATCATCATATTTAAGCTTATACCTCCAACTTTCACCATAATTTTGGCATTGTCACGATCTTTATCATTTGTCACAACAAACGTATAGTCACTGTTATCACTCTCGTTTTCCTCTATTTGTCGTACTTTCTTGTGGCTTGTTTCATTTTTCCTTTCATTTTTCCTGTCTTTAAATGTTTTGGTTTTACACATCTTTTGGAAATGATTATACTGCTTGCATTTCCTGCATTGTTTACCCTTTGCAGGGCATTTTGGATCCTTCCTCATGTGACCTTCAAGCCCACAGCTGTAACAAATTATCCTTTTCTTGTTAATCCATTTTTCTTTAGGTTTGGCTCCTCTATCCTTATTGTTAAATGACAATTTGTTGATTTCCTGCACTGCACCCTCTATTGTAGATGCTTGTTTTTCTGAGTCTTCAAATGCTCTGGAAATGTCCCTTACTTGTTGCAAAGTTAATGTACGGCCTTTTTCTAACAGTTTCCTTCTGAGTTCATGTTTTCGACATTTTTCAACAATTTGGTCTCTTATCTGCATGTTGACGTCATTTTGAGTCCCGAATTCGCATGTTTCAGCTTTTTGTCTGAGTCGCACAATGTACTGTTCTATAGACTCGCCCTCATTTTGTGCCGTTGTTCTAAATTGATGCCTTTCAAATGGAACATTTGATAAAGGGTTGAAATATGTATTTAAAGCGTCTTTTGCTTTCTCATAAGTATCCTCTCCTTGTCCTTCCGGAAGTGTAAAATAAATATCCTGGACATCCATTCCTCCACAATGTAATAACAACGCTTTCTTCTGATCAGGATCAATTACTCCTTTTCCATCAACATAGAGTTCAAACGCCCTTATCCATCTTCTCCACCTTGGGCCTATTCCACTTGTGTTTGCACTATCAAATGTCTGTAACTGTTGTACATCATGTAGAGCTACTGCCATATTTAAATCCAAGAGAGTTCACTTTTTATTTCCGAATTTAATCAAAAGTTAAAGTTCTTTTTCCGTATTTAAACAAAATGCCAGTTCCATTCTTTTACTCGTCGCCAAAATATGTAGTGTCCGAGTGATAGGCCGTAAATAACTGTTAACAGGATTGAACCACAGTTAAGTAACACATTTAAGATTATATACTTTTAATACTCATAATATGGAGACTGACATAAGAACTAAAACAAAGCAACTGGTATTAGAGAGGCAAATCTTATTATATATACTGCAGGTATGTATCTTCTGCTAGAGGCTCCTTAAGGATATAGATATAATACTTAATACACTACAATCGGTTTTTCTATCTCCGCAAAAGAATATGAGCCAGCGCATGACAAAACCTACAATAAGACGTGTGTCCAACAAAGACTCAGATCAGCCTGCGCATCTGCGCAGTCTGATCAGAGTCTTCGTTGTGTGCTCTAAGGATAGCTAAGGGCTCAATGCTCTTTCATCCTGCAAGAGAAGTCTCTGGTTAGACTATATGGATGGGCAGGCTGATCTGAGTCTTCAGTGGGCGCAAATCTTATTGTAGATTTTGTCGTGCGCTGGCTCAGTCATATGTCTCCAACCCAGCCCAAAGATAGGTACATTACTCACATCATTTGCTAGCTGCCTGAGAGCTTCATCATATTCCCCCTTGGCTGCATACAGTAGCCCAAGATTTCTATAAAGCTTAGACTTAATTGCACTTGAACATTCTGGTGTTTTTAATACCGTCCACTGGGCCTGGGCTAGGTATTCCTCTGCTTGCTCCAACCGCCCTAAACCTGGTTTGAAAAGGTAAGTAACAAATTACGTCAGTTACTATATACACAGGAGCGTTGTTATAATGAGTTTTTGATCCCTATTATTGTGCCGCTATAAAGAATCTGCCGTTATAAAGAATCCCTGTTAGGAGTATGATAGGTAATAAAAGGCCTTTTCTCCATTATTACTCCAAGAAACAAATATTACGGTATAGATATTTGTTAGTAAAAGTTTCCAAGAAACAAATATTACGGTATAGATATTTGCTGGTAAAAGTTTCAATATATTCAAATACCGGGTAGAGGTGTTTTTGAAATGTATCTCCAATATAACTGGATGGTGGCAGCACTACAATGTCAGGATGCTCAGCTGTTAAACTGTTAACAGGAAAACTGTATGCAATGGTTTCAAACCAGACTTTTGTCAAAATAATATATATATATATATCAAGTAATTATAAAGGTTATTAAATGGGCCTCCATGCACATGGCCTAGTATATACGAGCACTGACTCTTAATCATTAGGTCTCTCACCGCTGTCATTCAAGCCTGGCTTGGGTCACATATGAGATGTCAAGTTTTGCAATGGAAGGTCAGGTGGTTTTTCTATGGGTACTCCAGTTTTTGCCCCCCACTGATTAACGACTGGCCCGATATAAAGTGAAGTAAGATTGAAAGGGCCGTAAAAGCCAAAATAGAAAAAAGGCAATTTACAGAACGTTGATTGAAGTATGTAATGGGTCACGAGCAAAATTTCTCTGGTGCAAATTTTTTTCTTTAATGGCAATGGATACACCTTCAGGGGAGGCAAATCCTGCAAAAGTATTTTTGCCTCCCACGTTGATAGGGGTCAACTCTTAAAGGAAAGAATTTGCTCCTGAGGAGCAAATTCTTTCCTTTAAGAGTTAATTGACCCCTATTGACGTGGAAGACGAAAAATACTTTTGAAGAAGTTGCCTCCCCTGAAGATACATCCATTCCCTTTAATTAAATTTGAACTGCACATGTGGATGCCAACCTTGATGGGACTGGAAATAAGGAGTCGGATTCAAGACCTTGGTGAGCTATTTTTCTTTTTGCCACCCATTCATATCAATGGAAACAATGTGAGAACTAGAAATGTGTCAATCTGACACAGCTAGATGCCCCTGGCCATGGGAAAACCTCACCTAGAAACAGGGACCATCCTCACCTGGAAACCAGAATTTTTATAAAAGTTGAAGTTGAAAAAGGGGCATAATTCCCATAATAATTGGCAGATTGTATCCAAAATCAAACTTGACCTATATTTTATAACTAAATACCTGGGTATAAAATATAAAAAACAGAAGTGAAGGCAATGATCAGGAATCGATACAATTCACCCATAGCTCCCATCAGTGACACCAAAGGGAAAGAAACACAGACATGAAATGACTAGACCTTAATGGAAACATCAATAGCGGAAAGCCAAAAGGACAGTTGGCTATCCAAAACAAAATAATATAGGCGATTATAAACCATAACAAAAATAAACCACGACAGAAGAACTGCCTTGGAATGGTCAGTGAAACAAATTCCACTGGGGGGCTTAAATTCAATACACTGTTTTCAGAAGATATAGAACAGAAACCATTTCTAGTACATACAGATGGGGCGATGAAGTGGAAAAAGATCATGACTCCCATAATAAGTTATAACTGGTGGTTTTCATCAATCTAGACCTATATTTTATGAATATATTATCTGGGTATAAAATCCAATTCACAATCTTTACAAACGATTTTGATTAGAATCATTTTTGTTAATATACCGGGGTATATATGGACAGGACAATGAAGTTGAAAAAGGGCCGTAACTTCCATAATACCAGTAACTGGCACAGAGTTCACCCAAAAACACACTTGACATATATATATTTTATGATTATAAACTTGTGTACAAAATATGAATCCAATATACCGTTTTCAAGATACTGAACAGAAACCCTTTTACACATTACGAAAACACGCCACTGTAAACTTTACTGCCGAAAAAACGAAAATTTTAAGATGAAAAATTGTGATTTTTTCTTATTTCTGCTTAAAATATAGATTATGGGTACTCGTTAGAACCGCCTCGGTGAGGTGGTTCTAACGCATACCCATAAATCTATGTTTTTGAGCATAAATAAGAAAAATAACAAATACCCCCATAAAGCCTGGTTTTGCTAGATAAAAGTGGGGTTTGAGGGGTCAAAAATATATAGGTGTGTTTGCGATACATGTAGTATGTATGGCACCTTTTAAGCCTTACAAAGAGCCCACCATCACAGTGAAAGTCTACAGTGCTGTGGCGCTGCCAACACTATTGCATGCAGGTGAAACATTGACAGTTTACCAACAGCATGCCAAAAGACTGAATAACTTCAATACTAGCTGTCTTAGATTAAGTGGCAAGACAGGATTCCAGCCACAGAAGTCCTGAACAGGGCAGGGATGCAAAGTATACATACTCTTCTGAAATTAGCACAGCTAAGTTGGACAGGCCATGTTACCAGAATGCCTGAGGAACGTTTGACAAAGAAAATTCTCTATGGAGAACTAGGTATGGGCAAATGCTCCCAAGGCGGTCAGAAGAAGATCTACGACAACACGCCTCCCTCAGGGACTTCAATATTCCAACAGAGATGTGAGAACAAATTACACAGGACAGAGCAAAGTGGCGAGGTCTCATCAAAAGGGGTGCCAATGAATATGAGGCAAAAAGAATCAGTGAAGCTGAGCAGAAACGCGCACAGCGCAAAGCCAGAGCTAAGGTATCACCAACAGAGCTGTCTTCCTCTAGCCTCTTTTGCTCTATTTGCAACAGACAGGTCAGAGCTAGAATCGGTCTCATCAGCCATCTTAGAACACACAAATAGTAACATTTCTCAAATATGATTAAAACTGGTCATTGTCAGTAATGACAGACGAACTATTATACGTATGGGGACAGATGGAACATACACACAGTCATATAAAAAGACAGCAGTGATACATGCAGTATATATACCCATGAAAATGGGGCTGGGTATATAAAAAACTTCCACAATATCTCTACATTAAACTTTTTTCTCTGTAGGCCTAGTACCAACCTATACTGGCTTCCCCTAATATGAGGTAAGACGGCACCAATTCTATGCTTGCTAAACCATGTACATCTATAGCAAATCGTAAGGACTGCATGGCAGCAGGGACTGCTTGTTCATGTTTCCCCTCAAATAACAGTTTCTGGCCTGTTGTTCTTGTCAGATCAATCATAGTACGCTGAAAACAGATTTAAGGCACAGACTTAGAGTACAGGGGCCAGCTGTTCAAAACTAACAATGTCGTTAGTTAACATGAGTGTTTGTATTTTACGTCCCACCAACAGCTTTAGTTAATATATATTGTTAAAACTTTGATACTGAATATGGCAATATACTAATATTTTTGCCAGAGAATTAGATATTGTACTAATAAATACTAGAACATTTAACAATTTGACCACTGTTAACATGAACAACATCCTGGCAGAGCCAAGTTTACATGAACCTGAAAACTTTGCTCATGACCCATTTGGAATTAAGAAATACATCAGCTTTAGCAGTGACCTGTTGAGTTATAAATCACAGTTTGGAGGTCAGTTGTAGAGATGATCAAATCACAAGTGTGTATATATAGTGTGAGTGATTTGTCTACCAACAATTAACCAACAGACTGATTTTATTACTCAACAAATCACACAATTTTACAGCTGATCTACATGAATTTTGATTCTCAACAATAATTTTGTTGTTCCCTTCAAATTCACCCAATGCTGCACCACTGTTAGAAATTCTGCTGATATTTTTGACTGTATCACCTGTTGAAATGTTTTTGGTGTGAGCAAATAGCATTTCACTGTCTAACATAAAAGAATGTATATTTTATGGTGGCAATTCTAACAATTATTACCAACAGGAGGCGAGGTGTGTCCTTGGGCAAGACACATAATGGCAGTGCCCCACTCCATCCATGTGTAAATGGGTAGCAGTGGAGTAAAAGTCACTGCCTCTCTCTCTCGTGCGTGCAATAACATCCGGAATGAGTGTCTGAGAGCAATTTAATAAGCTTGAAGCTTTTATCATAATCAAACTAAAATAAATTACTATAAACTTATTATTACCCACAACATATGTTTGAATGTCCAGAGAAGTATTAGTGTTACATGTTAGAAATTAACTTTTTCTGCAAGTTCAAGCATAGCAAGTAGTTGCTTTGGTAGCAAAGCACCTGTTTGGCAGCAAAAAGTGCTGTCCCAGTAGCAGCCCTTCCCTCCCAGTAGATTAACCCGTCTAACGCTAAGCGTGTATAGCAGACCGCATTTTCAAAGTACTGTTTTTTTTTCTTATTTTTCAGTGAAAAGAAGGCTTGACATTACTGTGAATCATCTGCTGGGCAATGGAATGTCAAGCCTAATTTTCACTGAAAAATAAAGAAAAACATTACTCACAACACTTCAAGTTAGTCATGTTTGGGGCACTACACGAATATGAGGTAGCAACTTTTTGCTACAAACTGTTAGACCAGGGAGCAAGCTCATTTTTCAGGTAGCAAATCTGCATGGTACTGGCCACTGTCATGTACAGTCCAACCTGTATTAAGCAAGCACCTATGGGATATTTAAAAAGTGCTTGCTTAAGACAGGTGCTTGCTTAACACGGGTGAATTTTAATGCATTTTCCTTTTTTGGGAACTGAATGCCTGCTTGCTTAAGACAGGTTCCTTGCTTAATAGAGGTGGCCACTAAGACAAATCATGAGAGGTGCGAAAAATAATCCCTAAATCATACTCAGTACCCTTTCTTTCTTCCTTATTTGGAGCTACATACCTTCTTTACGGATAACTGTCTTTCCCTGTTTTGTCTTTCCTCTTCTGAGGGAAGAAAAGGGGCACTTTGACGTAGTGGAATTAAATTCTGGCATATTTTCTCATGTATGCCCATCCAGTCAGCTTTCTGATGTTCCACACCACTGAAAGAAACAATAGAATTTGCACTAAAACTACATTTTGCCTTTGAGCATTGCATCTTCCAATAAACTTAACCCATTCTATACTAGTGGATTCTTCCATGGCTATATGTTGGAGAAGTCCATTTGTCATATAAGCCTGTCAGGCCTATTTTTTTATATTTTTGTTCTATATATTTTTGATGGAAAATTCTGTTAGCAAATAGTGCAGGTCCTGATCATACGCCACATTCTGTAGAAAATGTGGCGTCTGATCTGGGCCTGCACTGTCTGCCAAGGTACCCCTTTTGGGATTTCCCGCATGCAATTGGTTAATTGTTTATAACATAATGCTGATGACAACAAAATATTGATGCAAAATGCTATTTAACCCATTCAACTACCATATTTATCATATGTATTTGGACAGAGAGGCCTGAGCAAACAGTGTAGACCTAGATGAGATGCTGCATCAGGGTCTACACTGTTTGCCACTCATCCAGCTATTTTTAGACGCAATATCATTAAGTAAATTGTACTGGTTCAACTTTTAGCACAAGTACGGTAAGTTAGAGGTGTCTGAATACATAGGGGCAAAACAGTATGTACACTTCATTTAATTTTCAGTCTGTTATCTTTTATTTAATTTTATCACATGACGTCACGTCTGAGAGTGTAATAACGCTATGTAATACTTTCGATAATCCACTAGTGGATTAAATATGCAAATTAGGTAGATACGTCCCTTAACGATACATGTACGACGTCCTTAACGACGTAGCGTTTACTAATGGCGGAATATTGACATTTTGTAAATAATCGTGAATAAAATGTGTCTTAAATGTCAGATGATAAGTAGAATCTTGCATTCGTGCTCATGTATTATTGAATTTATTAAACTGGTTGAGGAAAACGGATAAAATGCACGGCAAAGCCTCGCATTTTATCTCTTTTCCTCAACTCGTTTAATAAATTCAATAATACATGAACACTCATGTAAGATCCTCTATAAATCTCCTTATCATCTTTGATCAAATACATGTAACATTATACACCACAACCTCTTTATAACACTATTAATGGGGTGCATTAGTTTTTAAGAACCGTGCTATATCCAAACAAAAATGTATAGATTATATCTATACATTTTTGGGATCCATCCTGAAACGTGTTATATCCACAACAGTGTAATAATGAACAGTTGCAGTGTAATTGTAATACAGATGTGATACTTGGTCTGCACTATGATATAATTGATTTGTTTGTTTGATTTGAGGTTTAACATCCCCATCAACACTGTACAGGTCATTTTGGAGACGTATGTTAACCCCTGTCCTGCTTAATATTTGAATGGAAGTGTCTCCTGACAACCGGTTGTCAGGAGCATTTTTGTCATCGAAAATGCTCCTGACAACCAGCAATACCGTATTCGCCCTAATTACCGCACCATGCGCTTAGTTTTTTCAAAATCGTGTCAAAAAATCACAGTGAAAAATCTACCTTATTAGCGCACACTCGATGCGAAAACAAGATGATGCATACTGATATTTAATGGGACGGAAAAGGATACTAAAGCATTGCCTTCACTGTTGAAGAAATAACGGTAAGTTGTTTTATAGATTTACTGTGAGAGCTTCAAGGAGAGGTTACTGTAAAGTGTGTGCTTATGCATTTCCTTTTCAAAATAGCTTTGATGTGCCCTTATAGGAGCATGTGCAGTAATTAGGGCAAATACGGTATTTTTTCCAATAAAAGCCTATTTTAGTATTATTTTAGTTACCTGTTTAGTATTTCATAGGTCTTGATACATGTTTAAAGGGTTCTGGAAATGGATTCTTTTTTCTTTTCCCTAGATTCTGTTTATCATTTTATATCTTGACTCTTTAAAAGTAGCTCTGATAAAATCTACACTTTTGAGCAAACTCATATAATTCTCTCTGGGCAGTAAATCTGATAGCAATCGCTGAAACTCGGAATCAACCAGCTGTGTGACGTCATGCTAGAAAGGTATTTATCAGCTGTTTGTACAAGTAATGGTGATTTCTTGTGTAAATTTAGGAAATCTTTATCCTACCTGTAGTATTAGCCCATTTTGTACCGGAAACCCCAAAACGGGTACCCTGGCAAACAGTGCAGGACCAGATCAGCTGTCTGAACAGGGCCTACACCGTTTGCAAAAGGTTCAGCTATTTTCCAAACCAATTTTGAAGAAAACACAAACTGGCACCCCTGAATTTCTAAATGGACTCCTGCCATATATATAAGGAGGAAGATTCCATTTGGTACAAAAAGGGTTAAAGGCTAGTTGTTTTCTTTTGTTTCACTTTTGAATATGGTGTATTGTGCAGCATTTGGATGCAACAGTAAATTAGTTAAAGGATGTAGGATTTTTTTTTTTTTTCAATTTCCTAAAGATGAAAAGAGATGACAAAACTGGATTCATTATTGCAAACGCGCAGACTTTACAGAAGCTTCTGTCTCCAGAACTTTATGTTCTAAACACTTTAGTAGTGAACAGTATGAAACTTGCCCAGTATGGTTACACAAATGCAAGACAAAAAATTGAAATCTGATGCGATTCTGGACATTGAAATACTAAGGGCACAAACTGGAAAGAGAGTTTCAAACCAAAAACTGAACATATGAAAAAAGGAGACAAGCAGGAGCAGTACATTTACTTGTACTTGCATGTGAAAAGCGAAGGTTTGCCTGAACTGCCCACAGAATTGTATATATTAGCATAATAAGTACATAAATAAACAAACCTTGCAATAAAGAATATATATAGTGATAACTGAATGATAATTGTCTTTTCCCATATAAACTGTTGTGGGTATTCAGTAGAACCACCTCACTGAGGCGGTTCTAATGAGTACCCACATTCTGCATATAAAACGTGTTGTTGATGTTCAAAACAACACTACAGGTACTCATTAGGAATGCCTCGCATGTTCTGGGTGTAAGAACTGCTCTCTTATGAAGTTAGAATGAGTACCCATATTCTGCATAAAAAATTTGTATTGTGGATATTCATTAGAACCACTACAGGTACTCTTTAGAAATGCCTCACAAAGAACCGAGAGGCCGGCCTCGGTAGCTATGCGGATGCACATCTCACTGGCGATCAGGAGGACGCGCGTTCGATACCTGCCGAGGTCGGCAACATTCTTTCTTAGAGATTGATCATGAAATCTTTTATACGGTCATTCTCTACCTTCCGCTGAATCAAGAAGGGCAGTTGTCAGTTTTCTGGCGGAAGAAATTGCACTGTACTGGTTAACCACTTACGTATAAGCCTGCCCAGGAAGATGGATAGGTAAAACTGACCAGCTCAAAAATGACCTAATTAGTGTTGACTTGGCCGTTAAAACTCCGAAATAAACAAACCAAGAACCTCATGTTGTGGGTATTAGAACCACCTCATTTATGCAGTACCCACATTCTGCATACAAAACCTTTATTGCGGATATTCATTCGAACCACTACATGTACTCCTTAGAAATGCCTCACCAAGAACCGAGCCTCATGTTTTGTGTATAAGAACAGAACCGCCTTGCTGATG
Organism: Lucinisca nassula; assembly: GCA_963580285.1. Classification (NCBI taxonomy): domain Eukaryota; kingdom Metazoa; phylum Mollusca; class Bivalvia; order Lucinida; family Lucinidae; genus Lucinisca; species Lucinisca nassula. The sequence continues at coordinate 111,275,909 of OY757023.1, read as the reverse complement.
CGGTTCTAATGAGTACCTACATCCTGCATCCAAAACCTGTGTTGTGGGTATTCATAAGTACCACTACAGGTACTCATTAGAAATGCCTCACCGAGAGCTGAGAGCCTCATGTTGTGGGTATTAGAACGGCATTGCTGAGACAGTTCTAATGAAGACCAACAACATGGGTTTTTATTATGTGGGTACATGTATTCCTTGGAACCTCGCCATACGGGTTCTGATGAATACCCACAATATATTTTATATCAAGTTCTGCCCCATTGTATTCCATTTTATTGTAATTAATTGATAAAAGTGTGATGTAGTCAATGTAAATATTCTATCCCTATCATCCAAACTTTCTAGCATGATGTCAGAGCACATCTGAGGTTTATCTCAATACCTGTCGGATTCTCTCGCAGCAGAAGCAGTAGCAATAAAAATCTAGAGATTTACACACTGATAAATCCACTTCTAGACTACCTAAAAATTAGCTGTTTTCAGCAGATGAATGCATTTTGTAATTTTTATCATTTTTTATAATTTCAAATCCATTTCCAGTCCCTTTAATGTTTTTTGTCATTTTTCAGTATTCAAACAAACTTATGGGCAAGTGCAAATAAAGTGTGACATTTTATAAAAAAAAAAAGTTTATTAATTCAACCAGAAATCTTGCTCATGATTTTCATAATATATTGAAGTTTTGAAAAATATATAGGTTTCTTTAGTTATTTTTGGTAGTTTTCGAATAAAAAATATCCAAAGGCATGTATAATTGATTAAAATAGCATTTTTACTGATATTTTAACATAGGGCTTTGTATTGCTTTTTACAATGATACATCCTTTCTGTGTGTTTTAACCAATGCATTGATGCATGTAATGATTTTTGAAACCTTTTTTACCACTTCCTTACTTCACATAAAAAAAAAATCACTAAATAATATAAATAAATAGGTCTAAAAATGATATGTATGGCTCAAAAAGTTTTTTGGTGGAAAGGGCTAGCAATCTGGGACAACATAATATCACTTAGATGCAAACTTGCATATATATACTACAAATGTAAAAAAACATCAAGGGTCTGGACAAGCCCATAAGTTTGAAATTTTGCTTCAAAACTGAGTGTCAAAATTGGGTTTGTACCGTTACTGTTGGGACAAACAACCACATTGTAAATTAATGCTATACACTTATGAGTTTTGATCCAGAGGCTATTTATAAGCAATCTTAGGCATAATATATAGAAATTATACAGTTCAGGTCAAATTTTTGTATATGTGGGGTTCATTTTTAGCTAAAAAATCGCAGAATTCCATAGGTTCATTCATAACACTTTCCAAGAATATAACTTTTAAGATGTAATAATAGAACAAACAGTCTTTTATTTTTTTAAATGTTTTTAACACAACTTATTTTTATTATTCTTGAACCAATATACTGCTTAAGCAGGAGAAATTAGTGAAAAACGCATATACTATTAACCGTTACTGTTGGGACAAATTACTAACATAAACAGTAAGTGAAAAAGTCAACAGTTTTGTGTCAAAAACTGCTCAAAGATGTGCTAGCAATGTTGAAAACAAACATGCTATTTGTTATACAACATCATTGATAATGATTTTTATCTATTTTATTGAGCAGTCTAACAAAAACAATGCATTTTCTCTAAAGATATTAACATATCTAAAGTATATCCAGTTTATTTGGACACCAGTAGAAAGGATATCTTTCAGCTGTAAATGGTATTTGAAGAACAACTCGATCGTTCAACGCAACACTGGGCTAACTCAGTTTTTTTTAATTTTACAGGAGACAGTTTTTTCTGTTTATTAAATTCATAAATAGCTCATCAGGGTATTAATGAAAGCTGATCTACAAGGTAAAATAAGGAGTTTGAAGTGAAGTATGTTGCAATTCATGGCATGTGACAGAAAAAGATATATTAAACAAAGTTTGAGTTAGATCTGTTTTCCCATTAAAAATATCCAATTTTCGCAATTTAAGTTAATGCAACACTGGTCTAACTGGAATTAAATAAGTGTTTCTTGTCAATTTCTATTTTCAAAAACAAAATTATTCATAATCAGCAGAAGCAATATCTAAAGTACAAAAAAAAAACTAAACCTTCATGTATTTGAAGAATATTTATTGCTGCAAAGCGGTAAAATAACATTTTCCCATTCTTTTTCTTGTAATCTAATACAATGTCATGTAGAAACATAAATGTAATACATGCAATTTAAAATTACTTTTGCATTTGACTGCTTGATACAAACTGTATCTTACAGCAGTAGCCATTATACATTTATTCATGATTATATATTTAATTCATGAAACAAGTTGGAGAATTTACATTTTTTCGAGCCTTCACGAGCAAAATACTCAAAATGCCTAACTTAATCTACAAATTTCAATTGTCATAACTATTTGGCTTCCCATGTTATTAAGACACATTATACAGAGTTATATAATACAGATGAACACATTTTCAGAATAAAACATTACCATATTTGCCATAATTAGAACTCGGTGCACTTAGATTTGTTTGATTTGAGGTTTAACATCCCCGTCAACACTGTATAGGTCATTTTGGAGACATTGCATCCAACTTTGTGGGACTCTTACCCAACATTGAGATGAAATGACATCTCAAGCCCTACAGGACATTGAGGTGAAATGAAATCTCAAGCCCTGCCACCCAATATTTGTTTTGTTTGATTTGAGGTTTAACGTCCCCGTCAACACTGTAAAGGTCATTTGGAGATGTTGCTTCCAATTTTGTGGGACTTTTACCCGACATTGAGATGAAATGACATCTCAAGCCCTGCCGCCCAATGAAACCAATAGGGTTTATAAGCATGGACGGGCTGACACGCACCGCTTTGCCTGGGCAGGCTTAGATCCACTAAGCGGTTAACCAGTACTCGTGTGCGGGTCTGTTTCAGCTCTGCGTGGAAGCATCATGCAGCCCATCTATTTCTTCAAGCCCCGATGGGCGGGGGCGAACCTGCCACCCAATGAAACCAGTACGGTTTATATCCATGAACGGTCCAATTCACGCCACTTTTCCTGGGCAGGTTTGGAACCTCTAAGGGGTTTACCAGTACTTAAGTGAGGTCAGTTTCAGCTCTGCCTGGAAGCATTATGCCTGGATCTACATGACCTAAATAGTGATTACTGGGCCTCTAAACTCTAAATCAAACCAAAGTAGACCATGATGTTAAAGGATAGCAATAAGTATTTTTATTCAAAGTGCAGTAATAGGTAAAATGACCTGTGTACTTTTGAAGTCACATTTTCATGACACAGCCATATATATGTAAAGTCAAAATATTTTTGGACAAGGTACCCACTCTTTTTCACTCAATTCTGTTTTCTAGGCTTTAGGAGCCTACTTGGAATGCAAACATGCAAAAAGGTCAACTTTGAGTGCTGGTCCATTGAAATCAGTTACTGAAAGTTATTTCCATGCTCTGATGACAACTATTAAGACTTTTTTTTAGCTCTGAGAACAAATTTTAATAAACTTTATATTTTATTTTTATTAAAGACCTTATTTTACAATTATTGACCTTTTCTTTATCTTTGTTGATGTCAAAGTTTTTGGGGGTTTTTTTTCTGAAAATTTGTGAAAATCAAAAAAAAAAAAAAAATCAGATAAAGTCAATTCTGATAAACCTTGAACTGACCCTCCTTACAGACCGAATAATTGTAGCCCACTAAGCAGCTGTATAAATGGAAATATTTTTGTTGCATGCTCAATTGTGGCATAGAACCAGTCATTCTCATTAAAAGTATGACCTTTTTCATCATATCTGTACATTATATTTGTGAAGAGAATGTCAACGATGTTATGTAGTACCTGATTTTGCTTGTCAATGTAGAAAGCAAAAGCTTTCATACCTTAGCTAGCTTACTTTTCTAATCAATGAGAGCTAACATCTGTCCTTCTTAACCCTTGTTCTGCTGAATAAATTAATTTTGCCACATCCTTCCTTGACTATCAAAAAATCAAATTGCTGGATGTCATATATTCCTTTAAACTCACAAACTGAATGACAAACGGTGAAGATCTAGGTCAGATGGTATCTGGATCTTCACTGTTTGCAAAGATACAGCCTAGGCTTGTTAAGCAGGACAAGAGTTCAATCAGTGGAAGGGAGAGAATGACGGTAGAAAATATTTCATGATCTATCTCCACCAAAGAATGTTGCAGACGCAGAAGGATCTAACCTGCAACCTCCTTATCAGATGTGAATCCGACTGAGCCACTGATTTTGTTTTGTTTGTTTGTATTGGAGTTTAACGGCCCAGTCAACACTATTTAGGTCATTTTTGAGCCGCTCAGCTTACCTATCCACACTTCTCCTGGGCAGGATTATACGTAAGCGGCTAACCAGTACAGTGCACATTCCAAAAACCAACCACTGCCCTTCTTGAATCAGCGGAAGGGAGAGAATGACAGTAGAAAGGATTTCATGATCAATCTCCACGAAAGAATGTTACCGACTCCGGCAGGTATCGAACCCGCATCCTCCTGATCACCAGTCAGACGCATATCCGACTGAGCTACTGAGGCTAGCCTGAGCCACTGATACTAGGGTGATTTGGTTTTTGGTTTTACGGCCCTTTCAAGATTAGTTCACTCATATCAAGCCGATCGTTAATCAGAGGTGGGCGAAAACTGGAGTACCCGGAGATAAACCACCTGACCTTCCGTTGCAGAACTTGGCGTCTCACATGTGACCCGAGCCAGGCTCGAACCACAGTGGTGAGAGACCTAATGATTAAGAGTCAGCACTCTTCACCACATGAGTAAAAAAAATATATCATGAAAGAGACTGGTCATCAGTGCCCACTTGTTGTCAGCTTACTTTACATACAGGTATCTCCAGATAAGGTGGAGTAATGAACATATTGAGGGATGTTGTGGTAACTAAATAGAATAATCTCATCAAGGTAATTCTAACAAGTACACACAACAAAAGATTTATCAAGAAGGAGCAAATATGTCCCTTAAAAATAGCCTTATTCTGTCCCCATAAAGGCCAGATAGTAAAAATAAACATCCTGACAGAGGTTGATCAGGGTCTACATTGTTTGTTAGTCTACAAGCTTTCCTCACTGGGTGGTTTGTTCAGACTTTCAGACTTCTCAATAGTAGCACAGTCTGAGCTTTAATACTATATAGGCTAATAGTTTTTTACAACTAATATTTATTTTTTAATTATAAATGCCATTTGGGTTTAATTTCACAAATGTGAGCACCATTCAGGCTAATTTATTCTCCAAGCCCAGATTGGTGAGGCGCTTATTTTGTCCTGAATAGAATCGGCAGCCATGTATATAACAGGAATCCATTCAAAATAAAGGGGTGTCAGTATATGTCAGACCAAAACAAATATAGCTGGACTTTTAGCAAAAAGTGCAGACCCTGAACAGATCTCACAGAATGTGTTGTCTGATCTGGGCCTTCAATGTATATTGTATATATTTTTGTTCTGCATTAAAGGCCCCGTCCTGGACTCTAGGTTTTGTCAAATTCCTTAGATTCATGATCTTTTGACTGTCTAATCCCTAGAGTATGCCCATCACCCAACCTCAGGGGGGGAAACAATGATATATGATAGGTTATATTGCATGGTTACTGCATACAGAAAAAGAACAAATGACTTGCAGATCTATATACAAATGTATTTGGTTGACGGTATAGTAAGAACCCTGTCCCATCCCCTGACCCAATGACTTGCAGATCTATATACAAATGTATTTGGTTGACGGTATAGTAAGAACCCTGTCCCATCCCCTGACCCTCTGTAAAGGGGTCCCATAACAAAACTTTGCCAAGAGATGCATCAATTGTTATGATTATTAGTTGTTCTATCTACTATGCCTATGACTTCATCATGATATCACCAGAAAATATTGATTAGCTTTCATCAACTGTTTAACGCAACACTGGTCTAACTCAAGTTAGATCAGTGTTGCGTTAAACAAAATACCAAGAATGAGATAGATCAAAATGCCAAATGTCTTTTTTTAGGTTTATTTTTTTGAGAATGGCTAAAATATTTCATGTGAATGTGTATCAGCATAGAATGGATCAAACGGCATAAAAAAGTCATTTTTGAAAAAAAATGGAGTTAGCCCAGTGTTGCGTTGAACGATCGAACTAAAACACATATAATTCAAAACATTGTAACTTTAATTTGAGACTTTAGTGGAGATGGCATGCATTTAATTATAGCTGGTAATTTACCGTTACTGTTGGGACAAAAAGGCATACTTAATAATCTATTGTTAATTTCTGAGTAAAAAATTCGTTTTTATGGCTCGTACCACGTGTGAGACGCCAAGTTCTGCAACGGAAGGTCAGGTGGTTTTTCTCCGGGTACTCCAGTTTTCGCCCACCTATGATTAACGATCGGCTCGATATGAGTGAAATGATCTTGAAAGGGCCGTAAAACCCAAACCAAAAAAAAAAAAAAAAGGTTTAATAGACTGTTCCCACCAAGGACACTTTCTGTAGGTATGTTTTATAGACTGTTCCAAGCACAGACACTTCTGTAGGTATGTTTATAGACTGTTCCCAGCCCGGACAATTATATAGGTATGTTAAATAGACTGTTCCCACCAAGGACACTTTTCGTAGTTATGGTTAGTAGACATTTTCCAGCACGGACACTTTCTAAAGCTATCATTAAAAGACTGGTCCCAGCATGGACACTTTCTGTAGGTATATTTAAAAGACTGTTCCCACCACGGACACTTTCTGTAGTACGCTTCATAGTCTGTTCCCAGCACGGACACTTTCTGTAGCTATGTTTAACAGACTGTTCCCATCAAGGACACTTTCTGTAGGTATGTTTAATAGATTGTTCCCAGCACGGACATGTCTGTAGATATGGTTAATAGACTGTTCACACCAAGGACAATTTCTGAAGGGATTTTAATAGATTGTTTGCAGCACGGATACTTCTGGTGGTATGTTTAATAAACTGTTTCCAACAAGGACACTTTCTATACTTATGTTTAATAAGAAGTTCCCACCAAGCACACTTTCTGTAGCTATGTTTAATAGACTGTTCCAAGCATGGACACTTACTGTTGCTATGTTTAATAGACTATTCTCACCAAGGACACTTTCTGTAGCTATGTTTAATAGAATGTTCCCACCAAGGACACTTTCTGTAGCCATTTTTAACAGACTGTTCCCACCAAGGACACTTCATGTAGCTATGTTTAATAGACTGTTCCCAGCATGGACACTTTTTGTAGCTATGTTTAATAGGCTGTTTCCAGCACGGACACTTCTGTATATATGTTTAATAGACTGTGTCCAACAAGGACTCTTTCTATACGTATGTTTAATAAACTGTTCCCACCAAGGACACTTTCTGTAGCTATGTTTAATAGAATGGCCCCACCAAGGACACTTTCTGTAGCCGTTTTTGACAGACTGTTCCCACCAAGGACACTTCATGTAGCTATGTTTAATAGACTGTTCCCAGCATGGACACTTTTTGTAGCTATGTTTAATAGAATGTTCCCACCAAGGACACTTTCTGTAGCCATTTTTAACAGACTGTTCCCACCAAGGACACTTCATGTAGCTATGTTTAATAGACTGTTCCCAGCATGGACACTTTTTGTAGCTATGTTTAATAGAATGTTCCCACCAAGGACACTTTCTGTAGCCATTTTTAACAGACTGTTCCCACCAAGGACACTTCATGTAGCTATGTTTAATAGACTGTTCCCAGCATGGACACTTTTTGTAGCTATGTTTAATAGGCTGTTTCCAGCACGGACACTTCTGTATATATGTTTAATAGACTGTTTCCAACAAGGACTCTTTCTATACGTATGTTTAATAACCCGTTCCCACCAAGAACACTTTCTGTAGCTATGTTTAATAGAATGTCCCCACCAAGGAAACTTTCTGTAGCCGTTTTTAACAGACTGTTCCCACCAAGGACACTTCATGTAGCTATGTTTAATAGACTGTTCCCAGCATGGACACTTTTTGTAGTTATGTTTAATAGGCTGTTTCCACCACGGACACTTCTGTATATATGTTTAATAGACTGTTTCCAACAAGGACTCTTTCTATACGTATGTTTAATAAACTGTTCCCACCAAGAACACTTTCTGTAGCTATGTTTAATAGAATGTCCCCACCAAGGACACTTTCTGTAGCCGTTTTTAACAGACTGTTCCCACCAAGGACACTTCATGTAGCTATGTTTAATAGACTGTTCCCAGCATGGACACTTTTTGTAGCTATGTTTAATAGGCTGTTTCCAGCACGGACACTTCTGTATATATGTTTAATAGACTGTTTCCAACAAGGACTTTTTCTATACGTATGTTTAATAAACTGTTCCCACCAAGAACACTTTCTGTAGCTGTTTAATAGAATGTCCCCACCAAGGACACTTTCTGTAGCCGTTTTTAACAGACTGTTCCCACCAAGGACACTTCATGTAGCTATGTTTAATAGACTGTTCCCAGCATGGACACTTTTTGTAGCTATGTTTAATAGAATGTTCCCACCAAGGACACTTCTGTATATATGTTTAATAGACTGTTTCCAACAAGGACTCTTTCTATACGTATGTTTAATAAACTGTTCCCACCAAGAACACTTTCTGTAGCTATGTTTAATAGAATGTCCCCACCAAGGACACTTTCTGTAGCCGTTTTTAACAGACTGTTCCCACCAAGGACACTTCATGTAGCTATGTTTAATAGACTGTTCCCAGCATGGACACCTTTTGTAGCTATGTTTAATAGGCTGTTTCCAGCAAGGACACTTCTGTATATATGTTTAATAGACTATTTCCAACAAGGACTCTTTCTATACGTATGTTTAATAAACTGTTCCCACCAAGGACACTTTCTGAGGCGATGTTTTTCTCTCTCATAAGCTCATTATTTTTCCATTTGTCTCTGAACCTTTTTTGTCTGATTTTATTTGTTGGGTCCTTTGGCTTTTGTTCTACAGGAATTCTTCCTTGTGATTTTGACCTTAATGGCCTTGGAAAGTTTAGTTTAACTGTTAATTTCTCCATGATATCCTGAAAATACAACCCTTCACCATATATTAACTCTTACAGGAAAATGTCCCAACAGTAACGGTTACTGCTTGCCCAATAAAACCTCAGAAACCATGGTCAATGCATACCTGAAACTGTTATGGGCTCTGATGTATAATGCAAGGGTCTCAAAGTTACTTTTAATCATCAGTTATTACTCAAGTTAACTGTCGTTGTGAAAATCCATAATAGTGCGTGCATGACAAATAGTGCCATTAGAGTTAAAAAATTAAAATCTATGTTTTCAGTGAGTCTAATACTCTACAAGTAACCTATTGTATATAAAAACAATAAATTAGATGCTCATTTAACTGTGGCATATCCCAAATTCAAAGCAAAGACCCACAAGGTGACCGTTATTGTTGGGACAAAACCGTTACTGTTGGGACAACTTCTTGTATCTATCCCAGAATTTTGTAGAGTGATGATAGACTGGAGATCTGTATTACATAAGTACTGGAGGTCATTAAGGAAAACAATAGAAGGTTAGTGATAAAAAAGAATGATAACGTCTAAGCAGCAAACACTGACATATAGACATAGGGTGCTAACCGTTACTGTTGGGACACACTATGGTTAGTAGAAAAGGATACATGCTTCTCATATGACATGCAAGCAAATCAAATGAAAGACTTAAATTCAGAAACTAGCTGTATTAATCACTATTTTTTACACATTTTCATTTACATGGCATAGAACTAGGTAAGCTGCAGCATGCATATAGCACAATATACCCAAATTTTCAAATTTTGGAGACATTTCCCTTTTTTTAAAAAAAACAGTGAAAAATAATGATAATCACCAATTTTTCCAAATGCTTTGGGGATTATATCAGTAAATGGGTAAGGATGACTAATTCATCATAGAAAATACTCAAGAAAACACTTTCAGTGAAAAATAAAAATATAAAGTATTGCTTTATAGTGCATGTCACACGAAAATGGCCATTTTTTAGCCTTTTTTCAATCTTCTTCCGCACGTAACTTTACAACCAGTTATCCGATCGACCTGAAATTTGGAACACAGTTTCATTTTTTAATCCTCTTTCACATAAAATCATGCAAAACAACATAGTATATATGTATATTAATCTGTTATTGATTTAATGTTGGAGACAAGAAAATGAGCCCTTATTTGCACTTACCCTTAATTCATGTAATTTTTATTCAGATATTTTTATTTTTGTAATTGCAATATAAGTGTGCAATTATTATTCTCACTTACACATGTTACATGTAGATAATTACCAAATCAGGGTGAAGAAATTATCCTTTGATCCTTAGATGTTTCCTTTTAGTATAAACATTCGACAGAAAAAGAGCAGAGCTCAGAAAATTAGGGTTCATTGCAAATGCAGGCGGCCACATAATGGCACACAAATACTGTAACGAATGGTTCCACAGAAGCTGTGTTGATTTTGATAATGAAGAAAATGAGTTTTTCTGCGGTGATTTTTGTTTGAATGACTACAATCTTGGTAGGGATCAATAGAAATATAGTGTATTCTCAGAGCTGAATAAACAATGTTGAAAAACCTAAGTTTACAAATGAATATCAGAAATGTTGTGCATGTTTACACCGATACCAACTGTCTAGCTATGTTTGGCCACTTACTTGAGGACTGTAGACAATGTAACTAGTGATAAGGAAATATATGAAATGACAGATTATGCAGCTTACAGTGATGAGGAACTTTGTACAAATATGTTTAATATGCTATATACAAAATACATTTATGTTTGATAACACCTACCATGAACCAAGTATATTTTGAAAGAGGAAAATATATTTATTTCCTCTTTATTTTGGTCATATTTTAATAATTTACGGTATTTTTTACGATTTTCTTGGTCATTTTTTCAAAAATCTTGGGCACAGAATTTCTCAAACACATAAAAACCAAGTTCAATGTTCAAATATACAAGACTAATTTTCATTATCGTTGAGCATTATCCAACGCACTCGTGTTTTTGGGATTGATCCCGAAAAAAAATCTACACACATCAACACAGTTGCAAATGATGTAAACAATTTTTGGGATCAATCCCAAAGTTTTTTGATTTTTTTTTTCCAATTTTAAATAGATTATCATTTTGGGATCAATCCCAGAAAATAATTTCCTAACAGATTTATAAAAGAGGTGAATTTTTTTTGGGATCAATCCCAAAATTTATATATTTTTTACATGTTAAATATATCGTGGTTTTGGGATTGATCCCGAAAATAATTCTACACACAATTGGAAATGTTGTAATTGTTTTTGGGATCTATCCCAAAGTTCTCTTGTTATTTTTTTTCTCGCATGTAAATTAAATAAAATTATAATTTTGGGATCAATCCCAGAAAATAATTCTGAACAGATTTACAATTGGAATCAATCCCAAAGTGTTCTGATTTTTTGTTTGACCTAACCGGATGAAACTTCTAACACTTATTCACCATCACACGTGCTACATTCTGACCAAGGGCCATAACTCTGTTGTCATTTTTGGCTGAATTATCTCCCCTTGAAATTTGGCAAAAATTTTAATCTTGATCATAACTTCAACAGTATTTGACCTAGCCCCATGAAATTTCACACACTTATTCACCAACACAAGGGCTACATTCTGACCAAGGGCCATAACTCTGATGTCATTTTGGCTGAATTATCTCCCCTTGAAATTTCACAAAAATTTTAACCCAGATCATAACTTCAAAAGTATTTGACCTAGCCCTATGAAACGTCACTCACTTATTCAGCATCACAAGGGTTACAATCTTACCAAGGGTCATAACTCTGTTATCATTTTTTGGCTGAATTATCTCCCCTTAAAATTTGGCAAAAACTTTAACCTTGATCATAACTTCAAAAATATTTGACCTAGCCCCATGAAACTTCGCCCACTTGTTCACCATCACAAGGGCTACATTCTGACCAAGGGCCATAATTCTGTTTTCATTTTTGGCGGAATTATCTCCCCTTGAAATTTCACAAAAACCTTAACAATGATCATAACTTCAAAAGTATTTGACCTAGCCCCATGAAACTTCACACACTTATTCATCATCACAAGGGCTACATTCTGACCGAGGGCCATAACTCTGTTGTCACTTTTGGCTGAATTAGCTCCCCTTTAAATTTTGCAAAAACTCAGAAATTGGCTCCCACGGGGTGGGGGGGCATTGGTCACCTTTATTTACAGCTCTTGTTTTTTTGTAGTTTTAGTTTTCTACGTATATTGGGGAAATGTCGTCGAAATAGAAAACTCTTGAGGATTTTGATGCAAAGCATTAGATATAGATCATGCTCTATCCAATCTGAAGATTGGACATACAGGTTAAAATCTTTTTCCTAGCTAAACAATTGTGAACGCGCCCCGCCAATCAAGGCTTGGAGAAATAGATTGGGGCGCATTGTTCTTCCAAGCAGAGCTAAAAGTGATGGAAAAGTACTGGTAAACCGCTAAGGTCTGTGCCTGTCCAGTAGAAGTGGTGTGAGTCGAAACGCTCCTTAAACCATGACGGCTTCTATGGCGGTGGGGCTTGAGATGTCATTTCATCTCAAGGTCGGATAAAAATCACTTAAATTCGGAAACAATGTTTCCGAAATGACCTAAAGAGCGTTGACGTAAAACCACAACACGAACAAGAAGGCTTTGGGAACTGTTAGGTCTTTGGTCTGAGGAGTGCATGACACTTTCGGAATTTTGATCCTAAGTTTGGGTGGGAGTTGCAATTGAGAACTTATATAGTGGCGTATCTTTAAACAAGAGGGCACAATGGCCCTATATCGCTCACCTGTGTACCAGAAAATCATTAGTGTAGGAGACCACTTGACATTGCTACACTAAATATCTAAGCTCTGGGCCTTATGGCTTCGGAGAAGATTTTTGAAGCTTATTATAAGTCTAAAGGAGCTAAGGGGCCCTGGGGTGTGGCCCATTTGGACCCCATAGCAGGATCTATGTAGGTGACTATTTTATGTTGCTAGATACTATATATCTAAGCTCTGTGCTTCACAGTTTCAGAGAGGATATTTTTTAAGTTTTTCTCCATTATGAGTCTATGAGAGCTAAGGGGGTCCCAGGGCGTTGTCCATTTGGACCCCAGGGGCATGATTGGCAGGAGTTATGTAGGGACCACTTGCCATTGTTACATGCTAAATATCTAAGCTCTGGGCCCTGTGGTTTTTGAGAAGACGATTTTTGAAGCCTTTTTATCCATTATGAATCTATGGAAGCTAAGGGGCCCCGGGGCGTGGCACATTTGGACGCCAGGGGCATGATTGGCAGGATTTATGTAGGTAACCACTTACCGTTGCTACATGCTAAATATCTAAGTTCTGGGCCCTGTGGTTTCAGAGAAGATTTTTGAAGCTTTATTCCATTATGAGTCTCTGGGAGCTAAGGGGCCCCGGGACGTGGCCTATTTGGACCCCAGGGGCATGATTGTCAGGATTTATATAGGTGACCACTTGCCGTTGCTACATGCTAAACATCTAAGCTGTGGGCCCTGTGGTTTCAGAGAAGAAGATTTTTGAAGCTTTTTTCCATTATGTGTCTATGGGAGCTTAGGGGCCCCGGGGCGTGGCCCATTTGGACCCTAGGGGCATGATTGATAGGATTTATGAAGGTGACCACTTGCCGTTGCTACATGCTAAATATCTAAGCTCTGGACCCTATTGTTTCAGAGAAGATGATTTTTGAAGCTTTTATTTCCATTATGAGTCTATGGGAGCTAAGGGGCCACGGGGCGTGGCCCATTTGGACCCTAGGGGCATGATTGACAGGAATTATGTAAGTGACCATTTGCGATTGCTACATGCAAAATATCTAAACTCTGGGCCCTATGGTTTTCCATTATGAGTCTATGGGGCTAAGGGGCCCTGGTGTGTTGCCAATTTGGACCCCAGGGACATGACTGGCAGGAGTTATGTAGGTGACCACTCGACATTGTTCCAAGCTAATTATCTAAGCTCTGGGTCCTGTGGTTTCAGAGTAGAAGATTTTTATTAGTCTATGGGAGTTATATGTTGCCATGGCAACCAGAATTCCAATCTGATCAACCCAAAAACCTTATGCAGCCTTTCCCCTTACCTGATGATGTTTCACATGCAATTTGATCAAGATTGGCGATGGGGTATTAGAGATATTCTTATTTGAAATGGTTTACGGACGCACGCACACACGGACGCACGCGCGACGGACGACGGACAAAATGTGATCACAAAAGCTCACCTTTTCACTACGTGACAGGTGAGCTACAAATCGATATAGATTGTGGATACCTGATTGAATCGTCATAATAAGGATGCTTTAACCATTTAATATCTGATTAAAGCATGTGCAATGAGCAAAAGAGCAAAACCAAATTGGAATCATCAAACATGAACATGTCCCAGTCTCCATTTTCATGCAACGTTTCTGAATGATTTAAATGGTAGTATACATATAAGAAAGCATATATTACTTGCTCATATCATACGAACGCAAACCAATACATTTTTACCATCTGCTCCTTTAAGTACCCGCGTGGGATACCTAACCGTGGTCATCAGAATGTTTGGCTTGTTGCATGTGTTCAATATATCAGTTTTAATAATAACTCATCAAATGAACAATGTGTCCCGGCATGAATTGAAGTAAATGTTTTGACATAATGACTTCGACCTTGCCGTCCGACTTTACACTGCTCTATACTTTTCAGACAATGTCATACTCTGTTTAACCTAGTCACTGATGGCGCCTCGGGTAGGTTGAACTCTGACACATTTATACTCCCGCCACAACAGGCACGGTTCCGTAATTTCACTTTCCCATCCCTTCGACGTCATACCAAATCATGTCACTGTATAGTAATCATTGCCAAAAATGCCAGTCCAATCTTTCGCAGCATCAACCAACAGTACAGCATGTTACGCCAAATGCGGCAACGACGCATTAAGTATTATCTCCATTGTTGATGACACAGAGTGCTACAAAATAGAAAGAAATAATTTTCACTTCCGTGTATCTTTGTTCAGTTTATAATAGTATTTACCGACATTATGGGTTTTACCAAGAGCAGACTGGATTTTACATATGCATATAGAAGAACTACCTAACATACTGTGGATTCTAATGCACTTGCGCATGTAACGCGTCGTCTGATTGGATAGCGTCAAAAATTTGCGACAGTATATTCTGCGATATAGTCGGAAACCCGACGTCATTACGTAACGTCGCTTTTCATTGGCTGGTATTTGGTTTTACGCAGCTCACAGCGCCTGCCGCTTTGAGCAAAAAAGTACACTTTTTTTAAGAAAACAACCGAATAAACGCATTAGAATGGGGATAACTGTATTAAAAACTGTCATTTGGGGAGGTAAATCGTCGGTTTTACGGTCGCAAATTCCGTTTTGCGGCTCCGCTGACGCGTCGCCGTAAAACGAAATTTCCGACCGTAAAACCGCCGATTTACCTCCCCAAATGACAATTTTGAATACAGTTATCCCCTAATTATCTAATTTCCATTAGCATATTTTTGAAACAGTGTTTTCCTGACAATATGAATGGTGTTACGTTGTCGCAATGTTACTTAGCAACTATAAACTAGCGACTCGTATCCTAGCTGTTGTTGTATCAGCCCGTCAGAATTGAAATGATGCACCAGTTTTATTTAGTCAATAAGACATTGAATATATGTAAGACAAATGAAGATGCCTTGAATATGTTTGAAGCATTCATAATGACAATCCTAGTTTGTCTTTGTTTGTTTGTTTGTGTTTGGGTTTTTGTCGAGGTTTTACGTCCACATTACCACTATTTAGGTCATTTTTAGAAACGCGTTGGAACCGTTACAAGACATCACGTTTCCTGGGCAGCGCAGACTTAAGTGGTTTTCCACTTACCAGTGATAAAGTTTGGTCAATTTGCTTTGAAAACTTGTTAACCCCATTGAGGCTACAATTTCGTTTCAATCACTAGAATGTTTGACTGGATAATCACATGGACAAATACGAATATGGGTAATACCGGTTCAAAAGCCAAGTCACCAGGTAAGATTGATGTAAAATCTTGTTTAGCATTTAGAAGCCACAGTTTTGCTTACTTTCATTAAAATAGAAATGAAGGCAATGCTCAAGAATCGATACAATTAATCCACAGCTCCTATCAGGGACACCAAAGGGAAAGAAACACAAACATGAAACCACAGACCCTAATGGAAACATTATTGGCGGAAAGCCAAAAGGACAGAAACATTTGTCTTGTTAATATCTTGGTCTAGTCAGACTACGGGTAATGTCGAGTCCGAAAAATGAGCCACCTAATTAAATTGCTTTCAAAACTTGTTCACCCTCCAAGAACAACAGCTTCAACCGTCATGAAGCTATGTAAGAATACCTGTCAGATGATATTTTGGTACATTTTTAGTACAGTGATGCGGTTCTAACGAGCAACTCCGGTTTTGCCCATCTCTGACTGGTGATCGGCTAGAAATACGCGTTTTGTTTGTTTGATTTGAGGTTTAAGGTCTCCGTCAACACTGTATAGGTTATTTTTGAGACGCTGCTTCCAGTTTTGTTGGACGTTTACCCGACATTGGGATGAAATGACATCTCAAGCCCTGTCTCTCAATGAAACCAACATGGTTTATAAGCATTGGCGGTAAGACTCGCACCGCTTTGACTGGACAGGCTTCCATCCTCTAAGCGGTTTACAAGTACTCGTGTGCTGTCTGTTTCAGCCTTGGGCTACCATGCAATCAGAAATATCAGAAGTATCCACTGTTTTGTCCTTTTTCCATATAAATGTCAAAGTGACCAACAACTTTGAGGGAGAAACGCCCAAAGATCATTTCTGCCAAGTATAGTCACAATCTGTTCAGTGGTTTATGAGGAGATTTCGTTTAAAGGAATTGTGGACGGACGCACGCACGCACGGTTGGGTACTTCAATGCTAAAACAAGAGGACCAAGCTGGTCCAAGATGATATCTCTAACTTACTAACATATAAATTTCAAGAAGATCCGATGAAAACTGAAGGAGTTTTGGTAAAACAAAAAGAGGCATTTTCTGCAATCCAAGGGATGTAACTATATGATAAATAGGCTGACCTCATCAGTTCACGAACTCATCCATTTTATCCCTGACTTACTAACATGTAATTTCAAGAACATCCAATAAATTTGAAGGAGCTGTAAAAAATAGGCATTTTCTGTAATTAAAGGTGCATCATTGAGCTATCTGGAAAAAATGCTTCCAAAAATAAAATACATATAGCCGGTATTTTTCTTTAAAACAATACAAATGAATGCATTTTATGCAAAAATGAGAACAATTATGATCACAATTTGAGAGGGATTCCCTAACTAGGTTTCGAACACTAGTTAGATCTATTTTTAGTTCGTCACAAAAATAGAATCCCCATATATGACGTTATGCGACGTTCCTTTTTTGCCTTGTTTGCTTAGGCCCTGCCGGAATCGGAAAAAAATATGACGCTCAATACCATGCCATAAGTAACGACACTCAGAGACGATACTGTCGCCATGTATGTGTAAAGTGACAGATTTATCTTTAGAACAGAAATTCCGAACACATGTTCAGAGCGAAGGGTAAACACGAAAGAAAACGACCATTTTCACAAAGTTCTGAAGCTGTATTTTGCGCCAAAAGTGTACACATGACAAAGGAGTATGCATTGAAGATAAAAACCAGAAAAAAAAATTGAGACCCGGTAGCTCAATAATGCACCTTTAAGGGGGACAAATTGCTCTGAAATATAGGTTGACCACACCCTTTTTTTTTTAATCCTACCGAGATTTTATTCCTTACTTACTTACATATAAGTTTCAAGACGATCCCATGAAATCTGAAGGGGGCTAGCGTGATAACAAAGTCAAAAATAGGCATTTTCATCAGTAAAAGGGATGTTATTCTATGATAGATAAGCCAACTCGTCAGTTTTCGATCTCATCTAAACTTTTATCCCTGACTTACTTGCTTGTAAGTTTCAAGAAGATCCGATCAAAACTGAAGGGGCTACGTGATGACAAGGTACACACTAAGCATTTTCAGCAAAGTAGTGGACATAACTCATAACGGACATCGTTAATTTTCGAACCTATCCAAGCTTTTCCCCCAAACTTATTTGTATGTAAGTTTCAGGAAGATCCGATCAAAACTGAAGAGGCTCGTTGATGACAAGGTCACAAATGGGCCGACTGGGCCAGTTTTCGAACTCATCCGAGTTTTTATCTCCAGCCACCTTAAATATAAGTTTCAGATAGATCTGATCAACACCTAAGAGCTACGTTGATGACAAGGTAAAAATTCTGCATTTTCAGCAAACAAAGGCAGGTAACCCTATAATAAATATGCCGACTTGACTGGTATTCGAACTCATCCGAGGTTTTATTCCCAGCCACCTTACATATAAGTTTCAGAAAGATCCGATCAAAACTGAAGGGGATAAGGTGATGACAATGTCAAAGTTTGGCATTTTCAGCAATCAAAAGGGGCGTTACTCTACGATAAAGTAGCCGAATAGGCCAGTTTTCGAACTCATCCGAGTTTTTATCTCCAGCCACCTTAAATATAAGTTTCAGATAGATCTGATCAACACCTAGGAGCTACGTTGATGACAAGGAAAAAAAATCTGCATTTTCAGCAAACAAAGGCAGGTAACTAACTCTATGATAAATATGTCGACTTGGCTGGTATTCGAACTCATCCGAGGTTCTATTCCCAGCCGCCTTACATATAAGTTTCAGAAAGATCTGATCAAAACTGAAGGGGATAAGGTGATGACAAGGTAAAGAATCAGCATTTTCAGCAATCAAAGGGGCGTTACTCTACGATAAATGGGCCGACTAGGCCGGTTTTCGACCTCATCTGAAATTTCATTCCCAGCCACCTTACATATAAGTTTTAGAAAGATCCGATCAAAACTGAAGAGGCTACGGTGATGACAAGGTTAAAAATCGACATTTTTCAGCAATCAAAGGGACATAACTCTACGATTAATTGGCCGACTATGCCGGTTTTCGACCTCATTTGAGATTTCATCCCCAGTCACCGTACATCTAATATTCAGAAAGATCCGATCAAAACTGAAGGGGATACGTTGATGACAAGGTAAAGAATCAGCATTTTCAGCAATCAAAGGGACGTAACTCTTTGATAAATTGGCCGACTTGACCGGCAAAACTGATAGGGCTACGGTGATGACAAGGTCAAAAACCGTCATTTTCAGCAATCAAAGGGACGTTACTCTTTGATAAATGGGCCGACTTAACTGGTTTTGCGAATTCATCCGATGTTTTATCGACAACCACCTTACAGACGAGTTTCAGAAAGATCTGATAAAAACTGAAGTGGCTACGGTGTTGACAAGGTCAAAAATCGGCATTTTCAGCAATGAAAGGGACGTTACTCTATGATAGATAGGCCTGCTTGGCCGATTTTCGAACTCATCGGAGATTTTATCCCCAGCCACCTTACATATAAGTTTCAGAAAGATCCGATTAAAACTGAAGGCGCTATGGTGATGACAAGCATTTTCCGATTGTAAGTCTATGGGACCTTGTGGTTGCCATAGCAACCGAAGTTTTCGTGTGATTTCGAATAAAAGCTTATGACATCGATGCCCCACCAGAGGCATGCTACATATATGAAATGATTAAGATCAGCCTGCAGGCTGCAGAGATAGAGCTGCTCAAAAGTGTGGACGGACGGACGACGGACGGACGACGGAGGACCTACTATACAATAAGCTTCCCTGGAGCCTTCGGCCCAGGTGAGCTAAAAATACCAAACAAGGCACAAAAATACCCCTAAACTACCCAACAAAACAATGAATCTTGTTGGCTTCTTTTTGGGCGCTAACGGAATAAATGGCAAATACTCAACAACCTCCTACCCAACTAGTGCCCATTCGTAAGCCCGGACGGGCGGACGGACGACGACGACGGACGGCGAGCGATCATAATAGCTCCCCCGGAGCCTTCGGCTCAGGTAAGCTATAAGCTAGTGGGCCCCGGCGCGGGGCATATGTTGGCCATATGTTGAACAATCTTGGGAGATGTTCACTAGATGGAACTTCATACCAAACGTCAAACATCTGGGCCTTCTGGTTTCAGAGAAGGAGATTTTTAAACGTTTTCCCTATATAAGCCTATGCAAAATCTGTGGCCCCGAGGGCGGCAGCATTTTTGGCCCCATGGCTACAATTTGAACAATCTTGATAGAGGTCCACTCGACTAAGCTTCATACCAAATATCGAACACCTAGTAGGCTTTCTGGTTTCAGACAAGAAGATTTTTTTAAGGTTTTCCCAATATAAGGCTATGTAAAACCCGGCACGGGGCATTTTTCGCACCAGGGCTATAATTTGAACACTTTTGGTAGGGGTCCACTAGATGAAGCTTCATACCAAATATCAAATATCTTGGCTTTCTCGTTTCAGACAGGAAGAATTTTAAAGGGTTTCCCAATATAAGCCTATGTAAAGCCCGTGGGCCCTGGACGGAGGCATTTTGGCACCAGGGCTATAATTTGAACAATCTTGGTAGTGGTCCACCAGCTAAAGCTATATACCAAATATCAATTTTTTTAACCTATGTTAAACCAGTGTTGTTGTTTTTTTCTATTTTCCCCTTTTCGTTGCCATGGCAACCAGAGTTCTGCATGGAATGGAAATCTTTGAACAACTTTGAGAGAGGACCATCCAAAGATCACTTCTGCCAAGTTTGGTCAGAATTTGTTCAGTGCTTTAGGATGAGATGTTGTTTAAAGAAATAGTGAACGGACAGACATACGGACGAGCGACGACGACGACGGACGGTGACCGATCACAATAGTTCCCCCGGAGCCTTCGGCCCAGGTGAGCTAAAAAGTTACATGAACAACAGGTCATACTTTCGCTTTCTTCCTTTAATTAAAGACTGAACCTTTCTTTGAGTTAGTAAGGTTGTGCCGTCTCCGTTACCATACAATAGAATGGGTCAATGTAGAGCAGGTGTATGTAAGTTGGGGTTATTTCATCCAAAGTTTTGTCCCATTTTTCGATACCCCGATGTTCATCAACATCCAGCGAAAGTGAGGCGGTTTTATATAATGAGTACCCAGAGTCTACATTTTACAGCAGAACTAAGAAAACAAGAGGGCCCAGAGGGCCCTGGTTCGCTCACCTGATCCAAAGCATAACAAGTGGGCCCCGGGCAGGGTCAATTTTGGCCCCAGGGCTAAAACTTGAACAATCTTGGTAGAGGTCCACAAGATGAAGCTTCATATCTAATATGAAAGACCTGGGCTTTCTGGTTTCAGAAAAGAAGATTTTAAAGGTTTACCCTGCATATAGTAGTCTATGTAAAACAACATTTTCCCTATATAAGTCTATGTAAAACCAAAGGGCCCCGGAGCGGGGGCATTTTTGGCCCCAGGGCTATAATTTGAACAATCTTGGTAGAGGTCCACTAGCTGAAGCTTCATAACAAATATCAAAGACCTAAGCCTTGTGTTTCAGAGAAGATGATTTTTAAAGATTTTCCCTATATAAGTCTATGTAAAACCACAGGGCCACATGGCGGGGGCATTTTTGGTCTCAGGCCTATAATTTGAACAATCTTTATAGAGGTCCACTAGCTGAAGCGTCATAACAAATATCGAAGACCTAAGCCTTGTGGTTTCAGAGAAGAAGATTTTTCAAGATTTTCCCTATATAAGTCTATGTAAAACCAAAGGGCCCTGGAGCGGGGGCATTTTTGGCCCCAGGGCTATAATTTGAACAATCTTGGTAGAGGTCCACAAGATGAAGCTTCATACCAAATATCAAAGACCTGGGCCTTGCAGTTTCAGAGAAGAAGATTTTTCAAGATTTTCCCTATATAAGCCCATGTAAAACAAAAGGGCCCTGGTGCGGGGGCATTTTTGGCCCCAGCACTATAATTTGAACAATCTTGGTAGGGGTCTACTAGATGAAGCTTCATACCAAATATCAAAGACCTGGGCCTTGCGGTTTCAGAAAAGAAGATTTTTCAAGATTTTCCCTATATAAGCCCATGTAAAAACAAAGGGCCCCCGTGCAGGGGGCATTTTTAGCTCCTGCACTATAATTTGAACAATCTTGGTAGGGGTCCACTAGATGAAGCTTCATACCAAATATCAAAGACCTGGGCCTTGCGGTTTCAGAGAAGAAGATTTTTAAAGATTTTCCCTATATCAGCCCATGTAAAACCAAAGGGCCCCCATGCGGGGGCATTTTTTGCTCCAGCACTAAAATTTGAACAATCTTGGTAGGGGTCCACTAGATAAAGCTTCATACCAAATATCAAAGACCTGGGCCTTGCAGTTTCAGAGAAGAAGATTTTTCAAGATTTTCCCTATATAAGCCCATGTAAAACCAAAGGGCCCCCGCGCGGGGGCATTTTTTGCTCCAGCACTATAATTTGAACAATCTTGGTAGGGGTCCACTAGATGAAGCTTCATACCAAATATCAAAGATCTGGGCCTTGCGGTTTCAGAGAAGAAGATTTTTAAAGATTTTCCCCATATAAGTCCATGCAAAACCAAAGGGCCCCCATGCGGGGGCATTTTTGGCCCCAGCACTATAATTTGAACAATCTTGGTAGGGGTCCACTAGATGAAGCTTCATACCAAATATCAAAGACCTGGGCCTTGCGGTTTCAGAAAAGAAGATTTTGTCAAGATTTTCCCTATATAAGCCCATGTAAAACCAAAGGGCCCCCGTGCGGGGGCATTTTAGCTTCAGCACTATAATTTGAAGAACCTTGGTAGGGGTTCACTAGATAAAGCTTCATACCTAATATCAAAGACCTGGGCCTTGCGGTTTCAGAGAAGAAGATTTTTTAAGTTTTCGGTGAAAAAAATCTATTTTTGGCTCCTGTGACCTATATAAGCAATGGACCGGAACCATTTGAACAACTTTGAAAGGGGACCACCTAAGGATCATTCCTGTGAAGTTTGGTCAAAATCCGATCAGTGGTTTAGGAGGAGATGTCGTTTGAAGAAAAGTTTACGGACGCACGGACGCACGCACGCACGGACGCACGGACGGACGCACGACGGACGACGGACAAAAAGTGATCCCAAAAGCTCACCTTGTCACTACGTGACAGGTGAGCTAAAAAGGTATACCACTGTAAGCCCAAGTTTTTCAATATAAAAGTGGGGTTTAAGGTGTGATGCCTATTGATGTATCTAAAGTTGCCGTATTCGACGTTATAAGCTTCACTTTGCACTTTCTATTTAACCTGTCTTCTGTATCATGTGTATTGTGGCCAAAATCTTTTTATCATGCTAAAACACCTACGTGCTAAAAAAATTGTGTCTTTCATATCTCTAAAACTAGCATTTTTCAGTTCAAAAATAGATTATGCGTGCTTGATGTTTTGAGCAAAGAATATGGAAAACTAGAAAGGTTTTCAAAGTAAAACAATATCCAATCACCATAAATATATCTTAAACAGGCATTTGACTGTAATAACAAGGTTAAGGTCACCAAAATGTAAGGTACAAACAAGCCAGTTTTGGCAAACACAAAAAACTCATTGCCAAATAAAAGGCAATTTTGCCATTCGATGGTCTTTTCAGTCGCTTTTTGGCCATATTTCATGCTAAAAATGCTAGTGTTCGTCAACTGTTAGTGTTCGAAAACATGTAAAAACAGCCTTCGTTACGGACAAACATCGGAATATTCCGATGATAATCGGAATATTCTGATGATTTAGTATGAAAATTGAAGCAGGATAAAGAAAAAAGCAAGAATAAATGTCACTTTTAATGATATAAAAGACAGCAATACATATCAACAAAATATTCTCTTTCGGAATATTCCGATGATGTGACATCAAATCTTTCCTCATCGGAATGATCCGATATCAGGTCTTGACTCTGATCAGAACTAATTATGACTGTGAAATGACTTTTTCAGAGTCATGATCTGGTATCGGAACATTCCGATCCTCATCGGAATGTTCCGATATCAGGTCTTGACTGTGATCAGAACTAACTATGACTGAAATGATTTTTGCAGAGTCAAGATCTGTTGTCAGAACATTCCGATGATGTAGGCAGCAAACAATTCATCATCGGAATGTTCCGATACAAGGTCTAGCTTAACTCTGATCAGAACCAACTCTGACTGTCAAATTAACTATTGCAGGCAAGATCTTTCGGAATATTCCGATGATGTGATACAAATCGGAATGTTCCGATATCAGGTCTTGATTCTGATCAGAACTAACTGACTGTGAAATGACTTTTGCAGAGTCAAGATCTGGTATCGGAACATTCCGATGAGGTAGTAGCAAATCTTTCAACATCGGAATATTCAGATACAGGATCTTGAATCTGGTCAAAACTAACAATGATTGTAAAATACCTTTAGCAGAGTCAAGATCTAGTATCGGAACATTCCGATGATGTAGCAGCAAACCTTTCATCATCGGAATGTTCCGATACCAGATTTGGCATCTACTAGAACTAACACTTATTAAAATAACTTTTGCAGAATCAAGATCTGGTATCGGAACATTCTGATGATCTAAGCAGCAAACATTTCATCATAGGAAAGTTCAGATACCAGATCTTGAATCTGATCAGAACTAATGCTGATTTTAAAATACCTTTTGCAGAGGCAAGATTGGTATCGGAACATTCCGATGAGGTAGCAGCAAAGCTTTCAACATCCGAATGTTCCGATACAGGATCCTGAATCTGATCAGAACTAACAATGATTGTAAAATACCTTTAGCAGAGTCAAGATCTAGTATCAGAACATTCCGATGATGTAGCAGCAAACCTTTCATCATCGGAATGTTCCGATACCAGATTGAACTAACACTGTTTATAAAATAACATTTGCAGAGTCAAGATCTGGTATCGGAACATTCCGATGATTTAAGCAGCAAACATTTCATCATTGGAATGTTCAGATACCAGATCTTGAATTTGATCAGAATCCACTGATTGTACAATAACATGTTCAGAGTCAAGATCTTGTATCGGAACATTCTGATGATGTAGACAGCAAGTTGATCAGAACTAGCACTGATTGTAAAATAACTTTTGCAGAGTCAAGATCTGGTATCGGAACATTCCGATGATGTAGGCAGCTAACTTTTCATCATCGGAATGTTCCGATTCCAGATCTGGAATCGGATCAGAACTAATACTTATTGTAAAATAACTTTTGCAGAGTCATGAAATGGTATTGGAACATTCCTATGATGTACATGTAGGGGGCAAACCTTTCATCATCGGAATGTTCCGATACCAGATCTTGCATCTGATTAGAACTTACACTGATTGTTAAATAACTTTTGCTGAGTCAAGATCTGGTATAGGAACATTCCGATGATCTAGGCAGCAAACCTTTCATCATCAGAATGGTCCAATACCAGATCTTGAATTTGATCAGAATCCACTGATTGTACAATAACATGTTCAGAGTCAAGATCTTGTATCGGAACCTTCCGATGATGTAGACAGCAAGTTGATCAGAACTAACACTGATTGTAAAATACCTTTTGCAGAGGCAAGATCTGGTATGGAAACAACTGATGTAGACAGCAAGTTGATCAGAACTAACACTGATTGTAAAATAACTTTTGAAGAGTCAAGATCTAGTATCTGAACATTCCAATGATGTAGGAAGCAAACCTCTCATCATCGGAAGTTCCGATACCAAATCTTGCAGCTGACAGAAAACGTTTGTAAAAGGTTTCAGAACTTTGGGGTTGAGACACACTGATGAAGATTAAATATCAGAAAAGGCCTCTGTGTCACTAAATTTGGTATAGTTATGCATTATTTGCAGAGTCAAGAAATGGTATCAGAACATTCCCATGATGTAGGCAGCAAACCTTTCATCATAGGAACCTTCCGATACTAGATCTTGAATTTGATCAGAACCCATAGATTGTACAATAACTTTTGCAGAGACATGATCTGGTATCGGAACATTCTGATGATGTAGGCGGCAAACCTTTCATCATCAGAATGTTCTGATACCAGATCTTAAATGCAATCAGAAAACTGATTGTAAGATAACTTTTTCAGAGTCAATGTCTGGTATCAGAACACGACAATGATGTGGGCAGCAAACCTTTCATCATCGAAATGTTCCATACCACATCTTGCATCTGATCAGAACTCTGATAAGACTTTCGGATGAGTCTTTAAAGCCGAGGTCCCGTCTCCGTATCCTTAGCTGTTGGTGGGATGTAAAACTCAAACACTCACTCACTCAGAAGTTGAACTCTGATATTAAAATATTTTTTGCAGGGTTAAGATCAAATCTGACTTGGTGACCTAGCTTTTGATCTGGTATGACCCATATTCAAACTTGATCACAGTATGATCAAGTCAAAATATTCTGGTAAAGTGTCATGGAGATTGAGGTAAAAATGTTGCCTATACAGCCGGAGTTGACAAGGTTACAATGAAATTAAACCTAGTGACCTGACTTTTGATCTGAGGGAAACCATACTCCAATGTGATCGAGATACCTTTATTTCACAACCATTCTGGTATAGTTTCATGACAACTATAGCAAAACTATGCCCTGTAGAGGGTGAAACGGGTTTCAAAATAGTTTGATCTGTGAGTAAACCCCCTGCTTGCATAAAAGCATAGGGCTGTGAGAAGTTTACTCAAGGAACATTTCTATAAAAAAATTGTCAAAGTATTTCCAATGACTTGGCAGTAAATGCAATTTTCCCCCATTGTAAGTTGTGGGAACTCTAAGTTGCCATAGCAACCAAACTAATGAGCCAAATTCCATAAAAAAAAAAAACATAAACACATTTCTATTAGAGTTTTGTCAAAATGTCTGCAAAAGCTTGGCAGTTAATGCCATTTTTCGATTTACCTCACTGAGGCAATTTTAATAAGTATCCACAATGCCAGTAATGAATCATGAAGAATAGAACATTTTTATCACTACTCTAATGGAAACCATGTAATTTTGTTCCAGTCAGGTTTAGATGTCAATATAAGCAATTGAACTAAATAAATATATAAATAAATGGTGAATAGGTGTCAGCAACAGCAGCACTAATTTAAGATCACAAGCTGCCTTGTACTGGCATGTCACTGTTGAGTTGTGCTCTACCGCTGTTCATCTCTGTCTGTCTCTGACTATCCTTCATCTTAGGTTGTAATACATGTCACTGGGCTGATTGGCCACCCCATTACAACAGTCAGTTTTGGACTGTGGCTACTTAATGGCATTTCCTCTGTATAAATAGCTCTCATCTGGCACCTGTACTATACTGATGACTGTTGACCCAAAGCAGGAAAGGTTGCAATGTGTGCAGGCTGTTTAATTCAACTGTATGTCTCTGTCCAAATGAAAGACAAGTTTTCCTTTGATGGTTTGATGTGACACAGTTCGAATAGATACATTTATTATTCGTCATTACCTCCTCCCTCATGTGTCGACAAAAATGCATATGAGTGAATGACATTGTATTCATAACTGTTAATTTCCACCATCCAATTCCAGTGGGATAACAGGGAAGCTTGTCCTGAAGATCATAACACACCCACACTGTACCAAGAGACCGCTTTAATAACTGCATATATATTCCTCTTGCAGTCATGATTTTGGAATCGGCCATCTGATTTGAACAGAGTACATGCACACGTGTACAGGATGTGATACAAATCTGAAAAAGAACAGGAAATATTAAATAACAGGATGTGTTTGTGAAACACTGATGCCCCCAGACAGCATGTTAAATATGAAAGCAGTATCACTAAGCAATTGAAAGGTATGGCCAATGTTCATCTTAAACAAGAGATGTCGCATGACAGCATAGCTCGCCTGTTTCACGCCTTCAAGATATAAGGTAAAACTATATGGAACATTGAAATATAGATCACACTCACCTACATATATTTTGAGGTCAATCATCAGGTCACATGGAACATATATTCCAGATATTACATTTCAGAATCAAATTGTGTCTGAATTATAAGGCTAATCATTGAACCATGAAAATAGGTCACACTGACCTAGATATATTTCTATGTCACTCATATCGTCACATGAAATTAAATATTTAGATATGAAGGTTCTCCATCCAATAGTATTCAAGATATAAGACAAAGTCACTGAACCATGTAATATAGGTCAAACTGACCTAGATATATTTTGAGGTCAATCATCTGGTTGCATTGATGTAATATCCCAGGTATAACATTTCGTTATCAAAATATTATTCAAGACAATTGGCAAAATCACTGAACCATGAAATATAGGTCACAATGACCTAGATATACATGTATTTTGAGGTCAATCAGCAGGTCACATGGAACTAATAATCAAGGTATGATATTTCTTTATCAAAAAGTATTCAAGATAATAGGCAAAATCAGTGAACCATGAGATATAGGTCACACTGACATCTATATATTTGGTGGTCAATTATCGGGTCACATGGAACTAATAATCCAGGCATGACCTTTCTCCTTTGAATAGCATTCAAGATAATAGGCAAAGTCAGAGAACCATGAAATATAGGTCACAGTGACCTAGATATATTTTGAGGTCAATCATGGGGTCACGAGGCACTAATATCTAAGGTATGACATTTTTCCAACAAATAGTCTTCAAGATATAAGGCAAAACCACTGAACCATGAAATATAGGTCAAAATGACCTAGATATATTTGGAGTCCAATCATGGGGTCACATGGTACAAATATCATAGGTATGACATTTCTCCAACAAATAGTCTTCAAGATATAAGGCAAAATCACTGGACCATGAAATATATGTCACAGTGACCTAGATATATTTTGAGGTCAATCGTGGGGTCACATGGTACTAATATTTCAGGTTTGACATTTCTCCAACATATAGTCTTCAAGATATTTATAAGGCAATATCACTGGACCGTGAAATGTAGGTCACCATGACCTTCACCCTTTTACACTCGAACCAATGTCACAGTGCCACCTAGTGACCTGACTTTTGATCTGAGGGAACCCATACTCCAATGTGATCGAGATACCTTTATTTTACAACCATTCTGGTATAGTTTCATGACAACTAAAGCAAAACTATGCCCTGTAGAGGGTGAAAAGGTTTAAAAATAGTTTGACCTGTCAGCAAACCCCCTGTTGGCATAAAAGCATAGGGCTGTGAGAAGTTTACTCAAGGAACATTTCTATAAAAAAAATTTGTCAAAGTACTTCCAATGACTTGGCAGTAAATGCAATTTTCCCCCATTATAAGTTGTGGGAACTCTAAGTTGCCATAGCAACCAAACTAATGAGCCAAATTCCATAAAAAGCATAAACTTTCAAGCCCCAAGCCAAAGGATGCTACAGATGAAATTTGGGCCCAATCTGCTCAGTGACTTTAGTGGAGATGTTAAATATGTTGGCGCCAGAGGACGAAGGGCAACTGCCTATCCCTTAAGCTCCCCAGGAGCCTTCTGCTATGGTAAGCTTAAAACACAAAACCTAATGAGGCAAATAAGGTGAATATTTTCATAAGAGTCTCAGCCTCAGAGCACATGGTTTCTGAGGAGATAATTTTTTGAGTATTTTTTTCTATTGTTTTGCACTTTGGTTTCCATGGCAACCAATAAAAACAAGAGGGCCCTGAATCACTCACCTGAAAATTAGTGTCTCCAGTACATTCTAGGCCCAAGGGCTATAATTAGAACAAACTTGGTAATGGTTCACTAGATGAAGCATCATACCAAATATCAAAGACCTGGGCCTTCTGGTTTCAGACTAGAAGATTTTTAAAGGTTTTCCCTATATAAGCCTATGAAAAACCAAAGGATCCCGGCGTAGGGGCATTTTTGGCCCCAGGGCTATAATTTGAACAATCTAGATGAAGCTTCACATCAAATACCAAAGATCTGGGCCTTGTGGATTCAGAGAAGAAGAGTTTTGCAAGATTTTCCATGTATAAGCCTATGTAAAACCAAAGGCCCCAGGGGTGGGGGCATTTTTGGCCCCAGGTCTATAATTTGAACAATCTTGGTAGAGGTCCACTAGTTGAAACTTCATATCAAATAGCATAGAGCAGGGCCTTGTGGTATCAGAAGAAGAATTTTAAATATTTTCCCGAATTAAGCCTATGAATAACCAAAGGGTCCCGGGGTGGGGGTATTTTTGGTCCTAGGGCTATAATTTGAACAATCTTGATAGAACTCCAATAGATGAAGCTTCACACCAAATATCTAAGACCTTGGTCTTGCAGTTTCTGAGAAGAAGTTTTTTTTTAAAGATTTTCCCTATGTACAACAAAAGGCCCCCGGGGCGGGGGCATTTTTGGCCCCAGGGCTATAATTTGAGCAATCTTGGTAGAGGTCCATTAGATTAAGCTTCACACCAAATATCAATGACCCGGGCCTTTCGGTTTCAGAGAAGAAAAGTTTTAAAGATTCCCCCTATATAAGCTTAGGTAAAACCAAAGGCCCCGTGGCGGGGGCATTTTTGGCCCCAAGGCTTTAATTTGAACAATCTTAGTAGAGGTCCACCAGGTATACAAAGCTTCACACAAAATATTAACGACGTGGGATTGTGGTTTCAGAGAAGAAGATTTTTTAATGATTTTCCCTATATAAGCCTATGTAGAATCATAGGCTCCCGGGGCGGGGGCTTTTTGGCCCCCAGGGCTACAATTTGAACAATTAATCTTGGTAGAGGTCCACCAGATGAAGCTTCACACCAAATATCAAAGATCTGGGCCTTGCGGTTTCAGGGAAGACGATTTTTAAAGATTTTCCCTAATTAAGCCTATGAAAAACCAATGGGTCCCGGGGTGGGGGCATTTTTGGTCCTAGGGCTATAATTTGAACAATCTTGATAGAGGTACACTTTATAGATGAAGCTTCACACCAAATATCTAAGACCTTGGCCTTGCAGTTTCAGAGAGGAAGATTTTTTAATGATTTTCCCTATATAAGCCTATGTAAAACCATAGGCCCCCGGGGCGGGGGCATTTTGGCCCCAAGGCTATAATTTGAACAATCTTAGTAGAGGTCCACCAGGTAAAGCTTCAGACCAAATATTAAAGACCTGGGCCTTGCAGTTTTAGAAAAGAAGATTTTTAAAGATTTTCCCTGTATAAGCCTATGTAAAACCAAAGGCCCCTGGGGCGGGGACATTTTTGGCCCCAAGGCTATAATTTGAACAATCTTAGTATAGGTCCACCAGGTAAAGCTTCACACCAATATTAAAGACCTGGGCCTTGTGGTTTCGGAGTAGAGGATTTTTTAATGATTTTCCCTATATAAGCCTATGTAAAACCAAAGGCCCCCGGAGCAGGGGCATTTTGGCCCCCAGGGCTATGATTTGAACAATCTTGGTAGAGGTCCACTAGATAAAGCTTCGCACCAAATATCAAAGATCTGGGCCTTGCAGTTTCAGAGAAGAAGATTTTTAAAGATTTTCCCAGTATAAGCCCATGTAAAACCAAAGGCCCCTGGGGCGGGGGCATTTTTGACCCCAAGGCTATAATTTGAACAAACATAGTAGAGGTCCACCAGGTCAAGCTTCACACCAAATATTAAAGACCTGGGCCTTGTGGTTTCAGAGAAGAAGGTTTTTTAATGATTTTCCCTACATAAGCCTATGTAAAACCATAGGCCTCCGGGATGGGGGCATTTTGGCCCCCAGGGCTATAATTTGAACAATCTTGGTAGAGGTCCACTAGATGAAGCTTCACACCAAATATCAAAGATCTCGGCCTTGCGGTTTCAGAGATGAAGATTTTTAAAGATTTTCCCTATATAAGCCTATGCAAAACCAAAGGCCCCCGGGGCAGGGGCATTTTGGCCCCAAGGCTATTATTTGAACAATCTTAGTAGAGGCCCACCAGGTCAAGCTTCACACCAAATATTAAAGACCTGGGCCTTGTGGTTTCAGAGAAGAAGATTTTTTAATGATTTTCCCGATAGATATAAGCCTATGTAAAACCTAAACCTTCCGGGGCGGAGGCATTTTGGCCCCCAGGGCTATAATTTGAACAATCTTGGTAGAGATCCACTAGATGAAGCTTCATACCAAATATCGAAGACCTGGGCCTTGCGGTTTCAGAGAAAAAGATTTTTAAAGTTTTCGGTTAAAAAATCTATTTTTAGCTCCTGTGACCTAGATGTGCAACAGTCCGAAACCATTTGAACAACTTTGAAATGGGACCACCTAAGGATCATTCCTGTGAAGTTTGGTCAAAATCCGATCAGTGGTTAAGGAGGAGATGTCATTTGAAGAAAAAGTTTACGAACACATGCACGCACGCACTGACGACGGACGAAAAGTGATCACAAAAGCTCACCTTGTCACTACGTGACAAGTGAGCTAATAAGCAGTACCGGTAGGCCTAAAATCATATGGAAGATAGAAGACTGCTGAAGGAACATTTCTATTGGGCCCAATCGGCCAAGTGGCTTCAGAGGAGATTTGAAAGTGTTGACAAGCAGCAGCCAATGTCATAGGTCATGATATATTCGGGATATACCCAAAAGTGAATGGAAAGTCCGATCATACAGCAAACTTACTGACCAGGGTCCATGTACCCCGCGCAAAGGAAGAAAACAACAGTGTACTTTCTATAATGTGGACCAAGATGGGACATCATGGTACAGGTGTGTGGCTACCAAATCACTTCGTGCCCCTCATCCGAGTCATTCCTGAGAACGAGGAAAAGAATAGTACTCCGATGGTTAATCATAGGTGGGCGAAACCGGAGTACCTGCAGCAAAATCACCTGACCTTCAGTTGCAAAAGTTGGCTGGCGTCTCACATGTGACCTGAATCAGGCTTGAACCCACGGCAGTTTAAAAGTAAATGCTCTTATCCACTTGGCCACAGAGACCTATTATTATCATTTAGATTTAGGTAATAAAATTAATGAGTACAAGAATAGTTTGTTTTGTTTATCTCGTCCGAGTTTTCATATTCCTGTCAACATGAATGAAACATATTTTATCTAGTGAATAAACTGACAAGCTCGATATGACCTACATAATGCTAACAGAGATGTAAGACTAAAACCCAACACATATAGAAACATGTGTTAACCAAGATTTCAGTCAGACAGTGCAGCGTTCCTCCTTTCCACTTGTTAATGGTATCACCCAGTGAATAAGCCCGGTTACGTAAACTGACAAGCTCAATATGACCTAAGTAATGCTAACAGAGCTGTAAGACTCAAACCCAAAAGTAAAAGTGGGTATTTAACCAACACATATACACAGTCACCAAAGAATGACAGACCAACGTCGTAACGACGGCGATACATGGCAGCGATGTATTGCCGCCGGTCACAAGTTGGCCTGACGTTTATGCTGGCTGGGTAAGAGGTTATGGCTTCCGTTGAGATCATCACGTTAACAAGTCCATGTAATGAAGACCACATTAAACTACATGTATGTAAAAATATTTGTTCATGAAACATGACAAAAGGCATTTAGCACACATGTGTTCACATTCTGCCTCACAATGTATACTACAAAGTATCACACAAAGTACCACAAAGTACATCACCAAGTACCACAAAGAGTATCAAGGTGAAGCTAAATGGATGGTTAGGATCCTATGGCCCTATCAACAGTTTTTCAGTCATGTTATCCGGCTGATGGAGAATATGTCACATGATGAGAACAAATCAAAGCTGCACACAGAATCCCTTTGACTATTTCTTGTATCGTTAGACCCCCCCCCCCCACACACACACACACACACACTCCACACAAGCCCCACTCCCCATTTTGAAATTATAGTATATAATGATACACTTTGTGGTACTGTGTAACTACTTTGTGGTACTTTGTGATTCACTTTGTGGTACTTTGTAGTACTTTGTGATATTTAGTACGATCCGTTTATAAGGTGAGTAGCGTAACCACTGCGCCACAACGGCTTCTGGTCTGACCTCGGAGTTGAACAAATAACACGGCTATAGCTAGCTCGATTGTCAATCGACCCAAATTACTAAACAGAAAGCTCTTCAGTGCTCAAGTCCATGTGACCATCACCAACCCGTCGGAATTACTTTTTTAAAGAATATAGCTGCAGTGAGGTCAGCGTGTTGCGTTAGAGGGTTATCTTGGTTTGGCAAACAGTGTTGACCCAGACCAGAGGCCACAGAATGTGGCGTCTGATCAAGATCTTCACCATTTGCTTTAACCCAGAATTTCAGGGTTAGATGAGAGTTTAAATCACAGTCCAGGTCTATTTCTTTGACATACACTCAGAGACAATCCACTTGGGTCCCAGATGCAACTACTATATTCCAAGATTGGGCGAACAAGGCCCCTATATATGCTTTGTTTGTTTGATTTCACGAAAACACACCTGTATTATTTTGACCCCTTGAACCCCACTTTTATATAGTAAAACTGGGGTTTGCAGGGGTAAACCTTATTTTTCTTATTTCTGCTCTAAAATATACATTGTGGGTACTCGTTAGAACTCGTTATTTCATCCTAAAATTTACATTTTTTCGGCGATAAAGATTGCAATGTATTTGTATAGGCGTGTTTTTGTAATGTGAGGTTTAATGTCCCCGTCAACACTGTAAAGGTCATTTTGGAGATGTTGCTTCCAAATTAATTTTTGGGACTTTAACCCGACATTTGGATGATTTTTTTTTTTCTCCTATTACTGCTACTCGCTCACATCTGAGCATTACAAGCAAGATTTCCTGGGTGGTAACCAGTACTTTCTGTTTTTGTTTTTTTTAAGCAATGTGGATGAAGTGCCTTGCTCAAGGGCACAACACTTTGGTCAGCGTGAGGCTCGAACCTGCAACCTCTTGATCACTAATCTGATGCGCTACCACTGCACCAAAGCGTTCCAATGACATCTCAAGCCCTGTTGCCCAATGAAACCAAAAGGGTTTATAAGCATGGACATCTAGTCGCGCCGCTTTGGCTTGGCAGGCTAAGATCCTCTAAGCAGATTACCAGTACTCATGTGCAGGTCAGTTTCAGCTCTGCATGGAACCATCATGCAACCATATCTATTTCTTCAAGGCAGTGGCTAGCCGTCCGGTACCGGACGACCAGCCTTCGAGTCTGCCCGTCCGGTACCGGACGACCAGCCAACGAAACTGCTCGTCCGGTACCGGACGGCTAGCCGACCCACGTAGGAATGGCTAGCCGTCCGATAGTAAATTTAGGTCCATCAGTTTATATAGGGTATGCGTTCCAAACAATATTATCCACTCTATGGTGTAATAAAAAATATTTCTAATTTACTCTAACTGTATTCTTATCGCCTGTTTGTCGCCAGGAGCGACATTTATTTTACTAAATTTCAGTAAGGGACATAAATGCAATAGACTGTTGTACTCAAAGTCTTGTCCGCGCACTGTGACAGTTATTATAATAATAATAATAATAATAATTATTATTATTATTATTATTATGTCAATGTTGTAAATTCTATTTTTTTTATATCATTATTGTTATTATTAAAATCTACAAATGTTTGTCCGATGTTGAGCTTGGTCTTAATCGTGATAGATTAACATTAAATTTGGGAAGCATATTTATTCAACCTATCAGTTCAACATGGTAGGTACAAAGAAATATCAATGAGGTGTAATTATCTTGTTAGCAGGGCACACATAATGGCAACGATCCGAAACTCCATGGGTAGAGCAATTACCGTAATGAGTCTATGTATTGGGACAGGTAGGCTTCGGCAAATAATGCAGTCCCAGATCACACTGCTCCTGAAGCAGAGTCTACAGTGTTTTTCATTCCTTCTGCACCTTTTGGACTCTTTGCTCGATCGTGAAACAAATTTGTTAAAAAGTTTAGGAGAATAACTGCAAGTCATCAAGATCCTTATTTCTTGGGATTTACGGTACTACTCAATTACTATTAATTGTTTTTTTCGCGACGACTGGATCATACGTTTTACACATTTACATAAATAAAGGAAATGTAAAATATATAAACTTATAAAAATTATTAAGTTATATTACCGATTGGTAGTTATTTATAAATATTTTACTGGTAGTAATAGTATTATAAATAAGTAAACACGACTACAGCTTTTATTATCACAGGCATAATTGTTACGAAAATCATGCATTACCGAAACGGCTGTGTTTATTTGCCTTATTTTGAAAATGATCTCAATGACATTTGCACAGTCTCAAAGTAGGAAGTATTTAGCACCCAGTACTCCAAAAAATGATAAAAGGGGTATTCAACATTCGTACCCTATATGAAATGAGAGACTACAATTTACTACCGGACGGCTAGCAATTACTACGTGGGTTGGCTAGCCGTCCGGTACCGGACAAGTAGACTCGTTGGCTGGTCGTCCGGTACCGGACGGGAAGACTTGTAGGCTGGTCGTCCGGTACCGGACGGCTAGCCACTGCCTTTCTTCAAACCCCGATGGGCGGGGGCCGTCCCCTATATGCTCTTTCACATCCTGAGGACACTGATGAAGATTTCGCCTCAGGAAACCAAGTGTTCTATTCGCCTTTGTACACTTGTAGCTATCCTTACGTGCGCACAACGGAGACTGATCAGACTGCGCCGATGCGCAGGCTGATCTGAGTTTTTGCTGGGCGCACATGTAAATTGTAGGATGTGTATAATTTAATAACAAGAAACTCACCTGCAAGGACATGGTTGTGCATTATTTTAGACTACTCCGCCTCGCAACCATTGTATATGATGTTGGCGTCTACATGTTACATTCTTAGTTTGTTCTAATCGCATGTTTTACATGTGCAATAAACACCAAACAGCAATGCAATATTGTGTAGACTTAGTAGCCAACCTTTGAAGTTACGCGGCATTGAATAAACAAGGTCATACACAACACGGGAGCGTCCACTTTATCAGGGCATGGAACAGGAAGAAAAGAAAAAAATCCGTTTTATCTTTTTTATTTTTTTTCGATTTATTTTTTCCCTCTCTGGAACATTATACAGAATAAGAAATGGTTTGATATTTTCCTAATTAGATACACCAAGAGATAGACAAACAGAAAAAACTCGAAGCAACCGTCTCTCCCCTTAAAAAATAATGAAAGCTTCCAGTGTCTCATGATAATATTTCTGGCTGGGTTTCGTCCGATAGGATAGATGGACTAGAGACGTTCATTCAGGGCAAAAATAATAACAGCAAGAAAAAACCTTGGCGATTAATATCGATGATGTCTTGGCCCAACCATGGACTATGAACACAGTCGCAAATCCTGAAACCATTATTCTTGGGGACATTTTTGGTGAGTTTCCCGATTCTGTGACTTTTACGTCAACTTCACAGGGACTTGTAGCATTGGCCGTAGCATTTTTTTTTAAGAATTTGTATATTGTCTAGGTATTCAGACTCATCTAGTCCGCCCCCGCCCATAGGGGCTTGAAGAAATATATGAGCTGCATGATGCTTCCGCGCAGAGGTGAATCCGGCCCGCTCACTAGTACTGGTAAACCGCTTAGAGGATCTAAGCCTGTCCTGGAACCGCGGTGTGAGGCGGACCGTCCATGCTAATAAACCTTATTGGTTTCTTTAGGCGACAGGGCTTGAGATGTCATTTCATCTCAATGTTGGGTAAAAGTCCCACAAAAATTGGTAGCAACGTCTACAAAATGACCTTTACAGTGTTGACGGGGACGTTAAACCTCAAATAAAAAAACAAACTCGTCTAGCTAGCTATAAGGTCATTTTGGGGCCCATTTTTGAGACATTGGTCGTTTATTGGTTTTGTCGCTCACTTTGTAACCCAAGGCACTTGATTGGGTTTTTCTTTACAGATTTTTCTCCTGCAATTAGACTGAGTATCTGTGCGGATTAAATATTCCTACCAATTACATGATTACTGTGAAACATTGTTTTTTGAGGCTTAACGTCCCCGTCAACACTTAATTTAGGTCATTGTGGAGATGTTGCTTCCAATTTTTTGGGACTTGAGATAAATTACATCTCAAGCCCTGCCGCCAAGTCATCACGAAAACACATAGATCTATATTATTATTCTGACCCCCTTGAACCCCACTTTTATATAGTAAATTGATTGATTGATTTGAGGTTTAAAGTCCCCGTCAACACTGTAAAGGTCATTTTGGAGACGTTGCTTCCATTTTTGTGGGTCTTCTACCCAACATTGAGATGAAATGACATCTCAAGCCCTGTTGCCCAATGAAACCAAAAGGGTTTATAAGCATGGACGGTTTGCCTAGCACTGCGGTTCATGGACTTTCTTTGACCCACTAAGCGGTTTACCAGTACTAGTGTGCCGGCCGGATTTACCACTGCGTGGAAACATCACGCAACCCATATATTTCTTCAAGCCCCTATGGGCGGGGAGGATTTTATATAGTAAAACTGGGGTTTACAGGGGTAATTTTTATTTTTTTTATTTCTGCTCGAAAATACATATTGTGGGTACTCGTTAGAAGCACCTCGATAAGGCGGTTCTAAAGTGTACCCATAATCTATATTTTGAGCAGAAATAAGAAAAATATCACAATTGTTCATCTTAAATTTTTCGTTTTTTTTTTGGCAGAAAAGTTTACAATGCATTTTTTAGGCGTGTTTTCGTAATTGGAAACCAATAATGGCAATATGGTGGCATATAGATGCCTAGGGGTAGGTACATGTATAATCTATGAAATCAACTTGATTTTGTGAATTCAGTCGTATTTAGCGAAATCAACCCATAAAAATACAAAAAATTTTACAAAAACAGGCAAAAATTGTTCTTGCATATTGGCTAAAATGTTACCGTAATATACATTTTATACATTTAGAGCCAAGTTTCATGAGAAAATATGAATATTTAGTATTTATAAAACATAAAATTGTATTGTGGGAACACATGTCCCGTTAGGAAACAGGAGCTCAATATAGGTTAAACCTTCATGGCTGTATAACCAACATGAATGATTTATTCAATAATAAAATAAATAAAAACATAACATTGAATAGTGGGTACCTACCCGTTAAAATGCATGTCCTGTTAGCAAACAGGAGCTCGAACATTCATGGAAGGGCCAAAATACCAACATAAATCGTTAAAAAAAAAAAAAATACATATATATGATAAAATAAATAAAAACATACAATTGTATGGTGGGTCTGCACTTGTTGGAAAACATGTCCTTTAAGCAAAAGGTGTAGACCCTGATCAGACCCAGGGTTATCGAAAGGGAATAAATTATATTGTGGGTACTTACCCGTTGAGTTTGAGAGCTATGAGAAATTGTCCATCTGATGACATGGAGTGGTCCATTTCCAAATTTAGTGGTATCAGGTTTGTTTTGTTTGTGATAAGTTTTACAAAAATGCATGTCCTTTAACCCAGCAGTGTAGACCCTGATCAGATGCAGCGTTATTGAAAGGGTCGTAAAACCAAAATCAAGATACCCAATCTTGAAAGGGCCATGAAACCGGATGCTCTGTTTGCCAATATCTCATAAAATGGCCGCAACATGACGCTTCCACGTAGAGCTGAATCTGGCCCACAAACTAGTACTGGTAAGTTTTTACCGCTTAGTGAATCTAAGCCTGTCCAGGAACCGCGGTGCGAGGCGGACAGTCCGTGCTAATAAACTCTATTGGTTTCATTGGGCGACAGGGATTGAGATGTCATTTCATCTCGGTGTCTGTAAAAGTCCCACAAAATTGGAAGCAACATCTCCAAGATGACCTTTACAGTGTTGACGGGGACGTTAACCTCAAATCAACCAACCAACCATATGGGTTAATAGTGAATATGGAAATAATCTTGACAGGGTTGTAAGACCTAAAACACAATAAAAAATGTATAGGTCATTTTGGAAACGTTGCTTCAAATTTGGGACTTTTATTCGACATTGATATGAGATGACATCTCGACCCGTCGGCAAGTTAAACCAATAAGGTTCATTAAAATGGATGGGTCGACTCGCACAGCTTTGCCTGGGCAGGCTTAGATCCTCTTTAAAAGGCTTGTCTGCACTCTGTCTCATTAACAAATTGATTAATTTTTGTCAAACTTGGTTCAATATATCATCACAACATACCTGTACCGCAGATTTGGATAGAAATTGGTGAGCTTGACCTCATTTTCATTGTCACAGCCACCCTAAAACAGCCATTTTTTTGGCCAAAAATGGCTTGTCTACACTCTACATGTACCGTATTCGCCCTAATTACCGCACATGCTCCTATAAGCGCACACCAAAGCTTTTTTTGAAAAGGAAATGCATAAGCGCACACTTTACAGTAACCTCCCTCTTGAAGCTCTCAAGTAAATCAATAAAAAACTAACACAGTTGTTTCTTCAACAGTGAAGGCAATGCTTTAGTATCCTTTTCCGCCCCATTAAATATCAGTATGCGTCATCTCAGAAGCTATTGTTTTCGCACCGAGTGTGCGCTAATTAGGTAGATTTTTCACTGTGATTTTTTGACACTATTTTGAAAAAACTAAGCGCACGGTGCGGTAATTAGGGCAAATACGGTATCTCATTTATGAATTGATTGATTTTAGTCAAACTTGGTACAGTATATCATTACAACATACTACAGATTTGTTCAGATTTTGGTGACCGTAACCTCATTTTCAAGGTACGAATTACGTCACAGCGACCCCAAAACAGTCACTTTTCTGTACTCTATCTCATTAACGAATTGACTAAATTTCGTCAAACTTTGTACAATATATCATTACAACAAACTGCAGATTTGATTAGATTTTGGTGAACTTGAGGTCACAACCTTGAAAGTCGAACTCGCACAAGATATTGTCGTAAGGTACATTTGTGTGAAGTTATATTGAAATCGGTGAAGAAATGTAAGCGCTGGAGCGATGACAATGTTTTTCTAAAAATAGCCACAGTGACCTTGACCTTTAGTCTGAGAAAAGTCTGACTCTTGATTTGACCTGCTCAGCCAGGTCATTGATGTATGCAAGAAAGAGAACTGGTCCAAAAAACTGAGCCATGTTGTTGTTGTTGTTTCGTAAAGCTCCACCGCTGACTTTTCGGGGGGGGCACAGGTTGTTGACCTTATCATGGTAGAACTTGAAGCTCTCAGATAAAATTATTAGTCTATTAGTATTATTTGTGCTGGTGCTGTTTGTAAAAAAAGTGCTATTGCTTATTTTCATGTACACAATCCTTTCATCTCTAAACCGATTACATGGGACACCTGAGGACACTGAGATACTAGCTGAACTTTCCCAGTTTATTACGACTACTTTTTTCAATTGTCCAAAAAGTCGTTAATCCATTTTAGAGTGTCTCCTATAACGCCATATTGGTCCAATTTCAGAATGAGTTTTTTTTTTTTTAATTAATTTTTAGCTCTCCTGTACGAAGTGCATGGAGAGCTATTGTTGTCACCTCATTTGTGCACGTTTGCATGTGCGTTCCCGTCACAATGTGTTAAAGTTTTTCAAATGCTTATATCTCAACAGTCACTCATCACAGAGCACTCATATTTGGAACTTAAAGGTGCATTATTGAGCTACCGGGTCTCAAATTTTTTTTTCTGGTTTTTATCTTCAATGCATACTCCTTTGTCATGTGTACACTTTTGGAGCCAAATACAGCTTCAGAACTTTGTGAAAATGGTCGTTTTCATTCGTGTTTACCCTTCGCTCTGAACATGTGTTCGGAATTTCTGTTCTAAAAATAAATCTGTCACTTTACACATACATGGCGACAGATATCGTCTCTGAGTGTCGTTACTTATGGCATGGTATTAATTCAGCGTCATATTTTTTTCCGATTCAGGCATGGCCTAGGCAAACAAGGCCAAAAATGAACGTCACATAACGTCATATATGGGGATTCTCTTTTTATCACGAACTAAAAATAGATCTAACTAGTGTTCGAAACCTAGTTAGGGAATCCCTGTCAAACTCGTTTGCCTGTCATCATAATTGTTCGCATTTTTGCATAAAATGCATTCATTTGTATTGTTTAAAAGAAAAATACCGGCTATATGTATTTTATTTTCGGAAGCATTTTTTCCAGATAGCTCAATAATGCACCTTTAAGTACCTGGGAGGGTCTTCTGATGTTCAAAGACAACAGACCCTTGGGTTCATGCCCCGGGGTGGGGCTAGGGGTCAAAATCAAGAACACCTCTGTAGAACCGTGTTAAAGTTTTTTAATCTCAACAGACACTCATCACAAAGGATTCATATTTTACAACTTTGATACCTGGGCATGTATTCTGAGATTCCAAGACAACACACCCCTGGGTTCATGCCTGAGAGGAGGTTTGACCTCAAAATATATCTAGGTCACTGTGGCATATATTTCGTGGTCCAGTGATTTCACCTTATATCTTGAAGACTATTTGTTGGAGAAATGTCATACCTATGATATTAGTGCCATGTGACCCCATGATTGGACTCCAAATATATCTAGGTCACTCTGACCTATATTTCATGGTTCAGTGGTTTTGCCTTATATCTTGAAGACTATTTGTTGGAGACATGTCATATCTTTGATATTAGTGCCTCGTGACCCCATGATTGACCGCAAAATATATCTAGGCCACTGTGACCTATATTTCATGGTTCTGT
This sequence comes from Lucinisca nassula, assembly GCA_963580285.1. Taxonomy (NCBI): domain Eukaryota; kingdom Metazoa; phylum Mollusca; class Bivalvia; order Lucinida; family Lucinidae; genus Lucinisca; species Lucinisca nassula. Next base: position 111,233,326 of record OY757023.1, on the reverse strand, counting down.
GACTTTGCCTATTATCTTGAATACTATTCAAAGGAGAAAGGTCATGCCTGGATTATTAGTTCCATGTGACCCGATAATTGACCACCAAATATATCTAAGTCAGTGTGACCTATATTTCATGGTTCATTGATTATGCCTATTATTTTGAATACTATTTGATGGAGAAATTTCATACCTGGATTATTAGTTCCATGTGACCTGCTGATTGACCTCAAAATACATGTATATCTAGGTCATTGTGACCTATATTTCATGGTTCAGTGATTTTGCCAATTGTCTTGAATAATATTTTGATAACGAAATGTTATACCTGGGATATTACATCAATGCAACCAGATGATTGACCTCAAAATATATCTAGGTCAGTTTGACCTATATTACATGGTTCAGTGACTTTGACTTATATCTTGAATACTATTGGATGGAGAACCTTCATACACCTGTGGACACAAAAGCGTTCAAACTCCTATGAAATAACTTTCAATGAATCTCTTTGCATCAAGTTAGTTTTGTCAAGCAAATGTCATTCATCAAAGAATTCTAAAACTAGATCAAGCCATTGATTGGTCTCATTTTGGAAAACAGTATCTGATTGGCATTTGAGATGTATTTTGATTGGACAGTGCAGGAGTCAGCAATGAAATGTACACCACCTTGTGTTTTGAATTTATTTCTGTTGATAGGATGTTAGGATATATTGAATGATGTTTCAAGTCAGAATGAAATGAAGCTCATCAAAGTTTGAACGCTTTTGTGTCCACAGGTGTATCTAAATATTTAATTTCATGTGACGATATGATTGACATAGAAATATATCTAGGTCAGTGTGACCTATTTTCATGGTTCAATGATTAGCCTTATAATTCAGACACAATTTGATTCTGAAATGTAATATCTGGAATGGCTGCGTCTCCTGACAACCGGTTGTCAGGAGCATTTTTGCTATGTAAAATGCTCCTGACAACCGGTTGTCATGAGCATTTTGCTATCCAAAATGCTCCTGACAACCAGCGATATTTTTCCAATAAAAACCTTCTATATTAGCATTACTTTGGTTACTTAACACAGTATTTTTAGTTTCTTGATACATGTTCAATATTTTTTGTGTTCTATGGTATTTTAACATAACTACTGGATTGAAAATTAAAGAGAAAAAACATATGGTACTTGCAGAATTTAATGTTTTATTTAATACTGAAAATAAATACCAACTAAATATAGAGTCAATTTCACTTGAGTGCTGTGGAAAAAACATGTCATCAATTCCCTTTTAGAGAATATAATGGTTAAGGGGTGGGGATCTGAACGGTTTCTCAGATATATTGCTTTTAATGAAGTTAAGGGGTGGGGCATGGTCCCTGGCACCCCCAGGGCGGCATGCTGATGTCACTGATTGGGTCTTATAATTAAGAACAAGAATATATATGGTTGAGGGTCGGGGCTCTAAACAGTTTCTCAGGTATATGGTCTTTGGTGAATTTGAGGGGTGTCGCATGGCCCGGGCACGCCCTGGGTGCCCCCTAGGTTGGTGTTACTGAATGTGTTTTATCAAATAGAACAAGAATAAATATGGTTTAGGGGTGGGGATCTGTAAGGTTTATAGTTTGTTTGATTTGAGGTTTAACGTCCCCGTCAACACTGTAAAAGTCATTTTGGAGACGTTGCTTCTAATTTTGTGGGACTTTTACCCGACACTGAGATGAAATGACATCTCAAGCCCTGTCACCAAATGAATCCAATAGGGTTTATCAGCCTGGACGGTCCGCCTCCCACCGCTGTTCCTGGACAGGCTTAGATCCTCTAAGGGGTTTACCAGTACTAGTGTGCAGGCCGGAATCAGCAGTGCGCAGAAGCATCATATAGCCCATACATTTCTTCAAGCCCCTATAGGCGGGGGCCGGTAAGGTTTCTGGAATATTGAGCCTTTTATGAAGTGGAGTGGGGTGGGCATGGCCCCAGCACATCCTGGGGGACCCCGAGGTTGGTGTTACTGAATGCCACTTATCATAAGGGACAAGAATATATATGGTTTAGGGGTGGGGATATGTAAGGTATCTGGGATATTTGGCCTTTTATGAAGTGGCTGGGGGTGTGGCATGGCCCTGGCACATCCCGGGGGACCCCAGGTTGGTGTCAATGAGTGCTTCTTATTATCAATATATATGGTTAAGGGGTGGGGATCTGAATGGTTTCTGAGATAAATGGCATTTTATGAAGTGGAGGGGGCGAGACATGGCCCCAGCACAACCTCAGGGATGCCCAAGTTGACATAAAATTAAGCATATGGCTGAGAGAAGTTTACTCAAGGAAAATTTCTATGAAAGTTTGGCAAAATATCAGCAAAGGTTTGACACTCACAGTAAATGTCATTTTTCAATTTTCCTCATTATAAGTCTATGGAAAATCTAAGTTGCCACAGCAACCATCTAAATGGCTGAATTTCATAAAATAAAAAAAAAACCTGTAAAGGCAAATATGGTGAATATTTTCATAGTCTCTGCCTCCTAGAATTTAAGGTTTTTGAGGAGATGATTTTTTAAGTATTTTTTTTTTCTATTTTTTTTTTTCATCAACCAATAAAAATGAGCAGTAGGCCTAAAATCATATGTCATACCCTTTATATAGGGTAGTCGATAGATCAGATAGTAGATTGCCTAAGGAACATTTTTATGAAAGTATTGTCAAAAAGTCTGCAGAAGCTTGGCAGAAATGCCATTTTCAATTTTCCCCATTATAAGTCTATGGAATGTATAAGTTGCCATAGCAACCAAACTAATGAGCAGATTTTCATAAACAAGAGAGCCATGATGGCCCCCGATCGCTCACCTTATCCATAGAGTAACAAGTGGGTCCCGGGGAGGCCGTTCTTGTCCCCATGGCTATAATGTGCATAATGTTGAGGGAAGTCTAAAAAGGTGAAGTTCCATACCAAATATCAACAAAGGCTATAGTTTGAACAATCTTGGTACTTGGTAAAGGTCCACTAGATGAAGCGCTTCATACCAAATATCAACAAAGGCTATAATTTGAACAATCTTGGTAAAGGTCTACTAGGTGAAGCTACACACCAAATATCAAAGACCTGGGGGGTTGCAGTTTCAGAGAAGATTTTTTTTAAAGATATTCCCTACATAAGCCTATGTTAAACCAAATGGCCCTGAGGCGGGGGCATTTTTGGCCTCAGGGTTTTAATTTAAACAATCTTGATAGAGGTCCACTAGATGAAGCTTCACACCAAATATCAAAGACCTGGGCCTTCTGGTTTCAGAGAAGAAGATTTTCAAAGATTATCTCTATATAAGTCTATGTAAAACCAAAAGGTCCCGGGGCGGGGGCATTTGTGGCCCCCGAGGGCTATAATTTGAAAATCTTGGTAGAGGTCCACCAGATGAAGCTCCATATATCAAAGACATGGGCCTTGCAATTTCAGGGAAGAAGGTTTTTAAAGATGTCCCTATATAACTCATTATAAAACCAAAGGGTCTCTGGGCGGGGACATTTTTAGCCTCAGGGCTATAATTTGAACAATCTTGATATAGGTCCACTTGATGAAATTTCACACCAAATATCAAAGACCTAGGCCTTGTGGTTTCAGAGATTTATCAAGATTTTCCCTATATATATACAAGTCTGTGTGAAACCAAACGGCCCCGAAGCGGGGGCATTTTTGGCCCCAGGGCTATAATTTGAACAACCTTGGTAGAGGTCCACAAGATGAAGTTTCATACCAAATATCAAAGACCCGGGCCTTGCGGTTTCGAAGAAGAAGATTTTTAAAGATTTTACCTATATAAGCCCATGCAAAACCAAAGGGCCCCAGCACTATAATTTGAACATTCTTGGGTCCACCAGTTGAAGCTTCATACCAAATATCAAAGACCTGGGCCTTGTGGTTTCAGAGAAGAATATTTTTTTTTAAGTTTTCAGTGAAAAAAATCTATTTATGGTTCCTGTGACCTAGATGTGCAACGGACAGGAACCATTTGAACAACTTTGAAAGGGCACCACCTAAGGCTCATTACCGTGAAGTTTCAGGTCAAATCCGATCAGGGGTTTAGAAGATGTGTTTACACACGGATGGATGCATGGACAACGGACAAAAGGTGATCCCAAAAGCTCACTTGTCTCTATGTGACGGTGAGCTTAAAACTTAAACTTTCAATCCCCCAGCCCAAGGATGCTACAGATAAAATTTGGGTCAAATCGGCTTAATGGCTGCAGAGGAGATGTTTTTGTTTTTTGTTTGATTTGAGGTTTAGCGTCCCCGTCAACACTGTAAAGGTCATTTTGGAGACATTGCTTCCAATTTTGTGGGACTTTTACCCGACATTGAGATGAAATGACATCTCAAGCCCTGTCGCCCAATGAAACCAATAGGGTTTATTAGCATGGACGGTCCGCCTCGCACCACCGTTCCTGGACAGGCTAAGATCCTCTAAGCGGTTTACCAGTACTAGTGTGCGGACAGGATTCAGCTCTGCGTGGAAGCATCATGCAGCCCATATATTTCTTCAAGCCCTATGGGCGGGGGCTTCAGAGGAGATGTCATTTGAAAGTGTTGACACCAGCTGACGACATATTTCAGACAACGGACAACTGCCTATCCTATAACCTCCCACGGAGCCTAATTTGGCTCTGGTGACCTAAAAAATCTGAACAAAAATTACATGAATTAACTTCAATTAAGTTCATTTGAATACTAAAAAAAAATGACAAAAAAGCATTAAACATATATCAAGAACCATGAAAAACTAAAAAGGTAACTAAAATAATACTAATATTATAGGTTTATATTGGAAAAATATTGCTGGTTGTCAGGAGCATTTTTGATAGCAAAAATGCTCCTGTAAACCGGTTGTCAGGAGCATTTTATATAGCAAAAATGCTCCTGACAACCGGTTGTCAGGAGACACTTCCATCTGGGCTATATGTTCCATGTGACCTGATGATTGACCTCAAAATATATGTAGGTGAGTGTGATCTATATTTCAATGTTCCATATAGTTTTACCTTATATCTTGAAGGCCTGAAACAGGCGAGCTATGCTGTCATGCAACATCTCTTGTTTAAGATGAACATTGGCCATACCTTTCAATTGCTTAGTGATACTGCTTTCATATTTAACATGCTGTCCGGGGGCATCAGTGTTTCACAAACACACCCTGTTATTTAATATTTCCTGTTCTTTTTCAGATTTCTATCACATCCTGTACACGTGTGCATGTACTCTGTTAAAATCAGATGGCCGATTCCAAAATCATGACTGCAAGAGGAATATATATGCAGTTATTAAAGGGGTCTCTTGGTACAGTGTGGGTGTGTTATGATCTTCAGGACAAGCTTCCCTGTTATCCCACTGGAATTGGATGGTGGAAATTAACAGTTATGAATACAATGTCATTCACTCATATGCATTTTTGTCGACACATGAGGGAGGAGGTAATGACGAATAATAAATGTATCTATTCGAACTGTGTCACATCAAACCATCAAAGGAAAACTTGTCTTTCATTTGAACAGAGACATACAGTTGAATTAAACAGCCTGCACACATTGCAACCTTTCCTGCTTTGGGTCAACAGTCATCAGTATAGTACAGGTGCCAGATGAGAGCTATTTATACAGAGGAAATGCCATTAAGTAGCCACAGTCCAAAACTGACTGTTGTAATGGGGTGGCCAATCAGCCCAGTGACATGTATTACAACCTAAGATGAAGGATAGTCAGAGACAGACAGAGATGAACAGCGGTAGAGCACAACTCAACAGTGACATGCCAGTACAAGGCAGCTTGTGATCTTAAATTAGTGCTGCTGTTGCTGACACCTATTCACCATTTATTTATATATTTATTTAGTTTAATTGCTTATATTGACATCTAAACCTGACTGGAACAAAATTACATGGTTTCCATTAGAGTAGTGATAAAAATGTTCTATTCTTCATGATTCATTACTGGCATTGTGGATACTTATTAAAATTGCCTCAGTGAGGTAAATCGAAAAATGGCATTAACTGCCAAGCTTTTGCAGACATTTTGACAAAACTCTAATAGAAATGTGTTTGTTTTTTTTATGGAATTTGGCTCATTAGTTTGGTTGCTATGGCAACTTAGAGTTCCCACAACTTACAATGGGGGAAAATTGCATTTACTGCCAAGTCATTGGAAATACTTTGACATTTTTTTATAGAAATGTTCCTTGAGTAAACTTCTCACAGCCCTATGCTTTTATGCAAGCAGGGGGTTTACTCACAGATCAAACTATTTTGAAACCCGTTTCACCCTCTACAGGGCATAGTTTTGCTTTAGTTGTCATGAAACTATACCAGAATGGTTGTGAAATAAAGGTATCTCGATCACATTGGAGTATGGTTTCCCTCAGATCAAAAGTCAGGTCACTAGGTTTAATTTCATTGTAACCTTGTCAACTCCAGCTGTATAGGCAACATTTTTACCTCAATCTCCATGACACTTTACCAGAATATTTTGACTTGATCATACTGTGATCAAGTTTGAATATGGGTCATATCAGATCAAAAGCTAGGTCACCAAGTCAGATTTGATCTTAACCCTGCAAAAAATATTTTAATATCAGAGTTCTGAGTGAGTGAGTGTTTGAGTTTTACATCCCACCAACAGCTAAGGATACGGAGACGGGACCTCGGCCACGCAGAGCTGAATCCAGCCCGCACACTAGTACTGGTAAACCGCTTAGAGGATCTAAGCCTGTCCAGGAACCGCGGTGCGAGGCGGACCGTCCATGCTAATAAACCCTATTGGTTTCATTGGGCGTCAGGACTTCAGATGTCATTTCATCTCAATGTCGGGTAAAAGTCACACAAAATTGGAAGCAACGTCTCCAAAATGATCTTTACAGTGTCGACGGGGATGTTAAACCTCAAATCAAACAAACAAAAACAAAACTTTAAAGACTCATCCAAAAGTCTTATCAGAGTTCTGATCAGATGCAAGATGTGGTATGGAACATTTCAATGATGAAAGGTTTGCTGCCCACATGATTGTCGTGTTCTGATACCAGACATTGACTCTGAAAAAGTTATCTTACAATCAGTTTTCTGATTGCATTTAAGATCTGGTATCAGAACATTCGGATGATGAAAGGTTTGCCGCCTACATCATCAGAATGTTCCGATACCAGATCATGTCTCTGCAAAAGTTATTGTACAATCTATGGGTTCTGATCAAATTCAAGATCTAGTATCGGAAGGTTCCTATGATGAAAGGTTTGCTGCCTACATCATGGGAATGTTCTGATACCATTTCTTGACTCTGCAAATAATGCATAACTATACCAAATTTAGTGACACAGAGGCCTTTTCTGATATTTAATCTTCATCAGTGTGTCTCAACCCCAAAGTTCTGAAACCGTTTGCAAACGTTTTCTGTCAGCTGCAAGATTTGGTATCGGAACTTCCGATGATGAGAGGTTTGCTTCCTACATCATTGGAATGTTCAGATACTAGATCTTGACTCTTCAAAAGTTATTTTACAATCAGTGTTAGTTCTGATCAACTTGCTGTCTACATCAGTTGTTTCCATACCAGATCTTGCCTCTGCAAAAGGTACTTTACAATCAGTGTTAGTTCTGATCAACTTGCTGTCTACATCATCGGAAGGTTCCGATACAAGATCTTGACTCTGAACATGTTATTGTACAATCAGTGGATTCTGATCAAATTCAAGATCTGGTATTGGACCATTCTGATGATGAAAGGTTTGCTGCCTAGATCATCGGAATGTTCCTATACCAGATCTTGACTCAGCAAAAGTTATTTAACAATCAGTGTAAGTTCTAATCAGATGCAAGATCTGGTATCGGAACATTCCGATGATGAAAGGTTTGCCCCCTACATGTACATCATAGGAATTTTCCAATACCATTTCATGACTCTGCAAAAGTTATTTTACAATAAGTATTAGTTCTGATCCGATTCCAGATCTGGAATCGGAACATTCCGATGATGAAAAGTTAGCTGCCTACATCATCGGAATGTTCCGATACCAGATCTTGACTCTGCAAAAGTTATTTTACAATCAGTGCTAGTTCTGATCAACTTGCTGTCTACATCATCAGAATGTTCCGATACAAGATCTTGACTCTGAACAAGTTATTGTACAGTCAGTGGATTCTGATCAAATTCAAGATCTGGTATCTGAACATTCCAATGATGAAATGTTTGCTGCTTAGATCATCGGAATGTTCCGATACCAGATCTTGACTCTGCAAATGTTATTTTATAAACAGTGTTAGTTCAATCTGGTATCGGAACATTCCGATGATGAAAGGTTTGCTGCTACATCATCGGAATGTTCTGATACTAGATCTTGACTCTGCTAAAGGTATTTTACAATCATTGTTAGTTCTGATCAGATTCAGGATCCTGTATCGGAACATTCCGATGTTGAAAGCTTTGCTGCTACCTCATCGGAATGTTCCGATACCAATCTTGCCTCTGCAAAAGGTATTTTAAAATCAGCATTAGTTCTGATCAGATTCAAGATCTGGTATCTGAACTTTCCTATGATGAAATGTTTGCTGCTTAGATCATTGGAATGTTCCGATACCAGATCTTGACTCTGCAAATGTTATTTTATAAAGTGTTAGTTCAATCTGGTATCGGAACATTCCGACAATGAAAGGTTTGCTGCTACATCATCGGAATGTTCCGATACTAGATCTTGACTCTGCTGAAGGTATTTTACAATCATTGTTAGTTCTGACCAGATTCAAGATCCTGTATCGGAACATTCCGATGTTGAAAGATTTGCTGCTACCTCATCGGAATGTTCCGATACTAATCTTGCCTCTGCAAAAGGTATTTTAAAATCAGCATTAGTTCTGATCAGATTCAAGATCTGGTATCTGAACTTTCCTATGATGAAATGTTTGCTGCTTAGATCATCGGAATGTTCCGATACCAGATCTTGATTCTGCAAAAGTTATTTTTATAAGTGTTAGTTCTAGCAGATGCCAAATCTGGTATCGGAACATTCCGATGATGAAAGGTTTGCTGCTACATCATCGGAATGTTCCGATACTAGATCTTGACTCTCCTAAAGGTATTTTACAATCATTGTTAGTTTTGACCAGATTCAAGATCCTGTATCTGAATATTCCGATGTTGAAAGATTTGCTACTACCCCATCGGAATGTTCCGATACCAGATCTTGACTCTGCAAAAGTCATTTCACAGTCAGTTAGGTCTGATCAGAGTCAAGACCTGATATCGGAACATTCCGATTTGTATCACATCATCGGAATATTCCGAAAGATCTTGACTGCAATAGTTAATTTGACAGTCAGAGTTGGTTCTGATCAGAGTTAAGCTAGACCTTGTATCGGAACATTCCGATGATGAATTGTTTGCTGCCTACATCATCGGAATGTTCTGACAACAGATCTTGACTCTGCAAAAATCATTTCAGTCATAGTTAGTTCTGATCAGAGTCAAGACCTGATATCGGAACATTCCGATGAGGATCGGAAAGTTCCGATACCAGATCATGACTCTGAAAAAGTCATTTCACAGTCATAATTAGTTCTGATCAGAGTCAAGACCTGATATCGGAACATTTCGATGAGGAAAGATTTGATGTCACATCTCGGAATATTCCGAAAGAGAATATTTGGTTGATATGTATTGCTGTCTTTTTATATCATTAAAAGTGATATTATTCTTGCTTTTTTCTTTATCCTACTTCAATTTTCATAATATATCATCGGAATATTCCGATTATCATCGGAATATTCCGATGTTTGTCCGTAACGAAGGCTGTTTTTACATGTTTTCGAACACTAACAGTTGACGAACACTAGCATTTTTAGCATGAAATATGGCCAAAAAGCGACTGAAAAGACCATCAAATGGCAAAATTGCCTTTTATTTGGCAATGAGTTAAAAGAGTTTTCTGGAGCCAGTGACCTAAACAAAAAACAGTAATTAAAAAGGTAAGATCATCAAAATTTAATCAAATTTGGTAGATGGTAATTCAATATTGTACTTAGCTTAACCAACATTTATCAATTCTTAAATGATATATAAGGACAGAAAAGCCATGTTTTAGCCCAAAAAGAAAACAAGTTTCGTGAGCGTCTAACCTTGCAATTAAGGTCAAGGTCACCAAAATCTGAACAAGTCTTTGGTAGGTTGCAATGATATATTGTAACAAGTTCTGCCAAATTTCATTGATTCTTTAATGTATGAGACAGGCTGCAGACAAGCCAAAATCGTCAGTTTCTGTGGGTCTGTGCAATTGAAAATAATATCAAGGTCACCAAAATCTAACCAAATATTTTGTAGGTTGCAATACTATATTGTACAAAGTTTTACCAAATGCTCATCCATTCCTTTATGATATATGGTGCAGACAAGCCAAAATTGACAATTTTGGGGACATGTGCCCTTGACAATTGGGCAAAGGTCACCAAAATCTAATCACACCTTTGGAAGATTGCAATGGTAAATTGTACCAAGTTTGTCAAAATTTAATTGCATCGTTCATGAGACAGGGTGTTAACAGGCCAAAACTGAGTTATTTGGGGCACATGCTCTTGCACATAAGGTCTTATCATATCTTTAATAGGTTGCAATAATATATTGTTCCACATTTCACGCATTTGTTCATGTTAAAGGGTGCAGATAAGCCAAAACACAATCTTTGGAGGCCTGTGTCCTTGAAAATTAGGTAAAGATCACCAAAATCTTATCAAATCTTTGATGGGTTGCAATGATATACCGCACCTAGTATGACCAAATTCCATCCATTCGTTCATAGGACAAGCCAAAATAGACGTTTGTTTTTAGGGGGTGGTGCCCTTGAAAGTAAGGTCAAGGTTATGAAAAATCCAATTACATTGGATTGGTTGCAATGATACATTGTACCAAGCTTGACCAAATTTCACCCGTTCGTCCATGAGACATGGCGCAGACAAGCTAAACATCAATCTTTGGGGGGGGGGGGGGGGGGTGCTGTGCCCTTCAAAAACGGTCAAGGGCATCCAAATCTAGTTAAATCTGCTGTATATTGTAATAACTTACTGTACCAAATTTAACCAATTCATTCATCAGATAGAGTGCAGACAAAAAAATAACAAGAGTACCGCAAGCGGGGCATTATACGCCCGTGGCAATTAGTAAGATGGCGCTCATATATACTGACTGTTGTAAAAGTTTGGGTTTGTGGAATGTGGTGCACAATAATCTCGAACTAATGTGTGCTGTCTCACATTATGGTCTAACTATATATGAAGTTTCAGCTTGATCGGATTTAACTGTGGGAGGAGTTATCGGAAACGAGAAGTTTACAAAAAAAAATTCAAAGGGGCACAGCTCTATTATTAATGGGTGGACCTTAACCTCGAAACATTATGCGCTGCCCCACATCATGGTATAACTATGTATGAAGTTTCATCTTGATTGGATGTTAATTGTAGGTTGAGTTATCCGGAAATGAAAAGTTTTCCAAAAAATGAAAGGGGCATAACTCTATTAATATTTGGTGGATCATAACCTCGAAACAATATGCGCTGCTCCACATCATGATCTAACTATTGATGAAGTTTCAGCTTGATCATATGAAAACTGTAGGAGAAGTTATCCGGAAACGAAAAGGTAACAAAAGATTTCAAAGGGGCATAACTCTATTATTATTTGGTGCACCATAACCTCGAAACAATATGCGCCGTCCCATATCATGGTCTAACTATATATGAAGTTTCAGCTTGATCGGATGAAAACTGTAGGAGGAGTTATACTGATCTGAATGGTTCTGACATATATCGCCTTTTATGAAGTGGAGGGATGGAGTTTGGCCCGGGGCACATCCCAGGGACCCTCATTTTGATGTCACTGAATACGTCTTTTCATAAGAAACAAGAATATATATGGTTTTGGGGTGGGGATCTGAATGGTTTCTGAGATATATCGCCTTTTATGAAGTGGATGGGTGGGGCATGGCCCTGGCGCACCCTGGGAGACCCTAGGTTCGTATCACTGAATGCCTCGTATCATAAGGAACAAGAATATATGATTATTGGGTGGGGATCTAAACGGTTTCTGAGATATTGGGCCTTTTATAAAGTGGAGGGGGTGGGGCATGGCCTGGGCACATCCCAGGGGACCTAAATGTTGGTGTCACTCTTATCTGAAAGGTTTCTGGGCTACATCGCCTTTTATGGAGTTGAGGTGTGGGGCATGACCCCCGCGCATGCCGGGTGACCCCTAGGTTGAAATCGTTGAATGCCTCTTATCATAAGGAACAAGAATATATATGGTTATGGGGTGGGGGTCTAAACGGTTTCTGAGATATTGGGCATTTTATGAAGTGGTGGGGGTGGGGCATGGCCTGGGCACATCCTAGGGGACCCAAATGTATATGGCACTGAATGCGTCTTATCTGAAAGGTTTCTGAGCTATATCGCCTTTTATGAAGTGGAGGGGTGAGGCATGGTCCCTGCGCACCCCGAGTGACCCCTAGGTTGAAATCACTGAATGCGTTTTATCATAAGGTACAAGAATATGTCTGGTTTAGGGGTGGGAATCTGAACGGTTTCTGAGATAGTGGGCCTTTTATTGGGTGGAGGGATGGGACAAGGCCCAGACATATCCCAGAGGACCCCCAGGCTGGTGTCACTGAATGCGTCTTATCATAAGAATCAAGAGTATATATGGTTTTGGGGTGGGGATCTGGATGGTTTCTGAGATATATCGCCTTTATGAAGTGGAGGGTTTGGGCATGGCCCCTGCGCACCCTGGGAGACCCTTAGGTTGGTATCACTAAATGCGTCTTATCATAAGGATCGAGAGTATTTATGGTTTAGGGGTGGTGATCTCAACGGTTCTGATACATTGGGTCTTTTACAAAGTGGAGGAGGTGGGGGCATGGCCCGGGCACATCTCATGGGACCCCCATTTTGGTGTCACTGAATGCATCTTATCATAAAAACAAGAGGGCCCAGAGGGCCCTGGTTCGCTCACCTGATCCAATGTATAACAAGTGGGCCCCGGGCAGGGTCAATTATGGCCCCAGGGCTATAATTTGAACAATCTTGGTAGAGGTCCACAAGATGAAGCTTCATATCGAATATGAAAGACCTGGGCTTTCTGGTTTCAGAGAAGAAGATTTTGAAGGTTTACCCTGCATATAGTAGTCTATGTAAAACAAGATTTTCCCTATATAAGTCTATGTTAAACCAAAGGGCCCCAGAGCAGGGGCATTTTTGGCCCCAGGGCTATAATTTGAACAATCTTGGTAGAGGTCCACTAACTGAAGCTTCATAACAAATATCGAAAACCTAAGCCTTATGGTTTCAAAGATGAAGATTTTTTAAAGATTTTCCCTATATACATCTATGTAAAACCAAAGGGCCCCGAAGCGGGGGCATTTTTGGCCCCAGGGCTATAATTTGAACAATCTTGGTAGAGGTCCACAAGATGAAGCTTCATACCAAATATCAAAGACCTGGGCCTAGCAGTTTCAGAGAAGAAGATTTTTCAAGATTTTCCCTATATAAGCCTATGTAAAACAAAAGGGCCCTGGTGCGGGGGCATTTTTGGCCCCAGCACTATAATTTGAATAATCTTGGTAGGGGTCCACTAGATGAAGCTTCATATCAAATATCAAAGACCTGGGCCTTGCGGTTTCAGAGAAGAAGATTTTTCAAGATTTTTTACCTATATAAGCCCTTGTAAAACCAAAGGGCCCCCGTGTGGGTGGCATTTTTAGCTCCAGCACTATAATTTGAACAATCTTGGTAGGGGTCCACTAGATGAAGCTTCATACCAAATATCAAAGACCTGGGCCTTGCGGTTTCAAAGAAGAAGATTTTTAAAGATTTTCCCTATATAAGCCTATGTAAAACCAAAGGGCCACATGGCGGAGGCATTTTTGGTCTCAGGGCTATAATGTGAACAATCTTTATAGAGGTCCACTAGCTGAAGCTTCATAACAAATATCGAAGACCTAAGCCTTGTGGTTTCAAAGAAGAAGATTTTTAAAGATTTTCCCTATATACGTCTATGTAAAACCAAAGGGCCCCGGAGCGGGGGCATTTTTGGCCCCAGGGCTATAATTTGAACAATCTTGGTAGGGGTCCACTAGATGAAGCTTCATACCAAATATCAAAGACCTTGGCCTTGCAGTTTCAGAGAAGAAGATTTTTCAAGATTTTCCCTATATAAGCCCAAGTAAAACCAAAGGGCCCCCGTGCGGGGGCATTTTTTGATCCAGCACTAAAATTTGAACAATCTTGGTAGGGGTCCACTAGATAAAGCTTCATACCAAATATCAAAGACCTGGGCCTTGCGGTTTCAGAGAAGAAGATTTTTAAAGATTTTCCCTATATAAGCCCATGTAAAACCAAAGGGCCCCCGTGCGGAGGCATTTTTGGCCCCAGCACTATAATTTGAACAATTTTGGTAGGGGTCCACTAGATGAAGCTTCATACCAAATATCAAAGACCTGGACCTTGCGGTTTCAGAGAAGAAGATTTTTCAAGATTTTCCCTATATAAGCCCATGTAAAACCAAAGGGCCCCCGTGCGGGGCATTTTTAGCTCCAGCACTATAATTTGAACAATCTTGGTAGGGGTCCACTAGATGAAGCTTCATACCAAATATCAAAGACCTGGGCCTTGCGGTTTCAGAGAAGAAGATTTTTAAAGATTTTCCCTATATAAGCCCATGTAAAACCAAAGGGCCCCCGTGCGGGGGCATTTTTGGCCCCAGCACTATAATTTGAACAATCTTGGCAGGGGTCGACTAGACGAAGCTTCATACCAAATATCAAAGACCTGGGCCTTGCGGTTTCAGAGAAGAAGATTTTTTAAGTATGCGGTGAAAAAAAATCTATTTTTGGCTACTGTGACCTATAGGTGCAACGGACCGGAACCATTTGAACAACTTTGAAAGGGGACCACCTAAGGATCATTCCTGTGAAGTTTGGTCAAAATACGATCAGTGGTTTAGGAGGAGATGTCGTTTGAAGAAAAGTTTACGGACGCACGCACGCACGCACGGACGCACGCACGCACGGACGCACGACGGACGACGGACAAAAAGTGATCCCAAAAGCTCACCTTGTCACTACGTGACAGGTGAGCTAAAAACAAGAATATATATGGTTTAGGGGTGGGGATCTGAACTGATTCTGCGATATATGGCCTTTTATGCACTGGAGGAGGTGGGACATGGCCCCGGCACACCCTGGGGGACCCCCAGGTTGGCATAAAAGCATGTGGCTAAAAAAGGTCACTAAAGGAATATTTCTTTAAAAGTTTTTTTTTAAATATTTGCAAAGGTTTGGCAGTAATGCCATTTCTCTATTTCCTCCATTATAAGTCTATGGAAACTCTAAGTTGACATAGCAACCAAACTAATGAGCCGATTTTCATTAAAAGAGGGCCATGGTGCCTCTGAAACGCTCACATGAATCCAAGATGTTTCAAAGCTTATGAAAATGTAGAATTAACTGCCTTAAGGAGATGTGGACCAAAGACTTTTATCTTTGGAGGCTATTTTTTATTGTAGTGGAATTTGAAGGTTTTTATCTATTTTTAGCTCTGGTGTCAATTTTGTTTAACAGAGCGGAACGGTTTAGGCAATTTTGAAAGAGGGTCACTAAAGCAACATTCCTGGGAAATTATTTTCAAATCGGGTCATTTGCCTTGGAGGAAATGTCATTTAAAGGTTTTTTTTCTATTTTTAGCTCTGGCGGCCATTTTCTTTAACGGAGTGGAACGATTTATGCAATTGAGAAAAAGGGTCACTCAAGGAGCATTCCTGTGAAATAATTTTCAAATAGGGCAATTTGCCTAGGAGGAGTGTCATTTAAAGGTTTTTATTTATATTTTTAGCTCTGGTTTCCATTTTGTTTAATTAAGCGGAACCATTTAGGCAATTTTGAAAGAGGGTCACCCAAGGAACATTCCTATAAAATTATTTTCAAATCAGGCCATTTGCCTAGAAGGAGATGTCATTTACATGTTTTTTTTTTCTATTTTTAGCTCTTGCGACCATTTTGTTTAACGGAGCAGAACGATTTGGCAATTTTGAAAGCGGGTCACTCAAGGAACATTCCTGTGAAATTCTTTTTAAAACGGGCCATTTGCCTAGGAGGAGATGTCATTTTAAGGTTTTTATATTTTTAGCTCTGGCGGCCAATTTATTTAACGGAGTGTAACAATGTAGGCAATTTTGAAATTGGGTCACTCAAGGAACATTCCTGCGAAATTATTTTCAAATTGGGCCATTTGCCTAGGAGGTGATGTCATTGACAGGTTTTCTATTTTAAGCTCTGGCGGCCATTTTGTTTAACGGAGCAGAACGATTTAGGCAATTTTGAAAGAGGGTCACTCTGGGGACATTCCTGTGAATTTCTTTTCAAATCGGGCCATTTGCCTAGGAGGAGATGTCATTTAAAGGTTTTAAATTTTAGGCTCTGGCGGCCATTACATTTAATGGAGCGGAACGGTTTAAACAATTTTGAAAGAGGGTCACTCAAGGAACATTCCCGTGAAATTATTTTCAAATAGGGCAATTTGCCTAGGAGGAGATGTCATTTTAAGGTTTTTATATTTTTAGCTCTGGCGGCCAATTTATTTGACGGAGCGGAAAGATTTAGGCGATTTTGAAAGAGGGTCACTCAAGGAACATTCCTGTGAAATTCCTTTTCAAATCAGGCAATTTGCCTAGGAGAAGATGTCATTTAAAAGTTTTTATATTTTTAGCTCTGGTGGCCTTTTTATTTAAAGGAGCGGAACGATTTAGATAATTTTGAAAGAGGGTCATGCAAGGAACATTCCTGTGAAATTATTTTTAAAAGCGGGCTATATGCCTAGGAGAAGATGTCATTGAAAGGCTTTTATATTTTTAGCTCTGTAGGCCATTTTGTTTAACGGAGCAGTGCGATTTAGGATATTTTGAAAGAGGGTCACTCAAGGATCATTCCTGTGAAATTGTTTTCAAATCTGGCCGTTTGCCTAGGAGGAGATGTCATTTAAATGTTTTCTATTTTTAGCTCTGGCGGCCATTTTGTTTAACGGAGCAGAACGATTTAGGCAATTTTGAAAGATGGCCACTCTAGGAACATTCCTGTGATATTATTTTCAAATCGGACCATTTGCCTAGGAGGAGATGTCATTTAAAGGTTTTTCTATTTTTAGCTCTGGCGGCCATTATATTTATATGAGCGGAACGATTAAAAAAAATTTTGAAAGAGGGTCACTCAAGGAACATTCCTGTGAAATTATTTTTAAATAGGGCAATTTGCCTAGGAGAAGATGTCATTTAAAAGTTTTTATATTTTTAGCTCTGGTGGCCTTTTTATTTAACGGAGCGGAACGATTTAGATAATTTTGAAAGAGGGTCATGCAAGGAACATTCCTGTGAATTTCTTTTAAAAGCGGGCTATTTGCCTGGGAGAAGATGTCATTGAAAGGCTTTTATATTTTTAGCTCTTTAGGCCATTTTGTTTAACGGAGCAGTGTGATTTAGGATATTTTGAAAGAGGGTCACTCAAGGATCATTCCTGTGAAATTGTTTTCAAATCTGGCCGTTTGCCTAGGAGGAGATGTCATTTAAATGTTTTCTATTTTTAGCTCTGGCGGCCATTTTGTTTAACGGAGCAGAACGATTTAGGCAATTTTGAAAGATGGCCACTCTAGGAACATTCCTGTGAAATTCTTTTCAAATCGGGTCATTTGCCTAGGAGGAGATGTCATTAAAAGGTTTATATATTTTTAGCTCTGTCGGCCATTTTATTTGATGGAGCGGAACAATTTAGGCAATTTTGAAAGAGGGTCACACCAGGAACATTCCTGTGAAATTCTTTTCAAATCGGGCCATTTGCCTAGGAGGAGATGTCAATCAAAGGTTTTTCTATGTTTAGCTCTGGTGGCCATTTTATTTAATGGAGCGTAACGATGTAGGCAATTTTGAAAGAGGGTCACTCAAGTAACATTCCTATGAAGTTATTTTCAAATGGGGCCATTTGCCTAGGAGGAGATGTCATTTACAGGTTTTCTATTTTTAGCTCTGGCGGCCATTTTGTTTAATGGAGCGGGACGATTTAGGCAATTTTGAAAGAGGGTCACTCAAGGATCATTCCTGTGATATTATTTTCAAATCGGACCATTTGCCTAGGAGGAGATGTCATTTAAAGGTTTTTTCTATTTTTAGCTCTGGCGGCCATTATATTTATATGAGCGGAACGATTTAAAAAAATTTTGAAAGAGGGTCACTCAAGGAACATTCCTGTGAAATTATTTTCAAATAGGGCAATTTGCCTAGGAGAAGATGTCATTTAAAAGTTTTTATATTTTTAGTTCTGGTGGCCTTTTTATTTAACGGAGCGGAACGATTTAGATAATTTTGAAAGAGGGTCATGCAAGGAACATTCCTGTGAAATTATTTTTAAAAGCGGGCTATTTGCCTAGGAGAAGATGTCATTGAAAGGCTTTTATATTTTTAGCTCTGTAGGCCATTTTGTTTAACGGAGCAGAACGATTTAGGCAATTTTGAAAGATGGCCACTCTAGGAACATTCCTGTGAAATTCTTTCCAAATCGGGCCATTTGCCTAGGAGGAGATGTCATTAAAAGGTTTATATATTTTTAGCTCTGTCGGCCATTTTATTTGATGGAGCGGAACAATTTAGGCAATTTTGAAAGAGGGTCACAAAAGGAACATTCCTGTGAAATTCTTTTCAAATCGGGCCATTTGCCTAGGAGGAGATGTCAATCAAAGGTTTTTCTATGTTTAGCTCTGGTGGCCATTTTATTTAATGGAGCGTAACGATGTAGGCAATTTTGAAAGAGGGTCACTCAAGTAACATTCCTATGAAGTTATTTTCAAATGGGGCCATTTGCCTAGGAGGAGATGTCATTGACAGGTTTTCTATTTTTAGCTCTGGTGGCCATTTTGTTTAACGGAGCAGAACGATTAAGGCAATTTTGAAAGAAGGTCACTCTAGGAACATTCCTGTGAAATTCTTTACAAATCGGACCATTTGCCTAGGAGGTGATGTCATTTAAAGGTTTTTCTATTTTTTAGCTATGGCGGCCATTTTGTTTAATGGAGCGGAACGATTTAGGTAATTTTGAAAGAGGGTCTCTCAAGGAACATTCCTGTGGTATTATTTTCAAATCGGACCATTTGCCTAGGAGGAGATGTCATTTAAAGGTTTTTTTCTATTTTTAGCTCTGGCAGCCATTCTATTTATTGGAGCGGAACGATTTAAAAAAAATTGAAAGAAGGTCACTCAAGGAACATTCCTGTGAAATTAGTTTCAAATAGGGCAATTTGCCTTGGAGGAGATTTCATTTAAAGGTTTTTATATTTTAAGCTCTGGCGGCCATTTTATTCAACGAAGCGGAACGATTCAGGTAATTTTGAAAGAGGGTCACGCAAGGAACATTCCGTTGAAATTATTTTCAAATCGGGCCATTTGCCTAGGAGAAGATGTCATTGAAAGGTTTTTATATTTTTAGCTCTGTTGGCCATTTTGTTTAACAGAGCAGTGCGATTTAGGCAATTTTGAAAGAGGGTCACTCAAGGAACATTCCTGTGAAATTATTTTCAAATCGGGCCATTTGCCTAGGAGGATATGTCATTTAAAGGTTTTCTATTTTTGCTCTGGCGGCCTTTTTGTTTAACGGAGCAGAACGATTTAGGCAATTTTGGAAGATGGTCACTCTAGGAACATGCCTGTGAAATTCTTTTCAAATCGGGCAATTTGCCTAGGAGGAGATGTCATTAAAAGGTTTTCTATTTTTAGATCTGGCGGCAATTTTGTTTAATGGAGCGGAATGATTTAGGCAATTTTGAAAGAGGGTCATCCAAGGAACATTCCTGTGAAATTATATCAAAATCCATTCACTGGTTTAGGAGGAGATGTCGTTTGAAGAAAAGGTTTATGCACGCACGGACGCACGCACGCACGCACGCACGCATGCACACATGCACGACGGAAGACGGACAAAAAGTGATCCCAAAAGCTCATCTCGTCACTACGTGACAGGTGAGCTAAAACACAAACTTTCAATCCCTCAGCCCAAGGATGCTACAGGTGAAATTTGGGCTGAATCGGCCCAGTGGCTTCAAGCGAGATGTCGTTTGAAAGTGTTGATAACAGACGACGATGCAGACGACGGCGGACAACTGCCTATAAGCTCACCCGGAGCCTTCGGCTCTGGTGAGCTAAAATGGTTGCATTTGGAAACAAAGAACACATTTGTAAAGGCGTGTCATCGTAATGACAATTACTAAAATAGCATTTGCATGAAATCCAAGTAAGATTTATTTATATCTGCGCTATTCTTGTGTGACATGGCTGTGCTCATGTGCTGAAACATTTGCAAACAGTGAACATCAGATTAGAGACAGCAGAATGTGGTATCTGATCTGGTCCTACACTGCTCAGCGCAGGAATTTAAGGGTCAATACACAGTCCATGTTCAAGACCATTTTCTAAGCCTGCACTCAAATACAATCGACCTTCAATGGCTCGCACTCCTTTGAGACCACTAAAATCTGTTCGAGACAGATAGTTATAGCCACCGAGGGTGACTTCCAGGAGACATAGCGGGGATAATTTTGGATTTCATTTCGCTGTTCTATGATATAAATGTATGCTGTGTGTACTCATTAGAATCGCCTCACTGAGGCGATTCTAATGAGTAAACACAGCATGCATTTGCAAGCTAAAAGACGAAAATATCCTAAATTTTTCATCACTATTTCTTAGCTTAGAGAAATTCCCTAGGGACTCAAGAACAGGTTCGACTCAGCCGTAATAAACAAACCATTGATGTTTGAGCCATCGAAGTTCTACTGTACAATGGAACAACCAGTGCTGTCAGTACTTTGATTAACTGTGCTGTTATTGATGTCCACGAAATTGAAACAAGAAATTCAGTGTTAGACATACTTAGCAAATATTATGGAACCTGATCGGTCTGTCCTGGATGAACCAGCGTTGCCAGTGAAAAAGTCTGGGACCAGTTCTGTAAAATAAAGGCAATTATAATACTCCGGTTACACACACACTCCCTCTACAATCACAAACCCTTTTTCTGCTGTTCACGACTGCCCCTACTTTTCCAAACGGTGTAGATCCAGATCAGAGAAGCCATCTGATCAGGATCTACATGTACATTGTTTGGCATTCAGTTTGTTAATTATATCAAGTACTCTGATTGGTTCAAAGTCAGAAATAAGTTTGGCTAAATTAATTATCAGTGGGATAAGGTATAAATTTGTGTTTGAGCTTGTACAGGTATACACAGCTGTTTCTCATGAATAATAAGGTGAGGTAGGGGTAAACAGAATTAGAGAAAAAAATTAGCAGCTGATTGAGTTAAACGAGCCGCTGTTGCATAGTAGGATGCTCATAGCATCAAAACAAGAAAAAAGATTATCTCTGCATAGAATTCCAAAATATCCTAACAGATTAAAGATATTTATAGCTTGCATGATTTCATATAAAATCTCGACCGGTATATATGGGTTTGAGATGAAATGCATGTTCTTTCAGTTAGGCTTTCTGTTCAAATGGTTTTGCTGCAATCCCAGCCAGCAAAATATATGTGACACATCTGGGTCCCATATGGGATTAAATGTGGGTCCTATATGGGCATTCCATATAGGGCCCATACGGGATTTGCAACACGGTTCCACCTGGGACCGCACATGGGCCAGTCCATATGGGTAGCATATGGGTTCTATGTGGGTAATCTCATATTTATAATCAAGAGAAAAGGTTTATACAAATAAGTACAAGTCTTCATTGTTCCAGCCCACTTGATGGGCTGGTTAGATCCCAATAGAGAGAGACCCACATGTGCAACTTAATGCATATGTATACAGTTGAGATGCCTTAAGACTAAGGCATTCTTATCAATAACTAGAATTGTTAAATTCTTGCGTGAATATATATCGCCCTCAATTTTAAAAGTAACTGGGAAAAACAACGAGTTCTAATAAAAAAACATGGCCTAAAACAATGTCCATGTCGTGCAAGTATCTACGGGAAGTTAATAGACATTTTGATTTTGTGATGTGTAAAACCATTAATTTTATTTTATTATTGTCGTCAGTATCTGCATTTATATCGGGAAATTTACTTTTTTATATATAAAGCTTAACTAATGGCACAGTTGTTTCCTTTATTACCCACATCGAGCCTATATGGGCCCTAGAAAGCAGATACCATGGGAATAATTTGGTCCAATATCTGTGCCACATATATCTATAGGAGCCATTTGAGGCCCTTTTATGTATCCTGAAATTGTAAGGTATCTTAGATTATTGCAATTTTATCTCAGGTATCGAATGTTGCGTATACGGGACCAGTATGAGTCTCATATGGGCAAAAAATCCTATATGGGGCCCATGTAGGACCCAAATGGGCTAAATGCCCAGAATCTGCCCATATGGGTCCAATGTACATATGCTTGCTGGGATATTGTTCCAAAGGAGCACATGACGCTTAAACAACATTGCCACGCCGTCAATGCAACGGTAATAACATTGCATCGATGCTGATATGATGTACGTCTGCTGGGCATTCATCAATGTCGATGCAACGTTTCTTTACAATTGCAAGTCAAAGGAAATTTGTAATTTGTATATATACAGTCAGGCTTTTCAGGCTTTTAGAGGTTGATTTTTTGTCTTAAATTCAGGGTTTTAAGTTTTGATTTCCTCCTGTTTGAATTGACTTTTCCTGCTGAATTAATTTATTTAACCACGCCCATTCCTGACTATCAGCCAAGAAAATAACTTGACATGATGCAGTCAGTCAGTTCACAAACTGCATTAGTGTAGATCCTGATCAGATGGGTTCTTCAGAAGCCATCTGCATCACAAACGGTGTAGATTCAGAAGATTGATCTGGATCAACACTGTATGCAAAAATATGGTGTTCGTGTGGAAGAGGTTAAGGAATAAGTCTGCAAAATCAGGCATTTCAGGCATGGAAGAGCGAGTTCAGAATCAAGGTTTTACATCCTCGTCCACACTGTTTAAGTCATTTTCTTGTCATTTGGGATCAATTATTCCATTTTTGAATTTTGAAAATATTTGAGGATCACTGATGTCTAATTGGCCTAAACTAGCTAGCCTGGCCCAGAAATACTTGTACTTGTACTTTTCAGTTCTGTTGTGTACAATCCTTGCTTCCAAAGGATAACCTTTTCATAGAAAATATTATATGTGGGGATGGTCCGGCCTGGGCCGACTCAGACCTAAGTGGTTTACCAGTACTTGTGTGATGTCGGTTTCAGCTCTGCCTGGAAGCACCATGCAGTCAAATCTACATGTATTTCTCCAAGTCCCGATAAACGGGAGCCCCTTATAAGATTTGAATTAAAATATATGGAACATATGGAAAGTACTACCGTAAGCAAAATATAGTTATATGTCAGGACGGTCAATGTCTGGAAAACGTTTCCGTTTGCTCAGCCATTGTGTATTATTTAAATATTCAGTGGGTCAGGCAATGCTTCACCAGTTCCTACACTTAACCCTTTGTACACTGGTGGACTCTTCCATTGCTATATGTTGGACAACTTCACTTGTCATACAAGGGGTGCAAGGCCTATTTTTACGTTCTTATTCTACTCTGCTAGCAAACAGTGCAGGCCGTGATCAGACACCCTTTTCTGTGGCGTCTGGTCTGGGTCTGCACTGTTTGCCAGGGTACCCTTTAGGGATACCTAAGGAACTCTGTTACTTTGCATAGTCTGACAGCATTGCCTGTTTTGTCAATATATCAAGAGAACCAAAACATAATATAACATTCCAGTAAGATCTAGTTACAATAGAATTTAAACAAAAACCTACACCATTAACAATGTTTGAACTTCATTTTATAAAAAAAAATAATTTGACATTAATTTTGACACAAGATGCTGCTGTTTAGGATTATCAGTGCTTTGTTTACATTTACTACCCCCAGCCAATCGTAAGGCAGCTGTGCTAGTAATAGAAGTACAGAATGTTGTCTAATTTCCGATTCACTCCAGAAGCGACTATCATAGCAACTAATGAGGTTGATTTGTTACAATGCATTTAATTTTTCTGTTGTTCATGAAAGTATGAACGCAGCGGTCGCGTGCAAAGTAAATGAAACCCGAAGGAAATCATGTAAACTTTGCAAGCGACCCGCTGTCGTGCATACTTTAATGAAAAGCAGAAAAAAAAACTTTTTTGACCCTCTTAACTGGGCGCAAAAGTACTTATAGGGAACTGAAAAACATTAACAAGCTGTGTTTTCTACAAAGAGAGGAAAAGCGTTGACGTCACCAACACCCACAGACGTCACTGAAAATCACGCGACTCGATGCGTTCATGGAAGTATGAACTACATTGTTTTCTATAGGTTTACATTGTACTTTACACTGGAAATGTTAATATTTTGAGACAACTGTAAGATAGTTTTCCTTATCTCGCCATAAACCTATGTTGTGGTTATTCATTAGAACCACCTCAATGACCTCACCAAGGCGGTTCCAATGAAAACTAAATACAAAGGATTTTATGGAGAATTAGCAAAAACTGTCCTTCTATTATCACAAAATACCAACCTTATCTGTTGATATGAATGGTGAATGAGTATTTGGTGTTGGAGTCATTAAGTTTTTACTTTATTTCAATTTGGGCGTTTCTTTTTATGCTCCCGCGTTCAGCATGACGCTGGGGCAATATTTATTTTTGTTTTGTTTTCCATACACAAGCTTGTGTGTACTTCCTTCAGTGTGTATGTGTGTGTGTGTGGGGGGGGGGGGGGGGGGGAATAAGCATTTATACCCGGTAACAGCTGAACCTTTAAGAACTTTTTTTTTCAAATCATATGGTTCGTGACTGTGTGTGTGTGTGGGGGGGAGGGGGGGGGAATAAGCATTTATACCCGGTAATAGCTGAACCTTTAAGAACTTTTTTTTTTTTAAATCATATGGTTCGTGACTGTGTGTGTGTTTTAGTTTTATGTCCCACCAACAGCTAAGGTCACGCCGAGACGGAAACTCGGTTTAAAGACTTATCAGAGAGTCTGCTGGAGAAGCTCGAGATCAAGCCTGCGATCCCTGGTTTATCAGGCGATACAGAGGTTTCTTGTTTTGGTAGATATTTGGTATGATGATAGATATACATGTTGATCCAAAGTTGTATTCGTCAGTTTTCTTGTCACTGACTTAGAAGTTTGTAATGTTTAATCTTTCATATTTTCCCAACCATGTAATACATTTGGCAGATGTTTGGTATAGTGATAAATTTATTGATCTGGATACCAACACCCATCATGGCCATGCCGGCAAGGTCAAGGTCACAGATTTCGAGATTTTTTTGTTTAATGTAATAGATTTTAAACCTTAATGATTTTGTACCGGAAAACCCAGAACAGCCACCCTGGCAAACAGTGCAGGCCCAGATAAGACGGTGCAGATTGTGGCATCTAATCAGGGCCTACACTATATGCAAAAAGTTCAGATATTTCCTGAATAAATTTTAAGGGTAACACAACCTGTCACACCTAAATTTCGAAATGGACTCCTGACATAAGGAGGAAGATTCCATTTGGTACAAAAAGGGTTAAAGAACTTTTCAAACTGTATGATGGATTTGCTTCATTTTTGGTTCTTGGATATGTGGGTGGGGGCATCCGTGTCATACTGACACATTTCTAGTTTATCTCTGAAATCACTTTTTCCCGTCCAACGAACCAAAGCTTAAAATGTGCATGGTTTTGTCTTTTCCGGCACATTTTCCTTTAAAATAAAACTTGTGTTAGTGAATTCAGCTGTTCACTGTTTTAAACCATTACAGTCAGATGCGCACCGGGGTTGCGGATTCGCTCCTCGCCGGGAGGCAAGAGTCGTCCTTGAACTTAAACTATTAAATAGACTCTACGGTCACTGCCCCCCCCCCCCCCCACACACACACACACACATACACACACCTCTCCCATTTATTTAAGAAGGACAGTTGACAATTACTGGCTAACATTCATAATTTATATCACAAGCCCGAGGAGAGCCTGCGCGGACGCGCAGTCTGCTGCTCTCGAATATGAAGAAGAGAAATCTAAGCGGGTCACGTGATGCCTTTAAGTTGGCTTGATAAAATTGTATGTAAATTTGATAATGATAAGAGCCTGTTCTTGTGCATCGGCTCTTAACCCTTTTTGTACCAAATGGAATCTTCCTCCTTATATATAGCACATGACTATTTTAAAATTTAGGGTTGCCAGGTTGTGTTTTTTTTCAAAATCTGTTTGGAATATGGCTTAACTTTTGCACACTGTGAAGGCCCTGATCAGACGCCGCGTTCTGCGGCGTCTGATCTGGGCCAGGTACCCCTTTAGGGGGTTCTGGTACTGAATGGGTTAAAAATCGCTATTGAAGTCATTGACATATTTTCATTACATGCTCATAAATACTCAAAAAACAATTAGAAATGGCGGATTTGTAACTTTAAAAACTTTTTAAAAGAAAAGTTTATATCAGTTGTAATAAATAATGAAGCTTACCGGGGCTGCAAAACTGCCAACTCCATCCTTACACTGCGGCTATATGCATGTGTATACAGAGTTTCAGACTACACCATTATTCTTATCAGCCCAGCACATCTTTGAGCAAGTCAAACTGTCATTATTTATTTCTCTGGGTCTCTCAGCTAAGAGATTTTCCAGATGTTCTGCTTTGTTTAGAATTGTTAAAATTTGGATGCATTATACAATTTTCTGTATATTTCCTTTCTAACAATTATAGAATATAAATACAAAATACAGTCATAATTCATACGTAGCATGCAATTTACTGCTATCAAACTCAGCAGACGAAAAATGTGTTTTATTAATGAGTCTTTACCCAGCAGGCACATGACGTAATTGTGACGTCACATCAACGTCGGTTCAACGTCATGACTTTTATGCAACGTCACATCAACGTCGGTGAAACGTCGTGACGTTGCACCGACGTTGATTTGACGTTGCACTAGCGACGTGTGCCTGCTGGGATATATGATTCAGAAATGGCTAAGCTCATTATTTTCCATGAAGATAAGGGGGGTTTGCATAAGGAATGACATATTTCATTTCACATCAAAACATACACCAATATAAATAAACATTTATGCAAAATAATTTGTCTTTCATTCCGAGAGAACACATCAAGAAAAAACGCTCTTGGACTTTTGACCCCCTTAACCCCAGTTTAATGAAGTACAACTGGGGTTTAGAGGGGTAAACATTTTTTTCTTATTTCTGCTCAAAACATAGGTTATGGGTGGTCGTTAGGTTTCTTACGAGTTTCCACAATCTGTGTTTTGAGCGGTTCTAACGAGTTCACACAATCCATGTTTTGAGCAGAAATAGGCAAAAAAAGCACTCCCTAAACCCCACTTTATATAGATAAAACTGGGGTTTATGGGGGTACATGTATACATTATTTTTCTTATTTCTCCTCCAAGAAATAGGTTATGGGTACTACTTAGAACCACCACAATGAACCCACAACCTATATACATATGTTTGCAGTATACAAATAAGAAAATAATCACAGATTTTCATCAGAAAAGTAGCTATTTTGGGGATCTGAAAAAAAAATTACAATGTTGTACAGGTGTGTTATCGTATTAATGCAAGTTGTGAGATTTTTTGCTTATCATTACGCATAAATGCCTATACTGCCACCTTTATCGCCGAAAAAAATGAAAATTTTATGATGAAAAATTGTGATATTTTTCTTATTTCTGCTCAAAATATAGATTAAGGGCACTCGTTAGAACCGCCTCATCGAGGCGGTTCTAATGAGTACCCACAATCTTTATTTTAGAGCAGAAATAAGAAAAATAAGGTATACCCCCGGAAACCCCAGTTTCACTATATAAAAGTGGGGTTCAAGGGGGTCAAAATTATATAGGCGTGTTTTCGTGATGGTTGTTTTCTATTATCATAACATTAAAGTTAAAAATAAGAAATTGTCATTGTTATTGTTGTTATTATTATTATTATTAGTTTACTGTTATTTCCACCCTACTGATTTTGTCATGTGGCGTTCTCAGGAACCACTTGAAGGATTGTTCTGAAAATTTGTTGTGAATACAAAATTGTTCAAAAGGGTCTCAAATGGTCCTCCAAGGCCATGCCCTAACCCCTCCAGTTCATAAAAGGCCTAATTTCTCACAAACCCGTTCAGATCCCTTCCTGTACCCCTTTACCAAGTAAATGTATGTTCCTTATGATACGACACATTCAGTGACACCAATTCAATGACACCAACCGGGGCTAGGTGGGAGGGGTCCCACCATACACTTCATAAAGGCCAAATATACCAGAAAACAATCACGTCCTCACCCCTAAACTATACATACATGTATTCTTGTTATACCCAACCCCGTCGCAAACGAAGTTTAAGGGGGTATACTGTTTTCACGTCCGTCTGTCCGTCCGTCCGTCTGTCCGTAACACTTTGGTTTTCACGGCATATCTTGCTTAATAGTTAACAGAATCTTGCCATGTTTTGCATAAATGTTGATATTGATGAGATGCTGCGGCTACATGAAAATAAAGGTCCTGCGAACAATACTGTTAAAGTTATTCCCCTTTGTAATTCTTGAAAACTTGTCCGTGTCACTTTTGATTTTCCTGTATATCTTGCTTCATATTTTTATAACTATTGTATTTATTGTTCTACATTAATGAAACTTATATCACACTTGGTGCCTGAGGTAAGGAATCTGATGTAGTAAAATATTTATCAAGGGCCCAGAGTTATGTCCCTGGATAGCTTTTTATTTCACATAGCCATTTTTTGTATAGGGAGTGGATACCTTGTAGGCGCAACTCCTCTCACAGTTTGAGGGTGATCGTTTTGAAACTTTGCAGGTGTTTTCATATAGGTCGGAAGATGTGCATGTAGTTTTGTCGTACTCCTGAAATTATTTCTTTCACTTTTTTCGTCTTCTTTAACTTAGCCATTTTTTTAGGTCTAATAATGTTTAATTGTATACGGAGTGAGTACCTTGTTAGCGCAACTCCTCTCACAGTGTTAGGGTGATTGTTTTGAAACTTTGCAGCTGTTTTCATATAGATCTGAAGATAGGCATATGGTGTTTTCATACTCCTAAAATTATTTGTTTTACTTTTTTCGTCTTTTTTTAACTTAGCAATTATTTAGGTCTATAATGTTAAAGTGTACAGGGAGTGGGTACCTTGTTAACGCAACTCCTCTCACAGTTTTAGGATGATCGTTTTGAAACTTTGCAGGTGTTTTATATAGGTCTGGAGATGTGCATGTGGTTTTTGTCATACTCCAAAAATTATCTCTTTCACTTTTTTCGTCTTTTTTTTACATCGCCATTTTTTCAGGTCTAATAATGTTAAAGTGTATAGGGAGTGGGTACCTAGTTAGTGCAACTCCTCTCACAGTTTGAGGGTGATCGTTTTGAAACTTTGCAGGTGTTTTTATATAGGTCTTAAGATGTGTTTGTGGTTATTTCATACTCCTAAAATTATGCCTTTCACTTTTTTCGTCTTTTTTAACTTAGCCATTTTTGAGGTCTAATAATATTAAAGTGTGTAGGGAGTGGGTACCTTGCAGGCGCAACTCCTCTCACAGTTTTAGGGTGATCGTTTTGAAACTTTGCAGATGTTTTCATATAGGTCTGAAGATGTGCATGTGAGATCTTACTCCTATAATTATTACTTTTACGTTTTTCGTCTTTTTTAACTTAGCTATTTTTTGAGATCTGATAATGTTAATGTTTATAGGGAGTGGGTACCTTTTCAGCGCAACTCCTCTCACATTGTTAGGGTGGTCGTTTTAAAACTTTACATGTGTTTTTATTTAGGTCTTAAGATGTGCATGTGGTTTTTTCGTACTCCTAAAATTATTTCTTTCACTTATTTTGTCTTTTTTAACTTAGCCAGTTTTTTTAGTTATAATAATGTTAAAGTGTATAGGGAGTTGGTACCTTGTAAGCGCAACTTCTCTCACAGTTTTAGGATGATCCGTTTGAAACTTTGCATGTGTTTTTATATAGGCCTGAAGATGTGCATGTATTTTTTCTTATTCCTAAAATTATTACTTTCACGGTTTTCGTCTTTTTTAACTTAGCCATTTTTTTAGGTCTGATAATGTTAAAGTTTATAGGGAGTGGGTACCTTGTTAGCCCAACTCCTCTCATATTTTTAGGGTGATCATTTTGAAACTTTGCAGGTGTTTCATATACGTCTGAAGATCTGCATTTGGTTTTTTTCATACTCCTAAATCTATTTCGTTCACTTTTCGTCCTCTTTTTTAACTTAGCCATTTTTTTTAGGTCTAATAATGTTAACATGTATAGGGAGTGGGTACCTTGTCAGCGCAAATCCTCTCACAATTTTACGTTGATCCTTTTGAAACTTTGCAGGTGTTTTCATATATGTCTGAATATGTGCATGTGGTTTTTTCATACTCCTAAAATTATTTCTTTCACCTATTTTTCGTCTTTTTAAACTTAGCTATTTTTTGCGGTCTAATAACATGCCGGCTATGAGTTCCACTTCTTTTTTACATGTCTGCTGTTTTATATTATTGACCATTGTCATGCGGGGTTGTCTATAAGCAGTGCTTATTCACTTTTTTCATTTCTCTTTTTACGACAAATTCAGTGAGACCAGTCTATGGTCCTCTGGGGGTACGCTGGGGCTAGAATCATGTGTCGGTTTGGGCAAAGCGTGTTTACTTTGAACAGACGCCACAAAACGTTCTGATCAGGGCCTACACTGCTGGTTTGTAGTACAGGAATTAAGTGTTAAATTGAACAGCCCAAACATTTTGAATGTGGGCTTGACGCATATTTGAATTTTGACAAACAGTGTTTACCAAGTTCAGATGTTTTGTATTGGAGATTAACGGCCCAGTCAGAACTATTTAGGTCATTTTCGAACCGGTCAGTTTACCTACACACACGTTTTCTGGACAGGCTTATACGTAAGCGGTTAACCAGTACAGTGCACATGTTTTCGCAAGAAAGTGACAACTGCCCTTCTTGAATCAGCGGAATGGGAGAAAATGACCGCAGAAAAGATTTCATGATCAATCTCCACGAAAGAATGTTGCCGACCCCGGCATGTATCGAACTCGCGTCCTCCTGATCACCAGTCAGAATCGCATCCAACTGTGCTACCGATACCGGCTAGCCCAAGTGTGCAGATTGTAAGTTTTCAAATGTATTCTGTCTTATTTTTTAGAGAAAACATAAGGCTTGACATAATACTTATCCACATGTAATGTCAATCTTCATTCTCTCTGAAAATAATGTAAAAACCGAAATTGTTTTCTGCTATATTAATGTCCATGTCACTTTAAGGCTTAGGTTTTAGTCTCTATCTGGTCCCTGATAAGACAGTTCAGAATCTGCCTAGTACAGTAATTTATTGCCACACGCAGAGAAGCTGATGATTACAGTTACAAAGGCTGCATATACAAATATATGGCTTACCTGACGCTGGTGTTAGAAGAAACCCATTCATGCCTCCTCCTCTCCCCCTCCCCCTCCCCCCCTCACACACACACACACACACACACACACACACACACACACACACACACACACACACACACACACACACACACACACACACACACACACACACACACACACACACACACACACACACACAGAGCATAATATCTGGTTCATCCAAGTATAGCATTTGGATTATTGTTAGAACTGTCTCAATGAGGCAGATCTAATGAGTATCTACAATCCATGTCTTTGGCAGTAATAAAGGAGTTAGTGACCCCCCCCCCCCCCCACACACACACACACACTACACACACCTGCTAGCTCAACTTTTTACTATAAAAGTGGGGTTTAGAAAGGTATTGAAAGACTTACTTTTATGGTTATGCAAGAGCTTTTGCCTGATAATCATAACCAATCAAAGTCTGTCTTTCGGACAAGTTTAACAGTTTTACCTAGACACCTGACTGAATTAGGATGCTCGTCCCCGGCCATCGGGGCTTGAAGAAATAGATTGGGCTGCATGATGCTTCCACAGAGAGCTGAAACCGACCGCACCTGAGTAACTGCTTAGAGGTTCTAAGCCTACCCAGGAAAAGTGATGCGAGTCCATGCATATAAACTCTATTGGTTTCATTGGGCCACAGGGCTTGAGATGTCATTTCATCCCAATGTCGGGTAAAAGTCCCACACAACTGGAGCAACGTCTGCAAAATGACCTATACAGTGTTGACGGGGACAATAAACCTAAAATCAAACAAACAATTAATTGGGATGCAAGGCATATATGGGTTAGCCAGGGATGGTTTAAGGGGTTACAATGAAGGATCAATTTACCCAGAGAAATATAAAAAATCGATGTATCGAATAGATGTGTTTTTTGTGGCTGGAACTAGTACATTTGTTTGACAGTTTGCCTAAAGTTAAGGCTTTTGTATTGTTTTTTTTTGTTTTTTAAGATTGGTGGATATAAACCCATTTCATCTGAATGAAATCTGGCAGGATTTAGAAATTCGATTAGACAATTGCAGAGAGGTTGTCTTAATTTAAATGGTGATGTGTGGGATAGGGTGGCTCAAAATATGTTGTGAAAAACAACTGTTTGTTAGGCGCAATTCAGAAGTTTAAAAGCTTATATCATAATGTAT
This sequence comes from Lucinisca nassula, assembly GCA_963580285.1. Lineage (NCBI taxonomy): Eukaryota > Metazoa > Mollusca > Bivalvia > Lucinida > Lucinidae > Lucinisca > Lucinisca nassula. Next base: position 111,200,653 of record OY757023.1, on the reverse strand, counting down.
AATACCGAATCCTTGCAAAATATATGAACTACAATTGAAAAATATACCAGTTTGGCCGATTCTATCCATTTTGCGTCGATTGTTTTATAATCGACCCAAAGTTATTAAATGACATAATCAGGAATAACGATGTTGTCCACGTGACTATCACTGAATTTGGGGGGGGGGGGGCAGGTGGGGGGGGGGGGGGGGGCAAGGTTTTGCTTATTAACTGAAAATTGTTGTGCTATTTTTATCGATGTTATAAGTATAAGTAAGTCAGAATGTAGCGTGTTGCTGAATGTCTTTGGGATGCATGTGTAGCTTAGTTTAAAATTGGAGTGGAATGAAATACACTGTACCACCCCATTCCAGTGTGAGTTGCATCTCGACCATTCCATAGATTAATTCCTTGGCCTAGCTATCTAATTCAATGGAAAAAGACCATGCAATCATAAGGTCTCTCACCGCTGCGGTTTCGAGCCTGGCTAGGGTCACATGTGAGACGCCAAGTTCTGCAACAGAAGGTCACGTGTTCTTTTCTCCGGACACTCAGATTTCGCCGACCTCTGATTAACGATAGACTAGATCTTGAAAGGGCTGTAAAACCAACTTCCCCAATCCTCCCCCCCCCCCCCCCCGCAAACAAATGTCTGCCCAAAAACAGTGAGGATTTGTCTGTGATGACTGTTACCAGCCCTTCCATATCAAACACGTCCCATCAGACCCTGCTATATGTAAAAATGCTGTTTTGCGGGCCTGTAGGTAGACTTATATGCGTCCTAGATGTTAATAGGTGTGCTAATGTATTCCATATTTTATATTATGCCACCATGCAAGGCCAGATTTTATTTTATACTGACTCAAACTACAAGAGAGAGATTTGAGGAAGGGGTATATATTTTCATCTAAGGATTGCTTTGTAAAAAAAAGTCACATCTCAGCAGACTTTATAAGTTTAGCCTGTAAGCTACAGACCACTATTTTGTTTTCTTTTTTAACCTTTATCCTGCTGAATATGTTAATTTAGCAATAGCCATTGCAGTCCAGCAGCCGATCGAATTACTTCGCATACTAAATTTGTTCACAAGTTGCATGACAATCACTGTAGGTGCCATCTGATCTGGATCTACACTGTTTGCAAAGCAGGGGTTTCTCTGTTTTAACGAATTGACAGTAATTATCGCATTAGTGGATGGTATATAATATATAGAAGCACAGGTGGATTGCCCATTAAACCCATACAATTGTATTTAAAGCAAACATTCTTGACTTTGATCAGACGCCGCTTAATTATAATGTTTCTGTGCAACATTTCCCTCATGAAAATTGTAAAAGTACACTCTTACAAAATAAAGACTTTTTCTGAATTTTCTCTATTTTGTAATTAGACTTTAATCTCTAAACTAAACAATCTTTCTGCTTTGGACTGTCAGAATGGGTACTTTATTACCAGAGCTGGCACAAATCTGGCAACACTCAAAAGAAGTTGCTAAAGCTAAGAACAATACAGATGGCTTTTAACTATACACAGTAAAATAAAAGAAACAGGTTTGAGTGGCTGAGTGAGTGCGTGAGTGAGTGTGTGAGCACGCCAGCAATCAAGTGAGTGGGTAAGTAGGTGAGAATGAGAGTTTGAGTTTTACGTCCCACCAACAGCTGAGGTCATACGGAGATGGGACCTCGGTTTAAAAACTCATCCGAAAGTCCGGAGAAGCCTGGGATCGATCATGCGATCCCTGGTTTACAAGGCGAGTAGCGTAACCACTACGCCACAGAGGCTTCTGTGGGTGAGTAGGTAAGTAAGCAAGTAATCTTGCAGGCACACAACACTGACTCAACTTTGATTCAACGTTGAAACGTTGTTTCAACGTTGATTCAATAGTAGGTAGGTAAGTAAATAAGGTAGGCTAAAGAAAGAATGTTTATAAGTAACTAAGAGGTTTTAGTAATGAGGAAACGTCACTAACAAATAAAATAAATAAATATTTTTCCCATTTTGTACAGAATGGGATGTCCCATCCCACATACAGAAGGGGTGCATTTAAGAGTTAAGGGGTACCAGGCTGATTAGAATGTAATCATTGATAAAATTGGTTGAACTTTAAGCAAACAGTGAATGCCCTGCTCAGGCATCTTGTTCTGCAGTATCTGATACGGGTCTGCACTGTTTGCAACGAGTGATAAGTTGTTACCTTATTCCTTTTTCCTTATTCCTTTGTCCTTATTCCTGATTTATATTTTCAACCTGAATTTTTATAAAGGGTCATATCAGGAAAGGTCTATTTTTGGCCCCAGCAAAATATGTCGACTTCAAGTACGCTTCGGCTCCGACTTTACGTAAATATGCTCACAAAAAGACTTGTTAAGATTTCAACTAGCATAGAATCGACTATTCAGTTATCATACACAATATCAAACCAAAATTCGCCCGCCTATCGTGGCTTGGAGAAATATATTGAGCTGAATGGTGCTTCCACGTAGAGCCGAAATTGACGACACATGAGTAAGCCGCTGTGGGTTCAAGCCTGGCTGGGGTCACGTGTGAGACGCTAAGTTCTGCGTGATTTTTCTCCGGGCACTCCGGTTTTTGCCAACCTCTGATTATCGCTTGGCTCAACTGAATAAGTGAAATAATCTTGGAAGGGCCGTACAACCACAACCATTACGATAACACAGCCGTGACACATAGTGCATTTTTCACATCTCCAAAATAGCTACTTTTCTGATGAAAATCCATGATATTTTTTCTTATTTATACTCCAAGCTTAGGTTGCAGGTGCTCATTGATGCGGTTCTAACGAGTACCAACAAACTATGTCTTGGGACAGAAATAAGGAAAATCATGTATACACCCGTAAACCCCAGTTTTCTCTATATCACAGACTTGTTCACCTGTTGAAAACAAAAAAAATGTTTTGAGCAGGCTGGTCAATGGAAACTAAATGATGTTCAACTCTACTGCAATCTGGAAAACTAATTAATGACAGATTCAATCTGTCATTTCTAGCTATCCTGCGTGTTGTAAAGTAGTTCCGGCTTTCTTACGACTTTCTTCCGGCTTTGACCGCCAAAGAAATATGAGTCCGCACAAAATGTAGTCCAGTTTGGCGCAGTTATCAAAATTGTACATCCTATAATCGCAATACAAACTTTTGAAGCAGACGACTTTTGAATTTTATCTTACCTTTCCGAGAATAGATTCAGCATTTCATATGAATCAGCTGCATCATGCGAGACTATACCCAGATCAATGCGGCGTCTGCTCAGACGTCTGCTCAGGTTTTACAGTGTTTTCTAGCAGTGCTGTCAATACTTAATCCTTAAAGACCAGCCGGTCAGCTGCAGACCAAAATATTAATGGGTTTTCCGAAATTCGAGGTCAAGTCTAGGTCAGTTACAACTAGGTGTATATCAGACTGTGCGAGAAAGGCTGTCCCTTTCAACACTGGAATATGGTACAGATACCTATGCAAACAGTGTAGATCCTGCGATATAATTCTAGGTGCCATATTTAGCAGAATGGACCAGCCCAACTTCAGTGATGGAAGAGTACACTCCAGAAACTCAAGGCAGTGAATAAATCAAAGCACTAACAACACTCATGCCGATTGTCTCTAAATGCAGGCTGGTCATAAACGAGGACTTGAACTGATCCGTTTAAACTTAAGATGTTAGTAACTGATGCAAAAATGTAGACCAAGATCAGCACCATGTTCTGTGGCGTTTGATCTTAGTCTACACTGTTTGTCAAATCAAACATTTGATTCAAGTACAGATTTTACAGATAACACTTACATGTACCCAAGACTGACAAACGACCCGGCTATGTTTGGGTGGATTGTTTGGCATTCGACCCGAAGTTACTAATAAGAAAAGCGATTCAAAGCTAACGTCTACGTGACTATCACTGACTTCTCAGAATAACGTTTTTCTTGCAGAAAATAGCCGCAGTGAGATAAGGGTATTCCATAAGACTGAAGAGTGTCATCCTGGAATCATAGGTTGAGCTTGACAAACGGTGTAGACCAACTTCGGACGCTGCAGAACGCGCTTCTTATCAAACTATTCACTATTTGTTTGGAATTTCAGAGTTAAATTAAACAGTTTAAATCTCAGCCAAGGACTTTTACCCCAACCTACATCCCACCAACACTTTCGGTGCTTTGATTCTGAAACCAAACGAGTGCATGATTACAACACGCTTAGGCACCATGCCCTTAAGCTAAAAAGGTTATATCAATCAACCGTGACGTATGGTTACCAGTCCGGCCACGATCCTGTGTTTTGTTTGCTTTGAGGTTTAACGTACCCGTCAACACTGAATAGGTCATTTTGGAGACGTTGCTTCCAATTTTGTGTAACTTTTACCCGACACTGAGATGAAATGACATCTCAAGCCCTGCCACCCAATGAAACCAATAGGGTTTATATGCATGGACGGCCCGACACGCACCGCTTTACCTGGGCAGGCTTAGATCCTCTAAGTAGATTACCAGTACTCGTGTGCGGGTCGGTTTCAGCTCTGCGTGGAAGCATCACGCAGCCCATCTATTTCTTTAAGCCCCGATTGGCGGGGGTCAACGATCCTGTGTACCACCTTCACACCAGCACTGATAGAAACCATATGTTCATGATCAAACTTTTAATGTGTGATGTAAGGTCCTGCCTAGAAAAAAAGAAATTGTATTTTGTTCTCAAAAAGCATCAAGTGAGAACGTATTGCAACATTTTTCATTAAACCCTGGACAGTTAAAGTGAGTGAGTGAGTATTTCAGTTTTACGTCCCACAAATAGCTAAGGTCATACGGAGACGATACCTCGGTTTAAAGACTCATCCGAAAGTCTGGAGAAGTCCGGGGTCGATCCTGCGATCCCTGGTTTACAAGGCGAGTAGCATAACCACTACACCACGGAGGCTTCTAATGGACAGTTAAAAGCTGGTCGGAAAGAGGATGGCGTTGACTCTGATTTTGGGTGCCACATGAGTGTGATCTATTTGTCTGTTGGCGCGACATCTTACTATCCACAGAAAACGCTAGTGGACGTCGAAGTAGCGGAAGACCGACGTCAGTACGTCAAGATCGATTCATCCGACAGACGCATATGCGAAGCAGATTTCCACCGGCATCTGCTTCACTGTACCTGTAGATAAACAAAGGGTTTCAACTACCGACTAATAAGCACTGACACTGTTCATGGCCCTTATGCGATGCACTTTTGAGAGCTAGACGTCCCTGTCGTGACCAAAATTAAGACGTCGACACAGTACGGAACACTTACGCTGGTGCATGAAATACGTACATGTTTATTGACATGACGCCGATTGTCGTTTCGGGAAGTTTCGACATATAGGTGTAAGGTATGCCGAGGCGACGCGTGCGTAACAGAGCATGACATATCGGATGGATTAAGCGAAATGGTATGTCGAGCTATTGCATGTAGCTAGCGGCGACATTAAGAACATTCAAGATCATGGCTGAGACGTTAACTGAACAACGAGGCGTTAATCAAGCAAGTGCGTCGGCCTCACGTGGCACCATTTATTTGTTTACGCTCAGAACCCGGGATATCTAATCCAGCAGGATTACGCGCGGGTTTATAGTGCTGTCATTACTCAAAAATGAGTAATCTTATCAGGCCGATAAACAGCATATTGATGATGATTTTGACATATGGTACAAAATAATTCTAAACAAGCTAAATAAACATGCCCCCATTAAAACCAAAAGAGTTAAAACCAAATGTTTACCAGACTGGTTCACATCAGATATAACTGAAATACAAAAACAAAGGGATAAATACAAACGCCTAAAACAATGGGATGATTATAGAAAATCACGCAATAAAGTCAGAAAATTAATCAGGCAAGCCAAACGCGAACATTTTTCTAATAAAGTCGACACTTGTAAGAGCTCTGCTGATTTATGGAAGCATATGCGTGCCATAACGAAGGGTGGTATACCTTCGACAAACAACCTCCCCTCGGAACTTGTCATTAACAATAAAAGTATATTCAATTCTGAACATGTCGCCTCGGAACTCAATAAATATTTTACCACGGTAGCCGAAAAATTTAAAGTTAGTGAATCAGAAGCATTAACCCCGGATGTTGACAAAATAAGAAACTTTGTAAATTCGAGAGTAGCAAACAATGTCAACTTTAATATTCCCTTAATAACTACTGATGAAGTCACATCATATATAAACAGGCTAGATTCGTCCAAAGCAACTGGTCTGGATGGAATCGGTCCGAGGATACTTAAATTGGCATCCTGCTGCATATCTCAGTCTATTGCTACACTCATCAACAAAAGCTTAATAACTAGTCAATTCCCTTCTGTATTTAAACAGGCGAAAATATTTCCTATTTTCAAAAGCGGCTCCAAGTCAGATCCTTCGAACTATAGACCCATTTCCATTTTACCGACAATTTCAAAAATTTTCGAAAACCATGTTAATAAACACCTAATGGGCTATTTGCATAAATATAACCTATTAAACGACTCACAATCAGGTTTTCGACCCAAGCACAGCTGTCAGTCTGCGCTTATTAAACTCACTGACCACTGGTTAAAATGTATTGACGAAGGTGATTTAATCGGATCATTGTTTCTCGACTTCCGCAAGGCCTTCGATCTTGTTGATCATTGTATCTTAATAGAAAAACTTTCATTGTACAAGTTTAGTAGTCTTAGCCTTAACTGGTTAAAATCCTATCTCGAAAGCCGGAAGCAAACTATAAAAACTGACAGTGGCCTAAGTGACTTCTCGCATGTTATATCAGGAGTGCCACAGGGTTCCATTCTTGGCCCTACCCTCTTTCTATTATTTATCAATGATCTGCCTCTACATTTTGAATATTGCTTATCGGATTTTTATGCTGATGATGCAACAGTCCATACGAATGACAAAAACATAGATACGATAGAATATAAACTACAAACAGAACTTAGTAATGCAAACACATGGAGCAAACAAAATAAACTGCCACTAAACTACAGCAAAACTACCTGTATGATTATAGGGTCTAGACCACGTCTTAGAGATTGTCGCCAGCTTAACTTACACACTGATAACAATAATATTCAAAACGTCAATTCACAGAAATCACTAGGACTTTACGTCGATAAACAGCTGTCATGGTCTGAACACATTGACCACTTGTGCTCGAACATTTCCTCGAAAATATCACTATTAAAATCACTGTCTGAATATATTCCACTAACAGCACAAAAACGTTTTTATCAGGGGTTTATTCTTCCTTTAATAGACTATGGATCTATAATCTGGGGATCTACATCCACCTCGAATTTGGACAGACTTACCAAATTGCAGAAACGCGCAGCTAGAATTATGCTTAAAACGGATATAAGCACGCCATCCTCTCAAATGTTCCGAGAGCTTAAGTGGTCCCCAGTCAGCGAAAGAATCAAATGCAATAAAGCAGTTTACACGTATAAAGCCCTGAATAACCTAACACCCGACTATATATCCACCCTCTTGAAGCCTATGTCCGAACCACATGCATTGAACCTACGATCATCCGTCAATGGCACCCTTTATATACCCTTCGCACGTACCGAAATATATAAAGGCTCATTTTCCTGTTCAGCCCCGAAGCTATGGAATGCTCTTCCTCAAACAGCCAGAGACTCCGACTCTCTTGACACTTTTAAAAAGAAAATCAAACTTATATACTAGTATATATTTTAATGCATGTTCTATATGAGACTCATCAATACTCCCTATGTGCAATAGCCTAGTGTTCTTTTTAAAGCTTTTACACTCAATATATTTTATTTTTATACGCTCTGTTTTATTTTTAAACCTAATGCAAATTACCAAATGGCAGTGGAGGTGCTAGCATCGATCCACATCTGATTTCTTGTATATATGTATATATAATGTTTGTATTATTGTTGCAGAGGACCGCAAGGTAGAATAGCTGAATCAGCTAATTGCGTTACCCTCTATAAACATTGTTTAAATAAATAAAATAAATAAAAAAATGTCTTCAAGTCAATGGAATTCATGTACTGGACTGATCAGCCTTTCTCCTCCGATCTCTTTCCCATAGAGTATCTTTTGGGGGGAGGTATCCACAACCGACCAGACAAAAATGTTACTTATTGACAGTAGCATTGTTAAAACTTGAATTTTATTGTTTGGTTTTGAAAACGTAAATCGTTTCTTTCCAAAATTTTGAAACATCGAATGGCATTTCATAATACCACCGGTGTATAGACATCTGCAAACATATCATACAATGGAATTTGCAGAACTACTTTTCTAAGTTTTAAGATCTTTTTAGAAAGGTTGTCTGTAAGTTTTCACAGTGTTTTGATTTTCTCATAGAATCTGTCATTTCAGTGCTTTTGGCGCTTTGATTATACTCTGCTTTTTCTAGAATTTTATCTCCTTCCTAGAGCCAGTGTGCCTTTATCTAGAATTTAATCAGATAGTCTGACATATTATCTGATTTATAGTCTTTTGCTAGGATCTGTTGGTTTTAATTGTTGGAGCTTGAAAGATCAAAGCTACTCAAATTGAAGAAACTTTTGTCACATTTTGGTAGGAGTGAGTAATTGTTTTAAAGTTTAGCTGCTCTGCTTAAAGTAATTGTTTTAAAGTTTAGCTGCTCTGCTTTTTACATACTTGAGTCAAGCCATCTGCTGGCTGAGATTTATTGAAATTATTGAAGTGAAATTAGACACAGCTGATAATCTGGAGAGGTTCGAAAGCATATATGTACGAAAATACTGAGTTGAGTGTCTGAGCTGAGTCTTTGAGCTGAGGCTATGAGTTGAGTCAATGAGCTGAGTCTTTGAGTTGAGTCTACTGCATACCATGTATTGTTGTTGTTGTTGTTTTTTAAGTCCAGACAATATTAAGACTGGTCAAGTTTTCATCAAGCAGAATGTGGTTAATAAGGGCCTTTTACATGTTTATAGTCTTCACATGATGTTACAATGGAACATTTTTTTAGTTTGAATTATGCTTGAAAAACAGCAAGCCTGAATTTCAGGTCAATAACCTTTTACATTCAGTCATAAGCTAAGCAAACAAATCTTTTTATCCGCATATTATGAACGCCTCTGTCCGTCTGTCCGTCCGTCCGTCATGCTATCTCCTCAGTGACACTTTCAGTGACACCAACCTGGAGGTCCCCCGGGATGCACGGGAGCCATGACCCACCCCTTCAGTTTAATATCTCAGGCACTGTTCATACCCCCACCCCTGAACCATATATATTCTTGTCCCTTATGATAAGACATTTGTTCTTGTTTCTTATGATAAGACACATCTAGAGACGGAAACTCGGGTGACCCCTGGGTTGTGCTGGGGTCATGCCCCACCCCTCCACTTCATTATATCTCAGAAACCATTCAGATCCCCACCATACACCATGTATCCTCTTGTAACTTATGATAAGACGCTTTCAGCGACACCAACCTGGTGGTCCCCAGGGGTGCGCCGGGGCAATGCCCATGCTCCATTTCATTAAAGGCTTTATTTCTCAGAAACCATTCAGATCCCCATCCCTAAACAATATATATTCTTGTCCTTATGATAAGATGCATTCCACCATTGGGTCCCCCGAGTGTGCTTGGGTCATGTCCTACACCCACCACTTCATAAAAGGCCTAATATCGGATAACCTGTTCAGATTCCCACCCTTAAATTTTATATATATTCTTATTCCTTATGATATATTCAGTGACACCAACCTTTGGGTACCCCAGATGCGCTGGGGCCATGACCCCACCCCCTCCACTTTATAGTAGGCCTAATATCAGATAAATCGTTCCGATCCCTACTCATTAACCATATATATTCATTATCCGCATTTCGGCCTCCCCCATCGGGCCTTGAAGACATAGATGGGCAGCATGATGCTTCCACGCATAGCTGAAACCGACCCGCACACGAGTACTGGTAAAGCGCTCAGAGGACCTAAGCCTGCCCAGGCAAAGCGGTGCGAGTCGGCCCGTCCATGCTAATAAATTCTATTGGTTTCATTGGGCGGTAAGGCTTGAGGTGTCATTTCATGTCAAGGGCGGGTAAAAGTCTCACAAAATTGGAAGAAACGTCTCCAAAATGACCTTTACAGTGTTGACGGCTCAAATCAAACAAACAAAAATCATTATCCCAATGCTTTTAAAAAATGTGTTTGAGGAAATTGTAAATCCCTCCATCCATCTGTCTGTCTTCATTCATCCATCGATCATGCTATCCTCTCCTTAACCACTGGCCTGAATGCCAGCAAATTTGGTACATGGCTTTCTTACATAATGAGGGCGTGCTAGAACTATGCTATATTTGGCTTTTTTTTTTCAATCAATCAAATCTTTTATTCTCTCAATCCATCATACATAATGGCAATATGAGGTAATACAAACAATAGTTATAATAATTTAGAGAGGCTAAATGACAAATAGAGATATGAGGCTGCACATATCAAACAATAACACAAGAACACCATTCTTAAGTGAACCAGTTGTGGCAACTGAGCCCGGGATGCAAGAAACAAGTCTAACAGTCATGTTTCTTACATCCAGTTTCAAGCTCCTCACTTTCCCAATTTAGATTACCATGCAAACATGTCCATATAAAATAGAACTATCCTGTATGGACTTTAAGAGTTAACCTTCGGGTAACTTGTGATGCACATGTGCGCTGATGCTGGGCCGATGCTGGCAGTTTCATCGTGGCAACCACAGCGAGCACACAGAGCCCTGCTGTCACAGCAAGAATCTGACATTGTACAGCCCTGCACACACCACCGTATACTATACTTAGGCACGTCGACATGGCTTTAACGTGTATATAGGTTCTATATAATTTCATTCTATCAATACCTAATTTATTTCTAGTGATAAAATGTCCTTTACAAATTGGCTTAACTTAATTATTTTTTTTCTATTTTTAGTATTAAATAATTCATGAAGTTTTAGCGTGTTTGGTCTTTTACAAAATATGCTTTTAAATATTTCTTTCTCATTTCAATTAATTTCTTACATTCTAATATAAAATGAAACTCATCGCCAATGCTTGCCTTACATAAAAAAACATATCCGTTCATCTCTATTAATTTGCTGCCATCGCCCGGTTTCAATAGGTAGAGGATGGTTTCTTGTTCTTATCTGAGTAAGTGACTTCCTACATTTGAATGGGAGAGTGACCAGATACGTTTCGAATTCGAAATTTGTTTTTATCAATTTATACATGACAGCACTATTACTATTATTCATCTGTGTGTACCATTCGTTAATAAATAGATCTTTTAGTTTTTGCTTGACAGCACAAACGAGCCATTTTTCACTGGGAAATGACTGATTTTCCCAAATTCCACTCATTCCGCATTTTATTAAAATTTCTTTAATCGTTTTAATCCAAATAAACCGAGTTCTGCTAATATTTGAATATTTATATAGACTATACATCATGCTATATAGCGTGGAAGAAAGCTTCAAGACATCTGCAGTTACTAATTTTGCCCAGAACGAAATTAACCTGCATTGAATATCTATGTATATTGGAAAAACTCCGGTTTCACCATAAACCATAAAATTTGGAGTACTCGATTTCATGTTCAAAATTAGTTTCAGAAAATTTAAGACTACTCGTTCTAGAATATTATGCCTACCAAAACCAGTTATCTCACTTCCGTAAAACAAGACGGGCTTAACCATTTTTTCAAATAATTCAATCTGCAGATCTATTGGTAGTAATAATGATCGTGCTTTTTTGATCAGATTATACATTGCCTTTTCTGCTTGATTTGCAAGATGCTGCTTTGCTGCATAAAATGAGCCGGTTCTACTAAACACGATACCCAAGTATTTACATTCTTGTACTACCTCTAACACCTCGTTATTTAATAAAACATCGTATATTCCTTGTCTGCCTTTTGAGAATACAATAATTTTTGATTTATTTATATTAATTTTTAATTTCCATTGTGTACAATAGTCGTTATATAAATCTAAGGCTGACTGTAATCCGTGTGAGGACTCGCTAAGAATAGCCGTATCGTCAGCATAAAGGAGTATGAAAAGTTTTAGATATATGTATACTGTATCATCGAACTCTGATGACAAACATTCTATGCCACCATTAGATTGGTTTGCGAAAAAGAAAGCTTCTAAATCGTTTACATAAATTGAAAATAGAATGGCGATAGGTTCTCGCCTTGTCTGACACCTATATTACAAACAAAAAATTCGGTCTGTGTATCATTCACCAGTAGGCAAGATTTAATACCATTATACATGTTTTTGATTAGTCTATAACATTTTCCAGTTATGTTACAGTTAAAAAGCTTATGCCACATTCCATCTCTCCATGCCGTGTCGAATGCTTGTTTCAAATCAATGAAGGCGCAGTATAAACGTTTCTTTAATAAATTAAGAATTTCTATCAAACAATGTAAAGCGACAGAAGAGTTGGGATCTGCGAAGGTGTGTCATCGACTGCACGCTCTAGTTCTTATTGTTGGTCAATTGCTTATTAAAACTGTCTCGATCACGCAGTTAAATAACTAATTAAGGTTCCAATATTAACCATGTTTTTTTCTACCTCACAGATCATATAAAACCGGCCCACACACGAGTACTGGTAAACCGCTAAGAGGATCTAAGCCTGCCCAGGCAAAGCGGTGCGATTCGGCCCGTCCATGCATATAAACCCTATTGTTTTCATTGGACGGCAGGGCTTGAGATGTCATTCCATCTCAATGCCGGGTACAAAATTGGAAGCAACGTCTCCAAAATGATCTTTATAGTGTTGACGGGGACAAATGAAAATATAAATTCCGATTAGTTTATAAATTAACTGGATATCTGGCTTCGGTAGCTCCGTCGGATGCGCGTCTGCTTGGTGATGAGGAGGATGCGGGTTCGATACCTGCGCCTGGGTCGGCAACATTCTTTCGTGGAAATTGATCATGAAATCTTTTCTACGGTCATTCTTTCCGCAAGAAGGGCAGTTGTCAGTTTCTGGCGAAAGAATATGCACTGAACTGGTTAACCGCTTACGTATAAGCCTGTCCAGGAAAGCGTGGATAAGTAAACTGATCGGCTCAAAATGACCTAAAATAGTGATAACTGGGCCGTTAAACTCCAATACAAACAAACAAACAAATTAAATGGATATAATTAATATATCAAGTAATCTGATTGGCTGGTAAAGGTTGTTTAATATATTCAGTAATAGCTGGAAATGCTACAAGAACAACACATTTTTTTTTCAAAATACTTTTCATATGTATAGTATAAACAAGCCACACATAAACAAAGAACGGTTCTCCTTGAGCTAAAAGGTAAACTTTACACACAAATTATATGCTTATCAGTAGGTACTGCAGGCTTATTTATCGCCATGTGTTTACAGTGAATTTGAATTGGTGAAATTTGCTGAAATGGAGGATTTAGTCGTGGATTTCAGACAATTGAATATTCAGAGGTAAGTTTATTTACTTTATAATATCAACAGTTGTTCTTGCGATGTAAAAATAATAAAAGAATGACAGCAATTAAATACATCTAACTGATTTCAACCGCTACATGTATATGGTATATGTGGATATCATAGTACGTATGTTTAAGTCAAAATTCATATAATTGAGGAGAGTTGTTTTGTTTGAATTGAGGTTTAACGTCCCCGCCAATATTATTTAGGTCATTTTTGCCGACGTTTTCTATTTTGTAGGACTTTTACCCGATACTGAGATGAAATGACATCTCAAGCCCTGCCGCCCGATGAATCTAATAGGGTGTATATACATGTATCCGACAACACTTTTCCCTGGGCAGACTTGGACCTTAGGTCTAATACTCATATGCGGTCGGTTTCAGCTCTGCATGGAAGTATCAATTAAGCAGCCTCATCTATTTCTCTAAGCCCCGATTGGCGGGGGCTGCTATATTGGCGGTATAAAATTCATTAACGAGAAGAGTATTCTCTGTATTTTTGTTTGTTTGAGGTTAGGTTAAACTTCCCCGTGAACATTAATTAGGTCATTTGAAGGCATTGCTTTCAGTTCTGTGGGACTTTTACCAGGCACTGGGATGAGATGGCATCTCAAGCACTACTCCCAAACAATCCGCTAGGGTTTACAATCATGGACGGGCCGACGGCAAGCTCAAACCTTCTATGCGGCTTACCAGTACTTGTCTCATGTTCGGTCGGTTTAGTACCGTGCAGTCCAGTCTATTTTTCCAAGCCCCGAGGGACGGGGTGCCTATTGTATGTGTAAGTTTTATTGCAAAAAAAAGAAGGTTAATAAATACATTTCGATAACACACCCGTGCGACATAGTGCATTTTTTCACATCTCCAAAATGGCTAATTTTCTGATGAATATCCGTGATACTATTCTTGTGTATATGTTGTGGGTGCTCGTTAGAACCGGCTCGTAGTTGTGAATGTTCGTTAGAACCGGCTCTGTGAGGCGGTTGTAACGAGTACAAAAACCTATGTCTTGGGTGAGAAATAATAAAAAAATAATGTTTACTCCTGTAAACCCCAATGGGGGTATAAGGGATAGTTCATTAAAAGGACTTGTTCACGTGATTGTATTGACATTTGGATAACATAGATAACATTGTGCATGTTTTCATAGCTAAACATGTCAATGCTTTGATGTAGATATTTGATATTTTACTCATTGCTGATGCAGATGCAACCATAGATGACTATAGGTTATATAAGGAATCTGCGGGCCATATCGTTTCCTATATCATTCCCCATTTTGCAAACAGCAGGAGTAAATTTTGAACTTAGGAATTTATTCAGAAAATTGCTGAGCTTTCTGCAAATGGTGAGGGCCCTGATCAGATGTCACATACTGTTGCGTCTGATCAGGGCCTACACTGTTCGCCACTTTCGCTGCTGTGGGTTCATATATCGCTCAGGTTACGTGAGACGCCATTGTCTTCAATGGATGGTCAGGTAGTTTTTCTCTGGGTACTCCAGTTTTAATCCATCTCTGATAAATGATCCGGATGAGCTTACAGGATAGACAGTTGTCCATCGTCGTCGTCGTCTGTCGTCGTCGTCCCTTTACAAGACTATAAAAACTCTAAGTTGCCATAGCAAACAAACTAATGATCCGATTTTCATGAGTATAAAAACAATACCCCCCCCCCCCCACACCCCCCTGGATTCTAAAGATGAAAAATTAGCTCAATCGGCCCAGTGGCTTCAGAGGCTCCAATGGAGTTGTTTGCATCTTCGAATCCTTTGGCTCAGATGAGCGATATAAGACCATTAAGATCCCCTTGTTCTTAGCTCACCTGAGCCGAAGGCTTCAGGGGTGCACCGTCCATCGACGTCGTCGTCATCCGTCAGTCCATAATTTCTTCAAGCAGCATCTCCTTCTGAACCATTCATTGGATTATGACCAAACTTCACAGACATAATCCCTAGTTGGTCCTCCTTCAAAGTTGTTTAAATGGTTCCGGTTAATTGCACATCTAGGTCACAGGTGCTAAAAATAGAATTTCTAACTGAAAAGTTAAAAAACAATATTCTTCTCTGAAACCGCAAGGCCCAGGTCTTTGATATATAGTATGTAGCTTCATCTAGTGGAACTCTACCATGATTGTTCAAATTATAGACCTGGTGCCAAGACCACTCGTTTTAAATAGATTTACTGCGGAAAAAAACTTTAAACATCTTTTCTGAAACAAGAAGGCCCAGGTATTTGATATTTGGTTATATAACTTTATCTAGTGGACCATTACCAAGAGTGTTCAAATTATAGCCCTGGGGACCCCGCTCAAGAACACATTTGTTTTACATAGACTCATAAGGGAAAGCCTTAAAAATATTCTTATTTAAAACCAGAAGGCCCAGGTCTTTTGATATTTGGTTTGTTGCTTCATCTATGTACCTCTACCATGATTGTTCAAATTATAGCAATGGAGACAAACATGGCTCCGCCCTGGGATCCACATCTTTTACAAGACTTCTTAGGGAAAACCCTTTAAAATCTTCTTGTCTGAAACCAGAAGGCCCAGGTCTCTGATATTTTGTAGAAGCTTCATCTAGTGGGCATCTACCAAGATTATTCAAATCATAACCCCGGGTCCAAAAATGCCGCCCCTCCTCCGGGCCAACTTGTTTTACATATATAAGTGAAAGCTATTTAAGACTCTTCTCGTCTGAAACCAGAAGGCCCAGGTCTTTGATATTTGTTATGCAGCTTCACCTTGTGGAAGTCTATCACGATTGTTCAAATTATATCCCTGGGGACAAAATGGCCCCGCCTCCTGGCCCATTTGCTTACTGTGAGGGAAAGAACCTTTAAATATGTTCTTGTCTGATCTTGCCTGATCTTGTCTGAATCCAGAAGGACCAGGTCTTTGCTATTGGATATGCAGCTTAATCTAGTGGACCTCTACCAAGTTTGTTCAAATTGTAGCGCGGGGGACAAAAATGACTCCGCCCCGGGGCCAACTTGCTTTACAGGAACTGATAAAGGAAAAACCTTAACATCTTGTCTGAAACCAGAAGGCCCAGGTCTTTGTCTCTTTGAAATTTGGTTCAGTAGCAGCTTCGTCTTAGGGACCTCTATGAAGATTTTTTCAAATTATAGCCCGGGGCCAAAAATGGCCCCGACCAAGGACCCACTGGTTTTACATTGCATATATAGGGGAAACTTTTAAAAATCCTCTTATCTGGAATCGGAAGGAAGGCCCAGGCCTTTGATATTTGGTATTATCATATGACGTCTTTGATTAGGTATGGATAACGTCGTGTAATACAAATCGCATGTCCACACGTGTAATAACACATTGGCGGGATAAAGTGACGTCATGACGACGTCAATGCCAAACATGCATTATTTATGGGAAAATGTCAAATTTAAAGGCGATAAAATCCGAGCGTTAATCAGAGATGGGCACACGAAATCAGTGCTGCAGGAGAGAGAGAGAGAGAGAGAGAGAGAGAGAGAGAGAGAGAGAGAGAGAGAGAGAGAAAACATGTCATTCCGTTCAAGAACTAGACATCCCACTAAGTCTTGTTTCGTTAAAACTACACCAAAATATGTGCCTGGATGACATCTTGATCAAATCTGAATATGGCTGATGTCAGATCAAAGCCAAGGTCACTAGGTCAAATTGCTTTAAAAACTTGTTCATCCCCTAGAGGCCGCAGTTTTCCTTCACTCCTCATGAAACTATACCACAATAGTTTGCCTGATATAAATGTATTAGAAAAGAAATCTGAATATGGGTCATATAGGATCCAAAACAAGGTCATGAGGTCAATTTGCTTTGACCCCTTGTTCCCCCTCTAGAGACCGAAATTGTGCTTCATGAAACTGTTCAAGAAAAAATGTCTGGTAATACCATGGGCAAGTAGGAAAATGGGTCATATGGGGTCAAAACCCGCTCACTAGATCAAATTGCTTTAAAACCATGTTCAGCATCTTGAGGCGTTTTGTTGTACTTTCCTGAAACTATTAAACATGTTAAAGAATGATTGTCTAGGTAATATCAGGGAATGGCAAATGTCGGGCTCAGAAACTAGGTCAAGTTGCTTTCAAACCTTGTTCACCCCCTAACACACAGTTTTGCTTTAACATTCATGAAGCTATGCAAGAATGTTTGTCAGATGCTGGTCCTCTGGTTTGAATGCGGGTCATATTGGTTCAAAAACTAAATCACTGATCAAATTACTTTCAAATTTGTTCACTCGCTAGAGTCCACAATTTGTCTTCAATCGGAACAAAGACTGGGTCGCTAGGTCATATTTCTTTAAACCCTTGTTAACCCTTTGCTATGGCACAGTGTCATTCTGCGTGACATTAACCGAATGCTCGTCGTGATGATGTGTCAGTCCAGCTCGAATATTGACTAAGCGGAGTAAACAACTAGGTCAAATGCCTTTAATTTATAGTGACCACAGATTTGCTTCACTCTTCTTGATGAAGTTTATTAGAATGTATGAAATCTCTTTCAGGTTCGAGTATACAGTGTCGAGTCAAAAACTAGACAACTTAGTCAAGTGTGTTTATTGCCTTGTTCACTGTCTACAGAAACAACTTATTTGCTTCCGTCTTAATAAAACATGACCAGAACGTTTGTCTTCATGATAACGCGATAGCTTTTGACCTGATAAAACCAAATTTGAAATTTGTCATATCGGGTCAAAATTAGGTCTCATAATCTGTCTGGGCTCACCAGAATCTGTTCTCGCACCCGCCTAACGGGGCTTGAATAAATAGATTACGCTGCACGGTGCTTTCACACAGAACTGAAACTGACCGCACACGAGTACTAGTAAACCGCTTAGAAGGACTAAGCCTGTGGAGGTAGAATGGTGTGAGTCAGCCCGCCCAATGCATATAAGCTGTTTGGTTTCATTGGGCGACAGGGCTTGAGATGTCATTTCATCTCAATGTCGAGTACCGGCTCCGATAGCTCAGTTGGTAGAGTGTCCGCTCCGGGGAACGGGAGGTCTCGGGTTCGATCCCGGGCCGCGACATACCAAAGTCGTTAAAAATGGTACTAGCTGCTCCTCGCTTGGCACTCAGATTTACGGGGTAGAGCTAGGACTGGTCGATCCAGTGTCAGGATAATGTGACTGGGTGTGGTATCATGTAATGTGTCTGGGACATGATACTTCAGTGAGGCAGCACTATAAACGTGAGCATTGAGCTCCCTGTCGCAACCAGACACCGTCGTGATATGACTGAAAAATTGTTGAAAGCGACGTTAAACCCGAATTCACACACACTCAATGTCGAGTAAAAGTCCCACAAAATTGGAAGCAACATCTCTAAAATGACCTAAATAGTGTTGTCGGGGACGTTAAACCTCAATTTAAACAAAACAAAACCAGAGTCCCTTAATGACTCAGGTGAGCCATTAAGAACCATCTTGGTCTTCTTGTTCGTATATCTCTGCATGGAGGGGGCACTATGTTAAACATGGCTTACGGCTCAATCAATTAACATCAGACTTTTAGTATTTCAGTTTGAAGATTATATTTGTGTCTATAAAAATACATTAAAAAAAAAACAAACAAACAAAAAAACATGCACTTACAACAATGCACGATTGGAAAACGTAATCGCCGCCAAAAATGTTAAAATACATAATTAGTTTGTCTGGAGGTTTTGAACTGACCTTTTGTTTGTTTAATTAAAGGTTTAACGTCCCTGTCAACACTGTAAATGTCATTTTGGAAACGTTGCTTCCAATTTTGTGGAACTTTTACCCGACATTGAGATGAAATGACATCTCAAGCCCTGCTGCCCAATGATGACCTAGTAGCCAATGTAACGATTTTTAGCATTTAAAACAAACAAAAAATGAATATAATGAATATACATAGATTTAGCCCTCTAATACAAAAATATAGTTCTTCAGATTTACATGCTGCAGCTCGCTGTAACACGCTATGATTCTTGAAAAAATGACCCAATTTTGAATATACCCTGTCGCTAATGTTTGTCCCTTCATGGTGGCTAAACAACGCAATCTATGGGTGTAAATAAGCCATATAAGCCAAGAGGCATATTCAGGAACTTACTTCCAATTCTAAAACCGATGCCTTCTAGTACGATTACTGAGTTAGCATCATAAATATACCAGTGGGGTATGCGTCTTTGCCATGTCACAAGGCATGGTTACATACTGAAGTGCAAATATCTAACCTTTTATTGTTTAGATGGAATGGGATTGCAATTGCGGTTCAATGATACGATGCTTAGGAAACAAAAAGCAGAATTTAAAGACTTATTTCATTCAGTGTCTGGACACAATGATGTAAAATAGGGTGTCGCTAAAACAGCACTCACCTACGGTAACGGATCTATATCTGGTCAAAGTGTGCAGACAGGAATAATTCTCTGCTTATAACTATGTCTTATATCCCTCAAAAGGAATGCTCTAAAAAATAAACCATTAAGTGTTTGATCTTTTTTCGAAATAAACATAATATGAAATCTGAAAGTGGATAATTAATTTGTCATTTTTCAGAGCCTCGCCTCCGTAACGGTGCTTTCAAAAGGTCAATGGATTGAAAGGAACACTTTAAGCTAATTGGCATATATATTGCATAAGATTGTACTGATATGAAACATAATATTGACCATTGGTTCAACAACAATTTGGTTGATAAAAAACAAGCTGTTCTCCACCTCCGTAACTTTTCTCCCCCGTAACGTAAACACCTAAGCCGATATAGGTATCGGAACATCTTTGTGTGCATCACGTGCTAGTTGTGCTAGTAATATCAAATCACTAAAGCAAAACATTGGATTTTGCCCTAGCTACAGACTGTTAGGAGAAATCTATCGTTGCGGATGAGATGTTACGGAGGTGAGTTAAAATGTTACGGAGGCGAGCAATTTTAGAAGTGAGCGTTACTTACTCAGACAATCAGTAGTCCGACGAAGTGTTGTTTGTTGGCTAAAGCTATGAGTTGAACGTCATAAATATACCCATTCGGTTAGCATAGACTGTTGGATGAAACAGAAACCTGGGCTTACAGATATAAACTCTCCTCCGTAACGAGCATGTTTTACTGTCAAAAGCTCAAAAACTATTGAAATGGTGTGGGTAAAAGTGTGGGTCAAATGTTAAAATGTGGAAATAAACCGAAAGAAAACATGTCAGTCGAAATTCCATAAGGTTCCTTTTTCTACCTTTTTGGTTTCATAATTTGGTCATTTTTTTTTTAAGAAAGCCGCACTCGTCAGCTGGCAGATATAGGAAAATGTTCGGTATATATTGGGCTTTAGGGATAACGAGAGGCGTGGGAAGCAAACACTCTACTAGTCAGTAGCATAGACGGGAGTCTGATAAGAGAAAATGTTACTTTGACACTTTGCAGAATAAGTCCATTGTGAATGATGGTGGTCGACAGGTGGATTGTAGGCTGTGGGGAAAAGAGTATGAAGACATATAACAACCAAACCTGCTTCCCGGCACTGGCTTGTGCCTATGAAAAGGTAATTGTAGATGTTCCTTATGGAACTGTTTGCACACTCTTGAAGCCACTTCCTTAGAACTAGAAGTTGTTCATTGTCGTCTTTTAGCCTACCTGTCACGTAGGGACAAGGTGAGCTTTTGGGATCACATTACGTCCGCCATCCGCCATGCGTCTGTGCGTCTGTAAACAATTTCTTCAAACGATATCTTCTAAACCACTGATCAGATTTTGACCAAATGTCACAGGAATGATCCTTTGATGGTCCCCTTTCACAGTTGTTCAAACGGTTCCGGTCCGTGGCACATCAAGGTCACAGGAACCAAAAATAGATTTTTTTCCTGAAACCATAAAAACTTCTACCCTGAAATCGCAATGCCCAGGTCTGTGGTAATTGCTTTGAACCTTCATCTAGTGGACCTTTACCACGATTGTTCAAATTATAGCCCTGGGGCCAAACATCGCACCGCCCCTGGACCCACCTGTTTTAAATAGACTTACGGGGGTAACCTTTAAACATCTTGACTGGAACAAGAAGGCTCAGGTCTTTGACATTTGACATGCAGCTTCAAGTAAGCCCGGGGCCAAAAATGGCCCACCAGTTTTACATAGACTTAGATTGGGAAGAGGTTTAAAAATCCCCTTGTCTGAAACAAAAAGGCCCAAGTCATTGATATTTAGTTTGAAGATTCATCTTGTGGCCCGCTGCTAATATTGTTTAAATTAAAGCACTGGTGCCAATCTCTGCCTTGTGCACTAGAAACGTACCCTCAATGTTTGCCCAGATAGTGAAATGCATCAGCTGTGTATAACTAATATGGGAACCACCGACTCATAAGTTTAGCTTCTGATTCCAGCCCCTTCTCCCCGCCACGCCCGGTTGTCACCATGAGGCATTGTTGGCATAAGTAATTCATCTTTCCATGGCGTATTAGGATCTGACCCTCAATGTCCACAAGGTGTCGAGACATTAGCATACATGTCAGCTCTGTATTGCTAAAGGGAATCTCATAAGTCTAGCTTCTGATGCTAACTCTGTTAGTTCCGCCCCCACCCCACCCAACCCCAACCCTTGTCACCATGTGACATTGTAAGTAAGACTGAGTCAGTTCGTCGCCTTCTGGTGCATTAGGATCTGACTCTGACTGTCCAAATGGTGTCCAGATAGAGACATTTAAGTCAGATCTGTGTTAACAAAGCGAACCACCGCCTCACCTAATGCCAATCCCCCAACCCTCCCACCCCGCCTTTGTCACCACGTCATTGTCAGTTACACTGGGCAACTGTCAGCTCTGCATTGTCAAAGGAAACTTTTGAAAGCCTTCATTCTCTGAAAGAAAAAACAATTAAGAAGGCATGTTACATAGGTGACCCTCAGACAAAAATGTCAAAATTGTTTCCCTCCACTGAACATGATTGCCACAAAAACTAAAAAAATAAATTAAAATGACTTCTACTCCTGTAGAGGTAGACTGATTTTGAAATAATTTCACAGAAATGCTTCTTGGGTCACTGTCAAATAAAAAGGCTCAAACCGCTCACTCCATCTTATGTTACCTACCATGTTTCTGTACAGTAAGGATCAGGTGAACGATTCAGGGCCATTTTGGCCCTCTTGCAATGTCTTGTTTACAACAATGTCAATTAGGCCGACCAGATGAAGTCACGGCTATTTACATTGTACTTTGCCTACTGCTGGTACCCAACTTTGATTCAACGTTAAAACAAAGTTCGTAATGTAGGTTTCACGTTGATTCAGCACTGAATCAAGTTATTGCTGGAAGCTGTTTCTCAGTTGACTGACTGTGATTTTTATCTTACCAGAGCCGAATGATCCGGGGGAGCTTATAGGATATGCAGTTTTCAGCTGTTGTCATATGTCGTATATCTTGTGTCCTCTGGCGTCAACACTCTCATGAAACCACTGAGCCGATTGGGCCCAAATTTTATCTGTAGCAGCCTTCGGCTGGGAGAGTGTATTATTTTATATGAAAATCAGCTGTATAAGTTTCCAAAGACTTAAAATAGGGAACATTAAAACATGTCATTTACTGACAAGCGTCTGCAGATATTTTGACAAAACTTTCATAGATTTGTCCCTTTGGCAATATTCTATCTGTCATATGATTTTTAGGCCTACTGCTCATATTTATTGGTTGCCATTGAAACCAAAATGCCAAAAAATAAAAAAATAAAAAAAAATAAAAAAAATAAGAAAAAATAAACAAAATCACCTCCTCAGAAACCATATTCTTTATGAGGCTGAGACTTCGTGCAGATATCATCTTATTAGCCTTTACAGTTTTTTTTTATTATTAAATTCGGTTCTTTAGTTCGGTTGCTATGACATCTTAGAGTTTCCATAGACATATAATGGGAACTTTGAGAAATGGTACTTTCTGCCGAGCGTTTGCAGATATTTTGATAAAACTTCCATAGAAATGTTCCTTAAGCAATCTTCTACCTTTTATAATAAACGGCTTATTAGTTTGAATGCTATGGCAAATCGTAGTGTCCATAGACTTACAATTAGGAAAATTGCAAAAATGGCATATACTGTCAATTCATTGCAGATATTTTGACAAAACATTTATAGCAATGTTCCTTGAAGCAATATGTTTTTGTGCCAATTGCTGGTTGTGCAATGGGGGTTCAAAATTCAAAACCACTGACCCAAAACGTCCCCTGAGACATGCAAAAATCCGCCAAAATTTTGTTTCAAAGCCCCCCCCCCCCCCCCCCCCACACACACACAAAAAAAAAAATTATCGTGACACGGCCATGACCCAGCTCAACCACATTATAAAAAGCCAAATCATCAATCAGAAACCTTTAAAATCCCTACCTCTAAAATATATACATGTATATTCTTGTCCCTTATGATAAGATGCATACAGACACGCGTTTAACCATTAACCGTTTGACGCGTATGACCCACAAAGAGGGTTGAAGCGTCGTTAAACACGAAAACATCATCATGATCATACAGACACGCCACTCGGGGGCACCGAGGGTACCCCGGGACTACCGCCCCACACCTCCACACACACACTCACTTCAATAAAGACCTCATTTCTCAAAACCCATTCAAATTCCCACCCTTAGAACTTTATAACCTCATGTTTCTTATGGTAAGAGATATTCAGTGGCACCAGTCTGGGCGTCCCCCACCCCTGGATGCACTAGGGTCATGCCTCATCCCTCCACATATCTGAGAAACTCTTCAGACCCTCACTCCTAAACCTTATAATATAATGTTACTAATGGTAAGATGCATTCAGTGACACCAACCTTCAGGTCCCCTGGGGTGACTTTGGCGATGCCCAAACCTCTACTTCTTAAAATGTCATGTATCTCAGAAACCGTTCAATACCCAACCCCTAAACCATAATATATTCATGTTCATAATAACAAGACTAATTCTGTCACACCACCCTTGTGATCTTCCGGATTGTATTGGAGCAATGCGCCACCCTTCCAGTTCATAAAAGGCCATATATTTCAGAAACAATTTAGATCCCAATCCTTGATTTTTTTTTGTTTTGGGGTGGGGGCGGGGTTGGGTTTTGTGGCCCTTAAAGATTATTCAACTTATATCGAGCCGATTGTTTATCAAAGGTGGACGAAAACCGGAGTACCTGGAGAAAAACTACCTTCCGTTGCAGAAGTTGGCATCTCACATGTGAGCCGAGCCTGGTTCGAACCACAACAGTGAGATACCTAATGGTTAAGAGTCAGCGCTCTTATGCACTAGGCCACGGATGCTCATCAGCCCTGAATCATATCCTTGTTCCTCATGATAAGACACATTAACTGCGGGTCCACAGGAGCTATTCATCACCCCTTCACTCCATTAAAAGGCCTCATACCTCCAAAACCATCAAGGTTCCCACCCCTGAACCATATATATTCTTTGTCCTAATGATAAGACCTATTCAGTGAAAAAAATCTTGAGTCCCGTGTTGCACCGAGCCATGTCCAAACCCTCCATTGCTAAAATGGCCTTATGTCTCAGGAATCATACATATCCCCGCCCCTGAACCATTAATAAGGGCTCCCTTGGGTCCATCCCCAACCCTTCCACTTCATAAAACGCCTACTATTTCAGATATGGAGTCCACATAGGTGGTCATTTGAGTTTGGGGGTTCGTTTTGGGGGGCTTAATAATCGGTCGGTAGCTGCTTATGTGCAGTGCCCACCTGAGCTGTGGTGAGTATTGTGGCACATGGGCCTCTTGTTTTAATTCATTCCACCTTTTACATAATTAGTCATACTTAGTACATACTAACATCTACTAGCACAGGCATGTCAATATGAATGCTTCACACAGATTTGGTTAACGTACCACAAGTCATCCTTATTCTACTTACATATATTTCATGTCTGATTGACAATGCAAAAATGATGCATCGCTTCATTTCTGACGCGCGGCTACAACAACAGCTAGGAATCAATAACTGGTATGATTCTCCATTTTAAAGTTTACGACAACGTAACACCAATCACATTGTCAGCACAATACTATACTAAAGAGAACTTAATTTTCTTTTACAGCTGTTCATGAAAGTATGAACGCTGTGGGTCGCATGCAAAGTAAATGTACCCCGAAGGGGTTCATGTAAAATTAGCTAGCCACCCACTCTCGTGCATACTATCATGAACAGCATAAAAATAAGTTTATTTCTTATTAGCTCACCTGAGCCGAATGCTCATGTGAGGTAATAGTATGCCAATGCTCCGTTGTCCGTCGTCCGTTCACATTTTCAAATAAGTATATCTTCAAAGCCAGTGGGCTAATCATGATTAAATTCCACGCGAAGCATTGTCAGGTAGGGGGAAAGAATGCCTATTGTTTGGGGGCAGATCAGATGGAAACTCTTGTTGCCATGGCAACATGTAGCTCCCATAGACTCATAATGGGAAAAAAAACTTTAAAAATCTGTTTCTCTGAAACCACAAGGCCCAGAGCTTAGATGTTTAGTATATAGCAACGTCAAGTGGTCCCTTACATTAGTACTGCCAATCATGTCCCAGGGATCTGATATGACAACGCCCTAGGACTCCTTAGCTTCCACAGACTTACAACAGGGAACAGGGCTTCAAAAATATTCTTCTCCGGAAGCATAAAGCTCATAGCTAAGATATTTAGTATGTAGCAACGTTATATGGTCCCCTACATAAATCCTGCCAATAATGCCACGGGGGTACAAATTAGCCACGCCCCGGGGCTCATAAGCTCCCATTGACTTACAAAGGGAACAACTTAATTAAGATTCTTCTCTGAAACCACAAGGCACAGAGCTTAAATGTTTACTTTGTAGAAATGTCAAGTGGTCCCCTACATTTATCCTGCCAATCATGCCCCTGGGGTCTAAATTGACGAGGCCCCGGGGATCCTTAGCTTCCAAAGACTTATAATGGAAAAAAATCTTCAAAAATCTTCTTCTCCGAAACCATATAGCCCATAACTGAGATATTTAGTAGCTTGCAAAGTAAAACGGTCCGCTACATAAATCCTGCCAACCATGCCCCCTGGGGTCTAAATTGGCCAGGACCCGGGGCTCCTTAGTTTCCATAGACTTCTGATGGAAAAAAGCTACAGAAATCTTCTTCTCCGAAACCATAAGGCCCATATCTAAGATATTTAGTAAATAGTTTAGTTGCAAAGTAATACGGTCCCCTACATAAATCCTGCCAATCGTATCCCTGGGGTCAGGATTTTCAACGCCCCGGGACTCATGGAAAAAACTGGAAAACAACTTAAAAATCTTCTTCTCTGAAACAACAAGGCCCAAATCTTAGATATTTAGTTTTTAGCAATGTAAAGTGGTCCCCTACATAAAACCTCCAAATTGGCCACACCCGGGGCACCTTAGCTCCCATAGACTTATGATAAACAAAAAGCTTAAAAAACTTCTCTGAAACCATAAAGCCCATAGCTTAGATATTTAATATGTACCAGCGTGAAACGGTGACCTACATAAATCCTGCGAACCTTGCCTCTGGAGTCAAAATTGGCCACTCCCTGGAGCTCATAAGCTCCCCTAGATAAACAATGGGAAAAACTTAAAAAATCTTCTTCATAAGGCCAAAAGCTTGGATATTTAGTACGTAGCAGCGTCAAATGGTCCCCTACATAAATCCTGCCAATCATGCCCCTAGTGTCCAAATTATCCAGGCCCCGGGGCTCCTTTGCTCCCTGTACTTATAAATGGAAAAAAAGCCATAAAAACTTCTTTTCTGAAACCCTTACATTAAGCCCATAGCATAGATATTTCCTAATGTATTAACGTGAAATGGTCACCTTCATGAATCTTGCCAACCATGCCTCTGTGGTCAAAATTGGCCACGCCCCTGGGCTCATTAGCTCCCAAAGACTAATAATGGATAAAAACTTTAAAAATCTTTTTCTCTGAATTCACAAGGCCCAAACCTTAGATATGTAGTGTGTAGTAACGTAAAATGGTCCCCAACATAAATTCCTGGGGTCCAAATTAACACACATCGGGGCTCCTTAGCTACCATAGATTTATAATGAAAAAAAAATGTTTAAAAAATGTTCTTAAGTGAAACCATAAAGCCCATAGCTTAGATATTTTGTATGAAGCAATGTAAAATGACCATCTACATAAATCCTGTCAACCATGCGGCAGGGGTCAAAATTAGCTCCTATAGACTTATAATGGAAAAAAAAATCTTCTCTGAAACCATTCGTCTCTGAGCCTTGGTGTTTCATATGTTACAATGCTAAGTGTTGTCCTATATAAATCCTGCCAAGTTTGTAACTACAAGGCACATTAGCTCACATATGACTTATAATAATAAAACAAATAAATTTTGATCTTTTTTTCTGAAACCGTAAGGCCCAGACCTTAGATATTCAGTATGTAAAAACATTGAGTGGCCACCTTCATTAATCCTACCAACCAGCACCCTAGGGTCGAAATTGACTAAACCATGGGACCTTTTAACTCCTATTGAGGCCTCTGTGGTGTAATGGTTATGCTACGCACCTGATAAACCAGGGATCCCAGGATAGACCGCAGGCTTCTCGAAACTTCCAGATGAGTCTTTAAACTGGGATCTGTTTCCGTATCACCTTAGCTGTTGGTGGAACGTGAAACTAAAACACACTCAATCAAAAACTCCTGTAGACTAATAATACAAAAAAAACTTAAGAAATCTCCTGAGAGATTAGACATTTAGTATTGTTGCAACATCAATCGGTCACCAGCAATGGCTATGGCGTCTAAATTGGTCCTATCCGTTGGCTCATTATCTCCTACTGATTTATATATGGAAGAACTTCGAATAAAATTTTCTGCTCTGAAACCATGAGGCAAACAGCTTACTAAAATGTTCCTCATGTGAGCGTTAGGCTCATTGAGCCTCTTGTATTTACGTTCTTTGCTGCTCATCACTGGGCGCAAAAATGTTTATACGGCAAACCTTTAAAGCTGAAAAATAACAGGCTGTTTTTCTACGAAGAGATAAAGAGCGTTGACGCCGCTAACGCCCAATCAGATCGTAGAGAACCATGGTTTGAACTGACGTCATATGACGTCACTGAAAATCATTTGACACAAGGCGTTCATGGAAGTACGAAGTGCATTCTTTTCTATAAGTTTACATTAGCCTTTACACTGGAAATGTAAATATTAACATCTATTTTTATGGAAATCAAATAATCCTAATCATGTTAAGTAGTCCTTTTATATACTTATGCATGTATATATGTAATTCAATCTGCTCAAGCTAGAGTCTATAGTGTAGGTTAATATTTTATATACTGAAAAAAGACACACTCGAGTGACAATTAGTTCTTTCTTTTTCTAGCCATATGCAGAATCAACTATGGCATCTTCAAGCTAAGAATGTTAACCAGATGTTAATACTAAATGCGACGTTGGCGTCACAGATGAACTATTTTGCGTACGTGCCGTACTATGGGTTGGAATGGCGTTGATAGCACTTAATACGTGGGCTACAGTGTACACTGACGCGGTTTGGTGTGGCGTCGTTGGGGTGGTAATGTTTTGAGTTGACATGTGTGACACTATGGACCGTGGCGTGTTGTGGCGGGAGTATGCATCTGCGCCACTAGATGAAACGGAATATGACAGTTTAACAAAACATTAAGTTCATTTTACATGCTGTGACACATTGTTCATTTCATGAATTATTTCTACGACTGATATTATGCATGTCAACAGCCCAATGGTATGGTATCCGCATGTACATAGAGGAGTAGATGGAAATATATTGTTTTGCGTTCGTATGTTATGGACAAGGAACATATGCTTTTTAAAAATCATCATTTTGGAATTTCATTGTATGAAACTAGAGACTGAGGACATATTCATGAGTTATACTTATGACGCCCCCAATTCCCCCGCCCTCCACCACCACAGCGGGTGAGGGAAACAATTGTTTTGGCGCGGATCCCGTTTGCGATGGAATCGGCGCTGGTGCGGTCTGTTTCATCACGAAAACACGCCTTTAGAAATTTGACTCCTTAAGCCCCACTTTAATAATGTAAACATTGGGTTTACAGGGGTTTATATTTTTCTTAATTCTGATCAAAAACAGAGATTATGGGTAACCACAATCTATGTTATGAGCAGAAATATGAAAAATATCAGGATTTTTATCTGAAAAATTTCTTTTTTGGTAGTAATTTTTTACCAATACACTTGATTAGGCATGTTGTCGTAATCTCCTTAACCTATTGGTTGATTCTGACTTAACTTGCATGGTTCTATCACTTGGCTGGGGGAAACAGTCATTAGGCGTTGATGGCCTTGGCCTTGTTTTCAAGGGAACATGTCCCCGAAAACTGTCAATTTCGGCCAAAATGGCTCGCCTGCAACCTCTCCTATGAACATATGGATGAATTTTGTCATACTGGGTACAATATATCACTGCAGCATACCTAAGATTTGATTAGGTTTTAATGAGCTTTACCTTATTTTCAAGAAAAGCTGTCATATTTGGCTCATCCACACCCTGTCTCGTGAATGAGTGAATGAGTGTTTGAGTTTTACGTCCCACCAACAGCTAAGGTTATACGGAGACGGGACCTCGGTTTAAGACTCATCCGAAAGGCTGCGATCCCTGGTTTACCAGGCGACTAGCGTAACCACTACACCACAGAGGCTTCTATGTCTCGTGAAGGAATCGATGAAATGTGTTCACACTTTCTACAAATGAATATATCGTTGCAACCTACCAAAGATTTGATTAGACTTTGGTGACCTTGGCCATAATTTAAAGGGCAGTGGCATGGCTTGTCTGCACCTTATTTAATGATCGAATCATTGAAACTTGGTCAAACTAGAAAGCATCCATGCGGATCAATTTGTTATTAGTAAATTGTTTGATACTGCCCTTGAATTGAGGGAGAGGGTTGAAATTTCATATACACACCCACCCCTCTCCGTAGGTTTTGCTGCTGACCGTCCCAAGGTGGTCGTTCGGTTCGCAGTGTCTTATTTGTTAATTGGATTTGTGCTGTTGGTTCATGCTTCGTATGATGTTTTTGTGTGTGCATCCATCATGTCCATGTCGCTTACATTCTTTATGTAGCTTGAGATGGCTGCGTTCTTTCATCGAGGCCTTTCCTGGGTGACCTTTTCATACTTGTTTGGTACAATATATCATTGCAGCATACCAAAGAGTAGATTAGATTTTGATGACTTTGACACAATTTTCAACGGCACAGCCTCCTTCCACCCCCACCCCACCCAAAAAAGAAAAGAAAACCATGAATTATGGCTTCCCCTGCGCCCTATCATGTATCTCAGAAACCGTTCAAGCTTGCATTGCTCAAGCTTGGTATAATTTTATTGCCACCTACCAAAGATTTGATAAGATTTTGGTGACCCTGATCTTATTTTCAAGTGAACAGGCACCCCCATACCCAAGAAAAGGTCTGTCAATTTAGGTTTCTTGGCTTTTCTGCGTTCTATCCTGAACAAATTGCTGACATTTGGTCAAAATTGGTATAATTGATCATTGCTTTCTACAAAAAAGGATTATATTTTTTAGTGACCTTGACTTTTTTCCAAGGTCACAGGCTCTCGAAAATTGTCAATATTGAGCAAATAATGGCTCGTATGCACCCTGTCTCTTAAGAATTGATGAATGTTGGACAATTTGGTACAATATAGATTGCAAACTAACAAAAATTTGATTACATTTTGGTGATCTTGACCCTTTGTACGGTCACATGCTCCCGAAAACTGTCAGTTTATGCACCTTAGATTCTGGTGACCCACACCTAGAGTTTGAGGTCAAATAGGTGTTTAGATTATGTTTGTGGTGTTGGGGGCATTGTTTTCCTCTGAAAATATCTCTAGATCCATTTTGTCGTTTGCTCATTGTGCTTGCTTTTGATCAGATAATTGCTAAGTGGATATTTGTTAAAAAATCTTATTCTGATATTTCATTCGAACATCAACACTCTACATTGCTCTGAAACTTAGACTCTACCCAGCGGGCACATGCCGTTAATACAAAGCCGCCTCAACGTCGATGCGACCACATGTGCCCGCTGGGTAGGGGTTTGATTAAACCAATTCATGGAGTCCATTCAAACGATCATCAAGTTCTTCACTCAGTTAATATAATTCAGTGTTTTGTAGTGTAAACGGTGACAATTCTAACGAATATACATCATAAATGTTTGTTCGTCACTCATTGTAAACTCTTCTATGTTTTTCTTTCTTTGAGGCGATTCAAACGAAAATCTATAATTTTGTTCACTCCGTTTAATTTTCTATGCATTCGTAATACACATTCTTGCATTCATGCATCAGTAAGCAGTCAGGATCAATGACTTATACCTGTTTACAATGGTTTGTTTGTTTGCATTGTGGTTTTTCGTCCCTATCAACATTATTTAGATCATTTTTGAGACATTTTTGTCGAATCTGATGACATTGAAATGAAATGACTTCTCAGGCCCAGCAGTCCACAGAAACCGCTTGGGTTAAAGTAGCGGCTCGACTTGCATCGTTTCTCCTAGGCAAGCATAGACCTTGGTGGTTTACCAATACTTTAAGCTCTTCGTGGTGGAAAAACAATGCAGCCAAATCTATTTCGTAAAGCCCCGATGGGTGGGGGCTCGTTTACAAGGGTAAAGCTTGGACCTGAATGGCCGTGCTTCGGAAAGAGATAATGTTTAATTTCTAATGCTTTGTACATGTGCATCAACATCCTCAGAAGTTTGCCTTTTCCGCGAACTTTTCCCAGTGTACGTAGAAAACAGAATACTTTTTACAGTCTGGGGATTGGTCCCAAAAACGCTTATATTATCATGTTTGGGATCGATCCCAAAACTGATATATTTAACGTGCAAAAAAAAAAAAAAAAAAAAAAGAAAAAACATTTTGGGATTGATCCCAAAAAAACAAAAATTCACCTCATTTATAAATATGTTAATTATTTTCTGGGATTGATCCCAAAATGATAATCTATTTAACATGTAAAAAAATTAGAAAAATTTGGGATTGATCCCAAAAATTGTTTATATCATTTGCAACTGTGTTGATGTGTTGAGATTTATTTTCGGGATCAATCCCAAAAAACACGAGTGCGTGGGATAATGCTTTATCAGTCTTGGGATTGGTCCCAAAAATGCTTATATTTTCACGTTTGGGATCGATCCCAAAACTGATATATGTAACATGCAAAAAAAAGAACATTTTGGGATTGATCCCAAAAAAAATCACCTCATTTATAAATCTGTTAAGTAAATATTTTCTGGGATTGATCCCAAAAGGATAATCTATTTAACATGTGAAAAAAAAAGAAAACTTTGGGACAGATCCCAAAAATTGTTTATATCATTTACAACTGTGATGATGTGTTGAGATTTATTTTCGGGATCAATCCCAAAAAACACGAGTGCGTGGGATAATGCCCAAAGATAATGAAAATGAGTCTTGTATATTTGAACTTTATACATGCTTTTTATGTGTTTGAGAAATTCTGTGCCCAAGATTTTTGAAAGAATGACCAAGAAAATCGTAAAAAATCCCGTAAATTATTAAAATATGACCAAAAAAAAGAGGAAATAAATATATTTTCCTCTTTCAAAATATACTTGGTTCATGGTATCAGAAAAAAGTTGGTATTTGTTGATAATCCTGATCTGTACTTCTCAATTGTAGTTAATGATGTGGGTATTCATTGAATTTTTGTTATTCTAATTAATATTGCAACATACATGTATCCTGTTGTGGAAAAACATAGAAAATTATCATTAGCAAATGTTAACTTTTTACAGTATATGTACAACTGTGAAATACAATGACTGATATATGTATTGGCTGCTATGAAGAAAGATATATACTCGGGTGATCATCTGATATTTTTCTAATTTCTTCTCTAAAAGGAAATTTATGACATGTTTTTTTTTCATAGCACTCAAGTAAAATTGCCCCTATATTTATTTTCAGTAATAAAAGAAACATTAAACTCTGCAAATATCATGTTTTTTCTCTTTTATTTTCAATCCAGTAGTTATGTTAAAATACCAAAGAAGACAAAAAATATTAAACATGTATCAAGAAACTTTAAATACTGGGTTAAGTAACCAAAATCATGCTAATATTGCGGGCTTTTATTGGAAAAATATTGCTGGTTGTCAGGAGCATGCGGCCTATTTAAATATGCCACACCCACCACTGATTAAAACCAATCAGATTACTTGATGCAAATTATTGCAACAAAATCACTATCTGAATGACAAACAATGTAGATCCTGATCAGATAAGACATATCCAGGCTCAGCAAGACAAGGGTATAACTATAAACAATATTCAATAGAAAATACATTTTTTTATTAATTGTTCGGAGGTCATCCGTATTAACAATGAGGTAAAAAATCAACAATCATGTTGATAATGGTGTCAATTAATAAAATTGTCATTAATCAAGCAATTCAGTATTGATCCATTTACAGGTCCTCTGTCTGCTGTATATGCCTAGGCAGAATGGCCTTGGCCTTCTGCCTCGGGCCAATACAGCAGACCTTGGACCTGTAACTGGGCCAACACGAAATTACTCGATTAATAACATAATACAACAGCGCAATCGGCAAGTTAGCAATCGCTCTTCTCCCAGACGCACTTCTGATGTTGTTTGAGACGAATATCAAATACGTGCCGAAAGCTTTGTAGCACCATGTTGAACTTTCCATCACGTGCTTCTGAACTGGTATTTGAGATGATTGACAACCGTCTTTGAACGTTTTAAGCGTGGGCGGGACAATAGCGCTGTCAGTTTATGTTGCAATCGATTTTATTACTGCTCAAGAGAGAGAGAGAGAGAGAGAGAGAGAGAGAGAGAGAGAGAGAGAGTTTGAGTTTTACGTCCCACCAACAGCTAAGGTCATACGGAGACGGGACCTTGGTTTAAAGACTCATCCGAAAGTCTGGAGAAGCCCGGGATCGATCCTGCGATCCCTGGTTTACAAGGCGAGTAGCGTAACCACTACACCACGGAGGCTTCTGTACTGCTTAAAAGAAGATTGTGGTTACTCGTTAAAACCTCGATGCGGTTCTAACCAGCAGTACCCACAATCTATAGTCTGCTCAAAACAGAGATTGTGGACACTCGTTAAAACCTCTAGGTGGTGACAGGGCTTGAGATGTCATTTTATCTCAATGTTGGGTAAAAGTCCCACAAAATTGGAAGCAACTTCTCCAAAATGACCTATACAGCGTTGACGGGGACGTTAAACCTCAAATCAAACAAAACAAACAAAACCTCGAGGCGGTTCTAACCAGCAGTACCCACAGGCGAATATATATTCTGCTCAAAACAGACTGTGGATACTTGTTAAAACCCCGAGGCTGTAGCAGAAAAAAGAAAGAACAATGAATGAACCCCTGTATATACATGTATTAAAGTGGCCGAGCCGGCACTCGACATTGAATCAAACCTGGTAGCTCAATGGTAAAGTGCACCTGCCTATGTTGCAAGGGGCCCCCGGTTTGATTCCCGGCAGCGGTAATAAAACTGTGGTGTCCGAACATGCTCCGGGTGAATGCCACAAAGTGCATCGTCCTCCGCATCGGGACGTTAACTGGGACCCCCTGCACGTGCAGGGAGGCACATTCTGTGCAGGTTAAAGATCTATATCGTTATTACATGATTACTGTGTATGTTTTCATCCTGCAAACCTGGATCGGCAATGACCGATCACACTAGAATTGAAAGCGCTCCGATGTTGATTCGACCGATAATAGATAGAATTAGTGGAAAGAATGAATTGAAGAGGAGCAAATTCTTTCCTTTAAGAGTTGGCCCCTGTTGACAGAAAATAAATAAATAAATAAAAAAATAAATATATTTGTCACTTAATTGCTCCGACTCGACGGTTACTGAAAACTCATCCGTAAAAGATTTGGGCGGATTTTTGCATTTTGAAATCTTCCTGCACATCTATCTAGTGGTTACTCAGAACTTATCTGGAAAAAAATTGGGCGGAAAAAAGAAGAAACCCAGAAAAACTAATAAGTCGCGTTTTGGAGACTCAACCCTTATCCTGCTGAATAAATTAGTTTAGCCACACCCATTGCTGACTATCAACGCATCATGCAGCCCATGTATTTCTTCAAGCCCCGATGGGCGGGGGCCGCAACACTATATAGGTCATTTTGGAGACGTCGCTTTCAAATTCGTGGGACTTTTACCAGACATTGAGATGAAATGACATCTCAAGCCCTGTCGCCCAATGAAACCTGTAGGGTTTATATACATGGACGGTCTGACTCGCACATTTCCTGGGCAGACTCAGAACCTCTAAGCTGTTTACCAGTATTCGTGTTCGGTCAGCTCTGCGTGGAAACATCATGCAGCCCAGTCTATTTCTGCAAGCCATGATGAGCGGGGCTACTCACAGAAACAGTAGGAAGTTCCAACGTTGAGTGGTAGGGGTCAAAATTAAATAGGTGTGTTTTTATGGTTCGTATCAACAAGAGACTATGAAGATGTGCAGGGTGGTCCAATTTCTTACTTATAATCACAGTGTTGGGAACAAAACTTTACTGAGCATAACTTTATTGAGCATCAATGATGGGAAATGCCGAATCCGGCGTCCATCTTGCGACACTCAGGTGTGCTGTGACAAATCAAGCATGTGGCTGATTAACACTTATTGAATGTTTGACTTCCCGAATTTTTGTACACACCTTAGTTTTGTTTGTTTGATTTGGGGTTTAACGTCCCCGTCAACACTGTAAAGGTTATTTTGGAGACGTTGCTTCCAATTTTGTGGGACTTTTATCCGACACTGAGATGAAATGACATCTCAAGCCCTGTCGCCCAATGAAACCAATAGGGTTTATTAGCATGGGCGGTCCGCCTCGCACAGCGGTTCCCAGACAGGCTTAGATCCTCTAAGCGGTTTACCAGTACTAGTGTCCGGGCCGGATTCACCTCTGCGTGGAAGCATCATGCAACCCATATATTTCTTCAAGCACCTATGGGCGGGGGCAAATGTACACACACTTGGATTATCGGTAATTTGATTGTTGAGAAAATGTCGGGACATAATTAAAGAAAGCGATCATTTTACCTATATTATGATAAAAGAACAGAATCGTCGATATTGCGATTTCCTATCTAACACCATTATACATACCATCAACAAATAACAAAATGCGTTAAACTGGCAAATAAAACCAATTTTTGGTTACTAAACTTTAAAAATAGAATAACCAAACTAATCATAACTAAAGTTTATTTTATCAGATGTATTAGTTTGAATTTTAAATAAACAATTTTTATGTGGAAGTTCGCCATTGTGACTGACCGGAGAAATGACCCGAATTACATATGGTTCAAGCCCCAAAGTCTTTCGGATCCTTACGAGACACATGTTCATGGTGCTGCCTAACACAACAGCCGCTAATACTGGCACAGCATGCATGCAACGCTTCAGATATCTGGTAACTTAAGCCATAAACTCCCAAAGCCTGTCCTGGCGAGTCGGACCATCCGAGCATATAAACCATATCGGTTTCACTGGGAGGCAGGGATTGGAATGTCATTTTATCTAAATGTCGGGTAAAATTGCACACAAAACTGGAAGTAATGTCCCCAAACTGACCTAAATAATGTTAATGGGGATGTTAAACCTCAAATCAAGTAAACAAACAATCTAACAGGAAAGCAGAAATATTGGTCAATTAAAGTCTGTTATTGTCACATGAAATCTGAGGAATTTTCCACATTTTTCAAAAGGGGACAACTTTCTGAACTTCCTGTTTGCTTTTCTTTAAGCTTTGTCCCACGAAAAAGGGGTCTACTCTTAAAGAGTTGACCCTTATTGACATGGGAGACTAAAATACGCTTGAAAGAGTTGCCTCCCCTGAAGGTGTATGTATTCCACTTAAAGTCTGAAAAAAAATATTTGTCACTTAATTGCTCGACTCGACGGTTAGTAAAATATTTGGGCGGATTTTTGCGTGCTTTTTCGTGATTTTATGGTCCCACCCTTTTAAACGTTGAAACCTTCCTCACAACTGGACAAAAAATGGGCGGGAAAAAAGAGAAGGAACCCTGAAAAACCAATAAGTCTTAACCCTTATGCTGCTGAATAAATAAATTTAGACACAGCCATTGCCGACTGCCAAACATTAAAATTTCTTAACATTATTCACAAGCTGCATGGCAAACAGTGTAGGACCTCATCTCTGTTTGCAAAAGTAGGGGTTGTTATGGTCTCGGGTCGTTTCGCCCGTGAGTCGTTTCGCCCATGAGTCGTTTCGCCCGTGGGTCGTTTCGCCCTGAGTCGTTTCGCCCTGGGTCGTTTCGCCCTTGGGTTGTTTCGCCCTGATTAGGTGGGTCGTTTCGCCCTTATTTTTTTTCAAGCCCTATTGATTGAGGTTATGTTTGTTTTTGGTATGTAAAGGGATTGATAAAGGTATTGGGAGTTCCGGAAAACATGGTTTTGCCCTCGTTTGGTGCAACTGGACGACCTTCTGACGGCTTCTACTTCAGATTTGAGCAACTGCGCTACCACCTTTTTGAGAAAGATATTCCAGTTCACATAAGGAACAAGTCTTTGCAATAAAGTGGGATTTATGGTTGTGACAATGACTGTTATATTTCAAAATATGACATATTTTTCTTTCTGCTCAACACATAGATTTTGGATTAGAACCGTCTAATTGTCTATGTTATAGAATCAGAAATAAGAGAAATAAAGTATATGCGAAAACCCATTTTCACTGTTTAAAGTTTGGTTTAGGGGGACGTTATTGCATAGACTTGCTAATATGATATTTTATTTACTTATCAGTTGTTCTTTCTGCACAAATAGTGACGTGATATAACTGGTTACATTATTACGTTAATTGTGTTGACGGGGACGTTAAACCCCAATTTCAACAAACAAAATATTTTTAAACAGTGGTGACTGAATAACAGTTAACAAAAATGTCACTTAAAGAGTAATAATTAATAGTACACATTAAGTGTCATGTGTAAGAAGTTGGTTTAATTTCTATACAGACGCTACTGTAGCTCAACCTTGGTAGGAATAGAAACATAACATTTTATACTTTCTTATCATTTTTCCCCATAATTTTATGCGTAACAAAACACATATTTTACATTATAAATATATATAAAAGCATAACATGAAACTATAGCATCACATTAACAAGTCCGTGGAATGAACACCCCCTAAACCCCACCTTATATGGCGAAAACTGGGGTTTATTGGGGTATACATTATTTTTGTTATTTCTGCTACAAGACAAAGGTTGTGGGTACTCGTTAGAACCGCCTAAACATATGTTCGCAGTATAGATAAGAAAAAATAACACAGCTTTTCATAAAAAGTAAAAATAAAAGTAGTCATTTTAGAGATGTGAAAACCTGCACTATGTCGCACGGCTGTGTTATCGTCCTGGACTGTTTAATAGTTTGCATTACGAAAACATGCTTATTCAAATACTGGAAAATTGTACCACCAAATAATAAAAAAAAAATCAAAAATGTTCTGATCAAAGATTATTATATTTTTCATATTTCTGCTCAGGTGCTCGTTAAAAACGGTCCGTCCATCTACACAAGCACCACTTCATTCATTCCTTAATTCATTCATTCCTTAATTCATTCATTCATTTCCGTTTGTCCAGCTACAAATACTCTCCATTCATCCATTAACTTATCTAGCTCCATCTATTAAAAATGCCGTCCGTTCATCCGTACGTCCGTCCATCTACCAACGCACAACTCCATTCACCCATTTATTTATTTATTTATTCATCCATCTGTCCATTTACTCATTCATTCTGTTTTGCACTCCCTTAAAATATAATTGCGGCGAAACGACCCACAGGCGAAACGACTCACGGGCGAAACGACTCACTAGGTAAGGGCGAAACGACCCAACCCCAAAATCAGGGCGAAACGACTCGGGGCGAAACGACCCGGCGAAACGACCCACGGGCGAATCGACCCGGAACCGTTGTTATGGGTTAAATATACACTAAAGCCACTTGATAACTGAGCATCCTGTTGTGCCCATTTCTGTTTGTTTGTTTGATTTGAGATTTAACGTCCCCTTCAACACTGTATAGGTCATTTTGGAGACGTTGCTTCCAATTTTGTGGGACTTTTACCCGTCATTGAGATGAAATGACATCTCAAGCCCTATCACCCAATGAAACCAATAGGGTTTATAAGTATGGGTGGGCTGCTTCGCATCGCTTTGCATGGGCAGGCTTAGATCCTCTAAGCGCTTTACCAGTACTCGTGTAGTTTGCGTGGTAGGCTCAGGCAGCCCGTCTATTTCTTCAAGCCCCGATGGGCGGGGGTCGACCATTTCTGTATGCATTGGAATTGTACAAGGAGGATAAATTACAAGGATTCGTGTCAAAAATACATTGTGTATAAAGAAGTTGAAAGCAAAATGTGGGACAAAGGGTTAATTCTTTCATGGGGGTTTAAAATATTAGGCAATAGTAATTATCAGTTCTCAACAAGCTGTTGTATGATAAGCGACACTAAATCAAGGCGAGATGCAAAGGACTAAACTCGACCATTATAGATAAAGGTATGCACATGTATGTAATCAGACCGGACAGTCGTCGGCAGTCGCGAGCGGACGACAAAGGCGACCAGCGGTAAGGGAAAGCTCCCCCGACTGCCACCGAGTGTAGGCTGGGAAAATAGTCCCGGACTGAGATCCAAACTTTCGTTCAAGCCCTAAATTCCACTTTCTATGTAAACGGTGTAGACCCTGATCAAACGCCGCATTCTGTGGCGCCTGATCTGAGTCTCCATTGCTTGCCAAGCCCCTCAAAGCGAACATTCTCCACTGAAATCAAATACGCTAATTGGTGATTGATTTTTACATGACCCGTGGCGTAATCTGAGATTTTTGACAATCGCTTAGCTCCACCCTCTCCTGTGGGCTAACCGGTATTAGATGGTGATGTTAAGTATTGATTACAGTTACTTTGACATAGCTGACACTTGTAACACCAATTCCGGTGTAGCGTGTCAGTGTTTTTTGAGGTATCTGCTCTTTAATGAACCGACGGGATATGCCGTATTCAGTGCTAATTTGCTGGGTGCGCGGTTGTAATATTATGCATAACAGAGAAATACCATGATTTCTAGTAGACATAAACTCGATATTTCCCCTTTCGCTATGAAGAAATAAATCAAATTAGCTGGATCAAGCTATTTTAAAAAGTTTTTACAAGATGCAATGTACTGGTACTGTTTTTGCAGTGAAATCTTTATATATATTTGACTGTGGGGAAGTTTTCATGAGGACGTTATTCATGACCTCGCTCATCTCAGTGGTGTCTGAAAAGATATCAACAGACATTCAAAATGCAATGACTTTGGGTCGGATGCAACATAAACAAAGAAAGCATGCATGGACATAACCATTGAATAAAAAGTACCGTTATGTAAATTCGTATTTTATTTGTTTTATAACTGAAACACTTTGTTTCTTTTATTTTTATTCAGAACTGTATAGAAATGGCTTTCAAATAGTGCCCATCCAGTTTTTCTTTCAGTCATCTTAGTATAACTATGCTGGTAGAACCATTAACATGAGCTGTAAAGAGTCAACTGTGCTGAATTTCAGAGCCAAACTCCAAGATCTGAAATCATCCTAAAAGTCTACATGGCAGTGCATGTAATATACAGTTTATT
The DNA here is from genome assembly GCA_963580285.1 of Lucinisca nassula. Lineage (NCBI taxonomy): Eukaryota > Metazoa > Mollusca > Bivalvia > Lucinida > Lucinidae > Lucinisca > Lucinisca nassula. Next base: position 111,159,529 of record OY757023.1, on the reverse strand, counting down.
CATTTCTCCTATTTTAAGTATGTATTGGAGTTTAATATTAACCTTGGGAGTTAAAAATATCCTACATTATGCAAACACTCCTATACAAATACATTGTAGACTTTACCGCTGAAAAAACTAAAAATTTAAGATGAAAAATTGTGATATTTTTCTTATTTATGCTCAAAATATAGATAGTGGGTACTCGTTAGAACTGCCTCATCAAGAAAATATAGATTAACCCATTCTGTACCAGATGGCCCTAAAGGGGTACCTTGGCAAACAGTGCAGACCCAGATCAGATGCCACATAATGTGGCATCTGATCAGGGCCTGCACTGTTTGCAAAAAGTTCAGCCATTTTCCAAGAAGATTTTGAAGAAAACACAACCTGACACCCCTAAATTTCAAAATGGACTCCTGCCATATATAGGTCCAGGAAGATTCCATTTGGTACAAAAAGGGTTAAATGCAGACATTGAGTAATCAGTCAGTATGGTTTTATTCAGGTAATCAGGTTAACCCTTAACTTGCTGAATATTCATTTAAGCCACACCCATTTCTGACTTTGAACCAATCAGATTACTTGATGTAATTTATTCCTACAAATTCATAAACTGAATGTCAAACAGTGTAGATCCTGATCAGATGGCTTGATCTGGATCTACACTGTTTGCAAAGATAGGGGTTGTCGTGAACAGCAAGATAAGGGTTAACAATGGAGTTTAATTCAATAATTGCAAGCCTGGAAAACTTTTGTCATCACTATTTCGCTCACCATTCTTATGACAGATTTCAACATTTTCATAACTTATTGAAATTCTTAACCCTTGACCTGGTGAATATTAACCCTTATCTTGCTGTTCACGACAACACCTATCTTTGCAAACAGTGTAGATCTAGATCAGATGGCTTCTGAAACCATCTGATCAGGATCTACACTGTGTGACATTCAATTTATGAATTTGTAGAAATAAATTACATCAAGTAATCTGATTAGTTCAAAGCCAGAAATGGGTGGGGCTAAACTGAATATTCAGCAAGAGAAGGGTTAAAATATGCAACATCCACTACTGATTACCAACCAATCATATTACTTGATTCAAATTATTGCAACAAATTATTAAACTGAATGGCAAACAATGAAGATCCTGATCAGATGGCTTCTTCAGAAGCCATCTGATCTGGATCTACATTGTTTGAAAGATAAGACAAATCCGGGCTCAGCAGGACAAGGGTAAACATGTCAAAGTAAAATAAATAAAATACCTGATTGTCACCAGCAGAAGCCGTCAGTGTTACACATTTGATGCTTAACTTCCAATGTTTTAAAAGCCATATGATTTGATTCTGGGTTGTGTATGCCAGTTAGACATGTACTTCAACCCTACACCCACCTCCACCTCATTCAGAGACAGGCACCAGGTATAAGCTGACCTAGTCCTGAGGTTATAATACATGTTTCATGCTCAAGCCACTTGAGCATGAAATTTCCAATGTCTATAAAAAAAAAAAAAAAAAAAATTCAGATAAAACAGGATTTTTTTTTTCTGTTTAGATTGATAGAACCTTATATTTATCCTGCTCAGAAATATTAAAATGCCAAAAATTGTTTTGTTTGTTTGATTTGATGTTTAATATCCCCGTCAACACTTTAAAGGTCATTTTGGAGACGTTGCTTCCAATTTTGTGGGACTTTTATCTGACACTGAGATGAAATGACATCTCAAGCCCTGGCGCCCAATGAAACCTATAGGGTTTATAAGCATGGACAGTCTGACTCGCACCGCTTTGCCTGGGCAGGCTTAGATCCTCTAAACGGTTTACCAGACTCATGTGAGGTCGGACCCAGCTCTGCATGGAAGCATCGTGCAGCCCATTTATTTCTTCAAGCCCCAATGGGTGTGGGAGCGACCAAAAATTGTTGGCATATTTTACTATTTATGAGCAGGTCAAATTTTATGCTCAGTTGAGTTGAGCATGAAAAAAGCTTTATCACTGGGGGGCCTGGTGCACAGGTTTTTAAGCCTGTTTCTAGAATTATTCAATATGTTTTCTACTGTTGTTAGGCTGTCATGAAACCATCACAAAAACACACTTATATAATTTTGACCCCCATGAACCCCATTTTTATAAAGAAAAACTGGGGTTTGCAGGGGTAAATCTTATTTTCCTATTTCTGCTCTAAATATAGATTGTGGGTACTCCTTAGAAACATCTCATCAAAATATCACAATTTTTTCATCTTAAAATTTTCATTTTTTTTAAACTGTAAAATTTACAATGTAATGACAATGATTTATTTGCACTAAACACATGTAATTGTATAGGCGTGTTTTCGTAATGAAAATAAATATTTAATCAGAAGCAATAAAATATCGGTAGGCAGTCAGATTTAGGTTGTTTTATTATTAAAGGATGCCCAACTGACAACTTTTAAAATAACCGATCTTGCCAGGCAAGGCACTGGTGTGGAATCTTATTTTTTTTCTTGGTTGTTGCATTTTAGCTGGAAACTACAATAATAGAATGGACTAAACATTAAACTAAAGGCAGTGGCTAGCCATCCGGTACCGGACGACCAGCCTACAAGTCTGCCCATCTGGTACCAGACGACCAGCCAATGAGTCTGCTCGTCCAGTACCGGACGGCTCGCCATTCCTATTAAGGCTGACACGATTATATAATCGATTAATCGATCGATGAATTCCACAAAAATAATTATCATTTCTGATTTGCTTTTAACCCTTATCTTGCTGTTCATGACAACCCCTATCCTTGCAAACAGTGTAGATCCAGATCAGATTGCTTCTGAAGAAGCCATCTGATCAGGATCTACACTGTTTGGCATTCAGTTTATGAATTTGTAGCAATAAATTACATCAAGTAATTTGATTGGTTGATAGACAGAAATGGGTGTGGCTTAAATGAATATTCAGCAAGATAAGGGTTAATCGATTACTTGATAGGTACAATTTACTACCCAAAGTTATGCCTAAAATAGGTGGATGAGTGGCAAACAGTGCAGACTGTTTGCTCAGTAGGAGCAATAGGCCTGTCTGTTCAAATATACATATGGTAAAGTGTAACATATGGTAAGAGTCATGCTCAGACAGAAAGCCAGACAGGTAAAATTATGACAAAAACCTCAGCAATAACTAATCGATTATCGATCGCAATGACAGGACTGATAATCTATTATCTTTTCAGCTCCAATTAGCCAGCCCTAATTTCTAGGTGGGTTGGCTAGCCGTCCGGTGGTAAATTTTAGTCTCTTATTTCATACATGGTATGAATGCTGAATAGCACTTGTATCATTTTCTGGAGTACTGGATGCTAGATAGTTCCTACTTTGAGACTATGTAAATGTCATTGAAATTGTCCTCATTTTAACCCTTCTCTTGCTGAATATTAATTTACGTCACACCCATTTCTGATCATCACATGAACAAGTCCGTGAAATAAAGACCCCACTAAACCCCACTTTATATAGCGAAAACTGGGGTTTACGGTGGTAAACATTATTTTCCTAATTTCTGCTCCAAGAAATATGTTGTGGGTACTCGTTAGAACCGCCTCAATAAGGCGGTTCTAACGAGCACCCAAAACTTATGTTTGGAATATAAATAAGAAAATTATTACAAATTTTCATGAGAAAAAAATACCTTTTTTGAGGTTTGAAAAAATGCTCCATATCACACGGATGTGTAATCTTAATGTGTAATTTATTGCTACAAATTCATAAACTGAATGCCAAACAGTGTAGATCCTGATCAGATGGCTTCTTCAGAAGTCATCTCATCTGGATCTACACTGTTTGCTGAATGCCAAACAGTGTAGATCCTGATCAGATGGCTTCTTTAGAAGTCATCTCATCTGGATCTACACTGTTTGCAAAGATAGGGGTTGTTGTGAACAGCAAGAAAAGGGTGAAAAATAAGGCAAATAAACACAGCCGTATCAATCAGTAATGCATAATTGTCTAACAAATACAGAACCTGTGACAAAAGCTGTAGTCGTGTTTAATTATTTCTAATATTATAACTATCAATGATATATTTATAACTTATAAGTAATTACCAATCGGTAATCATGGTAATATAACTGAATATTTCTTATAAGTTAATGCATTTTACCTTTTCTTTCTTTATGTAGTTATGGCTTGAAGGCACTAAAACGTTTGATCCAAGAGTATAGCGAAAAACAACTAATAGCAATTGAGCAGTGACGTACAAATCATAAAAAATTAGGATCTTGATGACTCGCAGTTATTCTCCTAAGATTTTAACTAATTTGTTTCATGGTCTAGAAAGAGTCCAAAAGGTGCAGATGGAATGGCAAACAGTGCAGACCCTGCTCCAGGAGCAGTCTGAGCTGGGACTGCATTGTCTGATTACAGTAATTTTGCTCTACTCAACTTGTTTCGGAAACATTGAAAGAATTATTGCCTTTATACATGTAAGTGCCCTGCTAACAAAATAATTACCCCAATTAATATTTCTTTGTACCTATCATGTTTAACTGATAGGTTAAATAAATGTGCTCAACAAATTTAATGTTAATCATGACACGGACTCAATATACATATTGGGTCCAAGATCACAATTAATAACAAGGTCAACTTCGGACATACATTTGCAGATTTTAATAATAAATAATGATAGAAATAATATCATTGTCATTAAAATAGTAGTAATAATAATAATAACAACAACAACTATCACAGTGCCCAGACAAAGCTTTCAGCACAACAATCTATTGCATCAGGTCAGTAACAGTTATGTCCTTTTTCTTTCTGGGCTGCATGATGCTTCCACGCAGAGCTGAATCTGGCCTGCACACTAGTACTGGTAAACCGCGTTAGAAGCCTCCGTGGTGCAGTGGTTACGCTACTCGCCTTGTAAACCAGGGATCGCAGGATCGATCCCGGGCTTCTCCAGACTTTCGGATGAGTCTTTAAACCGAGGTCCCCTCTCTGTATGACCTTAGCTGTTGGTGGGACGTAAAACTAAAACTCACTCACTCACTCACTGGTAAACTGCTTAAAGGATCTAAGCCTGTCCAGGAACCGCAGTGCGAGGCGGACCGTCCATGCTAATAAACCCTATTGGTTTCATTGGGCGACAGGGCTTGAGATGTCATTTCATCTCAATGTCGGGTAAAAGTCCCACAAAATTGGAAGCAACGTCTCCAAAATGACCTTTACAGTGTTGACGGGGATGTTAAACCTCAAATCAAACAAACTTTCTAGTTATACTGCGATCGGTCACATTATACCACTACTCGCAGGTGTACATTATATACACTCCAGATTGCAGGGTTGAAAGCCTACACAGTAATCATCAAGGTTGGCAAAATGCTGGCAAATATGAGTATTTTTCATGCCGGTGGCATTTACCGGTAAATACCGGCAAATACTGGAAAATGGAATTTCCACCCTGGAATTAAAACAAAACCATATACTCAGCAGGTATATATTGGCAATTTCAGTGGTACATGTAGAGGTTACATTTTATTAAAGTAGTTTAGCTCTGGTAATTGTTACTATCTAATTTAATTATATAAAAAAGTAATTTAAGACAAAAGGTCTATTTTGAACCTGCCAGTGGCCACATACTTTCACCTTTACTAATTGTTTAAAGTCATATAAAACATGACATCTTTTAGTCCATCCTTGCCCCTGGCTTTCCAGTGCTGTCTTGAATAAACAAGTCTTGAGAATTGTTGTTTTAGTAATACACAATGTATAGTCCATATGCTCCACAGCTATTTACTGTGAAACTAAAGTTTTTGACAATAGTAAAATGCTGTAACTATCCCAAAATTTGAAAACATGGTTATTAAAGATAAAGATAAAGATAAAGAAGCTTTATTTAACGTCGCATATTCGAAACAAATAACATAAGCTCTGTAGAGCTTTTATTGCGACAAACAAAGTATCCGCTAACAAATACTTACCTGCCTTCATATTCCGTACAAAAGTGTGTTTGAGAGATACAGATTTACTCAGTCTGATCTGCATCTGATAAGGTTAGTCAATACAAATAATTGTTGCAGATGACAATATTAAACCAGGTGCACAGGGGCATTTTTATACCTACATTTTTCTACTGTTGATTTATAAAGATACATGTACAATTTTTTGGGGTTTTAATATTTTCAAAATGTTTAGTCTTAGATTCACTTCTTGTCTGGTTCAACATGTTTAAATTGAGAAATATTTTATTCTGAAGGTTGGTAGCCTTATATAGATATTAACTTTTAACATTCTTTTACCCATTTAGTTTCATTATACTATTTTAATTCAAATTTGTTAAGATTTCTGCAGTATTGTAAAGCTAAAAAATTCAATTTGCCAGTGTTTCATTGGGCGACAGGGCTTGAGATGTCATTTCATCTCAATGTCGGGTAAAAGTCCCACAAAATTGGAAGCAACGTCTCCAAAATGACCTTTACAGTGTTGACGGGGACGTTAAACCTCAAATAAAACAAACAGTATTTGCCACTTGATGAGTATTTTCCAAACTGGTAAATGCCACTGGTAAATACCGGGGGTGGACTTTGCCACCCAACCTTGGTAATCATGTAATTAGGGTAGGGTCTTTAACCTGCACAGGAGATGACCCTTCCTGCACAGAGGATCTCCAGTTAACGTCCCGATCCGAAGGACGGTGCACTTTTTGGCAGTCCTTTACTGAAACTGAGTGAGAAAATGGCGACAAACAGGCAATAAGAATACTGTTAGTGTAAATTAGAAATATTTTTATTACATCATCAGTGGGTAATATTATTTGGAATGCATACGCTATTTAAAATGAGAGCCTTAAATTTACTACCTGACGACTAGCCATTCCTACGTGGGTTGGTTAGCCGTCCAGTACCGGACAAGCAGACTCGTTGCCTTGTCGTCCGGTACTGGATAGCTAGCCACACCCTAAACTAAAACATTCATAAAAGGCAAATAAAATGAAGTTTACAACTAATTGTGCCAGGATGCTGCCATACTCTCCCATATTATCTTTGAATGACAGTGGCAATAAACAGCCCCTTACTGGCTTTGAAATTTCATTCTAGCTGCTGTTTATATATAAAGCTATCACTGCTTATACCAACTAACTACCAAGACAAATACTCTTTTTCTAATTCCTCACTGGAAACGCTGTAGGATCCAAGTAAATAAAATTTCCCAGCGATGTACGAAACAGGTAGGTACGAAACCGATTCGAATAGGTACTTTTTTAAACTCACCAATAATATGTTACTCTACATTTTGTGCACTGAATAAACGCCGGTTTTTGACAAAGTTCACACAGAAGTTTTATTCCCTTAGGGTTGGCTAAAGGGTTTAAAGTCATTTTCACGAAATCACGCGAATCGTTTCGCTTGGAAATTCACTCCATCTTATTCGGCCATTTGTGTTTGTGGTTGCTAAGATGTCGTCAAGTATAAAAGTCGGACGAATCGGCACATTTCACGGTACGCGAATCGACCGGATTCAGTTGAAGTGCGTGTGTATATTTATAAGAGTCTTTTTCGTGGGTGGCTGGGGTTAGGGTGTTATCATATATTCATATATCTTAGACCTAATTTTATTCTTCAAGAACTTTGATACAGGGACTTTAGAGGGTGTACCTAGGTGAAAATCAGAAGAAACAGAATTGTTGCAGATGACACGTCAAATGACATTCATACTCCAGGACCTGTGATATGGGAAGTTAGTCCCTGGTTCTCACCAAAGAGATAAACTTAGCTACACTATCCTCTGCACTTTCGAATCGTGAAGGACATTCCAATCTCTAATGGTTCGGGGAAAGAACGATTCAACATCACGAGAACAAAATCTAGATTGTAGGTATACTTGTGGGTACCGCCTCGAGGCGGTTCTAACGTGTACCCACAATCTATATTTTAGAGCAGGAAGAAGAAAAATAAGGTTTTCCCCTGTAAAACCCATTTTTTTTACAGAAAAGTGGGGTTTGAGGATGTAAAAATTATATAGGCGTGTTTTCGTGATGAGCAAACCCTACAACTCCACCAATTAAGTGTATAGTTAAAAGAATAGGTACGCTACAACCATTACTTACATGTATGTTGACTTTGGACATCACAGTTCAACCCAACAAATCCAAAATTTGGCATAAAGGCATATACATAAAACCCAACCCTCTATCTCTATCTATCTTCTGATACTGCGTCGGTCACATTTGACCATTACCGCAGGTGTATAATACATACACTCCAGGTTTTGCAGGATGAAAGCCTACACAGTAATCATGTAATTACGGTAGGGATCTTTAACCTGCACAGGGGATGGTTATCCCTGCACAGGGGGCCTCCAGTTAACGTCCCGATCCTTTTGTTGTTTTCCAGTTTCCCCGTGTCGCGGGTCGTCAGCTGGTGGGGTCCCAGGGAACGAATCCATGCTGGCACTACACCGTAGCCGTTCGGTGGTACCCCCATTCCCCGTTGCCGGTGAACAGGGAGACCATCGCTCGGCTCCAGCCCCGTCCGTCTCATGTTTGTCGTCTCACGTCTCAGGTGTCTCCGAGCCCACGGGCATCCCCTAACCCTGTAGCCAATCGCCGAGCTCCGTCCTGAGAGGTTTGTGAAACGGTGCCGTGACCTTTCCAGGTCTCGGTGGGGCTTATATTTTGTCTTCCCGTTTGCTTCAGGAGTGCATGTGTCCTGTCGCTAAAGGGCATCTTTATTTGTTGGAGTTTCTGGGCTAGGCGTGCTTCATTTTTCAAGGGCTGTGGATGTGTTGCACAGTTCCAATGTGAGCCTTTGTTTTGGTGCAATATAGTTTAGTTGTATTAATTTGGAACTCCATTCTAAAGGTTTGGCTACGTGATTGCCTGCGTTTAAGTTATAGCAGTGCTGTGCCTTGGGGTTTTGCGGTTTGCCGCAAAGGGGTGTGGGTTGTTTTGTGTAACAGGGTAGGCTCCGAGTTTGACCTTATCATAAAGGGGATCGTTTAGCAGTTAATTTTGTTTGAAAGTTTCATTGCGATTTGGAAGACGTTTCTAAAGATTGCTATACACGTTTCCATGCTACGTGTTATGCACCTTATATCCAATCAGGGGATTCGAGAAAAAGTTTTTAGCCATTTTGTGGTGGTTATTTGCACCACAAAATTGTAGAGTCCATCCATTTCTTTCTTCTAGCTTGTAGCTTCAGCCGCATCTGCACCCTCACGCCAGCACCATGTCTATGGATGTCGTCTACGCTTTTTGTATCAATTTTGATATTGGTATTTTTGTTTTTTAGTTTTTTTTGTTTGATTTTTGCATATTTTTGTAACGTATGTACATTTTTACATTATTTGGTCTGTGCCCCCAGCTTATTGAGTATAAATGCGGGCGGATGTGCTCGCCCCGCCACGGACCTGTCATGTTTGTTTTTCTTGTGCTTTAAAGATGGTGTTGTCCGTTTTGGGGCAAGCCCACCCGCTCTCTATTGCTTGGTAGGACAGTTTTTGTACCTGCAAGGTTGTGCTTGTAGATTATATTTTGTGATTTTTGTTTATTCTGTACATACAACATATAGTATAGTGTGATGGCCTCCGCCGTCTAGGGCCCAAGTTTGTGTTTATTTTAGTTAGTGGGTGACCTCTATCGCGGAGGATGTGGAAGTAGGACAATCCCCTTTCTGCATTTTTTGTTAAAGTTAGGAAAATGTGGTGCCCCTACCTAGGCCTCCTCCACGTAGGATGTCATATTCTGTGGGGCCGTAAGTGGGTCATTCTGAGTCGCCATGTTTACATGTCATTATCGCAACCTACGTGAAGGAAGGCACCATAGGAGGAATTGTATTCCTACCTAGTCGTTTGAGGGCCCGAGATATCGTGTGCCGATCTCGTTAGCAATGTAGTTAGTACAAATTCATATAATCATGTAGGTCGCATACAAGCGTCCGCCTGCGCATGTGCGCAGTCGAGCACTCCTATGCGATCTTGTTTTTATGTGTCATATTTACAGTTAGCAATGTTTGAAATCGCTTTTTGGGAAGAAACTCTTCTTCTTCTTCTATCTCCAGGTTTTTGATCTCTCTTTTCCTATACTATCCTCTCTACGGGATTCCTACTCTACAAATATTCTACAACTATCGCTATATCTACCTAATTGAGCATTGCGTGGGTGGATGTGTGTTGTTTTAGTTTTGCGTGGGTGGTTGTGTGTTGATGCCCTCCTTCAGGGTCGCGCTTAGTCATGCCCTAGTTAGTTAGTTAATTTCCCTTATCTGTATGAATATTTGGCCGTCTTGACCGTCCGTTTTAATTACGGTCATGGCGCGATTTGCTGTCTTTGATGATACTTATGTTAAACGACAAGGGCAGTACCGAGGGCTGTTTGATGTACCAGGCGAGGTTCGGTTTTTCGGCCGTGGTGGTATGCGCGTGGCGAGCTATGATGTTGACTTGTGGGACAGCGGTTCATATTTTCCGCAGGCAAAATTGGGACAGCGATGGTCGTCTCCACAGGCACTATTATAGGGACCGTATTCATTTGTCAAGGGAGGGACAGAAGCAATACCATGTGTGCTTAGACAGGGCCTTCCTGCGGTTTTTCTGCTAGTCGGGTGTTTATAAAATGTCCTTTTGTGGGCCCCCAGATCATTCCGTTTGGGTAACCTTATAATGTACATCCTTTATTCGAAAGCGAAATTTGCGAAAAAAAAAAAATAAAAAAGAAAAACAAAGAGATGTGATAAGGCCTATTGTTTCTTATTTCTGTCCCACTCATCTATGTGCATTCCTGAAGGAGAGCCTTTTTGTTTGCTAGTGTGTTTGTGTGCCGTTCTCCTTTGGGCTGTGTGGTTCTCGATCAGCCAGGATTTTGACGCAACGCTGCTCAGTGCCAAAGTCCTAAGACCGCAAACCCCAGCGTTAAATCTCGTCCTGATTTCCCGTTTGCCTCACCCCCTCCGGAGAGGCCGGGCGATGGATTTTCCTTGTGGTCCCGATCCGAAGGACGGTGCACTTTATAACATTCATCCCTGCAAATGATGCCAATGGAGCGTGTTCGGACACCGAAATTTTATCGCCGCTGCCGGGGATCGAACCCGGGACCTCTAGCATCAGAGGCAAGTGCACTAACCACTGAGCTATCACGCTCACCATGCTGAATCCGGACATATCCTTTGTTGAAAACAATATAGGTCCAGATCGGTTGGCGGTCTATACTGTTTACCATTCTGCTTCTGAATTCATGATAAAATTTTAGAGCAAGCAACACAAATGGCTGAAAGTAAGAGAGGAGTGTAGCACATGTTTGTTTGTTTGTTTGATTTGATATTTAACGTCCCCGTCAACACTGTAAAGGTCATTTTGGAGACGTTGCTACCAATTTTGTGGGACTTTTACCCGACATTGAGATGAAATGACATCTCAATTCCTGCCGCCCAATGAAACCAATAGGTTTTATAAGCATGGACGGTCCGACTCGCACGGATTTCCTGGGAGGCTTAGATCCTCTAAACGGTTTACCACTACTCGTGTGCGGGTCGGTTTCAGCTCTGCGTGAAAGCATCATGCAGCCCATCTATTTCGTCAAGCCCCGATGGACGTGGCCGCGGGAAGGAGTGTAGCATATGTGAAATAAAAAACATGACGATGGTTAATTTATTTAATAACGAGTATAGGAAAGTTTTTATCGTGGTTAATTCAAACTTGCAATGACATAACTAGTGTTAAAGGGGACGTAAAACCGCAAATCAAACAAACAATTCCCATAAGGCCAGATACCATATATTAGATAATTTAGGTTTGAGTTTCTGAATCTATACCAACGCAAGAAGAAAATTGCTTAAAAATTCTAGGGGAAATAGTATGGTAGGGAAACGTCGGCACAAAATATCAGGGTCGGTCGGGTAAGCGGAAACACAGCTACAGTAAAATTGAAGCATTGCAGAACATAGCGGAAATGTACTGTATTTTTCATTACGATAACGCACCCGTGCGACATAGTGCATTTTTTTCACATCTCCAAAATTGCCATTTTTCTGATGAAAATCCGTGATATTTTTCTTATAAATACGGCAAACATAGGTTGTGGGTGCTCGTTAGAACCGCCTCATTGAGGCGGTTCTAACGAGTACCCACAACCTATGTCTTGGAGCAAAAATAAGAAAAATAATGTTTACACCCGTAAACCCCAGTTTTCTCTATATAAAGTGGGGTATAGGGGGGTCTTCATTTCACGGACTTGTTCAAGTGATGTTTTAAAGCCTTCTGTACATTTATTCCAGATGTTCTGCAATGCTTCACTAAGTTTCATTCTGATTGGTCAAAATAACGTTTTCTTGAACCACATGCTTTCTGTCAGTTTTTGAAAGCCAAAATTTCAGTTCAGGCTTGCTCAAACATCAGCCCATTCAGACGAGCAGTGTTACGTTTGCTTCCGTAGTCTTAGACTATACACATCCAAGTCTGTAACATCCAAATTATGCGTTTCTTACAGGGTAGACAATTGACTGCAATGCAAAATGAATGTCGCTAATGAATGCAACATTTATGACCCCCCCCCCCCCCCCCCCCCTCCCCACCCACCCCTCTTTTTTGATACTGGCCAAAACACGCCTTTACAAATACATTGTAGCCTTTATCGCCGAAAACATGAACATTTTAAGATGAACATTTGTATTTTTTTCTTATTTCTGCTTAAAATATAGATTGTGGATAATCGAGGCGGTTCCAACGAGCACCCACAATCTATATGTTAGAGCAGAAATAAGAAAATAGGGTAACCCAGTTGTAGTATATAAAAGTGAGGTTCAAGGGCGTCAAAATTAAATAGGCGTGTTTTCGTGATGGCATGTATTTGTAACCGGATCCAAATGCATTACATTCTGTTGTCATCAAGCAACTTTTGCTTATTGCCCAAATTACCCCTTGCCGGACAAAGCCTGCAGTTTTCCTCTTTCTTACGACTAAATGAGAAAGAACGGCCCCCGCCAATCGGGGCTTGAAGAAATATATAGGCTGCATGATGCTTCCACGCAGAGCTGAAACCGACCCGCACACGAGTACTGGTAAACCGCTTAGAGAGTCTACGCCTGCCCAGGCAAAGTGATGCAAGTCGGCCCGGCCCGTCCATGCTTATAAACTATATTGGTTTCATTGGGCGACAGGACTTGAGATGTCATTTCATCTCAATGTTGGGTAAAAGTCCCACAAAATTGGAAGCAACGTCTCCAAAATGACCTTTACAGTGTTGACGGTGACGTTAAACCTCAAATCAAACAAAACAAACGACTAAATGAGGGCTTTTATAAAATTCAAACAAATTCGGAATAACGTATTGAAACAGCAAACGTGTTTTGGTTTCATTAAATCCGAGGATGTCTCATAAACCAGGGTTTCTTACAAAGTGTACGGAATCATGCCACATCCCGAGTACGGGAAATGTGTCATGCATTTCGCTTTCAATCAGACACACAACGTCCAAAAAAGGGCTCGTATCTTGCGTTTGTACCAAGCTGAAGAAGCAAACGATATTTTCAATGATAGCTTATTGATGAAACTTTCAGGCCAAAACAAAATTGTCTTCCAACATTCAGAAGAACAACAATACTTACAATAACTGCGTTGTTGCGATGGGACTTTGGGCTAGTATTGCACGACCCGCAAAAAAGCGACCGACTGAAGTCGGTTGATTTCTAAGAGTGCCTTTAAATCACCGTGTCATTCTGTCAGTCTGTCTGTCCGTCCGTAACCGGCGAAAAATGTGAAAATCTCCTCGGAAACCGTTGGGCCGATTGAAGTCAAATTTCATCTGGCGCCTCTATGGGATGGGGGAAACCAAAATTTGGTCATGGGGTCCAGGTCACATGACCAAAATGGCCGCCAAGCCATATATGGTCTGTCTGTCTGTCCGTCCGTAACCCGTTTGTGAAAAGTGGTGATAGTGACTTAACCGCTTGAAATATTTAAACAATTTTTGGCATACTGATAGATATCAATAAGATCTAACCAATGAACTTGCGAAATATTACATTCCATTTAGAATAGCCTCTTCCAGGCGAAAACTGTGAAAATTTTCGAACTGCTTCTCCTCGGAAACCGTTGGGCCGATTGAAGTCAAATTTCATATGGAGCCTCTATGGGATGGGGGAAACCAAAATTTGCTCATGGGGTCCAGGTCACATGACCAAAATGGCCGCCAAGCCATATATGGTAAAAACCCTTCATAAATAGTCTTCTCCAGAACCACTGGGCAGATTTCCACGAAACCTGATAAATGGCATCTGGGACGTAGGCCCATCATAAATTGCTAAAATGGTGACCCTGGGCTGACAGGGACCTTCTTTGTGCCTGGATAAAACTTTGACACATATGCTTTTGTATTGGAAAAGTGAGAATGCATTTTATCCTGCAAACGATTCAGAATACAATACTAAAGTATAAGATATATTTTTGCTCCTTACGATAAGGCGCATTTATTGGGGGAACCGTTTTAGGTCCAGGTCACATGACCAAAATGGCCGCCATACCCATATATGGTAACACTCATAAAGCTAAAAGCATCCGGCGGGTCGTGCACTTCAACTGAAGCACTGGTATTTTGAAATAGGTTTCACACACCATTCCTTTATTGAATTGAAGATCGAAAATATACATGTTTTTCATTATTATTACCCTAAAACTACTGCCTGGCGCAAAAAATACGGGCATCCGTGGCCTAGTGGGTAAGAGCGCTGACTCTTAATCATTAGGCATCTCACCGCTATGGATCGAGCCTCGCTCGGCCACATTGTGAGACGGCAAGTTCTGCAATTGAAGGCCGAGTGTTTTTTTTTCTCCGGGTCCTCTCGGTTTCGCCCACCTAGGATTAAAAATCGGCTCGAAACAAGTAAAAAAATCTTGAAAGGATCGCATAATAATAATAATAATAATAATAATAATAATATGAGCTAGCGCGTGACAAAACCTACAATAAGACGTGTGCACCCAACGAAGACTCAGATCAGCCTGCGCATCCGCGCAGTCTGATCAGAGTCGTCGTTGTGCACCCTAAAGATAGCTTAGGGCCCATTGCTCCTTCATGCAGCAAGAGAAGTCTCTGGTTAGACTATATGGAAGCGCAGGCTAATCTGATTCTTCGCTTGGCGCATATGTACATGTAAATTGTAGGAAATGCTGTGCCCCGGCTCATATAATAATAATAATAATAATAATAATAATACTAATACTACTAATAATAATAATAACTAACATCATTAGTTCGAGCCGCCTCTCAAATAAACTTTCATGGTTCCAAAGGTCTGTGTGTTTTAGTTTTACATCTCACCAACAGCTAAGGTCATACGAAGACGCCGACCTCGATTTAAAATAGAAGTGAAGGCAATGATCAGGAATCGATACAATTAGCTTCTCCGCGTATCGCCTATTCGCTGCCACCAGCTCGGCAAGCCGTTCCATCTCTTCGGCTCGGCGTCGCTGCTCTTCCTCGTGTCGTTGACGCTCTGCCTCTAGTAGAACCCAAGCATCTCGCCGCCAGTCTTCGGCGTTCGCCGCGTCGCGGATATCTTGGAGACGTTCTTCGCGGTTCCTGGTCGATAGCATAGAGATGGCACGGTCCGCCGCGATTTCGGGCACCTCGTGGAATTGATAGGTGGAGATATCTCTGCCCACTGCCTGGCACTTGGTCGTTCTCCAGACCCACGAGACCGAGGCCGAAGGCGGCAAGAGAGTCTCGGGGTCGGGGCCGTTCCGATGCAACTGCGTGGGTCGCCTGCTGGCTGCCAAGATCGTGCTCGCGTCGGCGTCCTTGGTGTTGCATCGGAGTGGGGCCAGCTCCACGCCCTCCTCGTTTGTCGCAAGAATATCGACCCGGAAGATTGGACACGCAGGGAATCCAAAGTCGGCTGCAGCCCACTCTACTGCCCTTTCCCACCTCGCATCCATATCAACATTGGCCTTGGTGGGACGGACCCTTCCCGTTGTCGTGTGTGCATACCAGTCGACGAAGATCGAGCCCTGCGGTCGGTCGGCCAGCACAAGACACCGGTCGAGGCATGCGGCTAGGTTCTCCCACTGCTTGGCAGGTGGTTGGACCACAAACAGGCCTGGTAGATCCTCGGGGGAAACCAGGGCCAAGGCCTCTTCCACCACCTCGCCAGCAGTATCGGCCGAAAGGTCTCGCCCACGGCATGCGTAGAGAGAGACTTCGATGCGGGTGCCTCCTCGGGCCCGCACATCGGGGTGCAAGAAGGTCTGCCGCAGGTGCTGGTTCGGGCAGTCGACATAGTCGGCCAGGTGGCCGCCGATCGGCTCGCGAACCTCGCCCGCCCCGAAGTTCGACACGACCTTGTTGTAGATCTTTGTGCGGACCGTGTAGCCGGCTTGGCTCGTGCGGACCCAAGTGCAGACGTGTTTTCCCACGCTATCGGTGTTCGCAAGTATCGTGGGAGTTTCTTCGCGCATGGCGGCAGCGAGGTCGCCTTGCTCGTGGTATCCCTTGTTCGCGCAGAGGTACTCCACGAGCGTCTCCCGGTCGAGGACCCGCGGGACTTCTCGGGGGTCCTCGACCGGGAGACGATGTCGATGTAGTCGATGGAGTAGAGGCCGTAGCCATGGGCCAACAGCAGGTGCTTTAGGCCCCCGCCCATAGGGGCTTTAAGAAATATATGGGCTGCGTGATGCTTCCACGCAGAGCTGAATCCGGCCCGCAGCTGGCGCTCGAATGCTGGAAAGGAGGCCTGCAGCTCGTCCATGGGGATCTCGGATACATCCACCATGGCCACAAAGATGCCGGCCGGTTCGTTCCCGGGATATAGCTCTCGTCACTTCACCAGGGCCTTTTTGTCGGTGTCGATCCTGGCGATGGTCTGCCGGGTGGCACTTCCTTCTTCCTTCTGCCCTTTCCCGGGTCGCGATCGTGTGAATGATGCTCGTCTCTATATGGCCTTGGGTGGTACCGTTTGGGGGCCTTCCCCAGGCCCTTGTATACAGCGGTAGAAACCCTGTGCACCGTGTTTTTCGCGGCACCACCCTCTCCGGTCGGGCAAGAGAGGCATCCGCCAAGGACTACACAATCTTCGCGGCGTAGGTAGTCGTAGACGTAGACGTCGTCGATAAACGTCGGAAGCCCGGGGAGGAGGCGCAGGTGTGTGTGGCTCAAGTTCCCGGCCAGGTAGTCGACCTGGGCAATGTCTGGCACAAGACTGCTCTCATGTGTGTTCTCTACCAATGTCTAATTGGAGTTTTTTGGCAACCCGCAATCCGCAAAAATTGTATGCTTTGTGTTCCCTATCTACCCATGCAAAAAGGTAGCCGAAAAAGCGGTAGCCCTGGGGAAAAATAAGCTCTCGTGTCCCTACCTACCCATGCAAACAAAAAAGGTAGCCGAAACTGCGATAGCCCCGGGAAAAAATACGCTCTCATAAGGGTTGGGAGGCTTACTTTACCAAAACGAGATTATGTTTGGGCCAAAATAAGCTGGGAGCCTTGATTGGCTGAATGCGGCTTCTGAGGTCAAAATAAAAAGTCCATTGACCCCCCCCCCCCATCCCCACCCCCCACCCTGCTGCTGCTGGTATTGTTTCTTAGGTTGGCATTCAATCTTAGGCGTAACATTCAACACCAAGCTGGTATTTCAAGGCTGGTATTGTTTCTTAGCTTGTCCACGGCGGAGAATCCACGTAACCAAATGAAAGGGTTCACGCGTTTTTTTTAAATGTCAGACCTGCCGATTCAGGTAATATTTTGTTTGATATTTTTCATTATTACTGATCAGAATGTAATGAGATTTGGTGCAGATACCCCGCAAAAACGTCAGTAAATTGATTCTGTTGTTGATTTTGTGAACAAGTATCTAATTAAAAAGTTATTGACGAGCAACCGTTTTTTCCTTCGACAAGGGGTTCACACCTGGCATGACTTCTTGAGAAAAATAACGAGTTATTTCCGTGATTACTTGCTAGTTCAGCTAATTGTTCACCAATGACGTAAGTCGTCTCGCGCATTCACGTGCCTGATGCATTAAAATGGCTGCAAGCCATTTCGGTGGTTTATTAAGGGACTTGAAATTTTAGCTGCATGAAGTATCCTATTAAATAGGAAGAATACATCTGTTTTAAAGGTAGTGATCTCTCTCTCTCTCTCTCTCTCTCTCTCTCTCTCTCTCTCTCTCTCTCTCTCTCTCTCTCTCGCGCGCGCACACACACGCACGCACGCACGCACACACACACACACACACACACACACACACACACACACACACACACACACAACATTTACGCGCAGGCCTATTCAATATAATGGAATTAAGAATTTAATAGTTGTAAAAAAGAAACATTTCATGTAAGAAGTATTGTGAATTTGCTCAGATGTCTGTCAAAACATAGTTTGTAGAATCTTAAAAGAACCGCATTGTCGAGGCGGATCTAACGAGTACTTACAATTTGTATTTAAGACTGGGCGTCTTTAGAACAAACGTACGACAAAAATGTATACCCCTCCGAGCCCCTTTGTTGGAGTGTCTGTTTTCAAAAGACTTTAGTATTAAAAACGATTGAAATGGCCTGTTTAAAAAGTGGGATAATTTTTCTGTATATTAACTGTATCTCGATGATATCTTGATGTTTTTTCAACTAATATAATTATTTTTCATATTTATTTTTTTCATTTTTGTTTCAAAATAGAAGTGGAGGCAATGATCAGGAATCGATATAATTAACCCACAGCTCCCATCAGAGACACCCAAAGGAAAGAAACACAAACAAGAAACAACAGTCCCTAATGGAAACATCAACAGTGGAAAGCCAAAAGGACAGTTACTTTCCCACAAAATGGCCAATAGGCTATCCAAAATAAAATGATTTAAGCGACACAAACACCCAAAGACAAACCATAACAAAAATAAACCGCGACAGAAGAACCGCCTTGGAACGGTCAGCGGAAACGTATTCCACTGGGGGGCTTAAATCGATTTTACGTGGCCACAAGCCTCGCCTTTACTTCCGTCGCGATTTAGACAAATAATTTGTTCAGTCCGCATGAAGGCCTCCTAACTCATCAGTGCAACATCTCCGAGAACACAAAAATCAAACAACCATAGAGATGAAACAATGGCGAGGACTCGACAGCAAGAAACCACTGAAATGCTGGAGCAAAAGAAAACCAACAGTTAGACTCCGATGGGCCCAACCAGAGACAGAGTATCAGGCACCAACCAACGTTACATTGAAGTAGATCGCTCTAATTCTCAGTAAGCCTTTATGATGGAACCCTCATAGATCTGAGGTCTGACCCACCGGCGTGCAATTAAAAAGGGAAGCAAAGTTGCCAACCGTGATTGGGTTAACTACCATGCATGTAGTCTGTCGTATAACATTTATGTCGTACCCACTCTTTTTATATCGAATAATGATTTTACGAAATATGGTGCTGAAGTCATTGCGGTTATATATTTGTCTGAATTTATATACTAAGTCACCATAAAATTCGGGTTCCGATAGACCTTGTTGCAGAAGAGATCTAAGTCCAATATTAAATTCTGAAATTAAATCAGAAGGACATCTCTAAAATTTTGAAAAGGTTTTGCGTAGTTTATGGTACTGATAACCCTGATTAAGAAGTTTAGCCGTTGAGAATTTATTACGAGTGTTGAAGTCAGTTACATGACTACACACCCTGGCAAATCGAATTAATTGCGAAATATAAACGCCATAGGATGGCACACGAGGAACATCACCATCCGAAAAAGGACAATTTTCAATCTCAAAATCAAAATCATCGCGTTTATCATAAATTTTGCAAGAAACAAAGCCATCTACAATAGATACATGACTCCGACACATAATATATTTTTAATATATATTTGTTTCAGAACCATGCCATCTGCTCGGCCACAAATTTGTCGCCACTGTGTCGAGGTGTTGACAAACCCAAGCAGCATTAGGCAGCATGAACTAAGACACTCTGGCCGATCGCCATACAGGTGCTGGGGCAACTAGTCTTCTCTAAAGCTAACATGGATAGGCATATGTGCAACAATCATGGTCAAGAGAAAACATATCCTTGCAGTACCTGTGACAAGAAATTTGCAACAAACACTGACCTAAAACGACACATGAATCGGGAAAAGAGGGAATGGGCCTACACCTGTGATGTGTGCAACAAAAAAGTCCCATCAAAAAAAAAAAATACAGGATCATATGGACAGTCACACAGGATCAAAAAGACTGTAGGTCATACTTGTGGGCAAACATTTCGTTATGCATTCAATTTGAGCCGACACAAAAATTCACATAAGTGACTCAGCTTTCTGAACAATAACATTGGAGAATTTATAGCATGATACTACTGGTAAACCCGACCAGAAGTTTTATTTTGAAAGTAATTGAAGGCTTGAGATGGCCGTGGGAGTGCCTTTTCTAAATCACATAATAATTATGCATCATACTGAGACCAGCCTTGGATAGCCTATTGGCCATTTTGTGGGAAAGTAACTGTCCTTTTGGCTTTCCGCTATTGATGTTTCCATTAGGTCTGTTGTTTCATGTTTGTGTTTCTTTCCCTTTGGTGTCTCTGATGGGTGCTGTGGGTTGATTGTATTGATTCCTGATCATCGCCTCCACTTCTATTTTGGTATCCATCGCGTTTGATTGGAGTCATTTTTATCACCATAAGGACTGAATTGGTTGCTACAGACTGGACACCTTACAAAGACTCTAATCAGACTGGGCGATGGAAAGGCTGAGGTTACACCCATTTCTTCTTGTTTTTGCAATATAACGGTTCAAAGGCTATTTGTATCGTGCAGCTGACTTGAAGTTCCTAGTCAGAATGGCATTGATATCATTGATTACCAAAGCCTATTTGTGACATTGTGTTTTTTTTCTTTTGTGTGTCGATTATGTTTTATGTTTTTGACTTTTATGCTAAGTATTTTGACTTTTATGCTATTTGATCTTTTTTAATTTTCTTCTCAGATAGATGGAATAGCCTAAATTAAATTAAGGTTGTTTGTCAGGTTGGCATAGATTGTCCTTGGACATGTATGCAGCACGAAACATAAACCAAATAGCCAATGCAAATGCAAACTGCCACTGAATACAAAGTTTTAAAGGAAAATGAAAAATGTTTGGTTTGAATTTTTTTTGTGTGTGTGTTTTTGTTTTGACTTTTGTGAGTTTCACTTTTATACTTTGTGTTTAAAAATATGCTCCCATTAAATGTGGACAATCGCTTTTTGATGGAAACATAATTCTAAACACAAACAAGTAAAAAAAAAACAACACTCTTTAGTCTTTGTTTGTTTTGGAGTTTAACGGCCCAGTCAACACTATTTTAGGTCAATTTTGAGCCGGTCAGTTTAAACACCTATTCACACTTTCCTGGGCAGACTTATTCTTAAGCGGTTAACCAGTACAGGGCACAACCTTTCGCGGGAAACTGACAAACTGCCCTTCTAGAATCAACGGAAGGGTGAGAATGACCGTAGAAAAGATTTCATGATCAATCGCCACAATAGAATGTTGCTGAACCCGGCAGGTCTGGAACCCGCGCCCTCCTGATCATCAGGCAGACGCGCATCCAACTGAGCTACCGAGGCCGGAACACACTTTAGTCAAAACACAACACTGAAAAATCCAAAAACAAAAGTCGAAGCATAAAAATAATTTCTTTTTCTTCTGGTGGTTCCTGAAATAACCCTAAATGGTGAATCAAACTTGATGGATACAAAGGCTGGTCTCAGTCTGATGCAAAATTATTACGTGATTTTGCAGAGACACTCTCCCTGCCATCTCAAGCTTTATATTACTGTCAAAATAAAACTTCTGGTCTGGTTTACCAGTAGCATCCTGCTATAAATTCCCCATGTTATTGTTCAGAAAGCTGAGTCACTGAATATGTGAATTCTTGTGTCGGCTCAAATTGAATGCAGCAAGAAATGTTTTAAGTATGACATATATGCCTGACTGGCCATATGATCCCGTAATTTGTCCTTTGATGGGAATGTTTTGTTGCACACATCAGGTGTAGTCCCGTTCCCTCTTTTCCCGTTTCATGTGTCGTTTTAGGTTAGTGTAGAGATGAAATCGCTGCTGCCTTTAATGAATTTGGTAATCGATGGTGTAAACGAGAGTATTTTGAGCATAACGTTCTTAAGGAATGGAAACTTAGCATTCTGAAATTAGTGAACAAATGCATTTCTTTTATGCGCAAAATACAAACACTGTTAAGAACATTAATACTATGTTGCCTTCGGTATTGTTCAGACCCTTAAATTTGTCTTCTGTAACTTCAGTTAATCTCAATGGAGCAGGCAATAACAATGATTTTGGGAGTAGTCTTCGTATAAGACTATCTCCTCTCAAATCGCCCATCCTTCGAGAATATACTAATCCGTGGAAAAGAAGTGGAATGTATCCTAGTATTTCTAAGTGCAATGCCAAGAGGTGCAGATGTTATTCGCATTTAAGCACTGCGTCTACCGTTACTTCATCTGTAAACGGTAGACGCTTCTCTGTAGTTAACATGTCTGATTTGACATGACAGTCTACAGATTTATTTTATCTAATTACATGACATGCTGCAAACTGTAATATGCAGTACGTCGGTCAAACTAGCTGCATGCTTAAAACTAGATTGAACGAGCATAATCGTAGAAAGAGTAAAGTAGAAGTAAAACAAAGATCAGGAATCGATACAATTAACTTACTCCACCCATCAAAGACACCAGAGGAAAAGAAACACAAACATGAAGCGACCAGACCATAACGGAAACCTAAACAAAGGATGGCCATAAGGACAGTAACTTTCCCACAAAATGGCCAAACGGCCATTCAAAATAAGAAGACACAAGCGATACACAAAGTGAGTAGTAACAAACAACAACATAAATAAACCGCCATAGAAGAACCGCCTTGGAACGGTCAGTGGAAACAACTCCACTGGGGGTCTTAAATCGATTTTACGTGGCCACAATCCTCGCCCTTACTTCCGTCGCGATTTAGACAAAATAATTTGTTCAGTTCGCATGAAGGCCTCCTAACTCATCAGTGCAACATCTCCGTGAACACAAATAAGCAACGAACCACAGAGGTGAGACTACGGTAAGGACTCGACAGCAAAAACCACTGAAATGCTGGAGCAAAAGAAAACCAACAGTTAGACTCCGATGGGCCCGACCAGAGACAGAGCATCAGGCACCAACCAACATTACCTTGAATTAGATCTCTCTAATTCTCAATAAGCCTTTACGTTGGAACCGTCATAGAATCTGAGGCCTGAACCACCGGCGTGCTATTAAAGAGGGACGCAAAGTTGCCAACCGTGATTGGGTTAACTACCATGCATGCAGTCTAAGAAAACTGACACTTTCTTGTACCGCCACTTTCGACGTACATGTCATTCTGTAAATAACCTTGTTATACAACCAGTGGAAAAACTTTACTACGATGCAAATTCAACATCTAGATTCAAAATTATCAAAAGACATGAGGCTGAACTGAAATGGGTTAAATCTTTACAGACCCCTTTTCCACTGGGATTAAATGACAACATTTATCATGAGGATAATATTTCCAGAATGCCGGACTTTGATATTTTCTCGCTCCTGGAATGTCGAAAACGCAGAACTAGATCTCACGGCAACAGGAAAAATGGTAACTTTAAACGTAAATTACATGCTTTTAAACGAAACAATACTAGACTGCAGTGACTGTCAATTATATTATTAAATCATGGACGCCACTCTATGCTTTCAATTCTAAGTTCATTATCCGTTTCTGTTTTACGTCTTCTGGACACCGAGGCGAATACATTCTACGATAGTTCTAATCAGTTATATGATGCGGCTCTCTTAACTAGAGGCTATACTCAGCATACTCTCCGTCCTTACATTGATTCTGAAATTAATCATAAACGCCATTTCTTCAAAATATCCTTCATTTATAAGGGTATGGATTTTATAGATTTGCCCAGTATTTTCCGTGAGAGCTCGGTGCTTTATTCCATTCCTGCTTATTTTCAAAATACCGAAACACCTATAATTTACTATAAATGTAACAAACCTGTTAGAACTATCATTTTTAATTTCAATAAACTTGTTTCAGATCTTGATATTGATACTAATACTCTTGATTCATGCGATTGTAAAAACTCAGTGTATTGCTATCCTGCTGCTGGTCATGTAATTACTGGCAATTTGAAAATTATTCCTGATTCTAGGATAGGGAATATAATTTTTAAAGGACCGAAATATCGGTTTCCTTCTAAAATTGATTTCAGTAAATGTAGAGATGAAATCGCCGCTGCCTTGAATGAATTCGGTAATCGATGGTGTAAGCGAGAGTATGTTGAGCAAAAAGCCCTTAAGGACTGGAAACTTAGCATTTTAAAACTAGTGAATAAACGCATTTCTTTCTATTCTCAAAATACTAACTTATTACCTCCTCAGCCTAATTCTTTACGTCGTCTTTACGTCATCTTAAACTAGGTATTCAAGAATTTCATAAGAAGTTTGTTTTGGCCCCTGCAGACAAGGCCGCTAACAATGCGTCGTTGTGTGACGGCTCCACTATGTTAACATGCTTCAGCAGGAGATTGGTGTTACTAAGGCCTATGAACTTCAGCCTTGAGCCTTGAGCTGAAGAGAGAGCTATAGTAGATGAACATATTTGTCATTCAGCCCCCAAGTTTGCTGTGTGTGTTACCGAATGCCAAGACAAGCTTCCTACGCTATACTGGTCACCAAAACTTCGTAAAAGACCTTACAAAGCACGGTTTATTGCAAATTCTAGCTCTTGCACTACCACTGAACTTTCTAAATTATTAACTTCCTGTCTTACTGCTATTAAAACGCATGTGATTAAATATTGTGATAAAGTCTTTGAAAGATCAGGAAGAAATCTGTGTTGGTCTATAAAAAATCGAATGAGGTTTTAAATAAATTGAAATCCATACGTTTTCGTGCTTCAAGTGTGTCTACTTATGTCTACTTCCTCATAATCTTATAAAAGAAAAGCTTAATGATTTAATCGAATGAGCTTTTCACAGAGAAGATTCTCTCTATCTTGCATGTAATGTCAGAAATGCTTTTTTCACTTCTAAAGAGCGTAAGAATTATACACTTTGGTCATGTCAGAAAGTGTGTGATGCCCTCACCTTTCTACTTGACAATATTTATATTAGATTCGGTACTAAGTTATTTAGACAAATTGTGGGTATTACGATGGGTACGAATTGCGCACCTCTTGTGGCTGATCTGTTCTTGTATTGTTATGAAAGAGACTTCATGTTGTCGCTTTCCATTGATAAGCAATCTGAAATTATTGAAGCTTTTAGCTCCACTTCTAGATATTTAGCTGATTTATTAAATGCTGATAATACCTATTTCGATGGTTTGATCAGTCAGATTTACCCCCCAGAACTTCAGTTAAAGAAAGCAAATTCTTCTGATACCGAGGCCCCGTTTTGGATTTACATCTTTCTATTGTAGATGGGTTTGTTTCGTGCAAAATTGATGATAAACGCGATAACTTTGATTTTGAGATTGTAAATTTTCCTTTTTTGGATGGTGATGTTCCTCGTGCGCCATCCTATGGCGTTTATATTGCGCAATTAATTCGATTTGCTAGAGTGTGTAGTCATGTAACTGACTTCAACACTCGTAATAAATTATTAACGGCTAAACTTCTTAATCAGGGTTATTGGTACCAGAAACTACGCAACGCCTTTTAAAAATTTATAGACGCCATTCTGATTTAGTTTCAAAATTCAATATTGGACTTAAATCTCTTCTGCAACAAGGTCTATCGGAACCCGAATTTTATGGTGACTTAGTATATAAATTCAGAAAAAATATATAACCGCAATGACTTCGGCACCCAATTTCGTAAAATCATTCTTCGATATAAAAAGATTGGGTACAAGATGGATGTTATACGACAGACTGCATGCATGGTAGTTAACCCAATCACGGTTGGCAACTTTGCTTCCGTCTTTAATTGCACGCTGGTGGGTCAGGCCTCAGATTCTATGACGGTTCCACGGTAAAGGCTTATTTAGAATTAGAGAGATCTAATCAAGGTAATGTTGGTGGTGCCTGATGCTTTGTCTCTGGTCGGGCCCATCGGAGTTTAACTCTTGCTTTCTTTTGCTCCAGCATTCCAGTTGTTTCTTGCTGTCGAGTCCTCACCGTTGTCTCACCTATGTGGTTCTTTGATTATCTGTGTTCACGGAGATATTCCACAGATGAGTTAGGAGGCCTTCATGCGGACTGAACAAATTATTTGTCTAAATCGCGACGGAAGTAAGGGCGAGGATTGTGGCCACGTAAAATCGATTAAAGCCCCCCCCCCCCCCCCCCCCATATTGGAATTCGTTTCGCTGACCGTTCCAAGGCGGTTCTTCTTTCGCGGGTTTATTTTTGTTATGGGTGTTTGTATCGCTTATATTATTTTATTTTGGATGGCCTATTGGCGATTTTGTGGGAAAGTAACTGTCCTTTCGGCTTTCTGCTATTGCTGTTTCCATTAGGGTTTGTTGTTTCATGTTTGTGTTTCTTTCCCTTTGGTGTCTCTGATGGGAGCTGTGGGTTAACTGTATCGATTCCTGATCATTGCCTCTATTTCTACTGACCTGGAATCCATATTCCTGTAGACTTGTATCTGTTTAAAAACTTGTATCCAAATTTGAAAGAACCCGGCTTATAATTCGGTATAAAGATTTCGCACAACATTTAAGGGGAATGGGAACTCCTTCAGGGGAGGCAACTCCTGCAAAAGTACCTTTGTCTTCATGTCAATAGGGGTCAACTCTTAAAGGAAAAAATTTGCTCCTGGGGAGCAAATGTTTTTCTTTAAGAGTAGACCCTTTTTTATTTTAGACAGGTCATATAGAAAAGCGAACAAGAAGTCCAGAAAGTTGTCCCCCTTTGAAAAATGGCGTGAAAAATCTGCCAGGTGTTCCCATTCACCTTAAATGTTATAAAACAGGCTGCAATGTGGTAGTTAACCAAATTACGGTTGGTAAATTTGCTTCTCTCCTTAATTGCACACCGGCGGATCGGACCTCAGACTCTATGACGGTTCCGGCCTCACCAGAGTTCAACTGTTAGTTTTATTTTATTTATTTATTTATTTTTTTGGCTCCAGCATTTCGGTTGTTTCATGCTGTGGAGTCCTCATTGTTATTTCATCCCTGTATTGTTCTCGGAGACGTTGCACTGATAAGCTAGAAACCCCTTATGCCGGGCTCAAGCGGTTGTGGGTTCGAATCCGGCCATCGGAGGCGAGGTGTGTTCTTGGGCAAAACACGTTATGACAAAACCCTACTCGACCCAGGTGTAAATGTGTAGCAGTGGTGTAAAAGTCACGGCCTCTTTCCCACGTGCGTGATAATATCCGGGATGAGTATTCGAGAGCGATTCAATAAGCTCGGAGCTTTCATCGCAATCGAACTAAAATAAATTAGTATAAACTAAACCCCTAATGCCGACTGGACAAATTATGTGTCTAAACCATGACGGAACTGAATCTCCACGTCGCCCCAATGGTTCCTCATCATAATCTGACCACCCGTAAGGGAGGAGATGCCGTTTGAAGATTTTAAATATGGCCAGCATAATGGCCATCTTGGATATCGGAACGGTATGACTTTCGCAATTCTGAATCTTAATGTCACCCGTACGTCACCCCTCAACTTTTCGCTAAATCCGTCGTACAGTCTGGGATGAAAACAATGTCGTTTAAAGAATCGCAATATGGCTGCCAGTAACGATTTTAGCGATTTGCAATCCCTATGTCACCCGAATGCCACCCACCAAGTTTCATCACCATTGGACATGGTTCTGGTAACTTTTACGAGAGTCGATCCCATGTAAAGACGACAGAGGGAAAACGGAGAGTAACCACGGCATAAGCTGGCTGAAGCTCCAGATGAGCAAATAATACATTTAATAAAGATAGCCTTACGGGGTTGAGTCTTAAAAGTTAGCATTCACGGACACGAGTTTAAAATGCTAGCTTGTACGGACATGGGTTCCACGAATAAAATGCATGCGTTATTCACTATGGCTGCTTATGATATACAATCAGCATATATTTATCTGCCATTTTGTTCGTGTAAAATTATTTATGACAGCCAGGGGTGGGTCGCTTTTTCGGTAAGGTGTTTCAGAGCCATTCCGGTCTAAGTGACCATTGCAGGAGTCACAGCGAGAAATCCCAATACTGATGCTGTAGGAAGTTTTTATCAAGCGGTGCAAAATAAAAGGGAAGGCAATGATCAGGAATCGATAAATTCACCGCACACCTCCCATCAGAAACACGGAAGGGAAAGAAACATGAACCTGAACTAAACCCTAATGAAAACTTCACAAGCGGTAAGCCAAAAGAAAGTTACTTTCCCACAAAATGGCCAAACAGCTATCCAAAATATATAGACGATCTTACATGAGTGCTCATGTATTATTGAACATGACATTTAAAACGCATTTTATTCACAATTGTTTACAAAAATATCAATATTCCGCCATTAGTAACGTTACGGGACGTATCTAGCTAATTTGCATATTTAATCCACTAGTGGATTATCGAAAATATTACATATAGATTATTCATTCTCCTAGTTGAAATATGGGATTTATAAACCGAGGGAGGTAAAACAATCCGATAACGAGTGCGAAGCACGAGTTTCTTTAACGGATTGTTTTACCTCCCGAGGTTTATATATCCCATATTTCAAATAGGAGAAATGTATAATCTGTATATTACATGCACTTCCATAGACTTTTTTGGAGAGTTTTGATCTTGAATTTTGGATCTGAATGCCCGTTCAGTTGACTGTTGACAGCCCATGTAAACGGTTCTATCAGCGAAGAACAACTGGACGGGCGCCATTTTGAAAGCGCTTTCTACAGTTTTGAACAAAAATAGAAGAAACAAAGTGTTTCAGTGATAAAACAAGTAAAACGTTAGATTAAATAAAGCAAAACTTACATCCTAATCAATGGTCATATCCATGTTTTCTTTTGTTTCAGCGTTGCATCCGACTCAAACGTCACACATTCTGAACGTCTGTTGATATTTCTTAGACGCCATTACAATGACGTCATGAATAACGTCGCCGTGATTGAAACTTTCCCGCGTTTGAATAGAACAATTTCACTGCAAAGCGGTATCTCGTATCTTGTACATAAAGTAGTTCCAGCTGAAGGGATTTATTTCCCCGGCTAAGAGGAAATATTTCTTCTTAGCAAAAAGGAAAATACCAAGTTTATGTCTGGTAGAAATCATGGTATTTCTCTGTAATGCATGTAATATATGGCGTTATTACACTCTCAGACGCGACGTCATATGATAAAAAGATAAAAAGCAATACATACAGGCAAATACGAACCTGTAACAATAATAAACCCTGACAGCAGAACAGCATTGTAAACTATTTCACTGGGTCGGGGTGAAGGGGGTGGGGGTGGGGTTTAAGTCGATTTTGTGTGGCCACAATCCTGGTCCTTGGTTCTGTCGGGGTTTAGGTCAAATAATTTGTTCAGTCCGCATGAAGGCTTTCAAACTCATCAGTGCTACATCCCCGAGAGGAAAAAAATAAACGACTACACAGATGAAACAACGATGAGGACGCGACAGCATAAAAAACTGAAATACTGGAGCAAAACAAACCGAGCAGTTAGACTACAGAGGGCCAGACCAGAGACAGAGCATCAGTTACCAACCTACTTCTAGATTCAAAGTAAGCCCTTACCCCGGAACCGTTCTAGAATCTTAGGCCTGACCCACCGGCGTTCAGTTAAAGAGGGAAGCAAAGTTATTTACCGTGATTGGGTTATCTACCGTGCATGCAGTCTGTCGTATAACATTTATCATGTACCCAATATTTTCATATCGAAAAATGATTTTACGAAATCGGGTATTGAAATCTTTGCAAGCACATATAATTTTTTAAATTATGTACTTAGACACCATGTAATTCGGGTTCCGATAGACCTTAGAGATTTAAGTCCAACATTGAATTTTGAAACTCAATCGGAATGACACCTATTAAACTTTGAAAAGGCTTTTCCTAGTTTATGATACCGATAACCCCTATTAAGAAATATAGCAGTTAACAACTTATTACGAAGGTTGAAGTCAGTTACGTGACTAGACACTCTGGCAAATCGAATATTAATTGCGAAATATAAACACCGTAGGATGCCTCATGGGCAACATCACCATCACAAAAGGAAAATGTACAATCTCAAAATCATGAGCATCGCGTGTATCACAAATTTTTCAAGAAACAAACCTATCTACAATAGATACAACCGCGCACCCACCAAGTTAGCAATACGTCATGTCCCGTCGGTTCATTAAAGAGCAGATACGTCAAAAAACACTGACACGTGTTATGCATAAGAATTTATTTTTCTGATTCCCACTTGCACCCCACTGTGACCTAATAGTGCTATAAATATCTTGTTAATCTTCTTATAGAAGATTCTAGAAAACTGAGTTACAGATTAATTTCATTTTTGTAAACAACATGTTTACAAGGAAAAGTACTTCAGAACCTTCCAGAAAGTTCTGGGTTGCATTATTTTTAGAAAATTACCTCATCTTATTCCACAGCCCTCTGGAATGTTCTAGAGAAATCTTAGGGTCTATAAAAGAGCTTGATTTTTCTCATTGAGTCAGACTTTGGAGTTTGATGTTTGGGCATTTAAGAAAAGTTATTTCTAAATTCTGTGTTGGATTGTTAAAGGATATTACTTTTCATTTTGGACTGTGAATTCTGTGGGATCAAGGAAAATAGATTCATTCAGGATATTTCATAACAGAGCTAAGTACATTTAATTTTCTTACTTCTACAGGTTAAAGTTAACTTGTAAATAAATTTTGTTAAAATTTTCCAAAAGGCTTGTTTAATTTTTCTTTCTGCTACGCCTGGCTCGTAACAGAAATTGGGGGCTCGTCCGGGATAAAACCATTTGAGCATTTTAAAACCGACATTTCATGTGACGGCAGGTAATTGTCATTTCTTGTCAAATATAGACTTGGCAGTTGCTTCACAGGCTTGGTATTTCCCTATAGGCATATAGGGGATTGTCATTTCATGTGAATTGTCATTTCAGGTGAAATAGTACCTGTCATTTCATGTGAAATTCTCGTTGGGCTTGTCATTTCAAAAAAAAAAAAACTTTGTCAAATTAACCTCAATCTGTAGTACCATAATTACTTTATAAAACGGACAAAAAGCAAACATGTCGTTTGATTTGAGAAGCTTTTTGGCTCAGCCTACTCAGGAGTTGTTTTATCTGGCCAAAAGGACCGATTT
The DNA here is from genome assembly GCA_963580285.1 of Lucinisca nassula. Classification (NCBI taxonomy): domain Eukaryota; kingdom Metazoa; phylum Mollusca; class Bivalvia; order Lucinida; family Lucinidae; genus Lucinisca; species Lucinisca nassula. Next base: position 111,128,266 of record OY757023.1, on the reverse strand, counting down.
GCTAGATATTGCTTCCCATTATGGGGTCACTGCTGTTAAAACAAGCATGAAAAAATATGAAATAAAGAATATTTTGGTACAGTTTTTTGTTGATGAAGAACTTTTCGATCCATCTGCTTTGTCTCTCATTATGGTCTCTCATACTGAATTACAAATGAGACAAATTGAAATAGGAAGGCAAATTGAATTAGAGAAGTTAAGATTAGAAATGGAAGAACGAATTCGAAAAGAAAAATTAGAACAGGAAGAAAAGCAAAGGGAAATGGAAGAAAGAGAGAAGGAAAAGGAAAGAGAAATGCAGAGACAAATGCAGATGGAAAGATTAGAAATGGAGGAACGCCTTCAGAAAGAAAAATTCGAAAAAGAAGAGCGACTAGAAATAGAAAGAGAAAAATGGCATTTTCAATTAAAGATGAAGGAACTGGAACTCCAGGGTCAAGATAGGGTGAAACCTACCCCTGTTTTTGACTCTGGTAGTTACTTTGATGCCACAAAGCACATCCGATTAGTTCCTCCATTTCAGGAAAAAGAGGTAGATAAGTATTTTCTGCATTTTGAAAAAGTTGCAGAAAATTTAAAATGGCCAAAAGAGCATTGGACCTTACTTTTGCAAAGCGTTGTTGTCGGAAAGGCTAGAGATATTTACACTCAGCTAACTGTCGAGCAAAGCTCAGACTATGATCTGGTTAAGGAGCTTATTCTTAAGGCATATGAGTTGGTCCCTGAGGCTTACAGGCAGAAATTTAGGAATTGCAAAAAAGAAATTTCCCAGACCCATGTAGAATTTGCTCGAACCAAAGAACAGTTATTTGATAGGTGGTGTTCTTCTAAAAAAGTAGGCTCTGATCATGACAAACTTAGACAGCTTGTCCTTGTTGAAGAGTTCAAACGGTGCATAAATTCAGACATTAAATCTTTTCTCGATGAGAGGCAGGTTGAAACTTTGGAGGAAGCTTCTCGTTTGGCAGATGATTATGCTTTGACTCATAAAGTCTCATTTGTGAACAGGCCTTATTCTCGAAAACCTTATAATCCACAGACAGGTCCAAGATTCTATCCCAGTAATCCCTCTGGTAGTTATAGCCATACATCTAGTACTATGCCCAAATTTTCTGGTGAAAATAAAACCCAGAATCCTTCCAAACCTTCTGGTGAAAACAGAAGTCAGAATTTTTCCAAACCTTCTGGTGAAAACAAAGACCAGAATCCCTTATCTCAATCTCAAGTCGTTTGTTATTATTGTAAAAATACAGGTCATTTGATCTCTGAGTGTTTAAAATTAAAGCGAAGGAAAGAAAGAGAAAGACAAGAGGAACTTAAGCCTACAGGCTTGACTTCTATAAGGCCAAAACCACAGTCTTGTGTAAGGGAGGAAACTCTTTCTGATATCAAATTATCTGAGACTGATTCAGTTATGGAGATATATGAACCATTCTTATCAGATGGTTTTGTGTCACTAAATGGTGACAGTTATGCCTATCCTACCCCTATTAAAATCTTACGAGATACTGGAGCTTCTCAATCTCTTATTCTAGCAGATACTCTGCCTTTTTCTGAGAAGACTTCTTTGGGCCAAAGTGTCCTTATTCAGGGTGTGGAATGTGGATTTGTTAATGTTCCGCTCCATAACGTTTATTTGTCATCAGACTTGGTATCCGGTTCAGTGACTCTTGGTATTAGACCTTCTTTACCTTTTAAAGGTGTTCATTTGTTGCTAGGCAATGACTTAGCTGGAGATAAGGTTGTGGTAAACCCACTTTTGACTACTAATCCTTGCATAGACCAACCGCCTGATCCCATTGAGCAGGAAATTCCTGATCTTTATCCGTCCTGTGCAGTCACAAGGGCTATGGCACGTAAGGCCAAGCAAACTGATGGGAAACAGGATTTTGATTTAACTGATACCTTTTTGGGTCAGTCTTTTAATGACGAGATAACAAGGTCTCTGTCTTCAAGCCTGCCTGATAAGCAGACAGATTTTCATGAGAATAACTCATCTTTAGATCTAGGCCATGACATAATGTCTGGGTCTCAACTAGCTATAGAACAGCATAAGGATCCTGAAATTTCGCCTTTATTTGAAAGGGCCTTAGATGAGCAGGAAATATCTCAGGTCCCAGTCTGTTATTATGTCAAAAATGGCATTCTTATGAGAAAATGGCGTCCGCCAGACGTCTCAGCAGAAGACGAGTGGACTGTCAACTATCAGATAGTGGTTCCACGGGTTTACCGTCCCGAAATATTAAACTTGGCGCATGAAACCCCCATGTCAGGACATTTAGGTGTAAATAAAACCTATCACAAGATTCTTAATCATTTTTACTGGCCTGGGTTAAAATCAGATGTTTCTCAGCATTGTAGGTCCTGCCATACATGCCAAATGGTAGGAAAACCCAATCAGACTATACCTAAGGCTCACTTGCAGCCTATACCTGCTTTTGATGAACCTTTCAGTCGAATAATTATAGACTGTGTGGGTCCCTTGCCCAGAACTAAGTCTGGCTGTGAATATCTTTTGACTATTATGTGTGCTTCCACACGTTTTCCTGAAGCCATTCCCTTAAGAAATATCAAAACTAAGACAATTGTCAAGGCCTTAGTGAAGTTCTTCACATTTGTTGGGCTCCCTAAATCTATTCAGTCAGACCAAGGCTCAAATTTTATGTCTGGAATATTTCAACAAGTAATGCATGAACTTGGCATTGTACAGTATAAGTCATCGGCTTATCATCCTGAAAGTCAAGGCGCCCTTGAAAGATTCCATCAAACATTGAAAAACATGATAAGATCATATTGCTTTGACACAGAGAAGGATTGGGATGAAGGCATCCATCTGCTTTTATTTGCTGTCAGAGAATCTGTGCAAGAATCTCTTGGCTTCAGTCCATTTGAATTAGTATTTGGCCATACTGTTCGTGGTCCTTTGAAACTTCTCAAAGAGAAATTTCTCTCAAATAATGACACCTCCCTGAATTTACTTCAGTATGTGTCTGATTTCAAAACTAGACTTTCAAAAGCTTGTGAGGCTGCTCGGACCAATCTTCAGTCAGCCCAAAGGAAAATGAAACAGCTATATGACATAGGGACAAAAGAAAGGAATTTTAAACCAGGTGATAGGGTACTAGCTCTTTTGCCTATTCCAGGAAAATCGTTGCAGGCCAGGTATTTTGGTCCATTCACTGTAGACAAAAAGATCAGTGACGTAAATTACATAATAAACACTCCTGGGAGGCGCAAGCTAAAGCAGCTATGTCATATTAACATGCTTAAGGAATACATAGATAGGGACAATACGTCTTTAACATCAGTCAATCTAGTTAGCTCTGTTCCACTTAATTCATGTGACAATAACTGTGAGGATATTAATTCAGTGAAGTCGGATCCCACATCATCAAAACTTCAGAATTCTGACATTCTACGGAATCTTGACCAGAAACTGTCACATCTAGAGCCAAATCAGCGGAATGAACTAAAACAGCTGATTTTTGAATATGAACACTTATTTCCTGACATTCCAACACGGACAGACAAAATATTTCACGATGTGGACATAAATGGTTCTAAACCTGTAAAACAACACCCATACAGGATGAATCCTGTGAAACAAAAATATCTTAAAGAAGAAGTTCAGTATCTATTAGACAATGACTTTATTGAACCAAGCCAAAGTGAGTGGAGTTCTCCTTGTATTCTTGTACCAAAGCCTGATGGTACATATCGTATGTGTACAGATTTTAGGAAAGTTAATTCCTTAAGTAAAACAGATAGCTTTCCTATTCCAAGAATGGATGACTGCATTGATAACATCGGGAATGCCAAATACATAACGAAATTTGACCTTCTGAAAGGATTTTGGCAAATTCCACTTACAGATAGAGCAAAGGAGGTTTTGGCATTCACAACACCAGACGGATTATTTAACTATAAAGTCATGCCATTTGGAACGAAAAACTCTCCGGCAACATTTCAGCGCTTAATAAACATGGTTATTGCGGGGCTGGAAGGCTGCAGTGCTTATATCGATGATGCTATCATATACAATGACCAGTGGAATCAACATCTTGGGACTATTCGAGCATTCTTTGATAGACTGAGTAATGCCAAATTGACAATCAATCTTGCTAAAAGTGAATTCTGCCATGCAAGTTTGACATTTCTAGGTCATGTTGTAGGTCAAGGTCATGTGAAACCCATTGATGCTAAAGTTGAGGCTATCTCAAATTTTCCCGTACCCACGTGCAAAAGACAGCTGATGCGATTTCTTGGTATGGCTGGTTATTACAGAAAGTTCTGTAATAATTTCTCTATAATTGCTGAGCCTTTGACAAATTTGCTCAGCAAAAGAACAAAATTCCATTGGAATGCAATATGCCAAAATGCTTTTGATAAACTTAAAGCCATACTCAAGAGTGAACCAGTTCTCTTAGCACCAAACTTTGAAAAGGAGTTTAAGCTAGCTGTAGATGCTAGTGACGTAGGTGCAGGTAGTGTTTTGTTGCAGGAAGATGAAAATGGTGTGGATCATCCAGTTTGCTACTTTTCCAAAATGTTTAATAAGCATCAGAGAAATTACTCTACCATAGAGAAAGAGTGCTTGTCTCTGATTCTTGCTCTGCAACATTTCGAAGTTTATCTTACCCCTACTACTGCACCGATTGTTGTTTTCAGTGATCACAATCCACTGACTTTCATACATAAAATGAAAAACAAAAATCAGCGGTTGCTCAGGTGGAGTCTTATGCTACAAGAGTATAATTTAGACATAAGACATATCAGAGGGAGAGATAACATTATCCCTGATGCCCTTTCAAGAGCTTGAGCAGTGTCAGGAGTTGTGTTTTTCTTTCCTACTAAAGTGGATTGTAGATACAAGTAATTTTATATGCTATGCTCAATATTTTATTATTCTTAAAGCAAAAGAAAGCTTTATTACATAAATCTTTCTTTTCCTCGAAGAGGGGGAGTGTTATGCATAAGAATTTATTTTTCTGATTCCCACTTGCACCCCACTGTGACCTAATAGTGCTATAAATATCTTGTTAATCTTCTTATAGAAGATTCTAGAAAACTGAGTTACAGATTAATTTCATTTTTGTAAACAACATGTTTACAAGGAAAAGTACTTCAGAACCTTCCAGAAAGTTCTGGGTTGCATTATTTTTAGAAAATTACCTCATCTTATTCCACAGCCCTCTGGAATGTTCTAGAGAAATCTTAGGGTCTATAAAAGAGCTTGATTTTTCTCATTGAGTCAGACTTTGGAGTTTGATGTTTGGGCATTTAAGAAAAGTTATTTCTAAATTCTGTGTTGGATTGTTAAAGGATATTACTTTTCATTTTGGACTGTGAATTCTGTGGGATCAAGGAAAATAGATTCATTCAGGATATTTCATAACAGAGCTAAGTACATTTAATTTTCTTACTTCTACAGGTTAAAGTTAACTTGTAAATAAATTTTGTTAAAATTTTCCAAAAGGCTTGTTTAATTTTTCTTTCTGCTACGCCTGGCTCGTAACACACGCTACACCAGAATAGGTGTATCAAGAGACAAGAATGTCAAACTGACCGTAATCAATATTTAACATCAACATCCAATACCGGTTAACCCACAGGAGAGGGCGGAGCTAAGCGATTGTCAAAAATCTACTGCATGACGCCACGGGTCATGTAAAAAATCAATCACCAATTAGCGTATATGATTTCAGTAGAGAATGTTCGCTGTGAGAGGCTTGGCAAGCAATGGAGACTCAGATCAGGTGCCACAGAACGCACCGTCTGATCGGGGTCTACACTGTTTACATAGAAAGTGGAATTTAGGGCTTGAACGAAAGTTTGGATCTCAGTCCGGGACTATTTTCCCAGCCTAACCGGGCCTCCGTGGCCTAGTGGTTAAGAGCGCTGACTCTGGATCATTTGGTCTCTCACCGCTGTGGTTCGAGCCTCGCTCGGGTCACATGTGAGACGCCATGTTCTGCAACGGAAGGTCAGGTGATTTTTCTCCGGGTACTCCGGTTTTCGCCCACCTTTGATTAACGATCGGCTCGATATGAGTGAAATAATCTTGAAAGGGCCGTAAAACCAAAAAAAAAAAATTCCCAGCCTACACTCGGTGGCAGTCGGGAACGCTTCCCCTTTCCGCTGGTCGCCTTTGTCGTCCGCTCGCGACTGCCGACGACTGTCCGGTCTGATTACATACATGTGCATACCTTTATCTATAATGGTTGAGTTTAGTCCTTTGCATCTCGCCTTGATTTAGTGCTTATCATACAACAGCTTGTTGAGAACTGATATATAATTACTATTGCCTAATATTTTAAACCTCCATGAAAGAATTAACCCTTTGTCCTACATTTTGCTTTCACAAAACAACTTCTTTATACACAATGTATTTTTGACACGAATCCTTGTAATTTACCCTCCCTGTTCAATTCCAATGCATACAGAAATGGTCGGCCCCCGCCCATCGGGGCTTGAAGATAAAGATGGGCTGCACGAGGCTACCACGCAGACTACACGAGTACTGGTAAAGCGCTTAGAGGATCTAAGCCTGCCCATACAAAGCGATGCGAGGCAGCCCGCCCATACTTATAAACCCTATTGGTTTCATTGGGTGACAGGGCTTGAGATGTCATTTCATCTCAATAACGGGTAAAAGTCCCACAAAATTGGAAGCAACGTCTCCAAAATGACCTATACAGTGTTGAAGGTGACGTTAAACCTCAAATCAAACAAACAAACAGAAATGGGCACAACAGGAGGCTCAGTTATAAAGTGGCTTTAGTGTATATTTAACCCATAACAACTCCTACTTTTGCAAACAGAGATGAGGTCCTACACTGTTTGCCATGCAGCTTGTGAATAATGTTAAGAAATTTTAGGTGCTGGAAGTTGTCTACTTTTTCCTTTTTCCTTTTTCCTTATTCGAATGTGAAGTTGTCTCCTTATTCCTTTTTCCTTTTTCCTTATTCGAATGTGAAGTTGTCTCCTTATTCCTTTTTCCTTTTTCCTTATTCGAATGTGAAGTTGTCTCCTTATTCCTTTTTCCTTTTTCCTTATTCGAATGTGAAGTTGTCTCCTTATTCCTTTTTCCTTTTTCCTTATTCGAATGTGAAGTTGTCTCCTTTTTCCTTTTTCCTTTTTCCTTATTCGAATGTGAAGTTGTCTCCTTATTCCTTTTTCCTTATTCATCTGAGTATTTCCTTATTCGATTCCTTACGAAAAATGATGAAATTAACCCTCCCAGGGCATTTTTCCTTATTCCACCAAGTTTTTCCTTATTCGTTTTCTTGTAGAAAACGATGAAATAAACTCGTTCACGTGTCTTACCTGATTCATCTGAGTATTTCCTTATTCGATTCCTTACGAAAAATGATGAAATTAACTCTCCCAGGGCATTTTTCCTTATTCGACCAAGTTTTTCCTTATTCGTTTTCTTATAGAAAACGATAAAATAAACTCGTTCAGGTGTCTTTCCTGATTAATCTGAGCATTTCCTTATTCGATTCCTT